>CM062202.1:20837500-21437500 GCA_031216445.1 Lateolabrax maculatus | reverse complement strand
TTTAATTTTAACTCGTGAGAGAACCACCCCCACCAAAAAAAAAAAAAAAGTCTTGTGTTGTTAATGACACCTCAGTAACATAATAATTATTCAAAACGCTCCTCTTTCCGCGGCCCCGCTGCGAGGGGCCAACAGGCGGCTGCACTTCAATCAGCAGCGGCTTGGCGGGGAACTGCGGGCCGGGGCCGGCGTCTCCGTGGGCGGCGTGGCGTTTGACCGTGGGGCGGCCTGTGAGGGCCCCGTGAGGCCGGGGGTCTTTTAACTCGGCGGGGCGCTGGTTTCCTGCGGGGGTGATCACAGCGCCCCCCCCCCCAGGCCCCACCGAGCCTGCAGGACAGCCACGAGGCAGTGTGCACGGGCCGCGAGAGGCGATCCGAGGCTTGTTTTTCGCTCTGTTAACAGGCTGAATGAAAGGGATTAACAGTGAAGTGTGCATCATCTGAGGAACTCACCTTCGCAGGGATTCAGATTTCCTCATCTCTCTCGGTGGGAAGCCTTTGAATCCACAGGTTATACTGAATGTTGGGCTGCTGACGGGGGACTTCTGGAGCTCATGCCGGTGTTTTGCTTCAGGACACTTCAAGCTTGTTGCTTGGACAGGGCCGTAAATCTCAGGTCTCTCCAGCATTTATCTAACAGACTATTATCTAAACACGTAGATTACACTCATTTACATCACAAACACTGAAGGATCTGTCATTTTTATCACATCTCCTTGTGTCTGTGGGACAACACCTCCTTTCCCGCACATCGCAGGGCAATGGCAACACATTGGAGAGCAGCATATGTTGTTAAGCCTGTGCTGAAAGGTAACGTAACTGCAGTGTGTTGTCCCAAAGGAGACACACAAGTGTCCTATCACACCTACATAAAGACAGAACAGGACTTAATATAAGTAATCCCACCATGCATTTATATAAAACAGCAAAGTGGAACTAAATAAAACATAAGGTGAAATAAGATTACAACATTTAAAGAACGTCACTGGTCAGAGAGTGTAGGCTGCAATCATTAGAAATCCATTGTAACAAGGTTTTTGTGATGTTTCATTTAAACTTTAATGTTCTGTTGGGTGTCCTGGAGACCCCAGACTCCTTTAACAGCTAAAAAAAAACATAGAACATTGTTTTATCTGTTTAATACTTAAGATTTTTTTCTCTCTTTTAATCATTGCTAATAAACATCATTTCGAACAGATGACACGTTTCAGAAGACCAAGATATGTAAAATGACACATTTCTTCTGTTTGGGGTCTCAGAGGCTCCGGCAGTAAAAGCTGCTTAAATAAAATGGATTTTCATAGTGCTCTATATCTGTGATTGATGTTGACAGCACTTTTTACACAGTACTACCCTGCCAAATCCTAAATAAGTCTAGTTTATACAACAGTTTGAGAGCAACATCACTGTGCAGGATAACATACTATACATTTTTTTGTGTGTTAATAACTTCGTGGTTAAAACCAGGAATATATTTGGTTATGCACAGATCCGATAACAAAACATGAAATATTTCCTTATTCAACAATATTTTGTGCTTATTTCCGTTTGTCACAATCGATACATTTGCAAGCCCAGTTTGTAGCAAAGGGAAGGGTTATCACTTCACTTTATATTGAATTTTAATAAGGTCACAAGAAAAATGAAAATAAACTTTTAATGGAAGGAACCCTTAACAACCCTTTATTATTATTTCACACATACAACCTGGGGTCGATGGGACCCAAAACAATGAGGGAGTAAAGCCTTTTGGGCTCTCCTGTAAGAGAAAGATTCTTTTCCTGCAGCACACAGTTGACTATCAGCCGGGCAGGTTCACCGTGGGACCATTCTGCATGTCAAGGCTGCTGCAGTTATTTGTCATTCCCTGTCAAGGCTCCTCTGCACCCACCAAGGCCTGTTGAGCGCGTGCACTCGGACTAGCACGCAAGTGTGTTCCTGACACAGTGTTATGCATGTGTTTGTGCGCGCGTGTCGCTGTGTGCTGTGTGTGCCGGCTGGCTTGCTTGTATGTCCGCTTGCGTCCTGGAGGGTGCACCTCTTCTAAGTCGGGCCTCACTGCAGGCGATGCCCTGGGCTAGAAAACAGGAAACAAACAAGCAGAGATGGAAATTGTGTTTATGACAGTGTGTGTATAGCTGTGGATGAAGTCCTTATACTCTTCTACAAACTGTTCTTCTTCTCTGTAGTTTTTGCCCAACAAGATGCCATTGGTGCAAACAGAAATTAGACATTGCCAGCTGTTGACCCTGTTCAAAAGGTTAATGCATCATCTGCAAGGTGAAAAACAACAACCCCTACAGACTGCTGCTGCCCTCACCTTGCCACACTTGACTCTACCAGAGAGAGAGATGGAGGGAGGTGGAAGGCCACCCAGCCTTGTTGACTCCAGTGACTCCGCCATTAAGAAAATATGGCTGCCGTGACCTCTTGCAGCCGCACACAACCACCCAAAACATCAGAGAGCTGTGGCCCTCCACCGCCTGCATGAGAGGGAGGGAGTGAAGTGATGGAGGGGAAGTAAAGTGAGAAAGCGAGGATGAGGGAAAGCAACAGAGAGGGGTAGAAGTAAGGGTAGTCGAGGTGGTGAGGGGGTGGGGGGCGGCGGGGTGAAGTACAGAGTGCATTTTTATGAGCCTGTGCCTCTCCAGTTTCTGGGTCGTCTGGCCACATAGACATAAATTTTCGCCCCCCTCCCTTCCTTCATCTCTCCTGCTTTCTTCTGGCCCGCTCACCAAGCAAATCCTCCCTTATCTGCTCTTGCAGCCTGTTTGCAAACTTTCTTTCCAGTTTCTATCGTCCTCCCCCAACCGGGTCGTCCCTCTTCCTTTATTTTCCTGTTGTTTCTACCTGTTTGGGCATGGCCACACATTCAGCACTCCACCATCTCCTTCCATCTGCCTTCCCCTTTCCATCTCTTTTTGTTTATAGTAAGCCAACACTACCTTTCTCCCTCCTGTTATTTTCTTCTTTTCCTTCTCTATCCCCTCCTCCTCCTCCTCATCCCCCTACCTGCCCCCACCATATAGATGGAGATTAACTGGGGAGCGCAGCGCCATCCGTCCTCGTGACTGTTTGTTGTTAAGGAGATGGATGGAGGCTCCCTCTGCCAGCCCCACGCAGCCGCAATTACACCAGCCGCCATGATGGATGGAGGGGAGGGAAAGGGGGGTGGGGGGGTGGAGAGAAGGAGACACAGAGAGGGGCATCTATCACGCCCCTTAATCTACCTGTCACTGCAAGAGCTTGGATGAGGGGTGGGGGTGTAGTGTGTGAGGGGAGGGGAGAGTCGGCTTTACCCCAACTGCTGGTCAAAGGTTTATTTCTTTTCTTTACACTGAATTTGTTTCTTCACTTTTTGAAGAATTAGGCCTGCAGGGACTGGACTCATTAAATGTCCCAATCACTCCAATTGATTTCCCCGAGCTTATTGGATGCTGTTGAACACACTCAGTGTGTGTGGGTGTGTATCTGAAGTGTGTGTGGTTTTGACAGGCATCAACATTAGCATGGGTCGGGGGTGGGGGGCAGGCACTCTGCACTCTGCTTGCAAGAGTGAAACACGGTTGAAATGTCATTTTACCTTTTTATATAATCTCTGATAAAAATAATTCTGTGGACACATTATTCCATTCAAGTATGAAAAATATGATAAATTTGAAGGATAAACATACAGTATATATGGTTTTCTACTAGTATCAGGAAAGTTTAAAGGAGCTGCTAACTATAACTGGCCATAGCTTATTACTAGTCCAAATTCTATGAAAAAACCTATGAAACTGAGAGTGAAGCTGAAGCTGTAGCTGTACATCCACACGTGAATTAGTTCAGAATTTACACTGGTTTTTACACTTTTTGTTGAAAGTGAATCTCGGTGTCTTGTGTGCACAGACCAGCAAGTAACCCACCCTCAACCTCTGGAGGTAAGGAGATGAAAACAAATGCTCTCCAGAGAAAGTACTGACAGCTTCTCATTCTGAGGACAGACAGGATGGACATCTATCTGTATCGACCTGTTGAAGAAAAGTAAGTATTTATCAGCCCATACATGTTAAACTTTTATGTTTAAGATGTTTTTCCTTTTCAGGTTAAATATTTATATTACTATAACTATAAAAAAAAATCCACATCTGTCAATTGTTTATTCTAGATATGAATACGCACTCTCAAAGGCTCCTTATACTGACAATATATTCACCCACATGGACATCAACAGGTAATAAGATGCAGTTTCTGTTGCCCTTTGCAGAAAAGCTTTGCATGTTGACACATTTTTGCATAGACCCCATTATGAGATATACACATATACACACTGCATAAACATGCAAAACACACACTCACACAAAGTTGTTTATCATCCAACCTGCAGTTATTGCCTCTGCACTCTGCCCACACACACTCACCTCTGCAGCATCTTCAGCTCATCCTCATACCTATGAAGGTATCAAAGCAGTGACCTATCGCCTAGTAAATCTGCATACATTACCCGTAATGCATCTCCATTTTTCCAACAATGCTACAGAAATATTATGAAAAGTAATCTGAGGTCTCCCACCCTCTACCCCTCCTCCTCCTCTTCTCTCCATCTCCCTCCTCCACCTCCTCATCTGTCCAGGGGAGTGAGAGATGGGATGGAGGGATTAATACTCTTCCGCCCAAGCCAACCCTGGGAATGATAGATGGACAGATGCAGGAAGCGAGCGGAGGAGAGAAAGATTAAAGGAGAGAAGTCTGAGGGTTCATAAATCCAAAGTGGGAGACCTGGTCCACATCACACACTAATAAGATCTGCAAGAAATCCATGATGAGGGAGAGAGAGAGGTGGAGGGAAGAGGAGAGAGAGATGGTAGCCATGTAATAGCATTAGATGTAATCTAATCATGGCAATAAGATGTGAATGGATGAGTGTGAGCATGGTGATTATGCAGAAGAGGGATGGTGGTGTGTTGATGAAGCTTTGAGGCGCGAGGACAGGCCGCCGTATTGGACAACAGATCAACAGCGTTACAGTCCTCACTGGGGAGCTTTTTGCTGCAAAGGACCATAAAAACACCATGTTCAGTATAGTTTTGTCTTATTATGAGACTCTACCGTCACCAAATGAAAGCAGTGGCAACACAGTGTGTGCGGAATGGCTGCAAAATGCTTTCATTTGATGTAAAAGTGAATCAGGAACAAAAGTAACTTATTTTGTGAAACCTGTGCACGTTTTTGTGTGCGTGTGTGTGTGTGTGTGTGTGTGTGTGTGTGTCTGCGGGTATTAATAATGTTGTGGGGACATACACATTTTACCACATTGTGGGGACTCGCCTTCCTTGTGGGGACAAAATGCAAGTCCCCATAACACGAATCATTAAATTTGAAGGTGAAGACTTGGATTAAGGTTAGTATAGGGGTTAGGTTTAGGCAAGTAGTGGTTATGATTAGAGTTAGGGTAAGTCTCCTGGAAATTAATGTGAGTCAGTGTGATGGAAACATGTGTGTTTGTGTGTGTGTGTGTGTGTGCATTGGTCATCAAAAATCAACTGTAAGTGCATAAAGTGCGGAGTTGTGCAGCCGTGACCTGACTCAGATCAGATAGAGTGCTCCTTCACCTCCCTTCTCTACTCCTCCACCCCCCCCCCAACCCCCCAACCCCCCCCCCCCACATTCACCCGGGCCACATTTTTCATGGCCCAGCTGTCGGAGGGCCGTGATTGGTTGGCTCTGCAGACAGATAGCCGATAGGCTCTGATTAATAGTTGAGGCCCAAGAACTTCCTCATTGATCAACAGGACAGGCTGGAGGAGGAGGAGGAGGAATGGAGGAAAGAGAAAAAGCATGCCCTGTCGCTCTGCAAGTGCTGGCTGATAACCCTGATAGTGGCTCTTGGGGTGTGTGTAAATGTGTGTGCGCGTCTATTTATGGGTGTGCTTGTTTACAATAGCAGAGAGATGAGGGGATGTTAGAAACAGGATGAAATGGAAGCACTGCAGTGAAAAAGTGCTCCGGGTTTACGCACTTTCTTTCCATCTTTAAAGCTCCGTATCTGAGCTGTGTGATAGCATCTGTAAGTTCTCTATGAATAAGAAAGCTGGCCTGTTCTCAAATAAAACACACACACACACACACACACACACACACACAGCCTATTTGGTTGATATGCATGTAGCGTGTGTGTGTGTGTGTGTGTGTGTGAGTGCAGGTTGAAATATAAAATACATGTTTGATATCTAGATGTCATCAGCTATCTACAAGACAACATTTCTATTTCATCACGCTTGTTTGATTTAAATGTGCTTTTGATGCATACTAAATATATTTGTTTCCCTGGTACATTTGCAGAGTGTGTGTGTTACAGTATCTAGGTATGTGTGTGTGTGTGTGTGTGTGTTTGTGTGTGTGTGTGTGTGTCCCCTCCTGCGGCTCTGTCCAGCCCCTAGTTGATTGATGATCTCCACTCCCACGGGGTCAGCGGGGTCATGACCTCCCACTTTCAACCCCCTACTGAGAGGGTCTCACACACACACACACACGCATACACGCACACACATGCACACACACACACACACACACACAGAAACAGATGGCCTTGGGACAACTTGTGCTCTCCATCTCCTCATTATTTCTCTCACTGTTACAAACACAACAACACAACTGCATCAGATCCACAGATACACTGTGACGTAACACTAACTCAGGAACAAATGCTGTGTAATGATCGAAATAAATCTCTGCTAAATGTTCACAACAAAGACATTTGCTGCCTTTTATTAAGAACGACAGATAAATACCAGTGTGGCAAACTCTTCTCAATTTTGATTCTCCGTGTTTTACAGAGGAGGAGGATCAAGAAATGGGTCTGACACACATGTAGTAATATCGCACCCTAGTGTTCTACAAGGTTATGGCAACTGATGAATATTGTAAAAGTAAACAATATTTTACTGGCCACATGCAAAAGTTAAGCATAAACACTCCTAAACTCAGTAAATGTTAACCCCTAAAATTCTCCATTAATATAAGAAAACTAAGCAATTCAGCATGTAGGCCAAAACTAAGATAGCAACAGAAAAGGAGCATAAAAGAAGCTCTTTCTGCATCCACAGATAGTAACTTTTAAAACAGGAACAAAAAATCTTTCCAAACTAAAAGCAAACCACACAAAGACACAGATAAAGTCCAGGGCTGCGAGACAGTTATAGATGGAAGTTAAAGAGGAAATGGAGGAAGATGAGGATGATGATGAAGCAGAGCAGCCAGGCACAAACATCTTATTAACGGCCTCTTATCAGATTCAGGGAACAGTGATAAGAGCTGATCAGGTTATAATGTGATCAGACTGTTCTTTTCTTCTCCTGGGCGGCCATCTTCAGCCAACTGAACACATGCTTTTCAATCTCCTGAGAGAAAGATGTGAAAACAATGTGTTAAAAATCACCAAACATAAACACTTCTTTTACAGTGAGGCAACCAACAAAATGTGATGTACCATGCAGCTGTGAAATAACTATAGTTACTATTATATTACTATATCTGCATGGAAAAATTCTTTCTTCTGACATGTACAAGGCAGGTATTGATGCTATTAGACTGAAGAGACTGACATTTTCTGCTGCGTTTGATTTTAAATTTGATCCCTTTTATCCAAGAAAAGTCGAGAATATAAAGTATTGGTGGCCTGGAAAAGGCCTCAAAGCAGAATGTAGGTGGTCAGTAATTTTACATTGTGGTATTAGTACTTTTACTTAAGCAAAAAATCTGAATACTTCCTCCACCACTGCTCCGTCATCATGGACATGGTTCAGCTGTTAAAATGAGATGTTATCTTAAGATGTGGAGGCTGAAAGCTCCAGAAAGTTTCCAGAAAGTGGACCTTGTGCTCAAAAGGTTTGGGGTCAAATGACTTTATTATCTACGTGTAGGTTATGCAGATTACACAATCACATTTAACTGAGGCATACATACCTCTCTGGCTTTCTTGAGCGAGCAGCGGTCTGTGACTCTTCTACTCATCATATCAGCACAGTGAGCAGTGTCTTTAATGAAAACAGTCTGGGCTTCTTCTCCTTCCTCAGTCCTGTCCTGGACCACTGACAGCTCCTTCCACGGGTCGATTCCCCCTGTGGCATTGATGATGTAGATTTTTAAATGAGTCAATAAAATCCCAAACCTCACCGTTCCCTTACTTTACTTTACTCCTGAGGTTCGGTCATATGTTGTGCTTCAGTCTCACCATTGACAAAGAGGACCCTGTGTGTGTGGGGATTGTCTCCTCCGTAGTAAGAGTTTGTGAAGGCAATGCGTCCAGGCAGGGAATGCTGGGAAATGCCAAACAGCATGGGACAGATTTCGGTGTGGGTCTGCAGGGTCACCATCCCAGAGAATGGACACATGGCATCCTCACAAGTCTGGTCTACACACACACACAAAGAAAGGGTGTCAGGGCATAGAAAGAATGACGGCTGACTAAATATGTGGTGCTGTGTACGTGTGTGTGAGTGTGTGTGCATGCGTGTCGTACAGAAGCCAAACTCGGTGCAGGTCTGGTAGGTCCACTGTCTCCCTGCTCTCCTGCCTGAGCGCAGGGACGTGTCCATCAGATCCTTCACTGCTTTCTCATGAGAGATGTCCAGACACGGTTCCTCGCTGGTTGAACGGTAGATCTGCAGAGTGGACACACAAACACACAAAACATAGAAAAAATCTGCCCTTTGGGTCCCTGGCTGCATAATTCTGCTGGCAAGAGAAATATTAAATGGGTGCAGCTTTTCCTATTTAACTGAAGAGAAACCATGAGGAATTCATGAAAATGGCTCAACAGTGACACCTAGTGGTTATATTGTGCATTAAAAGGGAAAACTAAAGCAGGAGGTCCTGAGTGTGTTTGCTCTACCTGTGCAAGTTTAACAAGGCGTTGGTAAGCCTCCATCTCCCCCTCATATGCTTCGCTCTTATTGGTCATAACACCACAGAGCTCATTAATAGACATGAGCACCCCTTCTTCATTGTACTGCACTGTTCCCATGGCGATGTCGGCCAAGTTTTGCACCAGCTCAATCTGAAGTAGAAATGTGTGGTGAAAGAGTTACTTTGCATCACAGAAGCATTTATTCTGCATCAAAATAATAATAACAGAAAATCAAAAAACAAAAACAAATGTTTGAAGAATAAAGAGAAAAGTGATTCCAAACCATACATATAGTGTATGTATGTATATATGTATATATATTTATATTTATATTTATATATATACACACACACACACACACACACACACACACACACACACACAAGCATATACACTTATATATAAGTATGTACTTGTAATGGTTAGCTAAATAAAATGGATATGCCAACTGGTGGAAATACCTAAAAGTAATAGATAAATGGTTGAAACTTGACAAAACCAACCTAAACATTAACAGTTTAATTTTATGTAAACAATATTGTAACAATATATGCTTTTACATTGTATTAAAATAATATCTAATTTAAAGCAATTCATTTGGAACATGGCGTTTGGTGTTGATGAAGGGTTGTTGTTCAAAGTCCTGTTTAGTGGGCACATGTCAACATGGAGAGTTAAAAAAACAAGATGCCACAGAGGCTACTTTGTTCCCCTTTGTTAATCTCATCTCATAAAAACCAAAGCCGTCACCTGATCATCAAGATCCTTGGGGATCTGACAGCAGCCAAAGTCCATGGCCACCTGGCTGGCGTTACCACCCATCAGTGCTGCTTCCACAGCAGCAAAGGCTTTCCGCACTCCAGCCAGACACTGCAGGGAGAGGATGAGGGGGAATTTAACACATGTGCCAGACAGGGATTTAATGGCTGTCATGTGATGTGATGAACAGACAGGCGGCCGCCTTCACACCTTTTCTGAGCCACCGACAGCTTCATTCCTGAGACTCGAGCCAACAGTCTGAAACAGGAAATCACGGATGTGAGAGTGAGAACGTGGTTATTCAAAGGAGGCACGCATCACTAGGCCAATCTGTGATAATAAGCAATTCTGTATGTAAGGGGGGGGGGGGGGGGTTAACAACTGGGAAGGGGGTTTGCATTCTATGATTACACGTACTGTACGACTTTTGTAGACAAAGTTAGTGTCTAAGTCAGTCAGTATTTTAATAATCCTAGCTACGGCTGTGGTAATATGTTAATTTCGTAACCATAGATTGTGCCAGTTTACATTGCTGTAGGCAGAGAAGTCCAACTTTGCCTTGACAGGAGCAGAGGAGGCCACAGCTCCAAAAACCAGATGGGGAAACTGTGGTAGGATGGAAAAGGAACAGAGAGTGTATTTCGTGTCTCATGTGAAGATAAAAACCAACAATGAATGGATTCTCCTAAAAAGTATTGTCTGTGTAGCCAAAGCCTGATGTATATCTTATTCCTCTGTGCCACAGAGCTGCATTGTTAAAAACAAAACTATTAAAAACACATCAGTGAGCCACACTGCTGCACTAGGTGACATGTTTGTTACAATAATATCCACCGCTGAAAATAATCTCCAACATGTACACGATTTACTCCTGTTTGGGTAACATTTGCTAAAATCCACATCGCCCAGCTGTTTTAGTTTACTATTGAGGCTTTTCAAAAAATGTAATTACATATTTGTGATTCATTTTTGGAGAGCCACAGACAGGGTAGGAAAGTCAGGAAGTACTGAGAGACAAATACATTGTTGGTTTTGGTCTTTTCATGGGATTTGCTGACAGTAAGAAAATATAGAATAACAGCAGCTGTATCCTTTACATCTGAACAAACAGGGCAGATTATTAATGGTCTGGGACCTGACTGTGACGCTGAATTAACTGTTTGTCTCATGTGCTGGAAAATGTTTAAAACTTTACTCTCGGGTTCACTGCAACGACCATCATTTACAGCCAAACACTTTGTTGTGTGTTAGCAACTCAACATCTGTTCAACATCAACATCGGTCACCATGATAGGTGGTTGTAAATTCACTAAATGATAGGAAAGGAGCTTCAGTCCATCCTTTCTTATCTACTTTAAGGTGGAAACAAAAGAGCAGCCTTTGTGACAAGAGAGGAAATATAGCCTTCCCACAATTATACAGCAGCACTCACATTGTGTATGTGTCCGTCCAACTGATTCATATCAGTGGATTTTAATACAAAGGTCTTGGTTTTGATGTGTTTTTGTAAAATGATACAGAACTAAGAAGACTCTTTATACATGTTCTCCTAATCATGGTTTCTGGCTTTAATTAGTGCTGTATTATCGAATTTTTGTGTTCAAGGTTCATTTCTCAAAGACCTGTTTAAAAAAATGTGTACTATTTAAATTTAAAGTTTATGAGGTGACATTCATATCTGGCTCCAGTCCTGCACCTTTCCTCTGAACCAGGCGGACAGAGCTCCTGAGTACGAGCCTCCGAAGCTGATCCAGGTGTTCCTGGGGCTCAGATTAAAGCTTTGGCTGATGTACTGGTGAAATGCTGCCAAGTCAGCAAGCCTGGACCAAAAATAAATTAAAAAAACACGTCAAATTTCAACCAAAGTTTGGAAACTTACATTTTTCAACTGACACACGTGACACACATTATAAATACATGCACAGACAAATGTAAATGGAGGGGTAGAAAGACACACTAGCTTTTGAACACTCGTGTATACAAAAAGAAGATTAAAGATTAATGAGTGAGGGAGAGAAAGAGACCGCATGAGGCACATTCACATATTTAGGAAGGTTGACACCTGTCCTGGTTTTCCCCTGAATCTTCTTATTTTTGATTGTTTTTTATTTGATCTATTTACAAAAGGAACTTATATTGTCAGTTTGTCCATTAGTATGAATTGTGCCAAAGCAAGGACACTTGAACTGTGGCCATGATGTACAATACACTGGAAAGCGTTTGATCGTTGTTCCCCGTGTATGACGTAGACCTGTCGTGCGCGCGCACACACACACACACACACACACACACACACACACAGTTGTACAGCTATACTTGTGAGGACATTCATTGACATAATGCATTCCCTAGCCCCTTACCCTGACCTTAACCTAAACTTAATTCTAACCTGAACCTTAAAACCAAGTCTTGATCCTCAAACAGCCTGTTGAAGGTGTCTCAGAAAGTGAGAACCGGCCAATATGTCCTCACTTTCCAAAAATGTCCTCACTCCCATGGTCTAAAACTCAACACTTACGCCTGCTGGCTGCTCAGGTCTGCCAGGTTCTCCGTTTTCAAGCCGTCAGGGTTAATGCTGTCACCATAGAAACGATGCTCCAGAGCCAATAGCAGAGCCCCGTGCTCTTCAGCCATGTCAACATGGTGACCTGGGAAGCCGTGTTCAAAGCAGATAAGATTCAGTGTATGGCGAGGTCTAATACTTTTCAAAACAAGAAACACAACTACAGTACAGTAGAAGGTAAAATGTGTGATGCAGTGACAAAGCACAACACTATCACCACCTACAGGTATGTAAAAGTAATTTCCGCCCAAAAAATTTAGCTGTAAACATGGGAGGAAATACATGTGAGGATGATGGAGATAGTGTGAGATTTGATGGGCAGAGGACATGTTAGGTAAGATAAAGTAAAGGTGGAAAACGTTCTTGGAAACAAGCGTCTTCTTACTAAACCACAATATGAATTTTCACTCACTGTTTCCACTTTCATTTCCAAATCTGAGGATGTGTCAGTTAGTTTCTTTGTTGATTAATTTCCTATATATTATCTGTTTGAAAGTGTGTGACAGCCAGGTGAGGACATGTGCTGCATGCGTCCTACTGTACCTGCCAGAACATCAAACTCAAAGATGGGCCCTTCTCCTCCGATGAAGAGGAACACTGGACCATCAGGATGCCGCCAGTACGCCTGGTTCACAAAGAACCTCTGGAAAAAAGACAGGCAGGCAGAGACCATACGCTTTCAAAGTCAAGTGCACAATTGCTTTTTCTGTCTCGGATGTCAGGCCTTCATCATGTCATCATCTGCTCCGTGCACTCACACTGGATAGCTCCATATTGCAAGCATCGTTTGATCTTTCTCTACCTGAGGGAAGGTGCGAACGTCTTGTCGGTTGAAGTGGTCCAGCTGCTGGTGAATCCTGCCCTCCTTCACATGCTGGAGGGGCTGATGACCACTGGCTGTGAGCGTCAGGAGTCGCTGCTTGGCTTTCTGCAGCTGGAGATTACGCACACGCTCCTTGATCTTCCCCAGAATCCGTCCTGGCATTAAAAAAGAAACCAAGTAGCAGGGACAGAGAGAACTGCAGTTGTGCACAATCATGGAAATAATAGAAACTACAATGGGTTCTATACGCCATTTGATTGATAAAAACAGCTGAACCAAATCTGCTTATATTCCAGGGATCGATGTCCCTGATGATGAAAAAAAACTGTATTTACAAAATCTATGATCTATTTCAGGAACAGTCAGCAACCAACCTTAGTCTCCCAAGAGATTCTCTGTCACCACCGGCATCGGCTTTATGTTTTTCTTCCAGCTCAATTTGACAGCAGCAAAGATAAATAAACTACTACATGAAATGAATAGCAAAGAATGAAATACTACCTGATCCTGAAAAAAAAACTTGATTTGAGTGAATTGCTTTAATTTTGTATATCATCAAGCTATCAATTTTAGGACACTGGTCACAATCAAACCTAAATCCGAGTAAACCCATTATCACATTCAGCAACTCACCAGCATCAACCAAGCTCAAGAAGAGTAGAAGGATGAGACAGCGGCCTGGTGAGAAAAGCATCTTCACCACCAAATCAGAATACTTTAAATTAAAAACAAAAAGTTAAATGGAACGCATATCCAATATGCAGGACCCAAGAGGATTTCCACCACTCATCAGCTAACTATATAGTCCCTGCAGTGATGAAGTGATCCCTGAAAAGTGACGAGGCGACATGACCTGTGCATTAATATGATCTGCATTTGGCATATCAGAGCCTCAGTCTGATATGCCAAAAGTGTGTGTGTGTGTGTGTGTGTGTGTGTGTGTGTGTGTGTGTGTGTGTAGCTGCCATATACTAACTGCTCAGCAAAACGGAGCGTCAGCTTGGTGATGTAATGAGATCTCTCTGCGTTGTAATGGCTTTTTTGGAGTGTTATAGGAGCAGTTTTTGACTTTTTCCCTCTTAAAGTGCAGCATCAGTGTGCAGGAGCAGTGAGAGGGACTGCCCCCTAAAAACACACACACACACACATTTGTTCCACTATCCCCTTGGGGACAGTCATTGACATAATGCATTTCCTTGCCCCCAGCCTAACCTTAACCATCACAACTAAATGCCTAACCTTAACCCAAATTGTAACCTGAACCCTAAAACCAAGTCTCTACCCGTGGGGACCTCATTTTTTGTCCACACAGTGACACAACTCCCCAAGGGTTGATGTGCATTCAGGTTACAGTCCACATATATTATGTGTTTTTTTTCTAAAATGTCCTTAAGCAGCAAAAGAAAAACTCAATGAGATGCTCTGATAAGAAAATAGACCAAACGCTTAAAATGTGATGAAGGCCTAATTTAATTTCATCCATCTCTGCTGCAATGGACAAATTTACATTGACAGCTCAGCTTCAGTCACAGAGGCATTGTCTGAAACGTGGCTGTTTAGTAGCTATTTAATAATATACATGTGAATATAAATCCTCCAATTTATGTTCACCCCTGAGAATCAAAGGATATTTTCTTTTGTTGATTTGTTTTTGAGACAATGCTAAAATAGATAATGTATTTATTTTTTTCATATCTCACTAATCTCATATATCAAAGTTAAAGAAATGGTTCATTAATGTGTGTTCATTTCAGCATTTTGAAAACAATCCGTGATCCCAGCTTTGTGACTATGCCTTTTCCAGTTAATCCAAGATGGAATAGTTTACTGGACAGGAATGGTAAGAAAAATGGAAGGGAAAAACATAAGTAAGTGCATAAGTAACTAGTTACTGAAGCTGTCAGACAAATGTTGGGGCAAATACTCAAGTAAAGTACCTAGAATTTGTACTTAAGCACAGTACAAATGTACATAGTTACATTCCACCACTATGAAGGCAAACATTTACTTTGCTTTCTACATGAATACACCTTAAGACCCGGAACAGGGAAACAGCTACACATTTCTGAGTAGTGTCATGATTATCTTCAGTATCACATGAGATGTCAGCATACAGTTGCCTCTAACTGAGCTGTGGTGTGCCGTGATGACAATCTAACCTCCCACATGGGGTTTCCGTATCTGCATGAGAACTCTGTTTCCTCTGAAACTCGGTACTTATCAACATGTAATTCAGAGTAAAGGCTATGGACATTTTCTGTTCCCATAATGTAACATGTGAATTCAGATTCTTATAAGTTTTCAGTTTTTTAAACTGAAAAACAAATGTAGAGTTACTGTTTTTGAACATGTTGTGCAACAGATTTAAAGTGGCTACAATCAATATGTTTATATTAACAGCGGTTTACAGGCTGCAGCAGGCAGCTGCTTTCAACATACAGTGGGTATGGAAAGTATTCAGACCCCTTTAAATTTTTCACTCTTTGTTTCATTGCAGCCATTTGCTAAAATCAAAAAAGTTAATTTTATTTCTCATTAATGTACACTCAGCACCCCATCTTAACAGAAAAAAAACAGAAATGTAGAAATTTTTGCAAATTTATTAAAAAACAAAAACTGAAATATCACATGGTCATAAGTATTCAGACCCTTTGCTGTGACACTCATATTTAACTCACATGCTGTCCATTTCTTCTGATCCTCCTTGAGATGGTTCTACTCCTTCATTGGAGTCCAGCTATGTTTAATTAAACTGATTGGACTTGATTAGGAAAGGCACACACCTGTCTATATAAGACCTTACAGCTCACAGTGCATGTCAGAGCAAATGAGAATCATGAGGTCGAAGGAACTGCCCAAGGAGCTCAGAGACAGAACCGTGGCAAGGCACAGATCTGGCCAAGGTTACAAAAGAATTTCTGCAGCACTCAAGGTTCATAAGAACACAGTGGCCTCCATAATCCTTAAATGGAAGAAGTTTGGGACAACCAGAACTCTTCCTAGACCTGGCCGTCCAGCCAAACTGAGCAATCGTGGGAGAAGAGCCTTGGTGAGAGAGGTAAAGATGAACCCAAAGATCACTGTGGCTGAGCTCCAGAGATGCAGTAGGGAGATGGGAGAAAGTTCCACAAAGTCAACTATCACTGCAGCCCTCCGCCAGTTGGGGCTTTATGGCAGAGTGGCCTGACGGAAGCCTCTCCTCAGTGCAAGACATATGAAAGCCCACATAGAGTTTGCCAAAAAACACATGAAGGACTCCCAGACTATGAGAAATAAGATTCTCTGGTCTGATGAGACGAAGATTGAACTTTTTGGTGTTAATTCTAAGCGGTATGTGTGGAGGAAAACCAGGCACTGCTCATCACCTGCCCAATACAATCCCAACAGTGAAACATGGTGGTGGCAGCATCATGCTATGGGGGTGTTTTTCAGCTACAGGGACAGGACAACTGGTTGCAATTGAAGGAAAGATGAATGCGGCCAAGTACAGAGATATCCTGGAAGAAAACCTCTTCCAGAGTGCTCAGGACCTCAGACTGGGCTGAAGGTTCACCTTCCAACAACTGAGCATCTCTGGAGAGACCTGAAAATGGCAGTCCACCAACGTTCACCATCCAACCTGACAGAACTGGAGAGGATCTGCAAGGAAGAATGGCAGAGGATCCCCAAATCCAGGTGTGAAAAACTTGTTGCATCATTCCCAAGAAGACTCATGGCTGTACTAGCTCAAAAGGGTGCTTCTACTCAATACTGAGCAAAGGGTCTGAATATTTATACCATGTGATATTTCAGTTTTTCTTTTTTAATAAATTTGCAAACATTTCTACATTTCTGTTTTTTTTTCTGTCAAGATGGGGTGCTGAGTGTACATTAATGAGAAATAAAATGAACTTTTTTGATTTTAGCAAATGGCTGCAATGAAACAAAGTGAAAAATTTAAAGGGGTCTGAATACTTTCTGTACCCACCATACACTACCTGCCAAGCACCAAACAGCAGACAGACAAAATTAGTGACTAGTTGATAAACAAAGAGCCAGATATTTCCCTCAGGAGCTGATTGAGAGCAAAAGAAAGTGGATAAGACTTATATTCATCAGGTTGACACAAACACTATCTGCTGAATGTTGAATGCAAGTATTTGCCAACTTGTTTGCCATTCGGCATAATATGTATGTCAGTGTTTTATTTATAGCTTGTTACAGCTTGCCAAAAAATCTGTCATTGCAGCTTTAAAGCTGCATCTATTGCTTTTTTAGATCACTTGGGGGCTGCAGAAAGGGATAGTGGGATAACTTGAAAAACTTAAGTTAATGCAACACCAGATTTTTGTAGTATCATTAGTAGTGGTGGAAAACATAATCATACATACAGTAAAATCAATTCATGAGTAAATTCAAATTAGCATAATTATTGTTGATGAATAAACTCCTTTGCTGTTATAAATTGTGTAAAATATACAAATATCACCATTAATAATATTTTAGAGATTATTATTGTTAGTGCCAATTATCTCTAAACAACCTATATCCTGTTTATTTAGATTGTAACAAGATATTATTCTTTAGAAATTGCACAATTTCTAAAGCAAACTGGTTAATTCACCACAACTACAGTTTACACTCACATGAGTTTCCTGTTACATTTTTGATGTTTTTAATCTGATGTGTATTATCTAACCCCACCCGCAGATAAAGGGGGGTTACTAATGTGTCGTGTGCTCGACTGCAATATTTAATAAAGCCCACAGAAACGTTGCTGTTCTCATCAGGTAGACATGAACAGCACTATGGAAGATGGCTTCGAGCCACAGCTGTCTTACGCTCTAGCCTTTGGCTTTATTATAGCACTGGGTCTGCCTCTTAATGCTGTGTCTCTGTGGATTCTGCTCAGACACCACAGCCTCAAATCCCCCAGTGCCGTCTTCATGGTCAACCTGGCCATCTCAGACCTTCTGCTCGTCATCTCCTTGCCCACGAGGGTCTACTTTTACGCCACAGGCACCTGGCCGCTGAGCCCTAAGGCGTGCAACTACATCACGATGCTCTTTCGCAACAACATCCGCACCAGCGCCATCTTCATCACCTTCATCAGCGTGGACCGGCTGCTGGCTGTGGTTTATCCTCTGAGGTCACGCCATCTTCGAACCTCTTCCAACGCCTCCAAAGCTGCTGCACTCATCTGGCTGTTTGTGCTGGTGGTGAACATCCCAGAGAGCGTGAACTTTTCAAAAGGTTTGAACAACAACACTGGATCCACCTGTTTTGAAATTCGTCACTATCGGAGTAATAATACATCGAGATTGAGATATTTTCAGCCTGTGCTAGTGTTCACCATGCTGGCAATCAACATTGTCTGCACCGCTCTGGTGTCTTGGACTCTACGCAAACATCTCAGTGACTCTGCAAGGGTCAGCAACAAGGTGAATGTCATGCTGATTTTTGCCATGAACTTGGTTACGTTCACCATATGTTTCTTGCCTTTGTCAGTTGGTTTACTCACAATTGATAATAATATACCTGCGATTATGCCTTTAGTATGTCTCGCTTCTGTGAATTGCTGTCTGGATCCTCTGTTGTATTACTTTTCTATGGATGCCTTCTGGAAGAAAAAAGAGGATGTGGGTCTTGCAAGAGAACAGTAGACAAAGGATTTACTATTTTCATGAGATGGCATCAGATTTCCCATGTGGGACATTCATAATAGCTTGTTTGGGTGTGGGATTGGCTCATTTGGCTTTAAGTTTGACAGAAAACCAAGAGGTAGCTAAACTGATTTGCAGATCAGATTGTGCAGAACTCTGCAGCCAAAATGCTGACAAAGACCAAACGCTCTTCTCACATCATCCTCAGTTTTGGCCTCCCTGGGCTGGTTACCAATTCCCTTTAGAATCCATTTTAAAATTGTACTCATTATTCACAAGACTTTACATGGCCAGGCTCCAGAATACATCAGTGAACTTTTAACTCTCAGAGCCGCTGGGTTAGGCCTGCTAGCTGTTCCAGAGTCCAGGTTAACGTCTAAGGGTGATCGAGCATTTGCTGTACTGGCACCTCAGCTCTGGTCTTCCAGCTAGTATTCGATCTGCTGACACCGTTTCCACTTTTAAATCCCGTCTTAAGACACATTTTTACCGATATAGATATTTTTAAATATAGCGCTGCTGTGCAACCACTTGATTTTAAGTTTATTTTAATAGTTTCACTTAATAAATATATAATATTATTGTATATATAAAAATACTATATTATTATTGTAAAGCAATACATATGTTCAGAATACTATGCTTATTGAGATAAAAAGAAAAAGTTAATTAGTGAAACTGAATATATTTTTAAGATGTTGCATCGATTGTGTCTGACTTCAGACATATATTGTGAACAATATGTCATATGTAATCACTTTTAAATGTTTTGATATGTCATATGTAATCACTTTTAAATGTTTTGATATGTCATATGTAATCACTTTTAAATGGTATGGTTGATTAGCAGACAGTAAGTTTCATGTATAAAAATTTGGTAGGTCTAGTCCAAATAGTCTCCTAGTAACTGAGAGAAATGCAAAAAGTGTTGCAACTGACCCTAGTCTCCCCTTATAGGCTGTAACATCACAGCTTCATGTCCAGAAAGAGTCCAGGCAGTTTCAGGAGGAACCATGACTCTTAAGGAAATAGTTTGACATTTTCTGCATATTTGCTTATTGCTGAAAGTTAGCTGGGAAGACACATTTCACAATCATGTCTGTACTTTAAATATGACACTACAGCTAGAAGATGGTTTGCTAGTGAGCCGACTCTCTTTGAAGAACAAAAAAAGATGCTATATTAAGCATTTCCTGGTATACCTTCATATTTAAGTGTACAGACATGAGAGTTGTTGTGAGACATGAGAGCGATGTTCTCATCTGACTCTCAGAGTGAAAGTGTACGCGTGCATCCCGAAAAGTCAAACTATTTCCTGAAACTGGCAAGTAAATGTTCTCCTTCAGTCATCAGAGCTAAACTCTGAAGACTGAAAGATTTGTGTGTTTGCATGTTTAACACCCAAGCTGGTTTTGAGACAGAAAGGGTACTAAAGGTTTTGGGACATGAAACAGGACACAACTCTCATTCTGGCATCATCTTTTTCTCATTGCATCTTTTGATTGTTTGATGTCACAACGCTGTTTGTATCTCCTATGTGTTCTGTACATTATAAATCCTTTGATGTGATTCAGGCTCTTGTCTTCTTTGAGAGCATCTCAGTCAAGGAGCTGGCAGCTCTCGAGGTCTAAGCCTCACCAGACGGAAGGTATAAGCCTACAGCAGACTGTAAGGATTTAGGTGACCTCATCCACAGATTTGAAATTATCCAAAAGCAATCACTGCAAATACAATTAGCCATTGAGGATTGTCAGCATAGTCTACATTGGATCATCTCTGACTGGCTTTATATTAACCTAATATTACACACTTTCCTTTCAAATGAGGCCACTGATGGAAAATTTTTGTCATCTGTTTAATATCCGACCATATAGATATGAAGATAGGAAATCCACAAATAATGATCTTGATATTCTCACTTGCTGTGGTGTAGCAGACGGATGTGATGCAACAGCTTAATAAGGATGATGACATTAGAAAGCAAGTTCAAATGAGCTGTAATGCAATACTATACCGAGCAGAAAACCATTTCACAGCACAGTGACAGTAAAATCTGTAGTCTACACCAGAATGAGTAAATTAATGAATGGAGGAATCAGAGACATTCTGTGTTGTCTGAATATGAGAAATCATTTTCTGTAGCGGCCCAGCCATGGACACACTGGAAAAGTTCCTTTGTGCCAAACACATACACAACAAGACAAGAAACTTTTAAGGTTGATTGTGAAAAAGTTCATTCTTGAGCCAAATAATCTTAATTCAACATCCACTCACAAACTTTTTCTGGAACTTTCAAGTGCGTCTCAAGGGCTTCATCAGTGGAGTCGACTGGGAAGAGGTCAAAGTCCTCGACCAGGAGTTTGAAGATCGAGGGGGCTGTTCGCATCCGACACATCCCTCCATTAACATTAACCTGTTATCAAAGTTTCATACTTAGGTCCACTCACTGAAGAAGTCTGTGAGATCCAGTTGAAAGCTCCAGAAAAAGTCATCAAATGGACCTTGGGTTAAGATTAGTTTGTCAAATATAAATAGTTGTTTAATGGTTATGCTTTCTAAAGTTGATTTAATTAAATATAACATTAGATCAAACTCTCTTGTGCGACTTAAACTGCTAATTAATAAAAAAACAACCTGATATATATAAAATAAATAAAGCACTTAAATACTTCTTGTAATTAATACTGTATGCTCATATTAAGTAATTGATGCTGGAATCTGCAGATGTTACAATGTCCAGTTGGTGGCGCCCTCGACATGTCGCTGCAACCATCAAATACTCAAGACAGGAAGAAAAAAAATTACTCTACAGCAACTTGGTTTGCTGCAAAAAAAAAAAAAAAAAATTATAATATAAAGATCTGAAATTATATCAGCATGTTTTTTGAAGGTTAGAAGGAATATTCATGTATGTTGCGTTCAACATATCTTGCATGCAGGATAATGACGTTGTTTGTCGGATGTTTAGAGGTCTAAAAATAAATGAGCCAGAAACCTGGTTATTTCCACTACTTTATTCACAGACAGATTTTATCGGCAGACAAAATATACAGATCAAACTTGGTTTTGTTTAACTAACATACCTTATTATATGCTCCCTTTCATTGACTCTGACTATTGACTTTAGTCCAGTCTCTGACTCTGGACTAAGGCTTTAAACGTTGTTTTACAAAACATTCTAACAGTGCTGCTTTTCTCTTATAGATAACACATGCAAGGGAAAACAAAGACATTTTTAAAAAGGATTCACAAAGGCGTTGATGGACAGTGTGCAAAATAACCCCATGACAATAAAAGAGAAAAGCTTATGCGGAATGCGAGCATCAAAAGCAAATATCTTCTTAATATGATGGAATATAATAAATAAATAAAAAGTGAATGCAGTCTAATGCAACCCCCCCAACGTCTGGCGTGTGACATGAAAAGCAGGAAGGGGAGCAAAGAAGCAACAGGCAGGCCAGAGGATAAAGATGCAAGCAAGCAACTAGTCATCAGCAGTTTCATGTTTACATGACAGAGATCATGAGAAAACAAGATACTAATTGGAATCTATGGATAATGTTTGCTCAGAAAAGAAAGGCTTCATGCTTTGCACAGATGACTGTGTTAGTAGAGACACAAAGTAACCTCCAGGGCAGGAGAAAAGACAAAAGTACAGTCACCTTGACAACACATGGAGACAGTCATTTCCCCCAACGACAGTAACCATCACACAGATCCCCAGAGGAAGAGCAGAGGTCTTGGAATTATAATTCATTATTTGCTAATGGACTTTGCTACAAGGAAAATCCTGTGATAGAACCAACAGTGTAGTATTGCATCACACTTCAGGGTAAATATTACCTATGGGGAATAGAAAAAAAAAAAAAAAACAGGAAGGTAATGAAATATAAATACATAAAAAGACACGTCTTTTACAAAGGACTTCGAACCAAAACCTTAAAGTTAAGTGCAACTCAGACATGATTAGATCCACAGGAGGATGCTACAGTGGCTGGGGTTGTGACTGGAGATTGGGTGGGTGAGATGACATTGATGGCGGTCGTGTTTACGCTTCGTCGCAGATAACAGTCTCCACCACAAATGTGTTCTCAAAGTGACGGATGTGGTGGCAGTCCTTCGCCTCGCGCTTGTTGATGCCTGCGAGGGAAACGGGGTGAGACACAGAGAGGGGATTAGTGCTGAGACTTTGTTCAGTGCGTGCTAGAGATCACAACAGTTTAAAATAATAAATCTCCTTCCTGTCGGAGCTTTTTTAAATGTATCCATTGCTTCTTCCATTAACCCCAACTTACGTCTGCGGGTGACGCGGCGGTTCAGGCGGTATGTGTCCTTTCCATTGCACAGGCGGTAGATGAAGGGTCCCAGCTGACGCATGTTGTGCACTTTGCCAGTCACCACCATCTCTTCATGGATGATGTAGGTCTGAGGCAAGTATGTTCCCTTCTGCATCAGACAGACGCACAACAACAAGCAGCTCACTGGGACGTGTTTGTATGTACAGACCCAATAAAAGATCGAAGAGTCCAAAAGTGTCTATTTTTCGAAGATGCTGAATTTCACTGTGCCACTTTCTGTTGTGACCAGGCCTCAACTCCTGAGCGTAGTTTTTGTGTTATTTTGTTAAATTTAAATGTACATTTGCAAAGTCAAATGTGAACATCTTAACAATTTCATAGCATTTGGGGCTTCACAGCGAAGGCTAAAAGTAAAGCCGTGACTTCAAGAGAAAACGGTGCTCATGGAGTCATCAAGTCGTCCAAGATTGCAGTTGCGTTACCTTGACGTTGATGAGAAGCTCCCAGAGGTTGCGCGGAGGCATCACGATAGTTGTGTTGAGCTCAATCACGTAGCACTTGTCCAGAGCAATGTCATGGTAGGCAGTCAGTCCCTGGAAAATAAAAAAACAGTTTATTAAGGACCATCAGGTCAAAATTTCAAATACAGTACAGCCTCACAGAGCCTTAGCGTGGCTGTAGACTGTGTTTTTTTTGTGGGTTTTCTTTTCATATAAATTTCCTTCTTCTGTAATTAGTTTGAAATAAGCTATTAAAAACACACTTTGGAGTCACTTGCAGTAAGGATCTAACTGTGCGTGTGTGTGTGTGTCCTCACTCGGTGGAAGTCGTGGATTATGTCAGCGGGGTCGCTGCCTCCAAAGTGAGGCACGGGCACAGTGATCTTCTCGTAGTTGTCGGCCAAGTAGATGCCGACATTTTCCTCCAGCTCCTGGCGCCCACGCAGCGGGGCATACACGGAGTCTTCATAAAGCACCCTGCAGTGGAACAGGTTCTCCTCTGGGATCTGCACACACACACACACACACACACACACACACACACACAAATCAGCATCTAGATCAACACACCAGCTGGAACACTCGGAAACAATGATGCAAACACTAATCTGAGACACATACGGCACACGGTACAGAATTATTACAGGTCTTACATGAGGTATGAAGTAGTAGCGGTAGACGTAAATGGAGGCAAGGACCAGACCGGCCATGAAGACCACCAGGCCAAACGTCAGGCAGCACAGGCCGTTGAGGGGAGACTTTTTGGGGCGCAGCGGCAGGACCAGCTCCTCCTCATCCTGGAAAACAGACACACACACACACACACACACACGCACATATTAATACAGAAAAGCATTTCCAGGCGGCTTCAGTCCAACTTTCAGCCTACTCATCTCGACGCGACGAGCAGCTGAAAATGACCCGTTATATACTAACTGCTAAAATAGAAGTTTGCATAAATGCTGCATTTCAAGTGAGCCGGGCCAGAGAGCGCCAGCTTATGAAAACTTGACTGAGATGGTGAGTAATCCTCCCAGACGCCTCCAGTCTCGCGGCCCATCTGCCGGTGCCACGCGCCCATCCTGCGTGTTGGCAGGGTGGCACTACACACTACACATAGTAGCCGCTCACTGTGCGCTTCCATTTACCAAAATAATGACTAACAGAGAAGTGGCTCAGTGCTCACTGTAGCTGCACCGCAGAGTGATTGTGGCAGGTGAAATTATCTTCTAAAAAAGAAACAACAATGGCTGCAATTCTCAGCTGGAAATTGTTTTTTTATTTTTTTTATTGTGTGCCTGGGAAGCAGCTGTTGTCAGAAACTTCAAAGAAAAACGATGACAATCCGGTGTGAGCGCGTTCCATCATTTCTAAAAAGGAGATGACACAAAAAGCTTGAAAGCAGTGCCTTTGATTCACAATGTCTGCAGGAGACGCCTTTCGTGCCTAATATAAGGACAGCGTCTTTCAGTGCAGCACACTGTTCTTTGTGGAGGCATTTGGAAACAGAGGGTGCATAAGGACAAGGCGACAACTGTGTATGTGCGAACACACACTTCTGTGAGACTTTGTGTTCTCCCACCCCACTGAGAGAGAGAGAGAGAGAGAGAGAGAGGCTCTTTCACACCAAGTGAGAGCGTGACACACCATGAGGCCTGTCTGTCTCCTGTTCACTACATTTGGGTCGATGGATTTCAAAGTCACACAGCTCTGTACTTTTCTTTTTGCAATATTCACTTTATATGCCTGCCTGATGTCCTATCTATATTCCATTATGGTTCACCGTCTTCAGGGCTCGGTCATGCATCTTTGATAAGGCGTTGCTGGGATGCTGCTACTGCAAAGTTGAGCTGGGAAAAATAATCTTGCCTGCGCTGCAACCCACAGCAGCCCATCTGCCATTTTGTCAGCCAAAAGCTCGTGCATTTCTTGCATTCTACCTTTTTTTTTTTTTTTTTTTAAGATGGGGAGTTGTTTATTCAAATCTGCATTTTAGGCCATGCCACTTTTAGACCAAACAGAAAGCCTTTACATTGTTACATTGCCTTTTGTGGCATGTGATCCTCTGTACAGTCCCCAAAAAAAAAAAAAAAAGAAAAAAAGAAAAAAGAGCATGCATTTGCACACTACAATAACTTGCACAAAGCCTGCAATCGGCGCACTGGCGCAGAGGAAAGCACCACAGCGATGACATGTTTGGGGTCCAACCAAATGGCGATGGACGCTGTCAGAAAGCCCCTGCTGTCCGCGGCCCCGCAGGGCCCCCGGGCAGGAGACTCGTTACATAAAGTCTCATATCGGGGCAGCAGTGACGAGCGCTATTAATAAGGGAAATGACGGTATGCGTTGCTCACCATCGGATGGGGAATGAGGATTTCGGTCTTGTCGCCATCGCTCTCCTTCTCCACTTTCTGTCCCGCGACAGCCTGGAAACTGATCTTCACCATGTCTCCGTGTCTCCGTGTCTGTCTGCAGGTGCACCTTCTCTCTCGCTCTGTGTTGATGTCTGGACGCCTTCCCCGACGCGAAGCCCCTCACCTCGTCGAAGGGCCGTCCTCTTCTCACCGCTGGGCTGCTTCCCTGTCTGTTTTTGTCTTTATCCACCGGAAGTGTGCTGTTTTGGTTTTAAAAAAAATATATAAATAAATAAATCTGCCCTTAAAGGACCAATCCGCTGCTTTGTGTTGACGGTAGTGCTGTGAAGGGGACGAACTTCATTCAGAAACACACTGATTTAACATTCACAATCAATTATGCACGCAGTCCACCAATTTATCACCAGCCTAATAAAACAACTTCCTACACATGATATAACATTACACTACTTAACCAAACTATTTAAACACTGCATGTCATTGTGTGATTAAATTTAAGGTAAAGCTTAAAGCAGCTATACTCGATATTATATAATAATGTATTAAATGACACTGTGACAGTTGAAAGGGGTCACTCACAGTGAACCTATAGAGGATTATCAGCTTTATGAAGCTTTATAGCGTTTCAGTTCATTGTTCAGCTGTCTGGCAGCAACTCTACTGTTTTGGTTGACTCTCACAGCTCTCATAGTTGTTTTCGGTACAGCAGGCCTAAAAAAGTGGAGCACTGAGCAGCTGAACAGTCAGATGTGTTTCCCCTCGGGAGCTGGTGGAGACCAAAAACAGAGCTAAAAGGGATTGACTACTGGTTTACAGACTCCAACTATATGATAATGTTGCTCTGTGTCTGCTGGACGTATAGACAACTGTCTGCTAACAGTGTTTTCCATATTTACTTAAAAGGTCATGATGTCAGTGTGGACACAGCTTGTCAGTTACTGCAGGTTTAGTGAGGCTTTTTATGACCTCAATGAGACATGTCAGAGAAAGTAAGGGGATAAAAAAGCATCTATAATAAAACCTACTTTGATGAAACTGCTAATTGCGTTGCTGTTGTGAATTGCTCTATTTCTTACATTGCGTGAGTTTGTTGGACTGTTTACCAAACCCTGCTGCAGTATTAGTGTTAAATCACTACTGATAAATGGTAGGGTACTTTTTGTTCACTGTGATCAGGCATTAGTTTTTATTAGGTACAATTAATGACACAATCTTATGGAAGCTTATGTATTGTATTTATGTTTGCAATGTTTTCTCCTCGTAATTATGAGCCGCTATTCTCACAACAGGATATATTTTGGGTTGATGTGTTTTTTGTTCTGTTTAATATTTGCTTTCCATTGTAATGATAAATGTAATTACAACTCATTACCTACTAAGGTACGGCAAAGCAGGGGCGTAATGTAATTGAGTACATTTAGTACAGCTTTTAGGTACTTGTACTTTACTTTAGTGTTTCCATTTTGTTCCTTAATACTTCTACTCCACTACAATTCAGAGGGAAATATAGTACTTTTTACTCCACTACATTTATTTGACAGCCATAGTTACTAGCGGTAGGTCATTTGAGGGAAACAATCACCTACCGGTTACTAGTTACTTTTCAGATATCAGACTTCAGTACATATTTGAATGCAAGACTTTTATGTATAAAAGGAGCAATTCACGTAGGCAAAATAAATCTAAATACTTCTTTCATCCCTGGGGAAAAGGTCCCACTTCAAAATACCCCAACATTAACATACATTTGACGGATGAGTTATTCTGCACACAGGAAGAACATTATCACAGCTTTATTTTATTCCAAATGTTTTTTTGTTCTTCTTTATTTCAATTGTAGGGCCCAGGCCTTTGACACTTCTGAAAGCACCACACGCTCTATGCTGAAACTGGAATCACAAGTCAGCATACAGCCGTACAGCCAAGAGTTCAATTTGACATTTCAATGTTGTTAAATACTTGGAAAAAAGAAACAATTCCAGTACAACATCTTTAGTACAGCATCATGCACAGCCAGTGGAGGAACATGCATGTTCAATGTGTGTGAAGGAACTGTGGAGTATCTGAGTAGAGCTGTTGTCTGCACTGAGATGGTTTCTTGTTTGCCTGTATGAATGGATATTTCTGTCTCATTACATGGACCGTGTCATTCACTGTAAATCAACAAATCTGTGGTTTTATCCGTTTTGCTCAGCACCATGAGGACAATCCAACATGCCCAAAGTACTCTGCTACCCACAATGCTTTACACTTACAATTGTACTGGAATTATAGAGCCTTTGAAGAGAAAGGCTCAAACATGAAGAAAAGGGGGAAAGTAAGAATGATGTGCTGAGATGCCAATGTCCCGATGAGCTAACCCCTGAAGCACACTCAATGTGAGGCCACACAGCACTCCCTTGTTACTAGCAGAGTGGTGAGAATTGGGAATAAAAACACAAGTTAATGAAATTGAGGAAGGGGAGAAATTTCTGCTATCCAGTTAGGTGATGTTGATCACTCAGCACCTCACAAAGTGCACGAACACACAGGCTTTAATGTTTCAGTTAATGCTCTCCCAATCCCCTCCCTCCCCTGCACTGCTCACACCCCTGCATGTTTTCAGCAGTCTGAGAGACACTCAAAATGTAGATGGAGAATAAAAAGAGGATTAACAGATCCAGAGCTAATACCATGACATTCCTCTGCTGTACAAATTGTTAATATCCTATAGGTTAGCTAAACGTGAGCTGGCCCTTTAAGTTATGTACAAAGAAACCCACCAGCAACCATTTCAGCAGTAAAATGAAATGCAAAAACAATGTCACTGAACTTGTTTGTTTCTTTTATGGTTTAGAAAGTAATTTGATTACAATTAACCAAAAACGCAATGTTTAAGGTAATATATATATAATATATATTCATATGTCAATGTTTAACAAAATTCTACAAAGCAAAAAAAAAAAAAAAAAAAAAAAAAGGCATATGTACATGTTCACCCTGTCCCAGAAAACAATAGAGACCCAACCTCTTGGCCTTTACCAAATTCATACCTTACATCCCTTCTTTCCTCATGTGCTTCAAGTGCTGTGTCGTAACAAAGCACACAGGAGGTAAATGGTTCTGTGTGATGGCATCTGAGAACTTGTCCCCACAAATCGCTTAAATGAACCACTGTTGCTTTATTGGATGAAGGCATAGATACGAACTGTAGCGGTTGCTGTGACGCACGTGCATTTCCGAGTCTGTGGCACTGAACATGGGAGCCAGACCGGGCAGGCCATCACAGTGCAAACGCTGGGTACAGCCATGGATCTGTCACATTTCGAGGCATGCAACAAACACACCAATGTTCAACTTGCTCGTACCATTTCAATCACAAAGTTTTAGCTGATTTTCTTGCAGTATGTGTGTATGCATGTTTTTTCATGTAATACATATATGCGTGTAAACGTGTCTACCTTTTCCTTGGTGTGTGTTTGTGTGTGTGTCTATTAGGAAGTCTGCCTTATTTTGAATGCATGGACATTTTCTAGTACTATGTTTGATGGACTGTTGTGTCATTATAATATACCTTACATGTCTCAATGTGCAAGAAAGCAGCAGCATCTATTATTTTCTCTTGTTTCTTTTGAAGGAAAAAGACTGAAAAAAGAAAAAAGAAAGAGAACCAAATGTTCACTGAGGAGCAGAGGAGCTGGCGACTTCCTGTTGAGTTGATATGGATACGTTGGTTTTTCATTTGTTTCCTCAATTTTTGTTCAGAAACCAGAACAGCAGCTGCTGATGGGTCCGTTAAGCAGACGTTGCCTGGATGTGGTCCAGACATGGTCCTGGTGGCTCCTCGCCCCACCTCTGCCCCTTTCCTCAGGCCTCCTGGGGGGCAGGCCTCTTGAGGTCCCTGATCTGTTTGACCAGGTAAGTCTTTTCGTCATTGAATTGTTCGTCCTCTGTTCTGTCGTTCTGGAACTTGCTGAGAAACTCGATGAGTTTGGTCTGGTTCTTCAGCAGGATGTCCAGGATGGGCTGCGTCTTGTTGGGGTTGGCCACAAACACCTGTTAGAGGCGGAAGAAGACGAGGATGTTGATATGTGCAGATATTGTGCGCTACATGTAATCACATCTTTGATGTGGTCAAAACTGCTTTTACCTTAAAAACATGGAAAGCCTCAAACTGGATGTTGCGGCTCTTGTCCCGTAGCAGGTTCATCATCAGTTTGAGATTCTCTGGCTTGCTGATGTATTTCGTCATTATGGTGAAATTGTGCCGGTCAAGAAGCAACTCCCCCAGTAACTAGATAATTTCAGAGTGAGAAACAGAAATAAATATCAATTTGAATCATTTCTTTTAAAATTGACAGATGGTTGCAGATTCACCACATTGACAGGTGGACTGCTTAAAACCCCAATCTGTAATTTGCTTCAATCTCCTATCGTGTTAGTTTGATAAATCGGCTTCAGAACTGAAATAATTAATAAATAAACTGAAAATATAGGCCTGTTTTACTCCTGTATGCCCAAACATTACTAGTGCTAACAAAACCATAAACATCAATAATAAACGCAATTAATAACAGATAGTGGCTTTTAATCTTGGGTAATAATTTGTCAATTAGGGAGCTGTTCATTGACAATTGGACTACAGGTTGTGACTTCTACAAAAAACATAATATTCAGATTAAGGTGTACGTAGGCTCTAAATGTAGTCAAAGACATCCTTGATATTGAGGGAGCTCTAGAAGACAAACATACATCGTGCTCCCACCACTAGATGGCAGTCACAACCAGGTGATGGACATGGAATGGTTTAGAGAAACCAAACACTGAAGAGATCTTTAAATAGCTCTCTGAATAGAGTTGCACCAGTACATGAGACATATTTACTGGCATGACGCAGGGTCCTTACCTTGAGGGACTGCCTTTTAGTCACGTAGTTTTCTGAGTGGAGTAACTTCTCATATTCACTAAAGAACTAGAACGAGAGAGGAATAAGTAGAGAGAGAGAAATAAATCGAAGTGGTCGGGCACGAGAGAGAGAGTCATCTAAATGCGTCAAGAAGTGGTTATCACAATTGCATCTGTGTCTTGTATCACAACACAATGACAGGAAAATGAGAGATTTTCCCTCACAGACTGACAGCTACTTTGTGTTCACAGCCTGCAAATGATGACCCAAATAGCTGGTTTGATGCCAGCATGCCCAACACCCAGACTGCCACAGTTTAAATTTATATGTAAACTGGCGAAAAGTTGAATTTGAATATTTTCACAAAATAAACATTTTCTAAAATAATAATACCATAAGATTAAAACTGTTATCTATTCTTTTAGCTGCCGTTAGCAGTTAGGATACTTAATTTCTTCCCTCTATGATGTCATGGTTTAAATTCAGTGTGGACTTACTCTGTCATAATGTTGCTCCAGAAACTCAGCACTCAGTAGCTTGTGTCTTGTGAGGAGGTCCTGAAAATAGACAATGCAGACTATGAGAAATAAATTCACACTTAATGGTTATGTCCTGGTCCCATTTGTCTCATTTTTCAACACTGTAGGTACAACAAACTGAAGCACACATAGGACATAATCCTTAGAAGTGCATTGCAAATTTGTGGGGAAAAAAAAGAAACGCCCAACCTAAAATTACACAGAAAAAATGTTTTGGGTTAAAGTGTGATTAGTGATATTTCTGGACATAATCCTTTTCAAATCACTAGAAGACTGGTTTATCTGTTGAAATTACGTTAGCAAATTAATCCTTTTTTGGGACGCATAAAAATTGCTGACTGAATTCAAACGGCCACTAGTATCATTAGGCAGTTTTGTTAAAGTGAATTAATCGGAGTTATATTTTTAATCTTATATTTAATCAAAAACTAATTAAAGTGTAACATTAAGGAGATTTTGACAAGGTTTCCACAACAGCCACCATTTCTGTTTCAAAAATTAGAGGCAGATTTAACTCAGTCAAGTGGTGTGTTCAGGTCTTTTAATTATGGTATAACCATGTCTTTCCTATTCTAAGAGCCATTGTTGGATCCTCAGTCTCCAAGTCTGTTTGTGTCTTTATAATTGCAGCATCAGCAGCAGCAGGTACTTGCAGCCAACGCATCATTAACTTTGCTGTTTGAGCCATCAAATTAGTTCGAATTATATAATGTAAACAAACCACCTTCAACGAAGGAGGAGGGAGTAGTATTGTGGGTGCTGAATAGAGATGTCATGGATCTGTTAAGAGCATCTCTGCTCAGCTTTTGGATTATTTTGCAAAGGAGTCCCTGCCGTTAAGATGCAAGCTGTCACAAATGTTTCGGAGTATAACTCAAAACAAAATTTGCTCAGCTCCAACAGTTGAACAAGTGAGTCAACTTACTTTGAAAGTGGCAAATGCATCTGAGGCAATGTCGAATGTGGACATCTCCACATATCTGAAGAAGTCATAAAACTGCTCTGACCACAGCGTGATTTTGGCCAGCGGCTCATGTCTGATGCACTCCCTCAACATGATACCGCAGTTTAGGGCAATCTCTGGAGACTCATACCTGCACAAAACACACACACACACAGGACAAAGTCTTATCATCATATAGAAGGATACTACTAGGGGTGGGCATTTTATGTCATTTTAAAATTCAAGTACTTGCATTAAACAACTCACAAAAAAAAATACAAGTCCGTAGTTATAACTACATTGTGCAATAGCTTTGCAGGTCCCCCCTCAATTTCACCGAAAGGCATCATCTCGCGGACGTTCTGCTCCCACTTCTGATCCCACAAAGTTTAACGGAAGCATATCTCCACTCACCATTTTCGCAATGAGCTGGCTAATCTTCTCTGCCCTGAAAGCATTACAGGTGCCTCCAGGGCACGTGTGGTAACACTGCTAGCAAATTAGGTGATGCAAGACTGCCTGTTCTATGATACGCAAGTTTAACATTACATAGCTTGCACTGCACATTCATTTTGTCAAAACACTTTCAAACGTCACGCTTATGCCTTATGCCAGAATGACGTTACAGGCTGTAATGTTAGATCCTGTATGCATGTGCAGATCTATCATTTTTGCTAGCAGTCCCGTCCAAAAAAAGTAAGCTTTTAATATAGAAAAGGGTCAATTTACATTTATATTATTATATTCAACTATATTGTTTCACAAAGCAAAAAAAATATATATATGGCATATGTATATAAAGTATACGCACACACACATGCTGCACACAATGTGCTGTGGTGGGATAGAAAACTGCTTTGTCTACTTCACAGTTTTATTTACATTAGTGTTGTAAACATACAGACAAACCACAGACTTCAAATGTTCAAATAAAATGTTATTGTAGGTGATCCACAGGAGACCAATTTTGATGAATTTTGTGCTTGGCTAACTTCAGACAAATGTTTGTAGTTTCTCAGTTAGTTATCTTCCCCAACATAAAGGGGGCCAGGAGTCGGGCTGGGGGGAAAAATTGATTCTTAGATTCTCTCTTAAGAGATTATGTCTCGATGCAGAAAACTCGATAATCAGAAATGTACAGTTCTCGGTTATAATTGCCTGTAACAATGTTGTAAGGCTATATGTTGCTTACGGCTGCTGCTGAAACAACTGGACGGTGAAACATAACAGACATAAAACATGCACGTCGTGTTTATGTTCAAAGCTAGGCTACTCATGGATGTATTATGAGGCTACTAGGTGAGTTTTGGTGAGATAGTTGTTGTTACCCAATCCGTACATCCTGTCCGATCAGTACAGCAAAAGCTTGTATTCGGAAGCATTTTGGCTTCTATGCAATTGAAGGGAAAAAGGTCCAGCCACACTGTATGCAAGTTGTGTATTAATAAAAGATAATAGAAGTAAATTAATCTGTTCATTCTAATTATGGATTATTACAAATACACTGTCTAAAAGTGGGAAGTAGACAGTGAGAAAAAAACATGTATCAACCATATTCATGAATAAGGAAAAATCAAAATGATCAATGGGAACATGATTACTCTGTGTGTGTGTGTGTGTGTGTGTGTGTGCGCGCGCGCGTGCACGTGCGCACATTTGTTTCCTTACCCTTTAAGCAACATGAAGAGGATGTTCTGCTGGGTGCAGAGGTATTCCACTGTGGGCGTCCGAGTACCAATCTGACGCCTCAGGATGTTGTTGAATATCTGGGCCACATCTTTCTTACCCTGGTGGTAACAGATAAAGCATATATAAAAAGCCTAAAAAGTTAAAAAGAGGTTAACGTATGCAATACAATAGAAAACACAATACACAAACAGGTTTTACAACACACTTCCAAATTGATAATGCAAGCTGGAGCTACATCAGGATGGACAGCCAAGATGCAGCTCTAAACACAAGGTATGCCATTTCTTAAAATGCGACACATTTGAGAAATGTTACTGCATTTTTAATTTCTATGCTGTTGCAACGGAACTTTCTTTTCATGTCAGGTGTTTCAACATAGGAACAGGAAAGATAGATGTCGGAGAGAGGATATTGACAAATAGCTACCTAAGAGAATATCATCTTAGTGACAAAAAACCTGCCTAAACCAAATGTGCACATTAAAGGTTAAATCACTATCAAATTTCCATGTTACATGCTTCTGGTTTGCAATTCTTCATCAGCCTTTTCTTTTTAACAGGAAGGGAGGATGAGAGAGGGTAAAAGAGGAAGAGTGAGATCACACAACACAATGAGTCATGCTGTGATAGGGTGAGTCAGGGAAGCCTGCAGCAGCAGTTACCACACAGCACCAGTCTGACATATTGCAGGGGGACATGAGTTTGCTCACATATCAACATAGGCACGTTTGTCACAAATACCCAACTGTCCTCACTACCTGAATGTACATTTTCAAAACATATCCATCCCTTTCATGAGTTCGTAAGACACATTCTTCCTGTGTCTTCAGATATAGTTTGACCACTTTACTGTCTACTTAGTGTTAAATATTCATCACTTCATTTTTCCTTCTTTCAGTTTCATTTTAATAAATATTTTTATCCCACACTCTAAGGAAAGACACAAAGTCTCACCTCAAAGTCGATGAGCTGCAGGTCCGCTATCAGGGTGCTGAGCAACCCACTGTTGTAGAGCTCCTGGGCTAGCTGGGCCACTGCTTCTGTTTGGGGCTCTTTCTCATTAGTCCCATACAGGATCTCCTTCATGGCCACCAGGCTTTTTGACACCTCCTCTGTGGCCTGAATCATATACACATAGTAAATACAGGTATATACATACAATAAAATAAAACCCGAAAACTTTTATGGCCTCCACTGACATTTCAGAGGTGATGAAACTGAGGAACAAGTAAATTTGTGCAAGGTTCACCTTACCTTCTCAGCCTTTTTGTCGGAAATGTCATGCTTCTCAAGCACTGTCATGCTGTCCTTAAGGTTCTTGACGATGTCCGCCGGCGACTTGTGGGACTTGCCAAAGGGGAAAGGCATGGCGGAGAGTTACCACGAGCAACCAGGTAGTGGACTGTCCACCTAAGTAAAGAAAGATAAAACTGGATCAGAGCCTGTAAAGATGGAGGGATTGAATGTAAAAAAGCACCAAAGACAGACCTACCTAGTTGTTTTTTACATTAATGTTGTTGCACTGTATAAAATAAAATGTTAACTAACAAGTGACTTACAAACAATAGAGTCCCAGTCTTTCAGGACGATATCTATGTAAAACTGAAGTGGTGTAGTAGGTGAAGAAGGTGATCACAAAAACATAGCCATGGACTCACAAATGATTCAGAAGTCATACAGTAAGCAAACGCAACAATAATTCCATGCAAGTCTGGACAAAGGCTGACAAAACAGATCTTAAGATCAACAGTAGATACAGGAAAACACATAGACCACTACAGTACAGAGCTTCATCCAAGAGCCTCTACAAAACACTTCGGTTTATACCAACTGCATATATTGGTGAGTGATACATTTGGTATCAGGATGTGTTTTTTTTTTAAATCTACAATATGAAAATAGAACTATGATGACAATTTGTAACAATGTAAATTACCTATTCAAATGGCACCCTCTTTTCTCACTGATATTGCATTATATTATTATACAGGTGTATATTCCTGTAATACAGTACATAATAGATGTGTTTCTTCCTTTATAGCACAAAAAAATCATCACAGTTGTGATACCTCCATTGTAATTGTGAGCAAAATATCTTGACAGTGTTGAGAGTTACCTTATGATTTCTAGCCTAATCTGGACAATTTGAAAACAACGGCAGCCTGAGAGAGAGAAGCCAGCAGTGCTGTTGAAGCTTATCCCTAAAAAGTTGGTGGGCCAATCTTGTTTCCACAATTCAAGTCCATCTTTTAGACCTAGTGCAATTGTTGCCCTGGATTGGTCATCTGGAGCAAAGCTGGTTTGTAGAGAGCTGCAGTCCGAGCAAGTAACCCAATAAAATGACCCATTACCTCCTGCTGTAAAACAAACTATAGTGGCAGCTAGCCCTGATGCCAAACTGTGAGTTAAGCCCTAATAAAGAACCCAGTTAATGCTATTAAAAATAATAAAGTTCCATACAAGGCAAAATGTTGAATATAAAAACATGCCAGAGGAAAGGTGATGTATTTATATAACTTGTGAAAGTCATATGTAGATCGCACCTTCAATGAGTCATGGAGCAGTAGTTCAATCTTGTGATTATTGTCAGAAAATGATTGACCAAACAGAGTGACATAGGCCTACTTACACCATGACATATCCCCAGACCTTTGTATGACCCCACTCCCTGAACAGTGACTAACAAAAACAAACAAACTCATTCTCTCAGGTAACTAATTTAAGTCCATAAACACACCTTTTGAGTCTCCTCTCTATACTAATACCTCTAACCCAGGATAAAACTGAACCATGCTACAAACACCATAGCAAAGGCATGGGTGACGTAAGTGACAGATGTGCAACCATATCTCACTGCTGCTCTTATTTAACTGGGTTACTTAACAAGGACCCTTATCTTCACAGTTCCCTGACCCACCCAACCACCTTACACACACTGTGGGGCAAAAGTCAAAGTTTTCTGAACAGACAAGAAGTAGGCTGAGAGCCTGGGCTATCACAGTGTGTAATAAGTAACACAAAGCAGCCTAAATGGGCTTCTTTAGTCAGAGTCTGTCACGCACGATGACTACACTACCTAATCCATGAGGCCAAGACAGAAATACACATCACTAAAACTTAATCTCACACTCTTTTTTAGCTAAAAAGAAAAAAGACTTTCCCTATGATGGTACAGTATGACACTAAGGTGCACCACAACACATCACCACAAGCCATTCAGTCAATAAACATCAAACTGTGTAAGCACCTGTCTAACAGTGTGACACCAACCTGTTTGTCTTGCCAGGATCCTCTAAACTCTGAACACAAACCCTGGAGCTGTCACACTCTTCCTCTTATGTCTTGGCAGCGAGTCCACATTTAGAAAGCAACGCTGGGGCCAGGAATATAAACCAGGCAGCACCCAAGTGGGAGGCGCAGTCCACCATATGATGTGTCATGTGTGACTGCGCAGAAACATATAAAGTGTCCCCGGGCTCGCTGGTGACCCGAGCTCCTAAGTGGTTGCTTGCCTGCATCTGTATTAATCCAGGCACACCTCAACTTCGCCAGGTGGTCAAATCCGCCTTTCGCACGGGCTAATGCTCGTTAATGTAGCCAGCCGGCAGCAGGACCGCTTCAGTTATCAGTGACGCAAATAGGACGGAGACACATGGCAGGTGCAAAATCAGATGGCCACCGCTAACCCGCAATGACACCGGCGCTAATCAGGCGCCGTGTGCCGGAGTAATGTTAGGCCAACCACACACGTCAGAGGAGCCACACACTGACCCGACAAGGCCTGAAAGACCAGACTGCCCCGCCGAGCACCCCGGAGGAAATCACCAGAGCACACTTTGCTCATGCACGACTGAAGCCTCGAGCATAGTTTCCCTTCAGAAAACAGACAAAAGGGAGTCTGAGGACCGCTCAAACGCCCCCACCCCTCCAGTCCAGACAGCAGCAGACGCTCATCTGACAGTAAGACAGCGAGCTTACTGACGCGTCTCAAACTACTCCTGCTGTGCAGCACGTACAACCTGACGTTAGGACCCGAGACCGGCTGCAGAGAGCCGCGGGGCCGGTGAGCTGTCCGGCGCGCAGCTGACGGCGAGCACCGCCCCTCCGTGTTATCCATGCCTGGTTTGTGATGGTGTGGAGCCTGCCAACTTTGCGCAATGCTAACAAAATGGACACTCGCTCCCTGAGTAAGTCTGTGCTCAGCAAACGCCAGACAGCCACCTTCCCCCTTTTCACTCGACAAGCCGAAGTAACTTTGTCTGTGTTAGGAAGCAAACGTGGCCTGTGATGTTTCAGCCACAGTCCACCTGACAACACAGCTGCTGCTGCTGCTGGATGAGTGAGTGTGTGTGTGTGTGTCGACACACTCGAGGCCTCGGCGGGCCTGGCCATCACAAACCTCTCCCCGCTGCTTTCAGCTCCGCTTCAAAGAGCGAATAACGACGCGTCCAGCTGGATTTCACGTCGGACGCGTTTGTGTCGTGAGCTGATGTCGGCAACGACCGCTTAGCCTAGCCTAGCTTAGCTTAGCTTAGCTTAGCCCAGCGTCGGCCGGGCCTGGCGGCGGCGGCGGCTCCCCGCGGAGCTTCACCCCGCAGCCCGCACCCGCCCGCCCGGGCTCCGGCAGCCCGTCAGCAGCAGGCGAGGCTCGGCGGAAGCCTTTCTCCTGGGCGAGGGACGTCCCGGTGGGTAAACGTCGTGAGGCCCGGTAACTCCCGGGCGACCGTCGGTGGCGACCGTTACAGCAGCGTGCAGACATTAACGTTAGTTCAGCAACATCACACAGACGACACGGTACCTCGTACACGGCGTTTTCGACTCGCTTCCCCCGGTTTGTCACGACAGCGAAAAGGCCACTCAGGTGCTCCCCGGAACAGGCGCGGCTTTGTTGTCCTCGTTCGTCGCCGGCCCTGGTTGGTGACTCGCCGTAACGTTAGTGGACCGTGCGGACCCTGTTTCCGAGGTGTCTCTCTGAGCCCGACTGGTGAGGCTGCTGGCGGCGGCGGGGCGCTTGTCTCTGCGGCGGCGGGTCTACCGCCTCCTCGGGCCGGCTCGTGTCATGGCAGGTCGGGCGGCGGGTGACCGTGGGAGGGCGCGCTCACTCTCCCAGTGAGCGTGTGGGGAGCAGAGAGGAGGAGCAGAGCCGCAGCACGGGGCCTTTCTCCAAGTGCTAGACTTTGTCCAAAGGATAAAATATATGGGAATATTACTTTTTTTGTCCATATGTACCAGCTCTACAGAAATATTGAGCTGGGGACTCAGGCAGTTGTCAATTGTGTTAAAATCGGGTCAACAAGGTCATTGCATATCGGAAGCATATTTTAAGTCCTCTGCGAGTCTCAGTGGCAAAATACTGTGCTTTTTAAAAAGCCTGAAAATCTCACATTCTCCATGCTGAAAGTTGTTTTGATGATGTCTTGTTTTGTCCAACAAACAGTCTAAAACTAAAAATATGAAATTTTCTTAAAGTCGACCAGTAGATCTCTAGTCAGGAACTGGGGTTAAAGCTGGCCTCTTAAAGATAAGGCAGCATGCAGCAGAGGCTATAGGTGGAGACAGGGGCTAGGAATAGCTTCCTAAATGCAGAGTGTAGCTGCAGATGAGTGCTGGTGCTGGAGGTTTCTCTCTGTATTCAACAATGTGTCTTTTCTAAAAGCAAAGTCCCTGTCCTTGTTGATGATCCACAGACCTCACTCTGAACAATCATTCTTTGTCAGTTCAAATCATTTAATTTGACGAAACAAAATGGAACTGTTGATGAATTAGCCTGAGAGATTATTGAGTGAAACATACATTTTTATTTTTATTTCAGTTTGCTGTTGGAGACTGCAGAGGGATGCTCGTCCTGGAGCTGCCTTTTTGAATCTTGAAGCTGCATGTGGTGGCACGGGGCTGATATTGGGTACCCTAAAAAGGTAGACAAATGATTAGACTGAAGCTGGCACCCTTAAAACGGCAGGCAAAGGCAGATGCTGCAATTTACAGGTAGCAGCTGAAGGTGGAGGATGAAGCTGGCAGTCAAAGGCTGTAGGCTGCGGGCGAGGCTGGACTTCAGAGGCTGCAGTCAGAGGCTGGAGGTGGACGGAGCATGTGGGACCTGATAAAGAGGCTGGCTGATGTGTAGCTGCAGATGGCTGGCAGAGGCTGCAGGTACTGTGAAAGGCAAGGTTGTAGACAGATAGTCAAAACAAGTGATAACCTGGTTCCAGCCTGCCTCCAAGTGAACATGCACATAACACTGCAACAAAGTGTTTGAATAACACTAGAATAAGGTCAAAGCAACACGTGGTATCAAATAAAGTGAATTTAATCCAGCCTGCAAGAACATACAGTATATTGCCATGCACTGCATGGAAATTTCACATATAATCAACATCTGCTGGACTCAACCATGTGCAAATACTTAAGAATCACACTCAAATGCAATTTCATAATATTACTAATTATGCCATACCACACATAGGGCTGGAAGAGTGGATATTTTGTATATACTAAACTTATATACTTCAGAGCTCCACATCCATTTCAAAAGCCAGTGAAGAGGTTGTATCAGAGTGTGTGCTGGTAAACGTCCACCCCATCCAGTCCTGAAACAATGCTGCTCTGTAAACTCATAAACTATTTGATTATTGGTCATGAATTTACAAGTTTTGGAAAAGTGCCATAGCAGTTGTGCTGATACCATGTCATAAGTTACAAATAGAAGCACAAAAGAAACCATGTTATTTAAATGATATATGCATGATAAAAGTAGACTCAAGACAGTAGTCACATCACTAAACCGTTGGTGACATACAACTGGTGGGTTTTTGTTTTTATTGAATGTTGTTTGTTACATTGTAATTATTACTCACCAAAACTGTATTTTCATTGAAAATAGGTTTCATGCCCACACTCAGTTATTTGCCCTGGCGCCCTCTGGTGGGTTAATCTGTCCTCTACCAATGTAAATCAAATGTATGTACCACAGTTTGTTACTGAAGCAGTTTCAAAGTGATTTAGTTATCTTAAAGAACTTAAAACAGTAGAATTAAAGACAAACTACTTACGTAACATAAACTACAAGTGCTTTGAAAATGATTTGAGAAATATATATAAAGACCGGGTCCTACTCATGGTCTGCTTAACCTTCATTGGGGCCCCTATTAACCCCCCCCCCCCCCTCCACTAAAATGATGAAATCCAACTTCTTTTTCATTTTCACATGTCTTTGTATATGTAAGGGTTTGAAACAAAACAGGTCTCATCCATTCATTTTCCACATTAGACCGGTCAATGTATTTGGACAATGTGCATTTTCTGATATTTTGGCGCCACACGCCATTTGAAATGAAACAAATGGCATCATTCATGAAACATTCATATGTACAGATTTGATTTTACCTTACTATTCAATTGGATAGCAATTACATGTCCCAGATAGATGACTACTGTATGTACACTACCCTGTAGTGATGAACCCACAAATAATTATCACCCCGCCTCGGCAGTTCCCCTCAACTCTTTGGAGTGTTATAGCTTCTATCAGCTCATTGCTTTTGTTTCCCAGCCAGCGACCTTGGTTCACTCCCACAGCTTTCACAGCCACAAGCAAAAAAGCAGAAAAAAAAAAAAATCTGGTGTGCAAAACCAGCCCAGCACCATACACACCATTCACCATTCACCAAATGCAACCATTCCATGAAACCGAATGTCGTTATCACGATCACAGGACTCTGCATCCCCCCCCCCCATGCTTTCCTCAACTTTACCACATTGTTAAAGAGGCAAGACCTGGACTGAAGTCCAGAGTTACTGCAGGGAGAAGTACACAGACCTGGCTACCATAAACAGAAAGGAAGACCCTGTCAGGCTGAGTCACATGTTGTGGGATTATGATGATGAAGTCTGGATAGGCCTGTATGGTGATGTGGCACGGTCCTGAGCCCAGTATCTACACAGGACCCTTTGTCCGTTTTGACATGGCACCCTTTAGACGATGGTTGGATTTTTGGTGTGACCAATTACGCCAATTCGTCTGCTACAATGGTAAGAGCCAAACAACAAAAGAAATGTAGAGATTAGACACTGTTGGCTACACAGTGCATCTGCTTTAAACAAGTCGCTGTCACTTTTCAAGGTCAAACATGCTATTGTCTGCAGCGGTGACTTATGATCTCCAACTAGATCTGAAAATTCAATATACACAAACATTACTATCCCAAACGACTCACTGAGGAAGCGGGGGTGAAGGTGACTCCTCTGTAGCCCTGGAAGAGATGCAGGACGCCATCTTGCAGCAGGTAGGCATAATCATGTTTGAGTATAAAACAGAAAGATAATTTTTCATTTTGATATTTTAAACAATTTTTGTGTACATTTAAGCTACTATGTGTAGGATTTTTACATGAGGGGGTTCAGCAGAATGCATTGCTATCTGCCCCCAAGGCTTTCTTAGTCACACTAGCAGCGTGGCTCCAGGGTAGGTAATGTCGGTCAGCCCATCACTTTGGACCAGACGGAAATGTTTTCGACAACTATTGGATGGATTGCCATGAAATTTGGTACAGACACTCATTTCCCTGTCAGGATGGATTGCAAACAAACTAATTTCAAAGCACAGCCTCTCAGAGCTGCTAGCGGCTGTTGACTAGTCTTGTTGATATTACCATTGGATGGTGCCAGTTTCAAGTCCTGCACTTTGTACCCTGATATAATGATTAAAAATGTTTCTGCTCAGATCAGCCAGACACCAAGGACCACAACCTGGGTGGACAAGTCACAACGAAATGAATAAAGCAGCCTGGTGGAAAGATCTTCCATTTAAAAGAAAAAAACACGGAAAGAAAAGCTGCAGCCTGGAATGATGATCTTTATGTAGCTCTTTTCATGTAATAACTTTTGTCTTACTTGTGTTGGATTTGTTCAGGGTTGACTGCAAAAAAATAGTGGTAGTTAATTAATTATGTATTAATTATAATATGTTTCAGTTTACAGTTATTTGTGGTATTATATAATATAATTAGCACTTTTCCTAAAATGTGATCTAATTGATTTATTTGCTTCATCTCTGCAGTATGTTGGATTCCTTCACACCTGGCTGCAGCACTGGCCATCCACTGGTCACCTGCCAAAGCTTCCTCCTCCTCCTCCTCCTCCTCCTCCTCCTCCTCGGGCGGACTGTCCACCCTCTCTGGAGGTTATTACGCTCTTCATGCTGATTAGGTCTGAATGAATAGCGGCCTTTTGTTCGGCCCCGGTTCCCACGACCCGGCATTCGCCTGGCAGTCGCGTGGCTCTAAAACAGGGGCCCTCGCTTGAAGGGACCCAGAAGTGGGGGGGGGGCAATCTGGTCAATCCGACATCTGCTCGCTAACAGTTAACAGCAGATGTCTGACATTTGAAAACAGTGATCAAAGCCAAAGCTAAGTACGCTGCAAGAGTGCTTATTTCTGAAGGAGAAAAGACCTGCAGAAGTGTTAAGATGATTTAATGGCTTAGGAATCAGAATGAAAAAAAAAATATTAATAGCTGATTTGAGAACTTTTTAATTATCCTTATTAAGAAAGCCTCTTCCATAAAGGCCAACCTGTAGCTACTGTGTGGGGGCAGATTTATTCCACAGTGATTTGTCAGTGTATTGTGTCTTCCTGTGAGCTTCGAGGGAATAGGTTTGGCCTTTTTTTTTTTGCAGGTAGTGTAATGTTGCTCCTGAAAAGAATGGCCGAGGGGCTCCCCGGAGTAAAGCACGGTAACTGCACACTCTTGTTCATCCCTGGGACAGGAGGAAACTGCAGTGTTCAGTCGGGTGAGGGGGGGGGGTTGGAGAGCAGTGCGTGGTTTCAGGCTGGACATCTGTCGCTTGTGAGTAGCCTATTTTTTTTTTTTTCTCTTTCTAGGCCGGGTCCCTCCGTTATTGAATGGAGCCAGTGACCTGTCAGTCTTGACTGATGGGACCCCGTGTGTGGGAAAATCCCGCAGCCAAAAGAGTTGGAGCATTCACATGCTAATTGAGCCCGATAAATAAGAGGGCCGCGCCGCGCCGAGGGCCCTAGAGACGCGCCGAGACTCAGAGCAGAGGAGGCACAAGCGCACAGCCACCCGAGAGGAGACATGACCGCTTCATCTATGGCGCACAACGTGGGGAAACATCCCAGCGCCAAGGAGGAGAGAAAGGTATTTTACACTTGGATATACTATCGATTCCTCCTTTAGGACACACTGTGTGGGCCGGCCCACCGTGCGCTGCAGCGCCTTTAACCGACGCTCTTTTTTAAAATTTTTTAATTATTATTATTATTATTTTTTTTACCCTTACAGCTGAGGAAGCCGCTCATTGAGAGGAAGCGGCGGGAGAGGATAAACAATTGTTTGGATCAGCTGAAAGAAACCGTGATCGGAGCGTTCAGACTCGATGTGAGTATTTCCTCACGTGTCTCGTCTCCTCTGCGAGTAAACAGTGGAGGCTGAGTCAAGTTAACGTCACGGCTGCTCGTCTCTCAACAGCAATCCAAACTGGAAAAGGCCGATATACTAGAGATGACAGTGAAACACCTGCAAAACATCCAGACTAGTAAACTCAGCGGTAAGGAACAGGGCTCTGTGGGTCACATGTGTGGGGTCTAATGCAAGATTACTTTGGATTATGACTGGCTGTCTGCTAAAATTGGGCAACATGAACTGAAATATGCCATGGAATAATTTAAGATCCTTCACTGTTTCTCTAAGATTCTGTATTCAGCTGTAAAGTGATGATTAGAGGAGGGTTGTAATCAGGTTCTATTGTTTTTATTAGTTCAGTCAAGTTGTGTTGCTCAGTTGTGAGAGATATAGTATCACTGAGCAGCTTCCTGATGGGAAACAGCATCAGTTGAAGCTGTTTTACCGGATGCATGTTGTGCTGTCACCACCAGGGGTCGCAGTAACCTCACACCTCCTCCCTTTCCCCCTGCAGACCCCACATTAGGCCTGGAGGCCCAGCAGAAATACAGCACAGGGTACATCCAGTGCATGCACGAGGTCCACAACATGCTCCTCAACTGTGACTGGATGGACAAAACTCTGGGCTCCCGCCTGCTCAACCACCTCCTCAAGTCGCTGCCCAGGTCCACCGACGAGCGCGCCCCCCAGCCCACGCCCAGACACGACGCCCCCCCTCCGGCCGGCCAAGGCACGGGGCTCCCCGGCACACCCCTCAGAGGAGACCCCCTGGCTGGGAGGCAGCCCCACAGAGAAGGGCCCACCAGCCACGTGGTTGGACGCCAAGAGAGGCCGGCGATCCACAGCTCCCACCTGGGGATGCTGGAGATGTGGAGGCCCTGGTGAACCGGTGGTTTAATGATCTTGGTTCTCCATTTTTGTTAGGCCATCCTCCGTTATGTATCTTATAGATATGCTGCTCAGAAGACAAACGTGGGGCAGTTTTGTTCCAGTGATTATTATTGTAGGTGTGCTATAATGATTCTATACAGACCTTTTCTCAGTACTTCCCTTCAGAAGTCGACTTCTTGTAGCCTGCATTATAGAAGGCTCTTATTAATCTTTCATGTATTTATTGTATTAACAGCTTTATTTATTTGATATTATAAAGCATGACTTTGCTTCTTAGACCACTTGCTTGACATTGTATAGATTTGTATGTTTTCCTCCTTTGCTGTATAATTAACCCAAACATTAATAATAATAAAACTTATTGTACACTCTCGAGATTTCATTCAGCTTTGCTCTTGTCAGTTATGTTTTTTGACAGCTCTGCTATAGTGGCCATGCAGTGCAGAAGGACAGGACATGAACCTCTGACATAACAGCTCCCCTTGAGACTCAAACTGTTGTATGGAAATATAATTAGCAAATAAGGCCTACTTAAGTACACTTTTATCATTAAAGGATTAGGTCAAAATTAGAAGCACCTAGGCTACCTGAAAAAAAAAAAGAAAAAGATATGAGCCTACAGGCTACATTTTTATAGTAAGATAACATTTTTTGAGGACATTTTTGAAGCTACATTAATTGGTATCTTTGTAAGTCATGTAGTAACTGTGAAATGGGTCATACAACAAGTAATGACCCAATTCTGCAGCTCAATGCATTGAGACTAAACAGCTTAAAGGAGAGTGAATGTTTTTCACAGCAGGCATTTTGACTTTTCATAGTAGAAAAAGCATAGGTCTTACTAATAAAATTAACAATGACTGTTGTGTTCAAGTGTCTCAGTGAGCCACCTTGTTCAATACCAGGACCCTGAAACTGAAGCAGCTAAATGGAATTCAGCCATCATTCATTTGATCATTTAGACCTGAGCTTTCCCCACTCTGACAAGTGTCAGAATGTCTTCCATTAAAAAGATGTCGCTGTTTGATGTCTGTTTGCTGGCTAATACATTATCTGCCATGGCTTTATATGTTGGTAATATGTCAGATGTATCATGAATTCCTGTTGCTCAACATTAACAAAGTCTCGAGTTAGGCAAGAAATGGTGACCTCATGTGTGATGTTATCATTAAGTACTGATGAACACTTCATGTGTGTTTTATGCTCAGTTGTCAGTTTATTGGGTAGGCCTTCAGCACTAAACATGTCTGATCATTCTCCTCTAATTTGTCAGCTGGTACCTGCTAGATGACTTTGGCTTTAGTGCATCTTTCTCAACCGTGCCGCACTCACCTTCTTTCAACAACAACACAAATATATACATTTAAAAAAAACCTCATGTTCCACACACCTCCACCATTGGGTCATGAAACAACATGTTTGTATCTGATGCCTAGTCTGAAAGCAGATGAGTAACTATCCTCATAGAAATATGAAGCTATTGTTCTTTTGTCAGAGGTGCTGAGCAAATACATGGTCCAGAAATAAACCTTTATGTAAGAAGAATCCAGCTAATTTGGTCATTTATCAACTAATGCATGAACATTCCTTAATTGATGATCTATTGAGTGTGCACTAATCACATCAAGTCATAGTGACTTAAGCTTACGATTTGTACCCTTATTATAAAGTGTTACCAGAATAAGTTAGATTATTAGACAAGGAACCCAGTGAGGTTTGAAGGAGGGGATCGGGAGTGCTTCATAGCACCACAGCCATCTCCATCTGGGCGCACAGAGCCTGGCTTCTGTTGACGTTCTAATAAAGGTGTAATTCATCACAGGGTTTTGGTGAGAAGGAACGTGCATATGGCCCATTCTCCCGCTATTATTGCCGTTATGATCAGCCGCCACATGGAGCCAGGCGGCGGGTCTGAAGAGAGAGAGGGGGGGGGGGACGCCTGGTCCCTCGGCGGATCTCACCAACAAAAGCGAGCCGAGACAGCTGCTCCCTCCACCGTCCACACCATTAAAGATCTGGAGCAGGGATCTGGGGGTGGCGAGGTGCCAAAAATCCCTCCACTTGAAAGGTCTGAAACCCTTCCTTCATTTGGGGCACTAAAGTTTTGTGGCGCTCTCTGCGGAAATGCTGCGCAATTGTGGAAGTGCCGTGCGTAAAAGATCACCTGAAAACACACCAGTGCATTTACCTGGGAGGCGGCACAGATGCCCAGTCAGGAGACTTCTTTCGCGCAGACAGGGCTGCCCTATTGTGAGGGTAATTTGCATGATAATACCGTGTACAAAACATGTATAATAACGAGGGCAGAGAGTTGAGCGCTCTAATGAGACATAAACAAATAGACAAAGTGCGCAAAAGCACTAAACCAGCGCATCCAAACACAGAAAGTGCCCTAGTGATGCCACAAGTGCCATCATCATTTCATTCTCAACAGTCCAAATGTTGTTTAAAAGGATGACAGCTTCATAACTTGCATGTTGCACACCCACCCACACACACACACACACACACACACACACACACACACCGCATTACAATAACAACACCATGTAGCAGGAATGGTGTTATCAGCCAAATCCACCAGATATTATAAACTCTCCAACAGCAGAGCAACGTGAGAATGCAGTTGCACACAAATCAGAAGTCACCCAACAACGGGGAGAACAAACGAGGCGCAGGCCAACACCTGTCGCTTTCTTTGGAGAAGGGCCCTTAATTCCCCCGGCTGATTCTGTTTGGGCCGAGGGGCCGCCAGCAGCAGCTGCCAACTGAAGGCATCGCGTTACATCCGCCAAACAGCCGGGTAAATCTGCTGAGGCTCGGACACCAAAGCCGGCGGAAAGAGGAATGGGTCGGGCAGAAAACAGACGGAGCCGGAGCCACACTGACTGTAACGCTGAGATAATATGACGCGCAAGAGTGCTCAGAAAAATGTGCAAAGATGATTAATACAAACAACAACTTTGAACAACGTCCCCAGATTCTAATTTTTCTCCACACTGAACGTCACATCACAGCTCACTCTTGAATAAAAAACCCCCACAGAGTACATTAAGCAGTTATAAGAACATTTATCAGAGTTTTATTTCCAAAGTAAAGCTCCTACAGCCTATTCCGCTTGTGCATGATAACGAATTGTGTGCAGCTGAATGGAGGGTAGGCTACACACAGATGATAAGCAGCATCAGTTGGGAGGGGGGGAGAGAAAAAAAAAAAACGGAGCGGTCGGTCCCCTAACCCAACAAAGTGTCTGGTTAAAGCCCCTGCAGCTCCTCGGGGCTGGCCGCAGACAAAGGGAGCGGGCTCTCATTGGCTCCGGCCGTGTGCGCTCTGTTGTCCCCCAGCGAGAGCGGCTCAGCCCCCATTCACATGTTAATAAGCCCCTATAAATACTAACAACAGACACTCAGCGCCAGCAGCACGTCTCGCTAGGATCGCACAATAAACACAGGGCGCCTCGCCTGCGAGTTGGTCGATTTCGAGTGGGGTTTTTTTTTTTTTTTTTTTTTTCCTCCCCTTTTTCTTTCCTCCGACCGGCTCCGTCCGCCAGCTGCCGCTCGCTGACGCGTCGGGAGGGAGAAGCAGCAGCGGGATAAAGCCACAGCAGCGGCGATCCGACCAACATGGCCCCCTCGGCTCGGCCCCGCGACGCCGGACTCGACCTGGAAGAGGACGAGTCCTACTACGGGATCCAGAGAGCGGACAGAAAGGTAGGGGCGGGCACGTGTCAAGCCGGTGACACTCCGTAACGCATTTCCTAACAGTCCGATCAGAGAGCGAGGAAAACACGCATCACTTTTTTCTTACTTTACGCACGCCGCCCACGCAGGCGCGTAGCCGCGGCGTGCGCCTTCCGTCAAGTGAATGAAAGTGTGATCTGATCTGTGTGTGTGTGTGTGTGTGTGTGTGTGCGTGCGTGCGTGCTCCCGCAGACAAGGAAGCCTCTGGTGGAGAAGAAGAGACGAGCTCGCATCAATGAGAGTCTGCAGGAGCTGCGGACGCTGCTGGCGGACACGGACGTGAGTAGACTCACCTGTCCCCGTGAGACAGAGACAGAGGCAGAGACAGAGGCGGGTTCTGACGGGGCTCTTCTGGTTGTTTCCCACAGTTTCACTCCAAGATGGAGAACGCCGAGGTGCTGGAGATCACGGTGAAGAAGGTGGAGGACGTACTGAAGAGCCGAACCCAAGGTCTGCGCCACTCTGTTCCAGTCTGATAGGTCTACTCTGCGGGTGTGGGGTCTCGGTTGGGTTTGCGTCCTCTGGTGTCTTCACGTGTGTGCTCGCAGAAACCAAATGTTACAATGTTCTTGACATTTTTTTCTTTGTTGGCTGAATGTCAAACTCCACAGAATCAAGCATCAGTATTTTTAACACTTCAGTATTCACAATATACTGATGCTCTGGAGTTGATCAGCATGGATATGCAACCTAGGGGTTGGGACCCCTCAGGGGGGTCACAGCATACATTTCAAGGGTCACAAAAAAGAAAACATCCTTTGAGCTTTTGTTTTGTTAGTTACTGGATCATTTTACTTCAGGACTTCAATTATACTTCAAACTGTTGCCACTGAGTTAGAAGCCATCAAGGTCATTGTGGCATTTTATCAATAGGTTTCACCTGATTTCTCTGTGGTCTCCCCTGGACCACCAGGAATTACTGTCAAATGTCTCACACCACTCCTTTAAAATCAGGAGACGTGCAAACCACCCAGCTGATACCGACTTGTCGGGAACACAAGCAGTCCACCGACAATAAGGTGAAGTCATTTCATAGTCTTTCTCTCTCCTCCCGCAGAAACAGACACGCTCAACCAAGAAGCCAGCGAGAGGTTTGCAGCCGGCTACATCCAGTGCATGCACGAGGTCCACATGTTCGTGTCCAGCTGTCCTGGGATCGACGCGACGGTGGCGGCCGAGCTCCTCAACCACCTGCTGGAGTGCATGCCCCTGAACGAGGACCACCTCCAGGACGTGCTGATGGATCTAATCACTGACACTTCCGGGAGTAACGCCGGCACTTGGCACGGAGGCGGCGGCGGTGGCGAGGCCCTCTGCGCGAGTCTGGCTTCGCCCGGAGGCAGGAGTCTGTCCAGCGGCTCGTCCTCGGCCTCGGCCCTCTCCCCGGCCCCGTCCACCACGTCCAGCGAGGACCTGTGCTCCGACCTGGACGAGACCGACAGTGAGCACAACCAGAGCTCCACAGAGGGCCTGGAGAACAGGGAGGCCCTGAGCATGCCCACCGTGACCTACCCCTGGTCTATGTGGAGACCCTGGTAGGGGTCCGGACGGGATGCAGGCGGGTGGTGTTGAAGGGTTCGTGGGCTTTCTTTTAGGATGTGACACTGGACCTCTAACTGGAAGGGAAAATTCCACCCGACGACACACGGACACTTTGAAAATACCAATTTTTGCTGCTGTGCTTCGCATCTAGGGCTCATTTACCCCTGCAGATAACTGGCCACATGCATGGATTTGTTTTTCTGGATTCCCCACGTTGATGTTCAATAATCAAACCTGTTCTAGAAGAGACAGAGAGACCAGTTTGTCCACTGACGAAGCCTCAGTTGACCAATAGCTGTGCAACGGCAGATCCTCATTTTGCTGGGGGGACCATGACTGGGGCTTCTTCTCTTCACCCACAACTGGATGCAGCAAGTTTACAACCTACCCGTGGCATTCTGGGAAATGTAGGAAATCACTCAGTGAAGTAGAAGTAGACAGTGCAAGTTGACGGAACAACATTTTATCAGGAAAAAAACTTTGGATATCACAGAAAAATGCGCAACAGACTGTTAAAGGGTTGACTTTCCCTTAATCTCATTAGAGGGCTCCTTCCTCCCAAGGGCCCCTGCAGTTTGGGGCCTCCTTAAAAGTACGACCCCCCCCTTTCTTTTCAGCAGTGACTCCCTGGCTTTGAGTCCTCTGTTGTGACTTTTCTTTACACCTGGAGAAACACTCACTTATAACCCAACAAAGGACAGACGAGGAACAGTCCAAGTTCACCCTTTTCTGTGTCAGTAACTCTGTATATAGGATTTGTATTTGGAGAAAAGCTCTTTTAGAAACCAAGAAGTTTGGCAATGCCTCTGATTAATATAAATATTTCTATTGTATTTCATAAAGGCCTGTAGTTTATCTGACCGGTAGCCTCTTCAGAATGACCACTTTATGTTGTAATGATGTGTAGAAATGCCAGTAAAAATGTCTGAATTTGCTAAATAAAATAATGTAAGTGAAAAGCTGCTGTCTGACTTGACTCGATTGATTAGAACAGGAAAAAGGATTCAAAATAAAATTAAAATATTGTTAGGGAATATTCAATTTTCGTTGAGAAATTACTTGTCATTGCTGTTGTTTTAAAGGACATCAGGCTAGTTTGTGTGAAGTGATTTAAGCCACTGAGATTTAAGTCTGATTGCATGTCCCAGCAACTAATGTGGCTTACAGAGAAACCAACTCCATCTTCTGTCCAAATAAAAGGGAGTACTAGTTAAGAGTTTGTGTTGTGCATATTTTCCATTTTTTCTAAAGGCTTTCGGTGCCACAGTCTATAAGTCTGTTTTGTATAAGTTGAACAATAAAATAAAAACTTCAAATGAAGCTCGTACCATCCAGACCAACACCTCCTACCCGTCCTACCAGGAGGATGAAAGAGTCGCACCTCTCCACGTGTCTTCACTCTCACCTCACAGACAATGAGCGCAGTGACAGGGGCCCGTTAGATCCTGTCCGGACCAGACACCGACCTACTGAGACGCACCGAGGGGCCCGCAGAGCACCGCGGTCCCCATAGACAAGAACTGAAGGAAATCCTGGGGAAATAAAGTCACAAGATGTGCAGAGTCTGTGCTCAGACGATGCTGCGGTAATGAAGGGACAGTGAACAGACCCGGGGGGGGGGGGGGGGGGGACCGGGTGTGAACGTCGGAGGAAACGCATTGAAATGAGAGCGGACGAGACACGGTGATCAAAGCCGAGAGGCCATTTGACAGAAAAGCGTCAAATGGTCTCAGCGACAAAGGAGACAGGCAGGTTCAGATTCTTCAAAGGGACACACACACACACACACACACACACACTCACACACACACACACTCTCTCGTGACTTTGGACTGACACTTGATCATCGACACACCTGAAGACCTGGAGGTCAGGGGTGCAGCCTGGTTGGAAATGTTTTTTAATTCAGATTCTTAAATAAAAGTACCAAAAGTAAAAGTAGAGAAAGTTGCCTGTCATCAGAAAACTGTAGGATACCCATCCACAGTAAAACTAATGGCTCCTTACAAAGGAGGATATGTATCTCTTTTTACAACCTGGCAACCCAAAACCCCTGCTGTGGCCTGGGATTAATCTAGAAGGCCTTAATAAATTATGTAATAAATAAACCTATATGCCTACTTTCAAGTTTGCTTTATTATTGCCTGCATTTAAATATTGTATCTGGGCCACTATATGCTGTTTAATCTTAAACAACACATATTTTATGAGATCATTTTTGTTTGTGAAATATTAAAGGAATAGTTCGACACTTTGGGAAACACGCTCACTCACTTTCTTGAGAGTTAGATGAGAGGATCATACCACTGTCATTAGTTTATCAGTTACATGTAAGGCAGTAGCCAACAGCTGATTAGCTTAGCTTAGCATAAAGACTGGAGGCGGGGGGAAACAGCTAGCGTGGCTCCCTCCAAGGGGAACAAAATCCACCTGCAAGCCCCTCTGACTTTTAATATATATGTATACAGCCTGCGTAACTGATATCTTCCTTGTAGGGTTTGTTATTTCTTCCTTTAGTGCTATTTTTCAATACTTGCTTCTATTTTATTGCATATTTTATTGTTTGATGCTATTTTAATTTAAAATATTTGAATATTTGTATTTTCTGTGTGTGGAGCTTGGAGAGGGCTACAACTGGATTTCATTGTGCAATGCTGTATTGTATAATGACCATAAAGTTAAAGCTCAAACTTTGACATCCTCATCCAAGATACAGCTTGTTAGTTTTTCAAGGTGCTGGTAGGTGGATTTTGTTACTTTTGGACAGACTTCTTATTTCTGACCGTTTCCAGTCTTTGTGCTAAGTTAACCCTCTGCCAGCCGTAGCTTTACATTTACCTGACACATATGAGAGTGGTATTGATTTTGTCATCTGACCTTCACTCCCCACCAGAGAGCTAATAAAAGTATTTCTCAATAGATCAAAACAATTGTTTATTCTATTGCTGTTTGACAAATTTCCCCAGCAGTTCCCAGTTTAACATCCACAGGACAGCTGTGTTATACTGGAACAATAACTTCTTCTGTCATTCTATTTTTGGTCTTTTGTAGATTTCAGCCAAACCCTGTTTAAATTACAGTACACAATGTCCATAAACATATGCTTAGTCCCCAAACATACCAGTCATTGTAATTCTGGACCGCTGTGCCGTCTGAAACTCTATAGCGTCTATGTTTGGGTATATGAAAGGAAGCAGGTGGGTGAATGGGTGTGGATGTTGATTTTAAAGACCCTCAGCCAAATTAAATTACAGACACACCCCATTCTGTCTGGTCGAACCAACACATCACTGAACTGAAACCTTGACTAAAGCCTTAACCTTACCTTTAGAAAATGCAGCCAAAACATAACTGCAAGTTTCCGGCGAGAAATTGATAATATTATGGGAAATAAGGCATTCACTTTATGTATATTATATAGAATTGTGTGTTTGTGGTAAGATATATGTACGAAGCAGATTTAATGACTGTGGGAGTACTTCCCGACATCACACCGCTGCATGTCACCACAATCTGCCAACTGAAAGCGACAGATGACAGGCTGAGTTCATTTTAGTGGGGAAAAAGAAAAAATCAGACAGGAGGGAGGACTTTTGCGCCCACATGCATCAGCTGTGGGTTTGTGACCGTGCATATGAATTCTGAGGTTAAAGGTCAGTGCAGTGCAACAGTTGGCGTGAAAGCGCTTCAACGGCGGAGGCGAGCATATGGTGCTGAAACAGATCCCCGGGGGGACCCCGCCGTCCTCGGGCACCTCTCAACTGTCTTTGACTGTGAGAGAACAATCAGCAGCTTGTATGTGCCGCATGCAACCCACCATGCACTTTATCACACTCACACACATTTGACTTCGTATCGTGTCACGTGAAAACAAACTTTGGAGTGACATAGGTTTAAAGTGATAGACTAATTGATGAATTTTCTCTGCAAGACAATGCATGTCATTTAAAGGGAAACTCCACCAATTTTCCAGAGTTTAATTCTGGGGAATTAAACCAGGCCTGTGAAAACAGTTGTATAAGGTCTTCTGTGACTCTGGAGAAGTTTTGTCATGTCTCAGAAAATAACCCTTTAAAAAAGTCTCTTTTGAGTCTCCCAACTTCAAAGAAATGCTATCAGGAGTACCCCCTTAACTGCAACATCCAAGAAAAATAAGTTTGAGTTCAGCAGCCGTTGATAATGACTGGACTGGAGGGCTCCCATCACTCCACTGCATTATAAAGAATATCACGAGGTTGACGTGCCTCTACTAATCCTCTCATAGCGGAATGTGCCAAAAGTTGGGTGAGCACTCCTATGGAAAACCAGTAATTATGTTAAAAGATGTTTTGACCTGTCATCAGGCTGCTTAATCAGGCATCATATTTACATTGCATCTGCTTAGGTTAAACTGCTGTGCCTGGCCGCATGGGCTCGATTGAGAAAATTAAAATTATTATTAAAATTCTGCTATTTCCACAAATTTGATTTTGACTTAAATTATGGTAAATAAAATATCTTGTTTCGAACAAAACAAGACATCTGAAGACATCACCTTGCATTTTTCACTGTTTTGTTCAGTTTATAAACCATAAATGAGCAAAAAAACAAGTCATCAGAGTCCCACAGGTTATATTTATATAGTTTTATTAGAACATTGTTTCAATGTCTCAAACACATCCTTTTACCTACAAAAATGCACAGAACTGTGCTAATTTAATATACCACAAACTCATACAGTGGCAATGAAAAAAATATACATGACCACACACAGCATCATGTGCCAGTACTGTGTGTATGCATATACAGTTCAGGGTGCTTCCAACAGCCCACCAGTGTGTAATTCATATAAAATGGATTCCCTCTATGTGAGAGGCCTTATGAAAAAGTTAAGGCTTAAACATCAGTGCAGCATCATTCTCTGGTTTACTCTGAGCATTTAGAACAAGCTTTCCACATTTCAGTTTCCAAATGAATAAATTACATTCTTGCATTCTTAATGGTTTATACACAGGTGAGTGTTGGGAGCCCCCCTCCCCCCCCGACATATTTTGCACAGAAAAGAGTCAAAAGACAGAGATAGGGAGTCACTGTAGTTGCTTAAGGTGTCGACAGGTGTCTGTCCTCTCTGTACATCCATTCATTCATTCATAGAGAGCAGGCAGGAGTCCACAAACCTCCGCCAGTCTAAGGCAGAGTCTCTGTACAAACTTATCGCTCAGTGGAATCACTAAAGTATCTGACCACACCGTCCATTGCGTTTTGCCCACATGCGTACACATGCTATGTTCTGCTTACAGTAACATGACCTGGATTTATTAGAGGTAGGGTCCGTCCCCAATGACACTCAAAAGCTCTTCCTCAAACAAATAAAATAAAATACACAAGAAAAAAAATATATATAGAAAAGTAGAGTTAAAAAAAAGGTCTGACAAGTAAAAGAGAAATAAAAAAGAAAAGAAACTGAATGAAAAGAAAACAAATGTTGCCAGTGAGATGCTCTTGGTCCAGTCTGTGTTACATTCACAAGCCCTGCCCCAACAGTTTCACTGACGTAGCACCAGAGTTGTTCCCAGTTCTCCAACGGTTTACCTTGACTACATGGAGCCAATGTGGATCACAGTTTCCTTAATACTTCATGTTTGATGACCATGTCACCATTTCCTATGTAACCCAGATTTCTAAAGCTGGTCACTGAAGTAACATGGTCCCCTTATTTGCTACAATTGTAATGCTGTTTTCCCACAATACTCCACATTTCAGTGCTAATGCTTGATATCGACCTCTGTTAAGAACATGGTATCACCCAACGCTTTGACCAACGGCTTTTAAAATACTCAAAGATCTGTACTGCTGCACACACACCAACAGAGACTTATGATTCAGTCTTTTTGGTGGCACCAGTACTGTATAAAAGTTTCTCAGTGTGGAAAAGTTGTTCAAGAAGTGTGTGTTTCTGATGAGTTTCTGTTGTGAAAACAATGAGCTAAGGTGATGTCTCTGAAAAGGGAGCAAGTAGAGACAATATCATTTTGCATAATGTATAAATCCCGAAAATAGCACTGATTTGTTCTAAAAATGATATTTTGTAGTAGAGCTGCACCATGTTGAAGGACATTTTTTGTAATATCTTGCAATGTACAAAATATATAATTTAAAGATACAAATTGGGGGTGAAACGGAAACATTAATCCCAAGGATCTTGTTAGTTTGAATAAAAAATAAAAATGCTTTGAACTTGAATTGCAGCCTCTGGTTACTTGCAAGAGGATGACCACCATCCTCTTAACCTCTGCTCTTCATGTATCAGTTTTCTGAAGTTGACTGTTTTGTATAACAAAACATATTTCAGCAGCTTCTATATCTGTGACGATGCCCACTTCTTCTTAGCACCTGTGCTGTTTTATGGTCGGCAGAGGCCTACAACACTTTATTCTGTGAAAGCTAGCTCCAGTTTTTTGAGTAAAGTGACTTTAAATATCTTGTGGAGTTTATTGTCAACACCTGTAAACTGTTGATATATATAGTACTATCTCTTAGCTGAATTTGGCTTTAGATTAAAAAAAAAATCTATTTTAGATACATGATCTGGTACAAAATCAATGAGATACTTCGTAAATGAACAGCTTGCACTTTGTATCAGATTGTCACTGTTGAGGAACGTTATAATCAGTTCTGTCGTTCTGTGGGCTGCTGAGTGAGATGCTAACAATGCTTTGCCTGGATATCGCAAATACTCAGGCCCGAGGAAAGTAACGAGATAAAAACTAATTCACGATACAAAAGTGGGAGTCCCTGCCTTCTGACCCGGACTACATCATCCAATGAGCACCACGACTATTCTACATAGTTCCTCATGGGATAAAAACAAATGGAGTCCTGGGGTTTAAAGGGCCTGATTGGGACCATGTGGCAAAAGAAAAAAAATACAAACATAATGTCTGGTAACAAAGTATTTAAACAGCAATTCTCAGCTGACTGTTAATAACATTTTTAAATCTTGACTGGAAACTTTGTCAAAATATCGTTTTTTTGAATTAAATATATTTCTATGATGTCTCTCTATGCGGCCTCTGACAAAGAGGATGGGAAACAATTCAATAAAAATATATCTGGGAGGCCAAAGGTCACCAACCACACAGGCTGGGTCCAGATCATTTGTGTGTGCGTGAGAGCTGGCAAAGTGCTATATGAGGGTCACCTCATTACGACCCTCATAAAATGTTACTGCCCCCTGTATGGGCGCATTAACAACTGCACTTCAGCAGCAGCCCTCGGCACGACACGCACAGGAACACACGAGCAGCGTGCATCCTCTTATTCACCACAATGACAACACAGAGTTTATGTCGTGTGTATGTGTGTTTGTGAGGATGGTCAGGCACGCGGCTGTTTGTCTCACATCCACAGTGTGTGTGTGTATGTGTGTGGGTGTGTGCATCATGAGAGTCCATTGTAGGTCGAGTGTCTCCCCCTGCTGGCAGTGTGTGTCTTCAGGAGCCAGCATCTGGTTGAGGCTGAGACTCTTTTGTTTGGCTCTGGGCGTTTTGGCCCTCTCGGTTCAGTTCCTCGCCCAGCTCGCCCATGTCCATTTCTGGCAGGTCATCCTCGACAGGAGCTGCGTCCTCGCAGTAAACACACTCCTAAACACACACAAAAAGCCCATATTAAATATATATACATTTGGCTATTTTCATACAATCATATTTTTTTAATTAATTGACACTGTATTTGTGCGTAAGGGATGCTCAGTTTGTGTTTATGAGATCAGTGTAGACTGAGCAGTCATGTGGAATGCATATTAATTGCTGCAAACATATTTTTGAAATACAGATACATGGTCCTCACCTTCACATTGATAGCAGCAGGTAGACCTCCCCTCCTCATCCAGGGGTGTTCCTCCACTAGCTCTCGTCGCTGGTCCGAGGAGAAGTGAGGCTGGCTCTTCTGCATCTGTCTCAGCCTCTCCTTGTCGTCTCGCAGGACCTTCTGAATGTCCCTGTGGGTCAGGAAACACACACATTACAGTTTACCGACAGGACTGATACATTGCACACTGTAAGTTTGAAATGTCTACAGTTTTGTCTTTGTTTGAAATTAATTTTCCCCCTAAAAAGAACACCTAATACCAGTCAGTGACTCACCTGGATGGCATTTGATATGTCATCATGACCTTGTCGTCAGCATTGGCCATCAGCAGCCAGAGGGGCTCCTGGAGAACATATTTGATGAAAGGCTCTCCGTCCCCTTGGGTTGACACTTTGGCCTGCGACTGGTTGCCTTCAGAGGCTCTTTCACAGAATCCTTCGCTTCTTGTCTTGACTTTGGCCTTGGCTTTGGGGTCGTGTTCCAGGGAGTCGATGCTGCCGAAGTATTTGCTGGTGTTGCTGCTCCCTATACACAGTTTTAGAAAGACAGGGAAACAGTCAAAAATAGACTCAAACACAAACTTTTTATAGGAAATGTCTTTTTTTAAATTTTATTTATACTAACCAACCAGAAACTGGTATAAAGTAGCATAAATGGGTGTTCCTCTACTGACCTATTCTGCTGCCAGAAGCTCCACTAGCTGATGTACCACACCCTGAGCCCGATCCTGAGCCAGATCCCGAGCCCGATCTGGAGCCCGATCCTGAGCCCATGGAGTAAGAGGTGGCTGATCCAGTGCCGGAGTGGGAGTCCTCCTGCTCCTGCAGCAGGATGTCCAGCAAGTCGCAGGATGATGAGTTACCGTCGCTGTGAGCTCCATCTCCCGGAGACTCCACCTGAAACACCAGGCAGCAAACCATCAGAGACGAATCCTCACACCTCACTGACGTGCTGCGACAGGCTATGTGTGGAAGAGTTGGTGTGTATATGAGTGATTAATCACTGATGTTATGTTACTTGGTTCATTGCGTCTCACCTGCTGGTGGTTGTCAGTCTTGGCTGAGCCTCCGTTCTTCTCCCCCACAGCTGCCCCTGGTCCTGCGGCTGCACAGCTGCCCGGGCCTCCAGCAGGGAGCACTGTGCTGTCTTGCCGTTCCACCGAGCGCTGTCCCTCCTCCATGCTCAGAAGATTGAGCTGTAGTGGTGAGCTGCAACGCGACTCAAACAGCGGCGGTGACGTGGCGGGCTCCCTTGCTCCAGAGGCCGGGGTGGAGGACCGTGATGCCACCCCCTCTCTGGGCTCCGTGGCCAGGGCTTTGGGGGGCTCGGCGGCCAGGCTGTAGGAGAAGGGCTGAGCTGGATATGGGGCTTGAGCCACAAACTGAGTCTGCACTGGGAAAGAAGGCTGGGCAGCGAAGGGCTGCTGGGTAGTGTAGGCAGTCTGAGGGGCCTGGAAAGGCTGCTGGGTAGTGTAGGCAGTCTGAGGGCCCTGGAAAGGCTGCTGGGTAGTGTAGGCAGTCTGAGGGGCCTGGAAAGGCTGCTGGGTAGCGTAGGCAGTCTGAGGGGCCTGGAAAGGCTGCTGGGTAGTGTAAGCAGTCTGAGGGGCCTGGAAAGGCTGTTGGGTAGAGTAAGAGGTCTGAGCTGTTTGGAATGGCTGCTGGGGGGCAAAGGCAGTCTGCACAGGGAATGGCTGTTGGCTGGTGAAAGGGGGTTGCGTTTGCATGGTGTAGGTTGGCTGCGGGGGCTGAAAGGGCTGCTGAGTAGTGTATGCAGTGTGCGTCTGGGTCGGCTCAGGGAAAAATGTTGGTCTAGGAGCAGCCCCCAGCGGTGCTATCTGACCTATCTGTCCTATTTGGGGGAAGATGTAATTGGGTAGCACCAGAGCTACCACAGGTGTAACAATGGGTGCAGGAAATGGAGCAGCAGTAGGTGGGGCTTGGGTGCTCTGCACCTCTTCAAAGCCAGCGGAAAGTGAGGGGTCAGGGCAGGGCACCTGAGTCGGAGCAGCAGGTGCTGGGGGGTAGAGCGGGTAGGCAGGAACCATGGCTGGGTAGGAGACGTTAAAAGCTGACTGGGATGCTTCTGATGGGGACCATGAGGTTTGGTTGAGACCCTGGAGAGGGGGCCGGGGTTTGCGGTTTGATGTAGCGCTGTCTGATGATTCAGGGTGCTTCATCCGTGGCTTCTTGGATTTCCTGTTGCGGTTGCCCTTCTTGGCTGTAGTCTCGTGCCTGGCAGTGCCCTGTTTGGCTGCAACTCGTGGTCCAGATGATTCTGAGATGATACATGTTGATGATAATGTGATAATGTTAAAACTACACTTCAAAACTACAATCATCTTTTTTTCTAATAGAGATTGTCAATATATATAATAGATAAATCAATTGTCATAAATAAAAGCAAAAGCAAATTAATTATGTAGTTATTATTAAACCTTGCGTACCTTCAGCATTGGCATAACCTCTCTGCTTGTGCAGATATGTGGAACAGTCCTTCTGGAAGGTTCTGGCGTCTCTGCAGCGGTTGAGGAAGGCCTGCTCTTCTTTCTGGGTGTGTGCAGCCAGCACCTGTTTGGTCAGTCCCAGCCGCTTGTAGGCCTCCTTCTCCTGGCTCGGGGGGGACACCACGCTGACAGGCAGAGCTGGGGGCGCAGGGCTCTCTGCCACATCCTCAATAATCTCTGTACAAGAAATTGGAGCAATAACAATCAGTCAAACAGAACTTATTATCTAGCAGTTGAATCAATACACACCATACGCCGTTCCAGGTATGTTTCTGAGTGTTCTGTGAGTGCTCAAGATAACTTCTATTGCAAAAAGGACACAGAAACTCACCAGACTCTGGCTGAGGTTTCTTGTCTCCGACATGGACGATGGTGCTGCTATAGCTGCACTGCGATGTGATGGAAACCACGCTCTCGGCCTTGCTGGGCAGGGTGAGGGGTGCCAGGGGGCCTCCCACCACAGCAGCTGCCCCAGATGGAGGCTTCTTAGGTGCTTTCATGTTTGACAGGCCTGGCATCAAAGAGTCTGGACGGGGAGAGAGAAATCCTCTGTTAGCTCCAAGCCATAGATGATTAGTGTAATTCGTAGCAGTAAAGCTGGTGAACCCAAGTGAATGCAGCCAACAATGAAAGTAGACACTGGGAGGGTTGCTTAGAAAATTTTGACTAAGTATCAAGGGAGTGGATCTAATATCTTGGGTGGCGTGTGGCGGGTATATGTGCACTGATTCATGATGTGTACATGCCTGGGTTTGTTTCCTGAGGCACTTGCATGCCCTCTTCTGAGCCCTTCCTGTCATCATCTGAGTTTGAAGAGGTGGTGTTGGAGGAGAACTGGTACTTCCTCTTCACTGTGATAGGGATGTTACAACTCTCCAGGTACCTGAGAAACAGAAATTGATTTCATCAGAGAGTGCACGTTTCACACACGGGATCTTTTAACCATCGTCATTCATGAACAGAAAAACCAGGCCTTACCTGATGACACTGTCAAGGCAGCTGATCTGCTGGTAGGAGTGGACAGTCTGGTCTTTGCAGGGGAAGTCCTCCATGCTGGCTGCAGTACTGTCTCTGACCTGCAGAGCTGGCGCAGAGTCCTTCAGACGCATAGCTGGACTCTTCTGAGCTGCTGCAGGAGGGGAAGGGATGAGAAAACATCAGAAACACATACATGAAGACTGGCAGGTAAACACATAGAGCTGAACACAAATATAAACCACATCTGCTAATTTTTTTGTCTTCTTGTGGCACATTGTAGTACAAAACTAAACTCACTGTCAGTGGTCTTCCTTTGCTCAGGCTTGGATGGCGACGGTGAGGCCAAAGGAGAAGGAGAGCGCAGGCAGACCTGGGAGTCCTGGTTTTTCAGCATGTGGACCCCTTTACAAATCTCCTGGAATGTCCTGGGAGGCTTGGCCTTGCCTGTCTCCTCCACTGCCTTCCCGGCCGTGACGTTGCCATTGCTCTCGCTGGACGAGCTAATGCTCACCAGCTGCTCATGGGAACCATTGCTGCCATGGCTACCATAACCGCTGGAGCCCATGTTGTGGACCGGCTGCAGAGAGAAAAGGCTGTTACAGAAACTGACAAATACGTGAATGAACATTTTTATTTAAAAGTGTGTTATGTACTATATGCGTGTGTACATACTTGGAGTAGCAGCCTGTGGATCTGTTCACTAATTTCCTGGATGTCTGAGTCCATGATCTTCCCCCCATGGAAAGCTGGTGCTGCAAAAACATCTTCATTCACAGGACCCCTGAAACACACACACACACGCACAACTGTCATCTATAATGTTCAAAGTGAAATATATTCCAACATACCACTTCTAATGACATGAAAGACCTTCACTTTGGATATACTCACATGCGGACTTTGTGCCTGCCAATGACAAAGGAGACTTTGCGGCTCCAGGGGTTGACGAAGCTGGACCAGCTAGTGTCGAGGGTGATGTACTCGCCATTTTTTGCACAGAAGCGGATCGAGGAGTGATCGAACGGCTGACAAGCATACTGCAGAACTGTTGGCAGCAGAGAGTAGAGTGTGTAAGGGACAGAGAGCTGAGCAACATAAAGGGTTTAATGTACCAGTCAAATTATTACTTTTTTTCCCTTAAGATCGACATTTATTAAAACCAGATATATAATACAGGGCTCTTTTCTTTTTGTCCATGCGTCTGAATTTGTCAATGCAAGAGAATGAAAGGGGTTCTTACTCTTGCGATGCACAGCCAACATCAGGGGTCGGTCACTTGGGTGCAGATTTAGTAGCACAGGGGTCCCGATCAGGTCCTGAGGTAGGTAACCCAACAGAGGAACAGCCCTTATGGAGTAAGAACAACAATGTGTTAAAGACTCCATTTTCTATTCCATGACATTTTTTTCAATGTATTCAACAGAGTAGAAAGCAGCACAGATGCACACATGATGTGACACCTTGTAATGTTCTGTATGACTGTGGGTGGGCGGCGGCGCTCAGTCCACTCACCTCTCATCTACATCCTGGAACACACAGTTTGGCGTGTGTGTGGTGGTGAAGATACGCTTGTCAGTGGGGATTCTGGGTGCTGTGGAGAGAGAAGAAGATAAAAATGAATTGACCAGTAAACTTTTAGCCAGTTGCTTTATGTAATGTTGGTAGTTTGTATATTGACCCGGGAAAGCGTGTGTGTGGATGTGGTCACGGGCCTCACCTTCGTATCCAGAGTGCACCCTCTCCGCCAGCAGGAGGCAGCAGAACTGTTCTTCAGCCAGCTCAGCATCCTGGACTTTCATTAAGTAAGGAGTCATACGGAAAGGATAGTACTGCAGATCCCCTTCACGCTCCTTACCACCACTGAAACACAAACACACACTGCATTATAATAGTATTCTTAGCATTGGAGTATTAGCTGGAGAAGCTTTTTAAAATAAACTTCAGTTTCACAATGTAGAGCAAAGAGCAAAAAAAAAAAAAAAAAAAAAAACGGATTAGGTTTAGCATACTGAATAGAGTAAGCTCATTAGGATTTTTCATATATTTTATTTATTACATAAGTATGACTCATATTTAACATGTCACAGTAAATGAGGGTGAAGAAGTAAATTCAAGTATTGACCAACAATCGTTTTACACGTGTTAATGCAGTACTTATGTTATTAAAGCTAATGAAATCTGATTTCAGATCCGTTCAAAAGCTCCAGCTGCTGACTTCCTCCCTCCTTTCAGTCATCCTCTTTGCTGCTAACCAACCCTGTGCTGACTCAGAGCTTATTTGAGCAGGAAACTATGGATCAGAGAAGCCATTGTCACTCACCTGATGCGGCAAAAGAAGGATTTCTCCTGCATGCACTCCGTGGGAGACGATTCTGAATAAGAGACAGGGAGAAGGTGGGATGAATATATCACCAAATGCATCAGGTCAACTACTTCCAAACGACTTGTTATTCTGTTAGTCATCTGTAGTCAACACACTGTTGACAGGACCCGAAAGGTCTGTCTCTCTCTTCCAAAACAGGGAAGGAAGAAAGGCACTGTATTTGAAGCACTAGGAAAAAGTTTCATGTAAAAATGCAGCTGCTCTGCATCAGACCAATAACAGCTCCCAAATCCCCAAATGACCGTTAGCTTTTTAAGTGAGACTACAGAATCAACTACCTTAACAAAAGTGGATTGACTAAGGAGCTTCAAAGCCTAAAAGTAGGATTTATTGCAGAACTTCTGCAGTGGTTTGTTTTATGATTTATGCAGGTGTACCTAATAAACCGGTAACTCAGAGCTTCTGAATGCACTAACATGTGGTTATATCTTCAGCACATATGTGGCATGTGTTTGTGAGTGGGCGTGCAATCATTAATGTGTGATTGAGCATGTTAATGAAGTATGTGTTATGTGTGTATGAGCATGTGTGTCTGGGGGTGGGTCATGTGAAGGAATTGGATGCTCGTGTGTGCAGGTGGTATGGGTCGTGTTTCGTGAGGCTTTTCCACGTGCCCCTTGGGGGTGATGGAAATCTCCCACCCATGTCGCAATGTCCAGTCCCATGTTGGTTTATGTCAGAGGGACAACATTTTAAAATCTGTATTGACGATTCTGATTTCAGGTGACATAAAAACAGTTGAGGAAGAAGAAACATTTTCACATTAAGATTTTTAGTTTAGAGATAGCTGGTACCTGCTCCGGTGCACATGCTCCACGAGGGCAGGCGGTAGGGCGTGGTGAAGCTGTAGAACACGCTGACGTCCTGAGGTGTCAGGAACTCCACAAACTTGGCATTGTGAAACACTTCCCGCTTGCAGTTCAAGATGGACGCCGCCTGGTCTGAGATGTACACAATCTTCCCCGTGATGAGCGAGACGGCAACAGCAAATATATCCTGTCAATAAAAGGATTTTTAAAAATGGTAAGAAATCAGTCAGTTAGGTGTCTTTCCATTTCAAGATGTTCAAAATACTCAAGATGCATCATATCCTCTTTTATCGAACTGTAGTTCGGTTCAAAAAAATAATGACATTTATCATAAGACAATTTAAAATTTCTCACAACATATAGTATTTTTGTTGTACTGACAAATGAAATCTTCAATAAATCATTTTTTTTGGTATATGAGTATTCTAAAATTTGAGATAACTAGTCAGAGGTGATACACCTCTACATGCTGCATTCGAGACATGACTTTTACTTGAAACATTAATTCTTAAATTCTCATATTTGCACATTTCACACAACTCACACCATTCTCAACTCATATTTAGAAATGAATATATGCTATGGCAATACAGTTTTTCTTTATTGTGAGGTGAAAGTCAGAGGTACTTACATTGTTTTTGAGGGTGTATTCAGAGGTGATGCTGTTGATTTCCTCGATGGTGTAGGAGGACACGTCGAACCCTGGTGGCTGACTGTCATTGATCATCAGCATCTGGTAGTATTCTTCATTGGCTGCAAAACAAACAGAGGATGGATCAATGCATACATCATTTCACATACAGTATGTGGTCAGCGAGTGAAAAAGATACTTTTCTAAGTATCATGCTTTATCTCATAATCATAAGAGAATTTTCTTGCAATATTCACACAAAAATTGAAGAATATGATTCAGAGCTGATTCCGCAGATCGATCTCTACAAATATTTTAATTATTGAGGAAAATGTCAGTTTATTTGCCAGTGCAACAGTCGTCAACATAATGTAACAACAATAACAACATATGTGAATACATGAATGAACGAAAATGAAAAAAGAGGTAACGGAAGCGAGCCTTACCTTTCACCTGTTTGACACATCGCAGCGCATACTTGAGCGTGTTGACGGTGCTGGACTTTCCCTTGCTCCTCTTTTCCGACGGCAAGTACATCTTCAGGTCCTTGAGGGTCTTGAACAGCTCCTTCTGTGTCTTAGCTTTGGCTGACTGTTCACTGCTGCAGGGTGAGCATGAGACAGATACACGTGTGTCAGAATGACAAGGTCTCACCAGTGCTTTCACACTCCGCAAGCGTTGCGTCTCGAGTGAAACCGCATTATGAAACGCGAGATGTAAGGTGTTTTACTGACCTGCAGCCGCTGGTTGAAGGGTTGTCCTGCTCGGAGCTCACCAGGCTGAAGGCGTTGGAGCTGCTTGGCGGGGAGGGGCTGTGAGAGTTTGAGCTGTAACCATAAACAACAGGTCACGTTATTGAAGAAGGTGTACAGAAAGAGCCAAAACACAAAAGGTAAGACTTGGTGTTATCAAGTACCCAGTTGGTCGCAAACATCTATATCCCCTGTATAAATAAGTCTAGGCTAAGTAGACTACTTTTTTAATGACTGAAATTTGGTTTTTAAATTGTTGTTGAAGTTCCCTCTCATTTAAAGGTTAGAAAAGCCTTAAGAATGTATTGAATCCCTGCTGGGAGTAAAAAAACACAAAGAAATCTGACAAAATGGATGGTGCAATGATGCAGAAAGGAGGAAACCATAAAATCATCAAATCACAATCAACCTTTGTAAAAAGAGCGCAGAGGAAAGAGTGGAGGGAAGCTTCATATGGAGGCTTATCACATTGGTTCATGCCCACTGAGAGTTTGTTGAGTCAGACAGTATCTAAATATGACTATCGTAATAGCTGAAGGCAACAGAAGAAAACAAAGCTAGAATATAACTCACAAGGTTCAGTTGTTAATTCAAAATTCTGAACTGAATCTGAAAATATACAGTGAGGACCAAACAAGCGCAGCAGACATGTGTCAGACAATCAAAGAGTTGAGGAGAACAAATGATGAGGAGAAGAAGGGTACAGACTAAGCCTCCACAATTCCTTCACTCTTCTTCTTGCATTTTTCTTACGTGAATTGAGGAACCATATGATGCAATGTCAGTTTCTGAATTGGCTGCACAGCTTAGTACATTTAAGTCAATCCAATGTAGTCTTTCTAGCTATGAAGCTAGAAAGACTACATTGGGACCGATCTTCTTGTGTAATATCCAGAAATGGGCTAAAATAAAAATAAGTTGGTATAAGCCTAAACTTTCAAGAAGCTATTTGGCCTCTACATTTCAATCAAGCAGCACAGAGTTTGTAGCCATCAAACTAAAGCAGGGGGCCCATGTCTTACTTTTGTAAGAATGGGTGGCAAATGTTTCAAGTTCCTCAGATATGTGTCCTGAACTCATTCTGTCAGCACATTTATGTGAGTGACATCATCAGTCATTGAGGAAGTAATACATTGGCTCAGTATTGTACAGCAGGGTCTGCACAGGGCAACTCTGCCAATGTTTGTGTTGCATTTCAGTCAATAAGGACAAATAAATATGGAAGTATACCTACAATCTAATACAATCCCATAATAATAATAATAATAATAATAATAATAAAAAAGCCAATTTATCCTTGACATTGTAATGAACTGTTGAATATATAACATTTTTTGCCTTAATTCAGTGGTGGTTCTGTGGACTACATGTTGAAAAGTGTCTCCAATTCTTTTTCCACCTCATGAATAAATGGAGCAGAAGAAAAGAATAGAGCTTGGTTATGTAACAGCCACCCTTCAGTAGGTGTGCTGTTTTCTTCAGACAACATATGAAAATGACAGAGAAAGATGTATCTCACACCATATGATTACTCTTATGGCACCTAGAGAGCAGTCACTGTCTTTTTGTAGTCTTTGTAGTTTTTGTAGTTTTGTAGTCTCATAATTAGGAATACAATACCCACTGCTATTCTCCGTCTGAGACAGCAACAGTGACTCAGACCAGCAATGACTCATACAGGAGAAAATGGCCCTTCTATTACATTTAATGAACCTTACTTCCGTGACCTAGATGGTCCGCTCCCCCATTGTGGTGGAAAAAAAAAAACTTGCATTTGATGTGCCCTCACCTCTTGTTGCTCCCTGACGACTCCATGAGAGCGGAATCCTTGCCGTTGCCATTTGAGCTGCCCACAGATTCATTGCCATGGGAATCATTGCCGTGCGACTCGTTACCATGGGATTCTGTGCCGCTCCCACTCGAGCCGCTGCCCCCCATCTCTACGTCCTCGTGTAAGGTTTGGCGTGCCCGCTTCCTGTCATCGTGCGGGGAGCCCGGCGTGGCCGGGTGCTCATGGCTGCTGTCGCTTCCCTCCGAGGCCAATCCTAACTCTGCTTCCAGTTCGACTCCATCCCGCCCGCCACAACCCTCGTTGTAACTGCTGGCCATGCGGTGAAGTTGGCTAATGGAGCCGCAGGGAGAGCGCTCCTCTTCCTCCACCTGGAAGCAGACCCTTTCCCGGTTCCTTTTGCACCCGTCCAGGGTTGAGTACTGGTAGTGCTTTGGATCGCTGTCCTCAGACATGGGACGGGCCGAAGGGTAAAAGATTGGAGATTAAATTACCTTCCACATGGCAATGCCATTAAGTGTATGTTGCTGAGACGTAAATGGAGTTGAGGCCTCAGCAGTGGGGATGCAGTCTAAAAGGAGGAAAAAGACACATGTAAGATTACTCAGACAAGCCCTTTACAATACAGTGCACAAAAGAAACGGTCCTAAAATAAACAACAATCAATGGGGATCAGAAGCAACCATCCATCAAAAATACAGCTTTTATCTGATGAGCCAGTTTAGCTTTGGATCTGAGCGTTTTTAAAAGTCAATGATAAAGAAAAGGGCACAGCAGCACAAAGTGATCTTGTTGTACACACACACATAAACACACACCAAGGCCGCTGCCATCTATCCTTCAAAAGGTCTGCACAGTAAATAGGCCGACATTTGCCCTTTCCAGGGGGGACTTAAGCCCCAGACCAGTGGGATCCAGTTTCATTTTTCAAAAGCTTTTTTAAATGAAAGGTGAATTTATAGAGATGAAAACACAGCTCTGAAGACAGGACACAAACAAAAACTTTGACCTCACACTAACATCAGGTCTCTCGCTCACAAATGACAACATTATTGTTATTGTCATGGATACAGATCCCCACAAACAGATGATGATTAGATGTGTTGACGCATCGTCCATGTTCACTTCAATCTGAACCAAATAAAGATACTGTTATGTAACACAGTGCGGTTTGCCTGAATCGACCAAAAATATAAAGAAGATGTGCATAATCCCTTAGGTAACATTTACCTTGTATCGTTACATCATATTCAGTAATTATCACCTTAGAAAAACTGTGTCAACTCAACAGGTTGAATCTCACTTGCTCACTATACACACTTTAAATGCACTGTTATCAGATCGCTACTCGGTATCGAGTGATACCCAAGTTCAGGTATCACATCCGTATTGGTAATGGTAAAAATGGTATTGAAACATCTCCATCCTACACCCTCCACAGCAGAACAGCAGTAACTATTTATGTTTGTTTAAGCCATGTTTGGAACTACTGGCCACAGGTACTCAAGCCATATCCAAAATATTTCAATGTTTTCCTGATATCCAAGATCAGATTTCAGCTATTTATGTAAGGGTGCAAATTCAGCAGCTTGTCCTTTCTTCACTCTTTACATAAGTAGTTTTACATAACATCTCAAAGTTTCAGGGAAGGGTTTTTATGGTTTAAAGATCTACAACACGTAGCAGACTTTCCAAACACCCACCCACACATCCACTGCCACCTCAGGAAATGACCCACTCCCGAGTTAAACTGAGGCAGTAGCCAAGCGCTTAGACTCACAGGGGACTTTTGATTGGCTGCTGCCAGTGACCAATCAGGAGGGCGCGAGGCCTGAAAACAGGTTAGAATTATGTCAGCCACTCAAGGGGGAAGTCTGCAGCACAAAGAGGTTTGTCATCAATTTTCACGTAAAAATATGAAACACTTTGTACTCCAAAACCTGTGCAGAGAGCCATGGTATCGACTTGTCTGTAACAGCAACACAACACAAACCCAAAATCCCAATCATTTAAGCAAATCTGAACAATTTCCTGCATATTTCTTTATTTAATGTTTTTACTTTAAAAGAACATGCAATATGGATATGAGCTCACCAGAGAACCCTTTCTCCATGAACAGACGAGCATGCAAGACTGATAAGACTATATTAGATAGATAATAGACTTACTAGTGCTGAATGACAGCTTCCTCCCAAAATCGTCAAAACTCTAACACACATGCAAGCAAACATCCAACTCTTGCAACAAGCGCAGAAGAACGACATAAGGACACTGAACTCCCTCTGCTTCCAGCTCAGCCCCGTTCAAGCTACAGCGCTGATACACCCAACACACTAGCACAGTTCTCAGGCATTATACAACGCTGCTCCGGTCACATGGATTCGGCTATAGTGCAGCACAAAGCAGTGGTAGCCTTGTTTCATAAAACCACATGGCTTTCACTTCTATCCAACCACAGTACTCCAGAAGTGCATTCTTTAATGAAATGTGAGACAGAAATTACATGAGCAAAGCCAGAGTGGGAAATGTTGAAGGCAGGATATAAAGTATTCATTTACATAACGCAGTTAATCAAAGGGTGAAGCATTAGGCTTTTCTGAGTTATCACAGTTCTCTTATACCTGACATGGGTAATGGCATCAGTCAAACTGTAGAAAATAACAATAACAATGATTATAACAACATCTAACACAATGACACCTGAGCTTTTATGAGAGTGGTGTGTGTCTTTGCAGCTGAAACAGTGTTACCAAGAGTTCACCACTCTTTTGTATTGAAGGAAATCTCCCAGCTGCTCTGATCATAGGGAGAGGTGACACATTTATCATAATTAGGAGTCAAAATCAGACCAAGGTTATCTAATAAAGGTCCAGCATCAATATCCAGATCGCTTTGACCTTAGCAGCATTGTAATGTGATTATCGTGTCGACCTAATATTCAAGTACAGTGTGGCAGGGACTAACTGTTTTCTGTGTGTGTGTGTGTGTGTTTTGACAGTATGCCATTAAGAGGAACCTTGTACAATAGTTAAATACAATTAAACCTACCGGCATAGCAATGCTAAACCATTTATTTTTTAATTAATATCCACCCAATTACGTTTGACACAAATCTACCATGTATACTGAAATAAAACAATGTTCTAACAGCTCATTTTATACGTCAATGGTCACATTACGATGCCTATTATATTTCATACGCAGACGAGCTTACACAGGCCAAGGGTTAAATGAAAGAAAATACGATAAAACCACATTTGTAATGGGAACAAACATCCCTTCCCCCATCTAACTCCCATTGACCTGCTATTCAAAATCCACACACACGTTGACCTGCAATCCAGCGCACGGTACACTGACACAGTTATGTAAAAGTGACAACATCGTTCAAAACCGGGCACCGAGCAGCGGCGGCTCGGCCGCAGAGGGGCCGCCGCACGAACAACCGGGCTTTTCTTTCCCTACGAGCGAACAGAAAACCTCCAAGTGTGTTTTTGTGTTTTTTTTTCTTCCATTAAAGATGTACAGTAAAGTAGAGCAAGCTGAATTGTCGCGCATGCGCTCGTTGACGGTTATGCAACTTATTTTTTTGCGCCCGATTATTCGCTCTTACTACGACTGAAAGGAGCAAATTAAGACAACATACCTGCGTCGCCGTACTAGAGAAAAGGCGCTTCTCCGGCTGTCTTCCGTGTCAAGTAAAAGCAAAAGCGAGCAGTGAATAAAACACTGAGTTAAAACCTCCAGCATTAATCAATGGGAGTCGGGCTTCAGACGGGTCGACACAGTCCTCCGCGGTCCCGCCCCCGCTCTCTCCGCCGCTCGCCCACCAGCCAATCAGCGGGCTCGACTCGCGACCTCAATTCAGACACCGCCCCCAGCGCGCTGCAATTGGCTGGAAAATACGGGTTTCCATGGAGAACGTGACGACATTAAATAAGCGGGAGACCATTGGTCGAGAGCGCTGTCCGTCGTTTTATATAAACAAGACATCCACTGCACGTGGAATCCCATGTTGTGTGAATCGTGTGGCGTGAGACTGGGAGAGTTACGACCCGGCTGTGGCCGAAACAGCGTGTTGTACCGAGTGCGGAAATTACATAAATGCAAAAGTCTGAGGCGGAAACGACAAACCACACTAAATGTTACATCGAAATGCGTTTCAATTTGACAGATAAAGCACCGATTTAGACAGAAAGGTCTTGAAATTGGTTAGATGTAGTTTTTTTTTCCAACACAACTTTCGAGGTGTATTAAATTCCATAATTTAAGCAAAGTCAGCAGTGATTACAACGTGTTTAGTTTGGTTTAATCAACGTGGTCTGCACGTAGCCCCGGTGTAGCTCCCAGTTAGACCGCCTAGTTGTAGCCCACCTCTAGCCAAAGCTGTTTCGTGTTAGTTTTCATGAGATGGATAATATCCCTTCATGTTTGCAATGTCTATTATAAATACAAGGTGTTAGTGTCATTTCTTTGATCTGCTCTGAGCCCATGCGGTGAATGGAGGCGATCATTTGCCGTCCTTTGAGCAGCCTGGTTGCAGCGCTGCTTTAGACTGGCTGTGTGTATCCCACTTCTTGCCAAAAAACAGTGTTGAAATTGGTCAAATGTAGTTTTTCTCCCGCGCAGCTCGTGAGGTGCGTGACATCAGATCATGTCAGCAACACTATGAAAACAAACTGGGATTAGTATCATTGCACTAATATGGTCCGTGTGCAGCCACAATTTAGCTCTGGATTGGACCGGCTACCTGTATCCCTGCTTTCAGCACTGACCTTTGAATCAGCATTATTTCGAGCTGTCACACACGCTTCCTATTCACCATTTTCCATTTTCCGTGTGTTTTCTTTCATTTGACGGGTAAATACAAAATGCAGTTACGGCTGTCAGCCGGCAGAGGGCAGCGGGGGGCGATAGTGTTCCGCCCGGCTGCAATCTGACGTTAAGAAGAAGAAACATCAACATTAAGGGTTCAAGGTTCAAACTCAAAATATAAAGAAAGAAGAAAAGTAAGAAGAACAAAGGTACTGAGCAGAACACACATGTTTGTTTTTTGTCTTGTCGTGTGTTTATTATGTATCCTCATCATTTGTGATCATTGGTACCTTTTTTTTCTTTGTGTCATGTTTTAGTGTTAAAAATGTTCCTGATTGTATTTTTTATAATGCCTTATTTATATATTTATTGTATTTTAATGTTAAGTTGTGTATAATTCTTCTGTTTGTTATTTTTGTAATGTCCTTTAAATTTAATTTGTTTGGATGTTTGGACATTTTCTTTATCAGAACATGTTATGTTTGAATAATAATAATCCTTTGGCCATTTTTCAGTTGTCTATTCAATAGCAGTCTAATTAATGGCCAGGCTATACTCGGGCTGTGGTTGAACGTCTTCTAATCTTTCGCGGACAGCCCAGATGTAGCCGTGTTTCAACCGAGACGTCAGGTCTACACGTAGACGTCTGAGACGGGTCCACAGTTACCTGCGTCACGTGTTAATGCACTGCAGTGCTGCAGGGATACCATGTCTGTTACATGACTGGTTATTTAAGAGGGGGAATTAAGTATTTCATGTTTTTTTTTTTTTTTTTTCATTCATGGTTGCCACAAAGTCACAAAAACATGGCTGTTGCTCATATGTAAGTATAACTCATGCTGCAGACAGGGCTCTAGCCTCTCCCTCTCTCCTGTTGCATCATCAGGTGTAACATTTGAGAGGGACGGGGGTTTACATCCTCTTCCTCTTCCAGACAACAGCCTTTCAGGATAAACAGGACTCTGCTATGTGCCAAGCTTGCTCATCACAGTTGGCCATGCGTGGCTGATCCTGTGGTGAGCACACATTATATTATTTTCACATGTTGGCATGGCAGCCACAACACCATATTTCCTCTCCTCCAGCCAAGAGCCTCCGTAGGACAGCTCAGTGGAGAAATCTGGACTCCCCGAGGACTGTCAGTGCCATCTTCAAACGGCAGGACAGAGTCTCGCACATCCACCCTCTGTAAACTGGCCTCGGAGGATGCCACACCAAGTGTCACACTGTGTACGACTGAGTGGTTGGCTTTCCTCAGCTTGGCACGCTTGTTTTGTCTTTTCCAACATAAGTGTACACTTGTTTCATTCAGTTGTGGACGGAAGTGTAGGTGGAAAGAGTCCTCAACACACACGGCGACTGTGTGTGGATCTAAATTTGAAAGTAAAATGAGAATGATTCACGGATCACTCCCATCACCATCCTCTGTTTTAGCCACACACACACACACACACACACACACACACACACACACACACATACATTTAATTTGCTGGTAGTGGCTGCAGACTGGGAGATCCTACAGGTGGGTGGAATGGGTGGAAAGAAGAGTGAGTCATGATGTGGGTGGCTTCATCTTCGACTGGCCATCATGATTATCTAACCAGATATCCTCTACATCTCAAGTTTATTTATCACCACATGTTACTGTGCATGCATTAAGCTGACTCTTTCTAATGTTCTGCACCATGGAGCTCAGTATACGGAAGAGTGCACATGGAAGTTGAAGGGAGGTCACTGGATAATTATGTTTCCTTCTACTGAAGGGTCAGAGGTCAGGGTGGGATTCAGATCAGGTAGTATATGACATTATTTGATAGTTAATACTAATGCATCAACGCAAGTAGCATTTTACTGTTGCAATAAAACCATGTGAGAAGTCTTTGGCGGTACTTCTAACAGCTCAGACTGATGACACGTGACAAGGGGCCCAACTAGACACTGCTTTTCTGTGAGGGGTATAGATGTGAGATATGGGGCAAAATGTACAGGTATTCTCTCTAAAACGTATGCAGTGGAGTAGAAGTATAAAGTAGACAATGGAATTATCCAGTCAATACAAGTATACATAATAATACTAGTACCACAAAATTGTACTTAAATACAGAGCTGGAGTAGATGTACTCAGTTAATTTTCCATCACTGTGTGCATGTGTCATCTTAATTCATTCAGTCTTACATACTGTTTGAATACTGAACCAAAGTTTGAACAAGGTTGAACGATGTCAGTCATTTATGATAAACGGGTGGCTGAAATCAACAGTAGAACTGAATAAAAAGCCAATATTTGACCATCAGTTACCTTCATGGGCGGCATTATATCGCTCCATCCACTGAACACTGGATTTAAAAACTTAAAGCAATATTGCAATTGTAATGCATTTCCAGAATCCCTTGTAGTGTCCATCTCCTGGCTCTGGTGTACATTAGTGTCAAGGCCGTTTGGCTTTAGGTATAATTGCCGTTCTGCTCATGGAAAACAACTACTATTTCAAAATGCTCCTGTCCTTTATGCAGCCAAAGAAAGTAGGCCAGGATCACATATGCGTAAGCTAAGGTTAAGGGACTGGAAAACAGTGTCAGGGATGAGTCAGTGGAAGACTGAGACGGCACACAGCTAGTTAACTGCTCTGTCTGTGAGCACCTTCATGCTGGATGCAGCCATCCTTGTGAACCAAGTCAGGACACAATCAGCCACCTGTTTCATGCAGTGATGTCAGGGGGAAAAGGATCAGGTAAGGAAATCACCAGTTTATGTCATCTATAGATACCAGTGATGACGTAAGAGATTTTGCTGAGATTAACTGACAAATTTAGATGTTGAGTATATTCACAAGTATCCATATAACAGTTTACTGCGGTCTTCCTTCACTGCACTTTAATTAATCGGTTATTTTTCTAATTATTTTTCATTTGATATTTGATATCTCTTGTTTACGCCTGCTATACAGGATATCTGCCGTGTGCCTGCACTGCCTAGGAACCCTTCTACCAGATTACTGAATTACGTAACTGCAGTGAACAACACACATACAGCAGCACCGTATGTGCAATGATTGTGGGTTCAAGTAATAGTTAATAAATAAATGATGATCGCAGAAGGGAGAGACTTTGTTAACATTCCCCACAGAGTGAAAAGAAATTCATTTCCTGAGTCATACAAACAGCAATAAAAAAAACACTTTTGTACACTTATGAGGAGGAAGGTGGTAATGGAAAGGTCCCCTTAATATGCTGTAACCCTAGTGTAGCGATAGGAGGTCACCAGAGGCAACGCTGATGGTTAACTTAAAACAACTTAGCGTTTTTCCAAGTGGCAATCCAGTTAATTTCACTTCTGCAGCCGAGACGCGAACTGACGTGTTGCCTCTGTGGGGGGCAGAAGCACAAAACATGCCCTAAAATGACTGACTGGAGCCTTCCCAGCTGCCAGTGGGTGTCTGTATTCATCGTCTCCTAAGTGTGTCAGGGTGAGGAACAAAGTTTCATGCCCTTGCTCAAATCTGACACTTGTAAATCACGTCCTCAGGCTGTTCTCAGTTGTTTAGTATTGTACGCCCTAACTGAACCACTGAGAGGAACACAGGTGGTGTGACCTGATCTAACTGGAGAGACATTGAAGACGAGGCCAATGTGTACAGATACAGCCCCATTTATTGATGCTCATTTCTGCATCTAAAGATTTGCCTCCTCTGACATTTAAATCATAGGTTAGTCATAGTTTGTCATTTGTGTATGGTATCATCTTAGCCTTGATACAGGGAATATTAAGTTTGTCTCTGGAGGCATATATTTATAGGACTTCCTTCTATTTTTGCAGTGAAGCTACTTTCTTTTCTTATTTTCTCTTGCACATAAAACAGGCAAAAATAGGTTTGAATATATTTCTGGTCTGGAATCAATACGTTTTCAAAACAGAAAAAAATCAATGGTGGCACAGAGAGTGGGTGCACTCACACAACCCACATCCACAAGGAAACAGACCAAAAATGTAGCGCAGTGGAAAATAACTTTAATAAAACTCCTATGAAAACAAAAACCAGCAAAACAATAAAAGCCTGTACATTTGACAATATCCAGTGTCTGAGACTTTTGAAGGCTAGTGGTGCGAAATACAGCTGCATCACACATAAACCAACAGAGAAAAACCATTATAGGCTTAGGCCTGGGCCTAAGGTTATATATAATAGGATATGGTTCATATACTCGGATATTGCACGAAAATCAAACACAGATGCAGATGCAGAGGAGCACCGTATGTCGAAAAAGGGGAATTAGCTTTGCATCGCAGTGTAATGTCTTTACTGATAAACCCCGCCCACACAGGCCCCAGACTCCGCCCACACCTGCTCGTATAAAAACAAATATGCTTAAAAAGAGAGCGGCACATATTTTCACATTCAATTCGGAAACAGATCATTAAAAACACAGTATGAACAATAAAATTACTAAAAGTTTGCTTTTTGTTTTGGTCCTAAAGTGTTAAACGCATCAGTCATTCCTCAGTGAATTTATTTGTCCTGGTTGCTAACATGGGTGGGATGGCGCTTTAAGAGGCTCCTTTTAGACTTTAAGACGAGTTGACTAGTACAACTCACAGGTGATAACACTTTGTCCAACAATGCTCTTGATTTGAAAATGTTGAAAGAAACAATGCACATTGTCATTTCAAAATAAAAGAAACTAAAAAATAAAGTGTTTAGTTTATTAAAAGACTATTTGAAATTTCTCATATACGTCTTTCTGAAAACATTCCAGTGTTCAATGGTCCAAATGAAGTGAGATTCAAACAGTGGACCACGAGGGGCATCTTTTCCTCTAATCAATCCTTCTCTTTCATCATTACTTCCCTAACAGTTTTCTCTGTGAACTAGTAAAGTAGTCTGGCACGTAGACTCATGATAAATTCTTAAATGGCAACAGAGAAAGAAAACTCATAAAAAATACAATCTTCCCGCAGTTTTGAGGCACACTTTGAGGCAGCGGGAGCGAGACAGTTAAGATGCACTTCCTGTGGGCGTTGTGCACATTGTTTTAAGACATGGGGGTCAGACGTCTTCGTCTTTTGAGTCTGCCCTTTCCACACCCGTTTGTTATCTCCGCCGTACTTAAAACAATTCAGGGGTGCGGTCAAACCGCGTCCCCCTTCAGAGTCCATGCAAGCTGAGTTTCAAGTCCGCCTGACAAAAGTTCAGCCACTCCAAAACCTGATGTTTCTTGTCAGCCCGCTCAGTGGGGACAGTTCATCTTTAGTGTGGGCAGAGTGGGTGCTTCAGTTCCCTTCCTTTGGCTGTGTGCTCCATCAGCTGTTGTGCCTGTGCAAAACTTGCAATGACCTTACCCACCATGATTCCACAGAAATGTCACAAGACCATGAATTTGAATTTTCAGGAGGCACCATGCCAATGATGCAAGGTGAGGAGGGATACAGTAAGTGGGGGTGCAGGCCAACTAAACAGTTTCGGAGAGTAGCTTTACTCTGTTTGTGCAGTTCATGGGGTACAGTGAATCTGCTCATGTTTGGGATATTCTGCTAGATTCCCTTCTTTAAATCAGGGTGGCTGTCACCCGGTCTCCTTGGCACACCCTTCCCCTCCTTCACACTCGCACACTCCATTACTGTGTCCTCTTGGCCTTTGAGGTGTCTCAGCGGCTCTAGGAGCGGTTGTCTTTGGCCACATTGTGGGCCATCCAGTTGACTTTGGTTGTCCAGCTCTCTCTCAGGGCCTCGTCGAACTTCTGACGGAACTGCTTCAGAGCCTCCTCGTCTGTTTTACCCAGAGCCAGAGAGTCCTGAGGAGGGAAGGATTGTGGGAGAGGAGGAGGATTAGTCGTGAGGGAAGGCGAGTGGAGTGAAGAGTGAAGTGTTGAGGTTGTTGTTTTTTATCCACATCATTTCTAACCTTCTAACTTTTGGTTGTACAAAAGCCATCATTTTAACAGCAGAATATTACAGGTGCATCAATTTAGCACACAAGTTTGGCGATGAACTACTGGATTGGTTTAAAAAAATACTCCAGTAACCCACAGTATTAATTTAGAGAATATGCATCAAGTTCAATTGTTTAAAAAAGATTCCTCCAGACATTCTTTATGACATAAAAATACTATACAATAATAAAGTGTGTCTTATAAGTTTATCCACAAAAAAGTTAAATTACCCTGTTATGAATTCCTGAAACAACACCTACTCTTGCTCCCTCATTGAATACTTCACTGAAAGGTAAATTCTCAGTGTATGTATGCTGAAGATTGCACGTTTCTACACCACACTTGTGTCAATGCCATACACAAGACACAGGCCGTGACTGGCTCCAGACTTGTCGTGACAAAATCCGCTTGTATGTACACGTGTAGACATGTAGCTTTGTTTAGCCTGAACATAATCTCACATGAAGTTTGAGAAATTGAGTTTTATATCTTGTCTAAGAGCACTTCATTGCTATTAATAACTGTCTGTTTCTTCTCCCCACAAAATACACAAACCAAAGCTGTGGTATGAAGGTTGGCTGGTGGTTTAAAACATTTCTGTCTGAGAAATCATCACAGTTCACAATGAATATCAGTTTTCTTTCGCTCTGATTGACATGCATATTTTCCATGTATAAAAACTGCAGTGTGCGTGTGTAATACCTTTAAGTACTGTATGTCTTTGACTGAGGTGAGCTCAGGCAGTCCAGCGGTCAGCATCAGGGCAAACAGTGTGATGAAGAGGTTCCCGTTCTTCCTCAAGATTAGATAGGCCTCCTCACAGTACTGACGGAAACTACAAGACCAACGTAGACACACATACACAGCTCACTATTTCTGACATATATGGTACAGTACCATCAGTTATTTGAATTTCTAAAGATAGTCATGATGCTTCATTTTATGGAAAATAAAAAAATGGCCTCTTTCAACTGGGTCGATGCAGATGGCCGCCCACCCAGAGCCCGGTTCTGCTCCTCTGTTAAAACAGAGTTTTTCCTCGCCACTGTCGCCAAGTGCTTGCTCATGGTGGGAACTGCTGGGTCTCTGTAAATAATATTTTAAAGAGAATGGTCTAGACCTACTCTATGTGAAAAGCGTCTTGAGATAACTTTTATTATGATTTGGCGCTACACAAATAAAATTGACTTGACTTTCAGCATCCCATCTTGTTATTTTCGGGTTAACAGAAATTAAGTGATAGGGATCTGCATGTGGTAAAGCAGATCAGTAGTGGTTTTAATCACCTGTGTGTGGGGTTCTGGCTACTGGTGAACATGTTAAAATCTGAGTTTAAACATATTTGCAGATTTGTGACTTAGCTAAATGAGTTGCCCTCACAATCTTCATAATAGGTGACAGACGCTTCCATTATGTTTGTTGTTATGTTTTAGACTCACTCGGCATGTTTCCACAAGCGTATTTCCACTTTCAAAAAGTGATTTGTGTCAGTATTCTCCTTCACAGCTGGTACACAATGTACCATTTCTTGAACCCACATATACCACAAGTGCTGACACAGCATTCACCATAACTGTACTTCTCTTTTTACAGATAAACATGTTCTAGGTCAGAAACACATCAGGCAGGATGTGTTTACGATTAAGTCACTAGGGTGTTCTTCACTTACACCCTGCTGTGAAGATTAGTTGTTGGATAACTAGGTAGTTTAAATGCCATTTGGGGGCATACTAAGTAGTATACATAAAGCCATTCAGCCAGTGCAATTAAAAATTTAAAGGCTTGGGCAACCCCTTCAGATCATTAGTGATAATATATCATGGTCACAGTCTGTATCCAGTTCTAACAATCCAGCACTCTGCCATCTCAAATGGCTTGGGCAATGCTAACAAAACATTGGCTAACAGGCTACTGCAATGCTCAAAAACACAAGAAGTGTTTCACAATGGATGTGTAATTCTTTACCACACATGAGAGGAATGATGTGTTTATTTGGATTATTTCTGTGCTGTAGTAACTTCAGCTACAGAAACAGTTGATGTTACACAGGGCTTGTCTCCGCATGTTTACTCTCCTGTGGTAAGTTAAGAATGTAGGTCATAATAACACGGATTACTGTAACACGGGTATTTTCACTTTCACAGAATTGTCAACTTGTTCCTGATATCTACTAAACCATGCATGCTTCGGCAGTAGCACTTCGTGAAGCCTACATGCATGCCACGCTAACGTGCACTTCTCTCAGGCCTTTATGACAATGAAACATGTTGAGGTTTGTACATTATCATGCTCACTTCTACAATGATATATTTGACCTTAGACATCTATATCTGGGAATAATAACTTAAATTCGTAGTACAAAGACCAATATCATCATTTTGCATGATAATGTTTTAAATTTCACTTTGTACATTATCACTTGAGGCTTGAGACTTTACTATAACAGGGCAGGTTTTAGTTCAATACACAGTTATTGTATACTGAACTTCAACAGACAACATTCCTCCTCAGAGAAACTTGCTGGGAAGATGAGCCTGAGCTTCTACTGCTGGCTGCTGGTGGGAGATGGTACTGCACTGACAAACTTGAGCAAGCTGTGGTATGATTGTGATGCCCTCCTTCTGTGTCCATGCAACACATTGTGCCCCTGATTGTCTTTTCTATCCTCTGATTTTTGTATTTACCCTCTTTTATTCCACAACTTATTCTGTACACAACTTCTTCTCTCCCCCCAAAAAATAACATGAGTTACTTTGCATTTTGTGTCATGAGCTAAATTTTACTTCTCGATAAAATGGATAAAATGTTTGCTCTAGTCTTCTCAAAAACAGCCCATTCACTTTTGTGTGTGTCTTCATAACACAAAAATACTGTTTTTAGGCTTTTTGGTGTAGATTTGTACTCTACTACTACTCTTGTCTCTGTCTGATTTGGGATGATACACGTTATTTTAGCTACCTAACACTCATTTCAATACTAGAGGTGCTGACTGACAGTACTTGTTCATCATGTACATTACAACAGGCCCATTTATATTCAACTGACAGAAAAAACAAAAAGATGTTGATGGGGTGCATTATAATATTGGCTGCCACTTTCACGGTCTAAACAAAGACATCTAAATCCAACAATCCATCAATCCGATCACATAATTCAATACAAATTTGAGTGACAAGTCTATTAATAGCAACACCATCAACAGCCTGACTGAGCTGTATGATAAAAGCTTGCAGTTCTAATTTGGCTTTTATTCCAAATGAGTAGATTTCAGCAGGATACATATACATACAGTTTATAATGTATGTAAGTGTACACATAGAAGCAGAAGCTGAAAATAAAACGATAGAGCAACAAACCTGCCAAACTTTTCTGTGTATCCCGTCTTGCCCTGCTGTATGACGTGGATGAAGTCGTGTGTAAGGATAAATGGTACACGCTCCCTCTTGATGCCAAACTTGGACTTGAAGTTGCCCAGGATGTGGCCGAAGTCTATGTGGAAGAGCTGATAGACAAGAAAGCCAATCAATGAGCACAGTAGAACCAAGAAAAAAACATGAATGGAGACTGGAAAATGTACACAGATCAAACAAATTGTCTGTCCAACCTGTCCAGTGCTGCGGACCATGATGTTGTCGCTGTGGCGGTCTCCGATGCCCAGGACGTAGGTGGCTACACAGTAGCCTGCACATGACAGAGTGAACTCCTCGATGGCCCGATCGAGGGCATCGCTGTCAATACATAATATACACACAGGGTACATGTGAGCACTTTTTTTCCCTGGAGTTTTTCTTCTTCAAAGCAAGCCTCAGTGGCATCTGCCACCTGTAAAACATCCTGTGGTCCAAAGATTCTCAAAATTCATTAATTGAAAGATTTGTTCAATCAGCAGGCAGGATCTTACCCAGTGTTTCTCTCCTTGAGCCAGTTGAGCAAAGCATCCTTGTTGAAGGCGGCAGCGGCTGCCACATTGCTGCTGGTCAGCTGGATGTTGGCAATCGTGTCTGCTGATGAGACTACCTCGATCAGCCCTGCCCGATCACCTGTCGCTAGGCAACCATATGGTACAATTCTGCAGGATGGGTAAAAAAGCAGCAAAGGGCTTAATGATATTGACTGGAACATCGTGGACTTAGCCACCAAGTATCTGATGGGTATATCTAAAAAATGTACGTACTGTAATAAATATCAGATGTAGTAGTGACAGTATCTGATTTTTGTCACATTTATTTCAACACAGGAATGAAAACAGTCTCCAAAAATATGACGCAAACAAGGTCTGTTATATTATATGTTATATTTGGAAGTTCATTTATATAGCACTGCCCTGGGTGCAATTCACTCTCAGTCATAAAATACAGTATATTATATCATACTGTTTACATTAAGTTGAGATAGGACAGATGGGAACATACGGTGAAGAACATATGTTGATTACGTGATACATGCAGAACAGCCAGATGATATTTTCTTCACTTTAACTTTTTCTTTCTTTCCACAGGGTGGCAGTACGTCTTAATTTTGCAGGATGCAGAATTATGTGACCTGGACAAATCTTCCTCAGAATAATTCCTTTTGTGTAATATTTTACGGATTGAATTTAGTGCCCCTATGTCTTATACACCAGACAGCCACAACCCAATGCTCAAAGCAGACGTAATATCTAGATTTCATGTGCAGTTTGACAGTGGTTTAATTGAGACCAAATGCCTCCAAGGCATTTCTTACTCAACCTGATGGGTGTTGAGTTTAAATAAATTAGTAAAACAAGTACAGTCAGCGGACAGGTAAGGATACGTGTGGTAAAATACATCAGCAACTTATCACAGAACAAACTCCCAACCACTACATCATAGTGGTTTCATTACACTGTCCCTCCCTTCATTCACAATGTCCCATCACTGTGTTCGAACTCTGAACCCATGTCCCTGTAATCTGAAGCACCGTCCTCAAGCTCAACTGTCAAAACAACCCCCTCCACTGCTCAGCTCCAGATGTTTCAGGGTACAAAGGGAGAAAAGGGTTTTGTAGAAGTGCGAAAGTGTGGATTTGATTAGGATGTAATGCAGATATTGTGTGTGTACATCTAGGGTGTAAAAGGGTTGGAGGTCAAACTAGCATGTGGTAATTTAGTGTCTCCCCTCCTCTGCTGCACCCCATCAGAACTTCCCCTTCCCTACAGAGAGCAGGAAACAAACAATCTCGACCAAGTCTGTCCATTTAACACACACACACACACACACACACACACACACACACACACACGCACAAACTCACCTGAGGTCCAGATTAGCCTCCTTCCATAGCAGATCCATTAACCTCAAGATTTGGAGGGTCAACATGTCTTGTCTTAAGTCTAGGAAAGTGAGGAACAGAAGGGAAAACTTTCCTTATTTTCAAAGGCAAACAAACAGTTTACTCAAAAGCTGGAAATTGATTTTAGTCCCTTGTCATCATGACCTTTCAGTTTCTCTGCCCCTCCTCCTCCCACCCTCTTTTCTCCGTGATTCCCTCCCTCCCTCCTTCTTTGATTCCTCCTACCATCTCCATTCTTGAAGATGATTCCCAGGGCGTCCCCCCCCAGCAGCTTGTTGTTGTAAACAATCCAGAGTGGCTTCATCTTAGAGTCCATGTACCGACACTTCTCCACACTGATGGGAGAATAAGAAAGAGAGACGGGGAATGACTCATCGTGGAATACAGGAGAAAAAGTTCCACCTTAGACTCATGAGTGGAACAGTGTTGTCTTACTTGATGCCAGACAGCAGGACACTGGGGTTTAGAGGGGAGTGCAGGTCTGACAGAGTCTCTGAGTAGCCGCTCTGCCTCAGACAAGTCATCATGGCTTCCTTGGTCAGCATTGCCTCCTTGGTCTTACTCCGAGCATTTTTGATGGTTCCCAGCTTAATTAGCTCGTTCACTGACTTTAGCTTACTCAGGGCCTCCACCTGGTACAGTCAAAGATGAAAAATGTGACAGAACAGTTGTAAATGTGAATGATTCATCTCTGTTAGAGACAACTGAGCTCATTCTCTTTAAACAGACTATATCAGCATTGTGACCCCAAGCTAGTGTGCATCCTCTTCCAAACAGGAAAGTGGCCAGATAAATGGCTGTGCTGAGGAGGAAGTAGGAGGAAGTGTCCACAGTGTCTGACTGTCAGAATCAACATTGCAGAGGGCAAAGGTTAGAGGGCAGGAGGGTGACTTTGTCACTGTGATGGGTTAAAAATACCATAAATGTAGTCCTGCTGTGCTTGACAATAGACTATAGTTATTGTGGTTCTTAAGTAAGAACTAGCAGTGTAAAAGACCAAAATTAAAAAGAAACAAACTGTGACAACATGTTTCTGCATGAGACAAAAAATAAAAGAGGGTGTGTGTATGTCTGTGTGATCTACCTGTTTCTTTAGAACCTCAATATGAGGGATGCTGCCTCTACAGTAAGCTTCCAGGATGAGGGCAAACTGGACTGAAACAGCTGGCATGTGGATCTCTGACCTGTAGAGGGCAGCAGAACAGCCAATGTCAGAAGAGAAACCACTCAAGACTTGACTGTATGACTTGACATACAATCTCTGTCCCTTTCTTTCTCTTTCCCTTTCTTTGACATGTGCACACATGTGGATATGTACACACACATATGACACGTGTCTGTACATACCGTAGGTGCCAGAAGAGGAAGTGTCCTATCTTGCGGTTCCCCTGGGCACGCTCCAGCAGGAAGTGGGTGAGGGCGCAGTCATAGTAGGGCTCATAACGCAACACCTGCACCAACTGAAGCAAGTACTGCGACAGCTCCTCATCACTGGGGAGGGGAGAGAGGAGAGGGAATAGAGAGAAGCATGAGCATGTTTTTTTACAAGGCTGTTTTCTAGCTTATACCTTTTTTACATTTTTAAACTTACTTTAATTTAAATGATTATGTGTTTCTCTTCTAGGAAAAGAGATAACACACAGCACTATCACTGGACAGTAATTCATGTAAATAGTAATGTATAATAAAATAAAACAGCAAGAAGCATGGGAAGTGTAACAAAGTGTACTGGATTACAGTGGATGGTGATATGAATGTATTAGCTTGAATAGGGACAAAGAAAGACAAAGAAAAAGGCAACAGTATTATATAAAAATTCATGAGTGGGTGGATACATGTGTTTACCTCATATCACGCAGACAGCGCACAGCATATTCTCTGACATACTGGTCAGGGTAATTGAAGTCCAGAAGCTCCAGAGCATCTCTGGGACACAGTTTGGGCCAGATCTGAAGAAGTGCCTGGAGCTGTGATACACACAAAAATACACACGAGTTACATACATATACAGTATTTGTGTAGCTCAGCGAATAAAATGTTAATCATAAATTCCTTGAGATGACCCACATCTTTGTTTTATTTAGCTATAAGAAGGCATGTTAATTTCATGTGAAGGAAGTCAATTTTGATGATAAAAATTTAAACCTGATAGTACGGGCAGTTTAAAAGATGATTAAATGCAATTCAACTATTCTGTTCTCAAAGATGAATGAATAAGCATCATGTTAATATAAACAAAATAATAGTTTCATAATTTTTGCCAAAAGTGCAGCCCCAACCAATACAAAATATAATTTTGAGAGCTGAAACTACAATAAATTGAAATAATAGTACATGGCATTTGATGATCAGGCTCAGTCTATGAGGAGACATTTTACATGTGAAAGTATTTCAAAGTTTCAAAGAATACTTTCAAAACAGCATAAAATAAAATTAAATCACGTACATAAAGAGACCATCATCTGTCCTCACACAGATATCATGACAAAGTTCACGGTGGTTGTATGAAGTATGAAACTACTTTTGCTTTTAGTTATCTATGGTCTCACCATATTGTACATTGTAAATGTCTATTAGTGTCTATTAAATGCATAAACAGTGGATACGCTGGCTAACCTGGGCCATGTCCTCATGTTTGCTCCACTTGACGGAGAGTAGCAGCTTGGGCAGCGACTGAGGAAAATTCTCTCTACAGTCGTAGCGTAGTGTCCAGATCAAGTCCTTCTCGTTTTCACACAGCTGAGAGAGCGCATCACGCTCCATGATCTCCTTCAGCTCTATGTGGAACTTCTTACCCCCACGACCCTGAAAGAAATGATGAGGAGGAAACAATGGTCGGTTGGTTTGGGAAGTTAGAGAGGGAGAGGTGAGAAATGGTGAGAGGATGAAGGAAAATTGGAAGAGGAGGATGTGACAGGAAATGAGAGGATGACGATGAGTAGCAGCAGTGAGTGTAAAGAACCACAAGATGGCAGGAGTGTATCAAAGTATTCTGAAATTACTCATCAACTGCCTTGAATGCAACTCATGACCCACAAACATCCCACAAACCAAGGACTACCACTGAACTGTGTCTGTTTTAAACAAATTGTATGCTGTCAGATTCAAAAAAGGGACACATATGTTTTAAACGGCTAACAATATAAATGCAAACCGAGAATTTATGTGCTAAAATAAAACAGACAGGTTAAACTTCCATTACATAGGAATAATATTAGAGGAACTGTGTGGATCTGTGAGCTGATGCACAAATAAACACTAAATTGTAGTTGGTGTTAATCCATATTTTAGCACACACACCTCACATAAAGGGGTGTGTTCAGGCATGCCCTCTACATAACACAGGATTACATAACCGGCAGTAACACGCCCAGGAGTGGGTTTTCAGTTGAGGGGCGGCGAGACAGGAAAACACACAAGTAATCTGATTAGAGTCTCTAGTTTTGAGGGGGATTGAAATATTTTTGCTGCTACACCCTGCCAAAGTGATAACAATGGGTTTCCAAGGAAACTGGCAGTGTGTGCCTGTTTGAGAGGTCATACGTGTGGTATGTGTATCTGTTAAAGAGTCAAGAGGGGGTGAGAAATGATGCAGCAATCATATTTGTTACAGGCAAACTTCAAACAAATATGTCACTTTATTTTCACCTGGTGTGCAGTGTGCCAATATATATTGGCATATCCGCTGTACATCAACTCACCATGGGTGCGCAGTCACTTGCTCCGGCGATCTCTGCAGCTTTTTCCAGTATCTGCAAAAACACATAAGTGAGCAGCGTATGAGAGAATACACACACTCATAGAGCGCATTAGGCAGGCCGAGCAGGTCCTGATCCTCTCATGCTAACAGCCACCACTTCATCATAATCACTAGGTACCATTATGAAGAGCACTAAGCCACTGCGATGATAAATTCAACTGCAGTCAAGTCTTCAAAAAAGGCCACAGAGTTCTCATCCAATCGTCTAAGTTTAGACATAGTCTGAGTATGGTGCATCTATGGCTGCTTTGACTCGCTTTTTTGTTCATGTGTATTATTGGCATGTCCAGATGCTGACAAAAAGGTATGTTTCTATGAGTGCGACTGAGAATAACACTGACAACTGTCTGACCTTGTCGAAAGGAGGAAAGATGATGGGGTGTGACGAGTACTCTGGGAAGTGGATGTGCAGTGCTGTAGCGTTCTCAGTGTATGGGTTCGTCTGAATGGTTCCTATGGGGTTCAGCATCTCTTCAAGTTCATCTGGGTAAGACACACACACACACACACACACACACACACACACACACACACACATGAAATGACATGTGTTTGCTGCAAGGTGGCAGTCACTGGAGAGGCTCCTTTAACCCTAGTTTTCATTGTATTAGTTCATATAAAGGAAGCATGAGTGTGCTTGTGCGTGTTTACCAGGAAAGGAGGACCAGCAGTGCAGGATGATGTCTCCGGTCTTCAGCTGGCCTTTGTAGTCAAACACCATGGTGTTGACCCAAGCTATGGGGTAGTGCTGGATCACACAGAGAGAAAAATAGTGAATTATTAGTCAATGACACTTTAAAGATGGTGTATATGCGTTACTTTTTCAGCCTTTATTTAGCCCACAGACAGTGTAGGTTCAAGGTGTACAAGGTGTTTCTCTTACCACTTTCCCTGCTTTTCGGATGGTCTGGTATTTGTTTATGTGAGCATTTTTGGTGGACTTCTGCTTCTTGACCTTATCCATGACAGCGTAGATAGCAAAGCAGAGACGGGTCATGCGCGGCAGGTCACAGACGGAGAGGTCAAACTCCAGCGTGCTGTCTTTCCATGTGTGGTCTGAGCGCCCGCTGCTCTCGCTGCTCACCGCCGGCTTGCACAGCAGCTCTGTGCCGTGGAAGAGCCCCGCCCTCACCTGGACCTGGGTGGAGGGGCAGCAAGGATATAGTGTCATACTTTTTTTATTTGATACTCATTGACAAGACAGCCTGCTTCAACCTAGAAGCAAGAAGAAATAACTTCCATCATTGAAGAACAAGTCTATATTTTTCATATTTCCAACAGATCCCATTAGTCCGTCCCTCCATATGGTCTGATAACTGCAGCCCGCATTAATTCCTACTCAAGATGTAAATCTTTAAACAGGTCACAAATATGTAGTTTCAATTTTAAAAAGCTGGGCACAGTATTTTTTAGTTATTACTCAAACAGGAGTAAATTGAGTGTTTGTTGGGGTCAATCAATCCATGTTTGGTGCTCTAGTGAGTATTTCTGGGAGTAGGATGGTGTATGTGGGAGTGACTCAAAATAAACTACAGTGTGTGTTCATGGTAATGAAGGAACATGTCAGCCAGAGCGACAGTCTGGCCTATTGATGTGTTTTTAATAGTTTTTGGACAACAATGGAGCTCCATGGCACAGGGGAATAAGATATATCGGGCTTTGCCAACACAGACTATACTTGTTAGTAGGGTACATTCATTGTTGGGTTTGGTGTTTTCATGGGATTTCTTAATAGAAATAAATAAATTAAAAAAAAATTAATAACACCAAACTTTAACTCCAACTTGCTTTGTGACTCACCCTCATGAAAACAAAAAGAGTCACAACATGCAAGTTAACAAACTAATCTGAAGTATTTCGCAGTGGCAGTTAAATTCAAGATCAAGCTGTTATTAAAAACCTTTCATGACATCATGCAATACCCACCTGACATGTCAGTGTGTTACTACTGTAAATGTAAAACTGTGTGGGAGATGCTGTGTGACATATTGACAGGAATATAAATTACTTTTATTTTATGGAATTTTATTTTAAGCAAGAGTACCTTGGCAGTCTCCTCCGCGTTCACCTTGCTGCCATTCACTAGGACTATCTTCAACGGACTAGACACGTCCCACACACACGTCTGGACTTGCTGCAGAGGGAACATGAGAGGAGAGAGACTTGTAGTGAGTGAGCAGCATTAGCATAATGTACTGTAAAATGTGTACTCCCATCCGCAGTTTCTTCACACCCACCACTTCCCTGTGTGCACAATCACACACAGACACTCACAAACACAAACAATGTGGGAGGTCAGGCAGGTCATTCTGATGTCAAGCCAAGTAGATTTGCAAGGGTCAGCAGTCAGCAGGAAAAACAGCATCACATGACACCTAGAGTCCATGAACGTGACTAACTAGCACACTTCCTGCTGTTTGCTGCCTCTGTCTTTGTGTGTGGATGTGTGTGTTCATGTGTTTAAATGTGTGCTTGAGTGTGATGGTGTGTGAGATTTGCTTCTTGTCAGATAAGAGACTATATTTGTGTCTGCATGCACTATTACAGGCAGAAACAAGAGCTCCATGTACTGTATCATTACAAGAACACCCCGTCCCGCTGTTCTCCTCCCTTGCTTTGTTTTGACCAATTATCAATCAGTTTTATTGCTGCACAGCAGCAGAGCATCCAATAACAGGTTCCTTTCCTGAAAAAAAATCTCACTTCCTCTCACAGACAACCATAATGCTATGGTAAGATTATCACAGTCTGACAAGAATCTCTGTTTCCGTCGGTCTCCTCCAGTCTACCTCTGTTGCATTGCACTGCTAAACAATTTAAATTCTTAAAACAGTTACAGAGTGCATACCGAATTGACAGCATTAGGGCGAATCAGGTGTCCCTTTTCTATACAGTGTTATCTCACTTAAAGTGCATGCATGTATTTATAAATCATTCAACCCCTTTTGGGATTCTACAGTATGCCTGAATCTACTTAATGGTTGTGAAACCTTGTAATTCCTGTTTTTGTGCACTCAAAAAAATTGCAGAAGATCGGTGAAATTGGTGGCTGTTATTACTGTAAACCAAGAAAAAATGATTAATTACAAGTTGGGAAGAGTAAGAACAAGTTATGAAATACGTGTTTTAACGTTCTTGTGATTATATGTGGCAATGTTCCATATGATGATTCACACCTGTTTTATTTACAGACTTTCCAAGCCACACATCACCAGGCATCAATTGTCAGCATGGCGTCAGCTAATTAAAACCCCAGAAGACTGGCAAACAAAGGCCAATTAAATTCAACCTGACATTTAAAATGTGGATGCACACTTCCAGGAGTGGTGTCACTGGACACCTGGCAGCAGCGGCAGCGAGGAGTAGACAATGTTTTCTAACAACGTGGCAAATGCTGGCAGGGCAGCGCAGGCTTGCTCCGACGCACAGAACACTGCCTCATAAAAGACAGGTGGCAGCTGCCAAGTACATGTTTACTTGGTAAACCTCCACACCTGCCTCATTCACTGCAGGTGAATCAATCAAACTGTGGAGCTATTGCTATTTTGGTGAAGGAAGAAGACTGCTCAGTACACGCTGGCAGATATTACAGTAAGTTATCTGTTATCTAGAGTACATGAGAACATTTCCATATGTGCATCACATCCTCAGTTTTAGTCCTAATGATGTCAAATAATCGAATTGGCCCGCATAAGTTACATACATCAGTGAATTCAACCACATTAATAGTAGTATATGAAAAGAATTCCAACAAGTGGAAATGACTAAATTTGTTTGACTTGACACTTTAGCCACTGAAGACTCAAACGATCGGTTGGCCAGCATCTGTGTCTGCTAATAAAGTACTGTTCTCCTGAAAGCAACGGCAGATGTTAAATAGACAAAAACAACTCAACACAGAAGTGACACGTACATTCATTCACACAGCCACACACGTTACTGGACTAACCGTGGGAACCCTTCTCTTGGGAGGTAGTGGTAAAGGTGGATTGGAGGATTTGCGGGAAACCACAGCTCCGATTGCAGAGATTTCCTTGTCAAACATGGCCTTGACGGTGCTGGTGTGGACCAGGGTGAGATGAGGAGACTCCTTGGCTTGTATGCAGTTGCGGATGTACTGCAGAAAAGACAGGACAGGAGAGCTTTTAGCTATATGCATATCTAAGTCTTTCCTAACACAGAAAAGCTATATCTATTTTTTTTTTATAGTTGCTGTACAGGTGCTGTATGTTTAAGTTAAACTTGCATTTAGTTAAAAAAATAATCAGGACACTGCAGTTTGAAGCGGACACATTAGCAGGTGTGCAAAAGCATTGTTGTATTAGAAATAAAAGTGGAACTGCTTTTCAGAAAGATTCAGATAGAAAACTTCTAAGACAGAGGAACAAACAAGCCATACCAATTGGGATTTAAGCACAGATTATCAGGAGACTTGATCAAATGAACATGGAAGGGTACACACAGACACAAACCTTTCCAATTTCAAATACCTTGGTGTTATAATTGATCTAAATCGGTGTTAAAAATTAGCTGACTGAGGGACTTTTTTTTCTTAATGCCCCGGTGCACATGCAGCCATAATGTTGGCTGCCTGAATCTTTTCTGAAACAACTTGTTAAAAACAAGTTACACATAAACATGCATACTGTAAACACCATTCGCACCGTTACCAAAAATATTATTGTGGAGCCATCAGCTGAATGGATCAAGCGTCTTTATTTTAGTTTATACCTTAACTTTTCACACCTGACAAAGACTCTTCTTGGAACCATAAAACAGGCTTTTGGCTGTTATTGTCACACTAGTATAACACTGTGTGCCTTTAATAAATATAAAATAAAAAAGCTCATTGCTTTTTATGCGGACTATCTCTCCTATTTCTGACACATCTAAGTCAGGATTTGTTTCTGACCAAGTCTACTGTGTAGCCACTGACCTTGTACTGAATCAGGGGTTGGTCTCCACAGAGGAACTCCAGACACTGGCTGACCCTCAGTATGTACTGACCCCTCCATGCCTCCTCCTCGGGCCCATGGGTGGTCAGCCATTTCCTCACAGCCAGCTCCATCAGCTCCATGGGCGTGCAGGACGATGGCACCTTCAGACTGGCTGTGTCCTGCAAGAGTATTTACTAGTGCTTCAAAGCTCAACTGCAACCATTGTGAAATAATACCTAAGCAGATAACTGCTCCTAAAAACTATGTTTTGTGTGTTGTTTTTTTTTGCCAAATCTGGACTAAAAGATGCCAGAAAGGAATGAAACATGAAAATGTACAGACTTGTGATGGCTGCTGGAGGCCTTAATGATGGTTCATATAAGATAGTGAAGAGGATCAGAGAGTTACAAGATAGTAAACTGTGATCCCCACCACTTTTGACATACAGACACACACAACTGTATATACATATAAGTCTACATGAGAGAAATAGAGAAAAGGAAAGACTGATGATTGATGGACATGAACAGACGGGGATTAACATAAAACCCCACAGCTCAAATAAGCCTCTCCAATTTCTTCATGTGTGCTAGCAACACTCACACACACACGGCCACTGAGTTCATATACAAGTGATCACTTGGACATGTGTGCGTTTGTGGCTGAGTGAACTCAACAGACTGTGCGCTAAAATGCGTGAAAATGCATGCGAGTACTCCACACATTGCCACAGCCAGGGTAACATGTTCTGAAAGCCACACTGCTTCATCCTATTTATAGCACAGCACTGACCTGATACCTGAGATGGAATTATAATTTCCTGGAGGTTTAATAAAAATGCCATCCATTAATAATTAACAACAAAAAAAGCACTTTTTATGATACTCTAAACTGTTCGAACATTATTTTGAAGCTGAAGATAGATAAGATAACCCTAAAACCTTAATGATATCACTAAAAGGAAGTTTCACACTGAACCTTGGTCATATTCATTTAGGACATTAAACCACACCACCACACTTCCTGTCTATAATGTGCCTTATTGTGTCTGACCTCCCAAATAAGACTTCCTGTCAGCGTCCACCTGAGTGCAGTGGCACAGATGGCTTTGTGTGTGTGCCTGTGATGTTGATCAAAGCTGATATACACAGGTCTGGAGGGACCCGGCCATCTGTTTTATTATCAAATATCATTATTTCTATAACAGAAGCAAAGAGAAAGACACAGAGAGATAAAGACAGATGGAAGGAGACAGGCAGAGAGTTCAGAGAGTTCAGAGAGTTCAGAGAGGGAGAGGGAAAGACGTTCATTTTAATCAGTGCTTCGGTCCCTTGTGCTGCCATGCTAATGTGCGTGTGTGTCCGGGAGGATGGCATAATTTCGTTGATGGTTTTGACCCACTTAGTGTTGTCATGTGACTTGGTAGTTGGGTTCAGTCACGTGACTATTGTGGAGCTGCCAACTGTGAGCAGAAAAAGAGGCTGAGCTACAGTGCATGTGCCTGCGCTGGTGGAGTCACATGGCTACTTTTGCAACTCAAACAAGGTGGTTTTGTCTGCTGTAGTGGTACAGTGAGTCACACTGTTATTCATTATGTATGCAGAGTTATTGTACAGGCCCATGTTATTGGTTTGGCTAATGGGTTTATCAATCTCCTCTAGTTAAATTAGAAAAATGATGACAGAAATGAGTATAGACAAGCAGTACTAAGTACATAAATCATCCATTATTCTTAGTAACTGCTAGCTTTCTACCAAGAAGTACAATTACCCTGCCCAGCATAATGTAATTTATCAAAGTGCCTCTTACCGTAATATTAACGTTATAACATTAAGTTTCATATTGTGGTAACATACATTTATTTTAAAGAGTTTATTGTGTTTGTATAATTTCCTGTAAGGCAAAGTGAGAAAGAGAGCAATGCGCCTGTGTCCCTTTCCTATAATGTTCTTCCTTTGGCAAGTCACTAGGCTGAACAATTGTCCTGGATTTGTGTAATAGCCAGTAGACCTGCATATTTTAGATGGCCATCACTACAGGGTACCTCTGCTGGGGTAATATTAAAACTAACCAATCTTATCAATTTTATGTCTAAAAATAATGATGATTTCCATCAGCTATAAATTTTCAGGGAATCCGACAACCAGTGGGGCTGCTACCACTAAGGAGAGAGACAGCATCGTTGCTAGATTATTACCACCAGTGAAGTCTGAGCTTCAATAAAACATTTAATGACAATCTGTTTAGGGGTTAGGGTTAGGCTGTCCAACTTCACTAAAATGCAAACAAACAAGGAGATGATAGAATTAAAGGCAAAGAAATGGCTCAATGTTATAGCTATAAATGATTTCATTAAAAACAAAGATGGACTTCATGTTTGAATAGCTTACATTGGTAATTTAAGTGATGTAACTTTGTTGTCTGTTGTCGAATGGTGATGGCTTAATTATTTATGGTACAACATTTAATAACAAACTTGTGAACACAATAAACTGGGCAATGTAATGCTGGTAACGTTGTTTATGGAAAAACACTTTTTTGCTGAGCAGATTATTCTCGCTGAGGGTAGAGAGGTGTTGAACAGCCCACTCAGCTCATTACATCACTAAAAAGTGTATTTGTTTTGAACATTTTCAATCTATATCCTAAATAAACCACAAATCCTGTCTCCAGTCACTAAACTACTGCAAAAGATTTTTACAGCATTTCCATTATTGGCCTACAGACTCTCACCTGAGACTGGTCGAAGTGGATAATGACTTTCAGGTCAGCGAGCCGTTCATTGAGTGCATCGGTGATGGCCGTCCCTGCCGCGGGCTCCAGCTGTGGGGAGAAGCAGGCCTGCAGCCACTCTGTGCACGTCATCATCTGGACTCTTTGCATCCTTTCTTCACTCATACGAAACATCTTACAGCGAAAGTCCTTCACCTCCTGGTCATTTATGGCATCGAGTTCATGGAGACCTAGCGGTGGCAAGGAGGGAACATTGTTACATTTTTACCGCATTGCTAAAAAGTAGAATATATCAATATTAACAGGCTCAAGTTCAAAGAGCTGTATATTCAAGGGTAACATGCTTAATGCAGAGGCTTTACTGTTCATTAAAAATGCACAAACACCTGTGCAGCACTTGATGCCAGACATATGCACCTAGTAGTACTGAATGTGTAAAAAGGATTACAAACAGCATTCTTTTACGAGATTAAAGCAGAGCCTCCTAATATTCATACTAGTACCAAATGCCAGAGGTATGCCCTACTGTTTGGCTGATCATACTTTATCTCTCTGCTCCCTGCTGAGCTTTTGTTTCAAATGAGTGCTGCACAATACTCTCTTGGTAATCAAAACAACATGTTGACATTTCAAGCCATTTAACATTCATATAACCCTCAGCATTCAAAGAAGGGCTCTGGACCACATTAGCTGCATTGTGTGAGTGTGCAAACGGGTTTGTGTGACTGTATTCCTGCAGGGGAAAACAACATTGTTGGCCGTGTGAGGGTGTAAGAGTTTGATACTGTGGATTGTACGAGGTTAGGTGTGTGTGTGTGTGTGTGTGTGTGTGTGTGTGTGTGTGTGTGTGTGTGGGGTGGGGGACTATCCAGACGTGCCTGTAGGGTTCCTTTTAAAAACACCACTTTAGTCGGACAAAAGATCATGTCAGACCAAAGTGGAGCCAGGAGGGGAGAATATCAATATTGTCTGAGTCTCCTTCAATTAGACTCAGAGCCCCTTCTCTCGCTCATTGCCTTTGCTCCTCTGAAGAGGTCCGCTGTGACCTAAGGACTTTCATAATCCTGGATATTTCGGTCAGAAGAGGGCTGAATGTGTGTGTGTGACTTCACAGGAAATAATTGGTTCTTTATAACTATATGTTTTTCATGTATCTGTATGTCACTATGTGACGACATAAAGAAAAATGTATTTAGCATGCATGTAGTTGTGTGCATGCATGTATCATTGGCAATTAATTAATCAGTTTGTCATTAAAATGTCAGAAAATATTGAAAAATACCCATTATAATTTCCCACAGCAGAAGAGATGAGTTCATAACCAGAAAATGTTGGGCCTTTTTTGTGTGAAAAATGACAAAAACGATGTATCAATTATCAAAATAGATGTAAATAAATTTTCTATCAATCGATTAATTGTTGCAGCTATAATAGCTACTGGAAAATATGATATAGATGTTTATATATATATATTTTTTTTTTTGTTAAGTAAGGAATTCTTTATTCCTCACATGCATTAATTAATATTCTGTGACTGAATCAAATGTTCAATCACCTCAGAGGACTAGGCTTTTCTACACTACTGATCGATCCCTGCTGCTTCTCTAAAAAGCCCTAATCTTCACCAGAGATAATACAAAGTGACAGGTGATGGAAGACATGTCAGGAACACGTCCAGTCAATCCTCACGCTTCTCTATCAGACAGCTGGGCCACTGATAGGAGCCAGCTGCAGATGGGCCTCAGGTTCGACAGCTGGGGTGAATGTGCTGAGTAGGAGAGCTTCTTAGTGTACTGGAGGAGGTGCTCAAAGCTTCATGTGTGTGGGGAAAGATTTACTGTCCCACTTACCAATTCTAAAGTGCTTTTCTTTATTGGGAATGTCAAACCAGGACAGTAAACGAATCAATCAGGGAGGGAGCAATGCGCGTGAGAGCTTGCATGATAATCTGCCATTGTGGAAAACTCTTAAGAGTGGTGCTTGTCTTACCCTTGCCAATGAGCACGCCGATTTTGGAGTCCAGCAGGCGTTCCGCTCGGCCGCAGTTGCGCGTCACCAGCTTGAGGACCGGAAGGAAAGGGCGAACGTCGCACAGCCTGCGAGTTTCGTCCTCCAGTTCTTCGTGCACGGCTGCTTGGTTGACACACTCGAACATGTGGCTCTCCATGTCGCCCAGGGCGGGAAACAGTGGGAACGACTGAGCTTGCTTCCATAAGAGCTGGAAGAGAGAAGAAGAATTGGGGTTTCACTGAAGTGCTTTTGCACTTCAAAACCACAGGGAGTGTTTTTATCTTCTCCATTAGTCTCAATTAAATAAATCCTACTTGGAATATGTACTACCGGAATAAACAGCATCCTAGTTTTAAGCTTGATGGACATGTATATATGAGTTTATCCGATGGTTTTTGAAAGGGTTTAAAAGCCTAAAACAAAGCTTTAGGCAGTATCTTCTTAACCCAAACAGGACCATCACAGTGCTTTTGATGGAGTCGAACCATGAATAACTAGGGCAGTTACTCAAGGGCCTTAAAACTAATAAGAACACATCATAATGACGTAATTTACTGACGAAAGTGTACGTTTCATGATCAGCAACAAACATGACTCATGGCAACATGACACAGCTTCTGGTTGAGCCGATCAGGAAGTGAATAATGTGTCTACTAACCAATCCTGGCAATCCTTTTCCCCCCACAGCACAATGACAGGGTTGTGTGTCAAGTTGTGTGTGTTTGCCTGAGGTTATAGAGCTATGCTGTAGCATACTGGAACAGGACACATTTGCCCTCCCAACAAATCCATGAACACTTGTGATTTTATGTTATGTTGATCACATCCCTCCACAAGCCACGTGCAAAGAGGATTTAATTATTTGATGCTCTTAGAAATGAATTACCTAACAAACTTGCTTGAGAAAATGATTGCCATACTTTCATTTCCTACAACTTTACAAGCCTGCAGTCTTGACAAATGACTAATGGAAAACATAGATTTTCTAATGATAGCCGTCAGTTCTAAAAAACGTTTAAAAAAAACGTCTGCGTTCTGGAAATATGTCTTGTCTTAATTAGTATGAATGAGATCATTCACAAAACTGTGAATTTGTGCTTTTCTCAGCTTTTTGATAACTGATAAGAGTCGGGTACGAAGATGTCTGGAAGGCCTGCAATGGTCAAATAAATATTCTACCCTTTGGCCAAACGAATACGCTTCCTGGCTTCCTCGCATTTGTCCTCTCTCTTTCATTTACTAGAAAAGTCTCAGGAGGACTCTACCTCTCCCAGTCTTCTCTTTCGTTCCTGCTTCAGTGGCATATCATTTGTCACAGCTTTCCACTGCTTCTGTACATGCTTCCCTTTAGGGTATTAAAGATCTCTAATGTGTGCGTGCCAACAGACATCTTTTATGTGTGCATACTCACTCACATTTAGTCTGATAAACTTAAAGGCCTGAACATGGGGAGAAACCTCACTCACCGATAGTTCCATGAAAAACAAACAAAAACGTTATTGCTAAGAACGAATACTTACGAATGTCAGACAGTGAAATCATCTTTGGTCATGTTATAAGGCTGATGAAGCCAGAATTGTTTTTAGAAAATGGCAGGAAGGCGTTATGTATGTACACACAGAGACTGACTTGTTTATTTTCTATTCAGAACAACCTCCTCCGGCTTTATTTAATAGTGCCTTGCTGAGTTGTGGGTGAATGCAGTGTTGTTATTGTTTTCTACATCGATCAAATTATAAAAGAATGAAAACATCAGCTGTACAGAAAGGCTGTACATTGTAATGCAATCCAATATAAACAGCCCTGAATGCAGACGATAATAAATAACTTTGCAAAAGTATAATTTTATTAGAAGTAATTTTTGAGGAAGTCGTTTGAAGTGATGACTACATTCCATTGTAAAGTATTTCTCTGTATGTAAATGAGGTGGACAAACACCTTTCAATACAGTGCAGTTTAATAAAACACTACAACTACAAGTTCAGCTTCAAAGTAAGTCTCAACTTAAGTAGAAGTTATTGCAAGGCTATTGTATTTCACTGCCTAACATCGTACAGGTGTTTCCATTTTTCCGGTCCCTCTGTGCAGTTGAAATCAATAGCTGAATCACATCAAAGGGCGGCCATTACCGCCACACATAAAATTATCATTTCAAACACCTTCACACTAACACATACTTTGTGCCACTTCGTAAACAATGGAAGTAATTTCCATGACAACTTCTAAAAGACCCATCAAGTGTGTGACTTCACACCTCCACTTCACAAAATTAGCTGCAGTCACGCATGATGTCATGAGCTATTTCATGCCGAAAGCAATAGCTACTCGCAAACAAAAAACACCCAGCCAGCCACAACAGCCAACTCTGTCAAAACAGGCATTAGATAATGTCTCACTGACCAGCTGTGTGACTGCGTGTGTGTGGGCTGTGGACTGTGTTTTTCCTCATTAGGACAATAGGCCAAGAGGGATGTATGTAAGAGGGACAATTACATAATGTCAGGACACACAACAAGCAACTGTTATCTCATCTTAATTTAATCTCCTGTAAGTGTGTTATAAAAAAAATCAAAAATCTAAAAAAAAATGATCTGCTGTGTTGTAATATCACAGCTGAACTGACCTCACCTCAGCAGCAACATATGGCTTTGCAAGTACAGCTGATGTGTAGGAATCCCATATTCACCCACCACTCACTCCACTCACCAGTTTGATGTGCTGAATGGTGGCCTCGCGTGGAACGTCCATCTGAATGTAGATACCGGTGGGCAGCAGAAAGTCCACAGTGACCTGGTCCAGAGCGTGGCCGGCCAGGGGCGAGTGGGCCGCCCATATGTCCAGGAGGTCTGTCATGGCAGGAGGCATGGCAAGGGGCACCACACACCACCACAACCATAAGGACCTAGAGGAACAGAGGAGAGAAACAAATAACTTATTTTAGGCTGACATTCATGGTTTTAATCAGTTTATAGTAAAAAAAAAAAAGAAAGAAGATGTTTAATGAAAGATGCTTTATTTTTACATTTATTCAGATATATTTGGTTATTTATAAGTCACTCTGATGATTGAAGGGTGTAGTTGTGGATACAAATCAGCCTTTAAAAACTTAATTACAGAGGAGAAGATGATAGTTGGGGTTTGAAAGCTGACATACAACAACCTCAGAATGGAAAGAAAATATTATCATGACTCATTCATCCTATTAACATACAATGAACTCTACCAACTTAAAGACAAACATGCTTCATGTGAACATGTTACAATCCCATGTTGTTGTGAAGGATAACACTTTCCTGGAAACCGTGCAGCTCAAGGAGGTATTCCAGAAAGTCATTAGGCCATTCCTTCAAAGGTAACTCAGTTGTTTAGGCTAATTCGAGCCTAGTCTAAACTTCATAGATAACGGCATGTGCACAAGTTTAAGTCACAGACCTGAGATGTCAAACACAGACACGCATCAATTCACGGTGAAGAAGACACGTAGTTTGAAAGAAGTAGCTTGAAAAGCAGAGAGGGTTTTGTAAAACTGTGGCTATGCAAACATATGCCTCAAACAAATGTTAACCGTGCCAATAACTGATAAAACTGACAAAGTTCAAAAAGACTTGGTTCATCTAATAAAAAAAGCACACTTTAAATCTTTCAGTATTTCAGTCATACATTAAAACCACCATTTTGCTGTTTTTTACCAACATGCAGGCTCTCTTCTCTGATCCTTTTCATTAACAAGTTGACAGGCGCAAGTGATTCAGTGTCACTGTGTCCCTGTGGGGGCAGCATTGTGCTGAGTCTAGTGGGAGGCCGGTGGCTTTAACTTGGGTGAGGGCCAGTGCTCAGAGGAATGCCCACTAAGCAAACAGAACAAAAGGTCAGCCTGCCCTCCCCTCATCTGACAATTTGGTCCCCTCGGCAGAGAACACACACACACACACACGCAGAAAACACTCACACTTATAGATATATAATACATGCATAAAAGTGCACGCAAATACATATGCACCATGCAAGATGTCCCTAAACACACACATATGCGTATTCAAAAACATGGAGCGGCTGCTGCTAAGGTAATTATCAAGTAAGGCAGCCACAGCTCCTCTCTACATGTTCAAAAAGCACTGGCTGCGAAAGACTATTTCTGTCAGTGGGAGGTGCAGGAGAGTCAAATCTTCAGTGAATGCAACGTTAACAGTGTAAACATTCAATTCAAGGACAGAAAACAAGCGCACACACGTGGACACAAACACATGCACGTTAACTGCAGTGAGTTCCATTGAGCTGCAGTAAGTGGCTTCCCAGCTGCTGCTGTAAAACAGCCCACAGCCTGGTTTCCATTTGGGCTCGTGCCTCAACCACAGCTGCACCGTCACACCACTTCCACCTGCCTTTTTCTCATTACCTACTGCTCAAGTGGTCTAGTACATCAACTCTTCCACTAGGCCACAGGTCCATCTCCATTTCGTCTCGAGCCGCCCATTAAAAATGACAGCCCTGATTGCCTCTAATGGTCTTTCCCCTCAAAGTTAAGTGCTCGAGCTAGCAGCAGATGAGCCGTTGTTATGCCACGTGCCCGAGGATGGTGCAATATCTGCTGTGCATTTGGAGCCACGATCTCAACCACTTAACATTATCAGCCATGCAAATGGAAACAATCTTGAGTGTGTTTCCGTGTGCTGTTCAAACCGTGCATTGGCATCTGAACATCTCTTCAAAAGGGACTTGGCAGTTACTGCACGTGATAAGGGGTGAAGCAGACAAAATCAGTTAAACACAACAGACACACATATTGTGCTACGCAGGAATGTTTATGTAGGAAACGACTCCTACATGCACAAGACAATGTTTTACACACAGACACACACTCTTCCAGGCAGCTACGAAGGAATACGCAACAGCACAAGAAACTGTTCAAATGAACAGTTAAAGGGCAGACAATGGCGAGCCTGTAACGTCACAAAGGTGCACAGTTACACACATGGATAGTAACATGACACCCAGCATGTCTGTCTGACGCACTGACGATACTGGGTTCTCAGGGATGGATGAACAAGTACATGCAAGTCTATACATATAAACATTTGTCTCATTAAATATGGGCTTCTAGTATGACGCTTTCACACCAGACAGCTTGAAAAGTGTCTCATCCTGTTGTGATGCCGACACACTAGGTCTCTCTCTCTCTCTCTCTCTCTCACACACACACACACACACACAAACACACACAATATACACACACACAATATACACAGGTGAGCAGGGTTATTGAGGATGTGGTGGCAGACAGCCAGAGGTCTACTGTGAGTTCAGGTTTCAGCGGCTAGATCAGAGGAGAACAAGTCGTGGGTTTGCAAGATCAGGGAGAAAGAAAGAGTTTCATGTGACAACAAACAGAAGAGCCTGAAGGGATCAGTCCAGTTAGCTAACATTAGCAGGAGTAAACAATGTGCCACTATAGAGCCTCCAGTCCGCCGCTCCCCAGGCACACTTTGATGACTATCTGTGTTTGAAGGCGCAGAAATATGATCCTGCTTACATGTGCTTTGCCTGTTTTCTGTGCAAACCAAAGCAGATTTTGTATTTAGGTTAACAGTTACAAAAACAACTGTAATTCACTGCATTAATTGCAATTTTGGGTCTACATTTTCTTTATGCAGGAGATTTGTTATTGTTCCAAATGTGCCCTTGCTTGCTTCCTTACACAAACTCAAAATACAGCTGCCTGGGATGACAAAGAAATGTCATCGTCATGTCTGATCAAATATCTGGAAAGGGGTGTGTTGGTAAATCAAAAGGACAGTTGGTAGATCAGAGGGAATAATCTGAGAGACAGGTTTGGTTTTGTGAAAATGCCACTGACTTCCAAAAGTAGATTCGAACACAGAACAAGATAACCTCCAACATACAGTTCAGTACTGCAAGCAAGCCAGACACAAAATCCTACCTCAGATAATACACACGAAGCAAATCACTGCTTATAATGGAAGTAGTTCCTCTGAACCAGTGACAGTGACATGTTGTGAAGGCTTTCATGCCCAGATGCATTTATGGTTATTTAAACACTGATGTTACTCAGCACTCTCTTTCTAAAGCTCTCTCTGTCTGACAGTAAGAGGCCTGTGAGCCGCTCTACAATGGAGTGTGTGTCAACGCGTCTATGGTGGTGTGTGTGTGTGTGTGTGTGTGTGTGTGTGTGTGTGTGTGTGTGTGTGTGTATAAAAGGTCATGCCTGGTGATTAAGGATCCTGTGACACATTTTCTTCCACACTGTGCTAAAAATAAAGTTCACAAAGAGGATCTAAGACCTCTTCACCTCCCCACTACAAACACTATAAATGAGTATGGATACATACCCACAGGCAATAATAAGACTACCTGAGTCAGCGTTTCCACCTCTAGGCAAACACAGTGTGTGTGTGTGTGTGTGTGTGTGTGTCAGTGTGTGGGTGGGTTTAGTTGGGACAGTGTATATGCAAAATAAAAAAGAGAAGACATCGCTCCATCCAACCATCTTTCTGTGTAAAAACAAACATGTTGTTTAGAGGACACTTTCATCAAAGTGTCTCACAGAATCAAACAAGAAGTCTTTGTATGTTTATATGTAAGTGCTGAATTATGTATCCACGCTATGGACAGAAATCATTTAGCAAACAACGATTTTCTGTTTACATCTGAGAATGACAGGATTTGTTGCTTTTTGTTTTATAAATCACTGTAAATTGGATATGTTTGGTTTTGGACTGTTAGTTGAAAGAAAAAAAGTAACTTAAGGACGTCACGTTGGGCTCTGAAAAGTTCAGATGGGAATTTCTCGTACCTTTCAGACATTTTATAAACTAAACGATAAACTGATTAATTGGGGGGAAAATACAACAGAATGATCAATGATAAAAACAATCAATGCAGCCCTTATGTTATTATTACATGATATTACAATTAATAATAAGTCCACTTACTTTGTTTGTGCCACCACCGCATATCTTGTTTCACTTTCAGCCACTAACCACAATGGCACAGAATGACTGTCACACTGTTCTATTAAGCCGTAAGACAACAAAACCAGATTCGACTGTACCGACACAGTCTGATCTTACTTCTTGTGATTAAAGACGTTTACTCTACAGAAAATGAAAACTATCCCATCAACAGAACATGGTCCAATCAGTGAGGGAATACTGTTTCCCTTTATATCATAACTAAAAACACAGCACAAGGTAACCCTTGCAGAGCAGTGTAACCTGTCATAGTGGTAGAGATGAATGAACAGTGCTTGTAGATTTGTGCACAATATACTTACTGTGTTCAGTCCAACTGAATATTAGTTTGTGTGTGTAGGTTAACTGAAAAGCTGTTAAGCTCAACAGTATGTGTTTGTTGGGGTGGAGTGTGGTCAGCTGAGGTGTGTGTTTGTGTGTGTGCGTGTGAGACAGTTAAGTGAGCACGCCAAGTCTTTTGTATGAGTGTATGTGAGTCACCAGTTGAGCAGTACTAACACTTACTGTATTTAGGAGTGGACGTAGGTGGTGGCTGTACACAGTAAACAGACACTCAGGTGTAACGGTCATTTTAACTCTGACACACTCTGTGGCTGGGTCAGTGACTAGACAGGTCTTTGTGTGTGTGCATGTATGAATATGTGTTTGTACAAAGTAACTGCAGTATGTTTACATTAAGTACTTACAAGTAGAACCTCCTATCTTGCATTCGTGACATTTTTTGGCCTTAAACGTTTCTGTTTACATTTCCTTCATTATGTAATCCACACCTTTTCCTGCCATGGTATTTTAGATCTTTGCTGCATCCTACAAATATTTCTTGCTTCATTGCCTTAGTTCCTCCATAGGGATCAGTTTCATCTGATGTTACCAATCAAACATCCTCTTCAGTGCTGTTTCCTACAGTAAACATGGATGCATCATGCTCACAACTACAACTGTGTCTGAAATCCCCTGTAAAAATATTCTCACAGCCACTACAGAATAAACGGTCTCAATACATACTGTATCTGAGAGAAAACGTGAATGAAGTGAATGAGTGGGAGTGTGTGACTGGAAGTGTGTGTGTGTATTTTTGTGTTTGTGAACCAACCACGTCCGGACAGCTAACAGTGCTTCATCATGCTAACCACCTCCAGTGACACAGAGGCACATGCCTGCTTCTCAGACAGGAAGCAATGACACTAGACAGGAAATGGGCAACGAAGAACAACAAACGCAAAAGTCCCTTCTAGTCATTCATAAAAAGAGGATGGCCACTGAGTCAGAGGCTGAGCTGTTGTTCTCATTCCTCAAGAGTTTATTTTCAATTATAGTAAACAACTTAGCGCATACTAGTCGAGTCAACATGATTTTATCAGTTATAAGATGATAAAATATCTCTGGATGAGGATGTTTTTATGAACATACAGAGTTAAACAGAATCCACAGCGCACACATCATCAACAAGTCTCTTTAAAGGTAAACTAAAGATTATTTTAACATTATGGCAGAATAAGGACGGTTGCTTCCATCACAAATCAAAAGATGTGTTCAGACTAAAAGCAAAGTGAAATTTAGAGGCGGTTGGAGGACTGGAGATACAGTGAATGCAAAGATGTGAGTGGACACGAACATAAATCTACCCTGGGCAACAGAAATTGGGGAATTTAAGATGCATCTCCAAAATGATCTCTCTTCCCTCTAATGCCTACTGTGTCCCCTCCTATGTACATATTCGTCCACCTGTCCTTTTCCCTTCAGGAATGTTGTTTGTTGTCCTGACTGGGCGCTGGCCTTCACCTCTGCTCATATCTCTAGTATGTCAGTAATCAGAAGGATGACTCAATACAGCAAGCCAGCCCAAACATCTAACTGTTATTAGGTAGAAGATGTACTCAGTTTGAGCCAGCATCATTGTGACATGACAATCGTAGCCTTATCATCTTGAATAATGGATTACTGTATGACATTGAGGTTTTCTCTGAGGCATTTTGTGCTGAGCAAGTCCACACTTCCTACTGCATTACAATTTAGATGGTTACAATTCACCTGCGATCCAAGTGAAATTTGTTACATGACTTTTAATCCTCTGTGACACTAATCATACCCCGTCCATTGCCTACTGTTACATCATAGGCAAGAAGACAAAAATCACATCAACCTCTTGTGACAACTGCGCACTAACACATCAAAGTACCTCTATCTGTGACATCACGATAAGTCACTCTGCCAGATATATTGCCACAGTCCGCATTGTGACGATATCAAGTTTAAATGACATTAGGGGGTCTAATGTGCACTTCTTGCAATCTATTTCTGCATCTGCGTCAGGAGGACCAGGTCTCTCAGTTGATGCAGCCATCGGCTGAGTGGAGTAGGGTGGAGTGAGACAGACAGAGGGGGGATCAGGGGAGGAAGAGCAATGGGAACAGATCCTTTTCATGCACACCACAGATTGCTTTTAAAGCTATGCATAATCCCTCCGACAATACTCATTAATCGCAACAAAGACGCATGGTTTGTATGTATGTGCGCACTACTGCCATTAATACACGTTCTTAGAGGACCGTCTGTGCCTGTTTGCAAGTTGGAATAATGAGTGCAGTTTGCATGAATGAACTCTGATAATGACACATTGCACATTGCTCATTGCACTTGTGTGCTAACGTGACAGAGCCAATATGCATAGTTAAAATGATACTACTAGCTGATATGTGATGTCACAACAGTTTTACCCAAATGTGAACTTAAATTATTATGTTATTCAATACATGAATTCAGTAATAATTGCTGCTGTACAAGTGCATATCTACAAAAACGTATATTGCACATCATATTTACCCAAAACATAATTGTGACGTTTTTGCATGTTTCAAAAGGCGTTTTTGCATATTACAGCATCAAAACAATTATTTATGGTATATACACTATAGTAACTTCCATAGATATGTATTTGTCCTACTGCTCAATCCTAATCTCTGTGGCTTGAAATGCCATCCAGTTATGTCACAGCATGATTTGTGCCTCTCACTACTGATGGAAAACTCCTGTAGTGACATCACTGGTCGGTGTGGGCACAGAACATGCCTTCAACAGTGCATTGAAATGCAGAAAACACAAATCATTCATCACTTTTGAAAAAAGAACAAGACAACATTCATTTTTTTTAAATCAGTTGCCTAGCAACAGTGCTCTCTTGAGTTAAACCACTTGAACCAAGAATATCATGTACAAAACTTCCCATGTCGAAGAAATGATGTCACAAGTTCCACTTAAAGGTAGCATTAGTGTGAAGCTGTCTGAAAAACACATTGTTCACACTGAACTTTATATGCATGAGAGTAAGCATGTGTGGTAATAACAGCAGTCATATTCACTAGGAGTGAGTTGGTTGACGTGCATACTGTGTGTACTCGTCTGCCTTTATAGTGTAACACACACAATGACATTTATGCGTTAGCCATCAATCAAGTGTCAACAGGCACATAAACTGACAGATGCTGAGCTGCCAGAGAGCAGTGAAAGTATCTGTCGTAAAGGATGGATACAAGTGTGCCTCAATGTTGCAAGAGACCATATTGGGGCAACTGTGCATCAATGACAGTGTTTGTTCTTTACTTGAGGAATACAAAGTAAAGTGAGGAGAGGGCGAGGAATGGAGGGAGCACAAGAGGAGTGAGTGGTTATTTGAGATAATAACAAAACTGTTGCGTTAGTGACCATGGTAACGTAGCTCATTTCTTATAAAGAATATCTATTAGCTTACATCTAGAGGAAATTACAGGGCAGTAAAATACTGCAAGGCACAATAACCATGATTAGTATTAATAAGTGGTAATCACAGTGTGATAATTCAAGAGTAATTTGATATGATGTGAATTTGAATTGTTATGCAGACAGTCTGTATAATAAAGATGGATTATGAGTTCAGCTTCCATCTTCGTCTGTGTGTGTGTGTGTGTGTGTGTGTGTGTGTGTGTCTGTGGGGGGGGGGGGGGGGGGGGTTGAGAGAGTGGTGGGGGAGCAAATCAGACGTGCAAGTGTGATGTTCCACAGAGCCCGATTCACTTCACAGACACAAGACAAGTGAGGAGAAGCACACAAGCTACACACAGACATCAATACAAGCATCACTAATGCCGATCCCTCTCCATGACTCAACTGTCAGACTTTTCACACTTCCCTCAGAAATACGAATGAAAGAGGGAATCGGAGGACGATTCAAAGTGATTGGAAGAGTCTGTCATGAAGAAGGGGTGGATGAAAGATTAAAAGATGTTGACCAGCTTTTAGGCGGGAACAAAGGAAGCAAATGAGAGACACAGGTGAAGTATGAATGTCAGAAAATGAAGTGAAACAAGAAAAAAAGTTGAAAAAAGTGTGGAGGGAAGTGACAAAGAGGAAGAAAAACAGACAGAGACAATTATTTGTGATAGCTAACGAGACAGAGAGATAAGAGAAAGACAGAGATGGAGAGGCAAAGTGTGATACAATGTGTGACTGTAGTGCGTGGACCCAACTGGGCTGGGTGTCCACAATAAGCCTCTGTTTTTGGCAAGTGTGTGTGCATGTTTGTATGTGTACGTGCGTGCCAGTGAGGACAGTCCCGTGCCCTGCACAAACACTGGCCTTGTAATGCCCTTGCCCCCATCAACCCTCACAACCCCCTCTCTACAAAATTTCTCTATCTCGCTCTCTCCCTCTCTCTCACACACAGACCCAAACACACAAACAGCCCTACCAGCTTGGCCTCCCAGACCAACACACACACACTGAGCTCCAGTAAAAACACTAGGGCTGGAGGGGGCAACAGGGTCACATGGCGCTGGTCACACAGTGCCCCCCTACAATAAACAACTACACTCACATGATTTACTGTATGTAGGAGTGTGGGATCTGTAGCTTCAGGCAGCTTACTCACACTTCAGTGGCTTCCATACACCAACACATGCACGGGCACAAGGGTCAATGCCTAAGCACATGTGAATAAGATGTCTGTTTTAGTCCAAGCACTACTGATTAAAGCCAATACTACAGTAAATATACACAGGCTTTCCTGACAGACATGCAAGCACCCGAAAATGATATTTAGCATACCTTTACTAAAAAGCTAAAGGCTATGTAAATTCTTATCATAAACACAGGTCATTATTCAAAGCGAGCTCAGATATTCAAACAGGCACAAGGAAGCCTTGCAGGAAAAACAACACCCCACGTACGCACAGTTTGCTTTGCTAATCAGATTCCGTGAAACAGGAAATTCAGAAATTAAATGCACATGTATATCCACACAGACTACTAAATGTCTTTTTTTGCCTCGTCTACTCTTGACTATGAATCAATTGAGGAAATTAATTGGATTTTTGTTTTCAAAAATATATCTTACTTTTCTATAAATACACTTGATGTCATCAAGACAACAAAGAGGATCTATTTCAATACTATATTGTGGGCTACTTCCTTGTTACTTCTCTATAAAAGGACTACTTTAATGACTGGAGCATGTGGGGCTGAGCTCCACCCTCTTTTGCCTCAGCATCCAATGGTCCCGGTCGAAATGCAGGCCGACTGGAGGTGGCCGGCAAGGTTCCTCCTGTTTTGATGTTGAGTAGGATCGTTTTCTAACAGCTGCTCTATGAGGGTGACATAAGGATTAGTCTTTGTTCCATTTGACACAACATCTTTTTTTAAAAGGACAGAGAAAGCCTTCCTCGGAAACTCTGACAAAGAGGAAACAATGAACAGCTATCATTAGGGAGTGAACATGTTGTAGACATGTTTGTTTTTTTTCCTCTTGAGGTGAATATTTTTTTCCACTGAAGGCAACATTCTCATGACTACATCTACTGAAAAACTGTAAATAAAATCGGTCTTCACTTATCACTTACCAGTTCAATCAAAAGATGTCACAAACACTGAAAAAGCTGACAACCCAAACTGTCAGCTTAGAATTTGTTTGGAATTTCTTTAATGATTTAAGTAATGAAACTTTTATCAAAATAATTGCCAATTCATTTTCTTTTGATCGACAAATTGATTAGTCTGATCCAGGGGTTTTCAAAGTCTGACACTATGGGCCACTCCTCAGACAAAATTGAGAGGCACTAAGGGTTTTAAAGTACCTTATCTGCCTCCACGACTCATGTGTCCCTGCTGTAGCTCCAAGTGCGGACTGTGTTGATAAACGGGCCAAATTGTCAGGCTATAATTACTAACTTCCTGTTTTCAGAACGTCACTATCATGCACCTGACTCTTTAATTTCATGCAGTATCTTTGCACTTTTACCTCAGAGTTTAAAAACCCCTGGTCTAATCATTTCAGCGCTATTTATGCTAGGTAGAATGTACTATTACCAATTATGGCATTATTTTAAGGAAAATGTATATTTTGAACATGCCTCTACTCTGCATAGAGGGAGTAGCATAATTTACAACCACAACAAAAGGAGTCTGAGAGAACTATGTGAAAAACAGGTTCAGCTAATGAACAGACTGACTGACTGATTGAAAGGTTGTTCAGAAGCACAACGCACTGCACCGTGATTCTTAAAAAGTGGAAAATTTGAAAATAGACTTTAAGAAAGTCCCATCTTGTCACACAGTTACACAGCCCACACAGGACAACAGCTGCTAATTCTATAGTAAAACAGTGGAAAGACTGAAAAGATATTGACAAAAATAACACTGAGCTGCCGTGGATGTAGCGGGGATGGCTCCCACACACACTGCTGATTTTTCAGTATTGGTCTCCCAGCATCCATTTATCTCTCTCATAAACAAAGGACCACACATTGGCACTGAATGACACACACAGACACACACACACACACAAGCCTGGAAATGGGAGACATTTCTTGGCTCCGGCTGTCATCTCGCTATAGAGGTGACTGGGTTGCTGGGAACACTTGTCTGCGGTAAATGACACGCTGATGTCCGCCTCTCTAGTTTATTTATCCATCCATCTGTCTGGGCTGCTTGACTCTACACACGCTGCCCATGCCACAGCATCCCTTTCTGTTTAACTATTAATATAGCACACAGAAGCCAATGTTATCCACAAGGCTCAATGCCAAATATATTGTATGATCTTTGTTATCTACAGAGAGAGAGAGATACAAGTACATCTCCTGTTACTGCAGACAAAAGATATAATGTAGAATGCAAGTAAACCACCTTTCTTTACTTTCTCTATAATTAGTTAACTATAGCAGTACATGTTCTATTGTCCAGCTTAAAACACTGGCTGGTCTAATTATACACAACCTCTGTAATACCTCGGGTAGCAAGGTCAGTGGCATAAGGATAATGCCACACAAACACACTCCTACGAATGAACCCACGGGCAGGGTTTCCTAGGATTGTATGAGTTAAAGAGTTTCAACACACAGCTTGATGTTAATGCTTAAAGCAAGACAGACGCTCAAGAGGTCATTTCAGGGGAAAAAAAAGTCGGCCAGGGGCAGACGTTCATCATTTGTCTTATGAGAAGCTATGTGATGATCTTGCTGTGCCATTAAATCCATGGTGATAATACAGCAGTGTTGGTGGGAAGCTCACCGGAGACAGAACATAGCATGAGTAATTTGGATCAAGCTATTTTTCCACATTTGAGTAGGAGGAAGGAGGAAGGGGGAGATAAACAGAGCGCAGGTGGGAGGCATCTGTACTGATTATTGGTGGTTATTGGCCACCGGCACTGATTGACAGCAGGAAATGTGTTTTTTATGCTGATAGCTGTCAAAACTGCACCTGTACCATCGCACTACTGCGCCACCGAGGAAGTTAAGACACTGTTTACTTTGTGACCAGCTGCCACACATGCCACTGTGGTGAAGAACAGCAGGAAATAAAGCTGCAGTGTGCCTTGGTATGTATGCCTTAGGGCTACAACTAATTGTTTTCATTATTGAGTAATCTGTAGATTATTTTCTTGATAAATCAATTGGCCGTTTAAGTGTTAGAAAACAATGGAAAATTTCTTGTTTAATCCAACCAACAGTCCAAAACCCAAAAGGTATTCACAGACAAATAACCAGCAAATATAATCACATTTGAGAACCTGTCATTTCTGCTTAAGAAATGACAAATGAAGGTTAATGCAGATACATTTCCTGTCAATCGACTAATGAATGGATTAACTGTTTCAGCTGTAGTATGCTGAGAAGGTAAAGTGGAAGGAAAGCATGTGGTGGGTGACTTAACTATTGTGCACTTGATAGGCAGCAGACTCACACACTCCACTTATGACAACCAGGGTTGGATCAACAAACTGGGTCAGTAGTGCTGAGAGTGCCACAGTTCAGCACTTTAATGGTTCATTTTACATTGCTATTCATCAAATCAACACATGTGATCTAAAAAAGGGCCAGCTCATCAGCTCACTGGGCAACTACAGTTAGGGAAAAAAACATTTATACTGTATACACACCTGAATATATCTATACATACAATACTGAGGACACACTGTTACATAAACAGTCCAAAGTCTGTTTAAAGATGGCACATGGAGCAACAACTAATATCAGATGAAACACTTTAGACTTTACAATTGGGCTTTTTCACTGCATTGTACGGCTCACCTCGACTCTACTCGCCAGGTACTTCGTTTTCCAAATATTTTGGGGTAATAAAAAAAATGATGGTAACTTGGCTATTCAGGATGCCCTGCGTCGCACGAGTGATGACTCTAGTGACATTCCCTCTGACCAATCAGTGGTCTGCAGGGGTTTCACGTCACTTTTTAGTATCTGCCCAGCTTGCTTGGAACCTCGTCGGAGGATATACCAAAAACCGTACCAAGTACTATTCACGACTTTTGCCAATGGAAAACCAAAACAAGTGAGCAGAGTCAAGACAAGCCAAGCCAAGCCAGTACCATGCAGTGGAAAAGGGGCGACAGTTGAGTGAAGCCAAGCCATGAGAACTACAAGATAAAAACCACAAGCTATCGTGACCCCAAAAAAAAAAAGAGAAAAAAATGAAAAAAACTAAACAAAATATTTAGGTTTTGGTTGTCAAGGAAAGTTCCATACCAATTCAGTCATTTAGATACATTAAAGAAGATGCAGTGAGAGTGCACTGGTCAGGTGATGTAACACTGATCTCTGATATGAAAGTAAAGCATGCTGGCTGACGTCCACACATTCCCCGCCTGTCAGGACGAGGCCTACTCTCCCAGATTCTAGCCAAGTCAGCGCTCCATTCCTCCTCTCCCACTTACACACGAAAACACACACACACACACACACACACACACACACACACACACACACACGTACACACACATACCATCAAAGGTTAAGTAGGTCAAGATAATTACAAGATACAGCATGCTCAAACACACACACACACACACACACACACACACACACACACACACAGGTTTTACCTGCTGTTTCCTAAAGTCTCTTATTTCCTGTGCCTCTGCTCCTTGCTGGGGGTGTCTGGATAGCGGCTGGGACACTGCATCTGATGGATGAGAGGACAAAAAAAACTGACTGTTAGGGGAGGGGCAAAACCACAAAATGCGGTAAATGCCTGGGAACTGTTTCTTTAAGTGTGTGTGTTTCAAACTGTAAGGAAAAAATAATATGAGAAAGTTAAAGAACACATTTAACAGACATTATATCAATGACAAGTGATTGATTTAAACACATACAAGACAAGTTTTGCTCTATAAGGGAGAGCCTATGCACTGAACACAAGTCTGCACCACCTGATGTAAACTCCCACACATCCAGCTGCCTCGTCATTCAAGAGAAACAGAACGTACAGACAGCTCAAAGCAAAGTACCCCTTTTGACCCCTCTTCACTGTCCCACTTTTCTTACCATCTATTCCCTCTGCCCCTTCTTTCTATGATATCTAATCATTTCCCTTCCCCTCAAGGTCATTGTGGAGATAATTTTAGAAATCACTGAGAAGGCATATTGCCTGCACAAGAATATCCATCTGGGAGGCATTTTTTAATTCTGGAATGACTAAAAACTAAAAACAATCAACTCTGAAACAACAAGCAGATGTAGGACAGCAACATGATGTGGACACTATGAGTGAAAACAACAGTTTATGATTCACCTTTTCCATTTGTGAAAAATTATTGCATGCAACAACCACTGACATTGGCACGTTCACTGTAGCCTGAAGTGGTTGATAAGCCAAGTAAAGACACTTATTTTTCAGTGAAAGTGGAAGCAAAAGGCCTCCTGGTGAAAAAAGATTCCAATTACACCTACAAGAAAGTCTTAGTCACATCTACAAGGTGTTGAATCCTTTTAGCACTCAAAATAAAAGTCTTCCAGATAAAATCCGAAGTGGTAAAAGGAATTCCCTGCAGCTAATGTTGCAGTCAAGTGGAAGTCCTCTTCTAAGAAATCTGGGAGCCAAACCATTGAGAATGTATTGTTAATGTATTAACCTTTGTGTTTAACCAGAGTAAAATGTATCAGAACAATTTCTTACTATTTATCTGTCAATGTGTATGCTTAATTTTATCTTTACTGGTAATATTAATACAAGGAATTGTTTTAATATTACCCGTATAGATGAAATTAACTCAAGGTTAAACTCAGAAAACAAGTTTAGCCTTTTACCTTCTTTTCTTCTCAGTGTTGGTGTGTGTCTCAGGATTACTATTCGTGCTACAAAGTTTCTAATAATAGCAAATGTTTCCGAAAAAGTAAAATGGAGAAAAACAAAAACATACAACCCTGCTCATAGCTGCAATGCAATCAAACTTGTACAATGTTAGGTACTCACTTTCTTTTCTTAAGTGATAGTGACCCTGAGAGCGATTTGTTGTGTAGTCGTTTGATTAGTATCTTTTGTGGTCATTCAAATATGGGTTTGGGTGCATCGAACTTCTCAAAAGTGTTATCTAGTAAACCTAAAACCCAAATGTGGAAGATCAAAAACTGAAGCGTTGTGGCTCGAACCGTCAAGCTGCAACAGGAAGCAAAGGACATGACCTCTGTATGTGCAGACACAGTGCCCAGGGCAGTCCATAGGCCTCTCCATCAGTACAATCTGTCTACAGTTCAAAGAACTGCAACTATGGTAACCAAGATGTGAACTGAGCGATATGGTAAACAAATATACTGTGGGCAAAAACACACAGTGAGGCCATACACGTTGATGACACGCAATGCACACAGTCTGATTGAGGCCAGTAAACTTCCTGTTTTTCCCCAGTGGTTAAGATGCTCTATCTTGTTTACCAGGGTGTGACACAGAGAGGTTAACAAAAACAACTGTGGTGAGTGCGCATGTGTGTGTGTGTGAGAGAGGCGGAGATGTTTTATGAACAGGCACAGTGATATTTATACCCTTACAACGGAGTTGAGGATAAATTCATAGAAAGAGGTGACACTCTGGGTTTCACCATAAATGCGATGTGAAACTTATTTTGTGTAGTCTCCACGCACAGCAACAGTAGACCCCGCACATGGGATGTCCAGTTCCAGGAAGTGTGCTGTTTAACACTATGATAAAATCTCAAGCCAGAGACAGTCAATGTTTAACTCCCTGACTGGATTCTGCTTAGAACATCACATGATCCACAGCGCTTGTGCACGTGCGTGCGTGCGTGTGTGTGTGTGTGTGTGTGTTTGTGTGTTACAGTGATTTTTTAGGAGAAATTGAGAGAGCAAGACAGAAAGAGGTTTCACTATAAAGTGATTCAGTGATGAAAATTTTGCTGGAGGGCCAACCCCTCTCCAGCTCTGCCACAGTTCTCTGGAAACAACTTCCCTCTAACGTCAATGGGTTTTTAAGTTTGTTTTTGGGCTGATGCTGAAAATAAGCTGTGTTTAATGATAGACTGTAAAAATTGTCCGTGACACCACCGACAGATATTTAAAGGGATTTCTTCGAAGCCTGAAGTTTGGGTTAATTACTCGCCAAAACTTTTGCCATTTTTCAAGAATGTGAAAATCTAACTGCAGTATTTTTCTCTTTAAGCCTTAATTTCTCATTAATGGACAAGAAAGAAATGTGAAGATATGAAAAGATCTAGTAAGATCGGAAATTGGAGGTGTAACCACTGACACTCACTAAGGTTTATTTTGGATCTACTGACATTTAGAAGTGCATATGATTCAGAATCGGTTTAACATGTATTCATGCATTTGTTATATGAGATTATCTAGATATACCAATGGTAGTTTTACAAATTACAACAAGCATAAATCATATCAGTAAGAACCATATGCTATGCTAAAATACGATAAAGATTGTATTCCTACATAGGCCTATTATAAAACTTCCAATTGAAAAGTTACAATTGGGAAAGATATAAAGTTGTTAATTTTCTGTGAAATATCATTACTGATACAAAGTAAAAGCAAGAGTTTAGTGGCTTTAATAAATCATAATGGTTTCATCGTTTTGTGACAAACCCTGCAGCTAATTTTCTATGGCTTTTAGCCATCTGTTGACTACTTAAATTAATGAAGTTGTTGTGTTGTAGTTTATTTAAAGCCAGTGCTAGTTTACTTACAGTAATCAATGACGAATTAACTAAGCTGACTTAAAGCTTCTCTAATCAGTCTTTATTTCAAAATTTAACTCTCCTCTGAAATTTGAGACTGAAAAGGATCTTTAAGGGTATTTGATCATGCGAAGCACTTAATTTATACAGTATACTGTTAAAACATTACAGAGGAGCACTGGTGTTGTAAATTATAGATTTTTGGAAATTTCTAACCTATTGTTTATGTACAGGGAATTATAATTGTGCAATTAAATGTTCATAAAGTCATTTTTGTTATTTTTTCTTTTGTTATATTTAATTTTGTTAGAAATTGTCTTAAATTAGTTACTTTTTGCTCAGTAGTATCTCTGCTGTATTGACGATTTTTCCGGTTTTAGTTAAGGTAGCTACATTTTCTATGCAGCCAAGGATGACCACTGCACTAAAATATTTTAAATTGAAGCTATTCCTGAGGGATAAGAGCACTTGAAAAACTATTTCAAGCCTGATGCACAGAGTAGTGGATAGTGAAGTAGCTTCAAGTGATACATGTATGTAGTGTGGTTTCTGACTCATAAGGAGTTCGGCTAGGGCACACATACTGACACACACACACACACACACACAAACACACACAAAAAGAAAGGTTTTCTCAGAGCTTCCCCCAAATTGTTGTCACTCTTATCATTGTACAAACACCACAGTGAGAATCTAACTTTGATACGACTTTCTCACTCCCCTCATAACCACACACACACACACCCTTCCTCTCCTCCACCCATAATCTGGTACAGGAATGTGAGGAATGCTAAAATGCAAAAAGACTGTGGGCTTCATCAGCACCCAAGTCTCTCACTCACCCTCACCTTGGGACACACACACACACACACACACACACACACACACACACACACACACACACACACACACACCAGAGGCATGCACACACACAAACACCACACAATGCCCTCTATTTCTCATTGAATTGATCATGTGGGTCAGTCACTGGGGCATGCTTTCACTCCTTGCCTCATAAATATCCTTAATTTTATTACAACCTTCAGGGCATAAAGGGCAGGTGAGAGCTCCTATTGTACCCAGGTGCTTTTTCGGGGCCCTGATAGGTTGCATAATAAACCAGATCTTCTTAAGGGCCCATATCCTGAGATTGCAGGACCCTGAGGCCTAAACATGAGCAAATATAACATGGATATATAAGAGGTGGACCCCAAAAAAAATGCAATTAATTCACTACTCCTTTTGTCAATCTTATAAAATTAAGTGCACAATACCAACAAACTGATTAAATCTAAAATATGTTCACTGTGATGGATATCAAGTAAGTTTAACGTCTCTGGATATTGTCAGGTGAAGACAATTTAAGTACTGAGCTCAAACCATGCAAAAGGAATGCAAGAGGAATGCACCAGTACACACATTCACGCACTCTCCAAACTAAGTGTGGTCTGAAGGGCCATTACATTTGACCATACGTCATCACTGCCTCACCGTAAACAAAAGGGCACTGTCTGTCCCTTTCTAAAAACAATACACACCCACTCATTAGCACAGTGGGATGTTTATAACCCTCCATCACAGAGAAACACACACGGACAGGTTTTACTGCCATCAAAGTAAAGTATTGTATATGAAGTCTTTCAATCATAGCATCTCTCTGTGGTGTCTGTCTATCCATGGCCTTTACCAACTTCTTCCCTGTCTCCCTTTATTTAGCTACTTGCTTCAATCGGTATTTTTAGGAGCTATTGCGAGGCTCCCTTAGGTGGGCGGAGTGGGAGAGTGTCTGTGTGTGTATTGTGAAAAGTTCCCCTCAGATGCTGTAAATCAGTTACCTTCCGGCTGCCTGACTGAGCAAAGGTCTGTCTTAGCCTTGGGTATAGCACTGCTGATCACTCAGAAGACACACACACACACACACCCCCCCCCCCCCCCCCCACACACACACACACACACACACACACACAAAATGACGAAGTTGGCTGTGATCAATCATAGGTCATATAAATTTACAGTAAGAAGGGAATACAGAAGTGAAAGAAAGGAGAGATAAACTCTTAACACTGTCGAGTCTTGTGGATTTAATGACGCAATCATGAGGAAACCACGACGTCAAAAACACCACATAGAAATTAAATGCAGTTCAAGACCAAAGTGTTCATGCCTTTTTCAAAAGGTATTCTGCATTAAACAAACCATTAATAGGAATATAACCCATCTACTCATATACTCAGTTCCCCATTTTCTCAAATGTTTCTATACTATCTGTGACAATTTTCTTGCAGATTGACTATGTTAATGCTCACAATAATGTATCCTATCCAAGTCATCTTGTGCAACCTCTTAACGGAAACTGACATCAACACGTTTGTATGCATAAACATGTAACCAATTTTCAATTGTGTGTAGATATGTGGGTGGAGGAATGTTGGTAAGAGGGCAGCATGTGAACGCACCTCAGCATGTATGTAACAAGCACATTTAACCATAGGGTTATGTGAACAATATCACAAGGCCTGACGCGTGCTTTCAACAGCGTGTGTGTGCGTGTATGTGTGTGTGTGTGTGTGTGTGTGTGTGTGTGTGTGTGCAGGTGTCATCAGCAGTGGCAGACGGGGACCTGCGCTGTGAGGAAGCGTTGCCATAGAGATGTGAAGCTGAGGTCTTTGGCCTCTCAGGTTACAGAGTGGAGGCTGGCAGCATAACCCGGCGCTATCTATGCATCTAGGGCTGCCGCGGTTACCGCATCAAGCTACTGTATCTGCGAGGAGACAACGAACAACCACTGCACCCACAGGTGTCGTACCACACATGCCTGGTTCTTGAATTGAATAATCTCGACGAATGATTGAAAAATGTTTTTCCCTATTGTTAAGCCATTAATCAATAATCATGAATCATGTTCTTGTCAGTCCATCTTGGCTCAGACGCAGCCTAACAAGACTAACACACTGGGATTTTTAGTGTTTAGTGAATATGGAAACTTGAGTACCTGTTTAAAAAACTATTAAAAGGCTTCATATGGTGCATCTGTTGTATGTTTAAATGATCAGTTTATAAATCAGTCTAAACAAAGGTGCAGTTGGTTGAAGAAAAAACACTGTATGTCAGACAGCAACACTTTACTTGTGTTACATACCTTTCAAATGCTACTGAGTAACACCTGTTGCAAAATAACTTTGCCATTGTTGCCATTATTTTTATGCATCACAATCATACTCTTGTTTCTTAAAAATTCACTTACAAATAAAAATAATTTATACATTTACATAGATATTTGTTGGACTTATCTGACATAAGTGCCTTTAGTCTCCATTGTAGCTTCAACAGAAGTTTCCTTTCATAATAGTCGGTGGTTTTAACAGGGAATTGTCACACTTTGATGGTTAGGTTATCTATCTTTGCTTCACACATCACTGCCACCCAAGACACACGCTGTTGTTTTGTCTAAACCTCAATAGCCCCGTATATACCTTTAAATATATTAATCCTGTCTTCATACCCTTATTAAACCCCAAACATCTTTGCTAATTCAGGTAACTTTGACTCAACAGTTGTTTGCAATCAGATTGTGTCTAAACAGGATTAAGATGAATAACACTCACATCATTAAACTCAAATATTTCCCTTTTATATAAAATATAATCAGATTTAGGACCACATGACATGCCAACATTTAGCTTCATTAGTGTGACCAAAATCCCAGACATGACGGATGCAGTCTCATACGATAAAATCAATATTATAATCAGTATCCCACCTATAGATGTAAATATGATATATTATAAGAGATATTCATATATAATACACTTCAATATACAATATCAATGCTCCTCTCATAGAGATATAATATATGCAAATATAGACTATAAGAATATACAGCCTCTGAATTATGTGTATAAAATGAAACCTAATTATAAAAGTTAGGCTTTACTATGTTTTAATTCTACTAATCAATAAAAATACAGTCATTTACATTCTGTTGACATGGTGGTCATAAGTAACCCACATATGAGGCAAATATGTAAATCAAATGTAGTCGCATGATAATCCCAGATTAACGGTCATCTAGACTATCCCAATATTATCAAACTTGTTTTTTGCAGGGAAGTTAGTAATTGTTTTACCATTGTCAGTGGTTTGACCTTTGTGTATAATTAACTCAACTACATGTAATCAAATGACTGGTTAGTTCTCCTGCCTGGATGAATGCCTGTTGCTTTAACTGGACATTGTACCTTGTATAACATGCTTCTCTGATATATGATCATCTGTGATGTTGATCATTTAAATACTCTCAACATTCCCTTTCAAGGTTTGTCTTTTGGATTTGATTTTCTGACAGAAGAGCTGTCGAATGCAATGCTGTTTATCAGCAAATTTTCAAGTCGAAGATGTCACACCTTCACACCAGCACCAAACCACACGCATAACTGATTGAAGATGATATGTTGTTTCCATTTGATTAAAGAGTATGTTTTCTTCAAATTTCATTCACAATTGGTGCAACAACAAAATTAACTTGCCACTGGTGAACAGAAGGATGCTGTCAAGCCCTGAGTTGGTTCGTAACAGTCACATTTTAGAGTTAATGCGCCTTCTTTGGCATTTCTCTCTCTGTTCATTTTATTTCATCTTTCCTGCTGTCTTCCTTGCATTCCTTGGCAGGTCCTGGCCTGCTGTGCAGGGAAGTGGAGAATTCCAGCACGCTGCTCTCATCTCACACTTAGTCACATTTCTTGCTATGGTCATTTCCATTTCTATGTATAGTTTTATAATAAGCAGTAAGGTACAGTTTGAACTTTGATTAGGAGAATATTGAACAATCACTTTTCTCTGGTAGTAGATGAGATTGTGGGGCTCAAAAAAAAAAAAAAAAAACCCCTTTCACACCGCCTGTTAAAGGCGGGAATGTTGTACGAACACGGAATTGGGGGTCATTGCTGTAATGCCGTTAAGCCGGCAGTGGAGGTAGTAACAAAGCCAAATTAGCGTTTGTGAAAATGGGGGAGCCAGCAGGAACGCCGATGCTGTGGAGTTAAACATCATGCCTCTTTTGCCTCCAGAATGCTGCCATACTATCTAAAACCAGAACTGGGGCTGCATTATGCCGCCGTTGTTTGGTTCAGTGAAAAAAGCAAAGCCGGTATGATGACGGGTCTTCTTTACAGCATTATTGCGCAATCTGTGTAAAAAGGGCTAAGACAATTGTGAAAGCCAGCTTGCGCACACTCGCACAGAAATGACAAAAAACAACACATCTACCGACTCCCTTTCATTCTACTCTTTGAGAGGATGTTACGCAAGCCTTTCACTGTAATGATAGGTGATTACTTTAAAAGTGTAGCAGCAGGAAGTGTGAATGAGTGAAAGAGTGTGGGGTGAGAGAGCTACAGGGACACAGAGGGAGAAAAATAAAGATAATGGGGACAGTACAAATAATTATTGACAACAGCTGCAACACACACACACACACACACACACACACACACAAACACAAAGGTGTTTCAATCCTGACAAAAAGACACTGGTAATAGAACATATAAATTCAGGTGGCAAAAGTGGGTCTCTTAAAAAGATATGTGGGTGTTTCATATGAATGTGTTGCTCTAACAAATACATTGGAAGACACAGCAGTTTCTCTAATGCTACTCCACTGCTCAGTCTCTTATGCAGTTAAATAATGCGGCCTTTCAGAGCTACAGCAAAATGTAGCAGTATTCAAACACAGCAGGCAATCAGAGAGACAGAAACTCAAAAGGGAGAGAACATACTTCTCAGGAAGAAATCAGCTGGTCACTGTACAAAAAAACACATTACTACTAATTGTTCTCCATTTTAACCTTCAAAATCCACCTTTTCTACTCTTAGTTTTCCATCTCTTATCCTGTAATTGAATTTACACTGAACATGCTGTCTTACTACTATTATTTTACTGTCTTTTGTTTCTAACAGTACAGTCTGTGACTATTAAGACACCGAGCTCCAGAACACTGGATCTGAAAATGAAACAATGACTAAAACACTGAAGTGTTGACTTAAAGCTTTCCCACACTGTTCACCCAGTATGGATGTGAACACCTTTAAAGTCGAAAGTCAGCATTTTCATCTCATAGTCATAGTTTCATTTGAAATCCAACATGGTGGAGTAGAGCCAAAACAATGAAAAAACATATCACTGTCCAAATACTTACAGATGGCTCTGTGTGTTTACTTTTACCATGCTGCAATAGGCCATTACATCCTGATGTTTCCACGTTCTTTATTGTAAGACCTTAGGAGTCTTTAAGCACAGTTAAACATGCTACACCAATAAAATGTACACCAAACACACTGCTGTATGTAAAATGAGTCTGGCTGTATTAGCCACAGACCTCCTTGCTCTAAGATTTATCTCCTAATTTCCCCATGCTGTTGGTCACTGAGACTAGAAACATGCTTTTTCTCCAGTTGCAGTCCACTTTTCTCTTTCTCTCAGTTAATTCAGCATGTCCAGGTGGCTAAATCATGAACCACAATAAAAACCAGAAGCCTGCCACTGAAAATGACCTAACTTTACAGTACTGTTCAACTTTGTAAGGCCAGTGATACAGGACATGCACGTCACCACAAAACTTTTTTTTTTTGTTGCACACTTATTTAGAATTCTGCATTTGTGCCCAGTTTCTCAGGAGAGGCCTGCTTTGGGACCAAATCTGGCTTGGAGTAAATAGCTGCATTGTTGGCTGATGTCTGTGGAGTGACGTCCGTTAGTCTTATCAGTATTTTCTAACTTTACCTCAAAAGGGGCCTGACAGCAAACCCCACCCAACGAAGGGCAGCCACGACCATTGCCTGATCCAAATAACATACTTGAAAGCATCAACTGTGCAACAGTATTTCAGAAAGTGGTAGTGCTGTGCCAATACAAAACTAACTTGACAGAAAATATTGGCTAATTCTCTTGGGAAATTCTTGTCCTCTTTTGTAACATGCTCTAAAATTCTCTCTGCACGCATCGATCCAAGTTTAATTAATAATCTGTGTGGGACGGCACAGGTGGAGATCTATGTGAACTGCTGTAGAGAAGGTCAAATCAAATCATCTTTAAGGTTATGTGTGTTTTGTTATGTGTCTGTATAAAGTACCTTTATATCACAATATACTGTATATCATGATATATATAGATATAAAGTACATTTTCTGGAAATTAAACTGAAACGGTCTGTGGGTAAGATAACCAGATGAAGTGCCTGTTTTTGGTCAATTCGGAAAATGAAATTTCTATAAATACAATATAAATCCAAAAGTGCCATCAAGCAGTACAGCTCAATGATTTGCAACATTGCCTGCAATGTCCTAATACAGCCTGAGTTATTCAATGGACAGTAGCCTCTGCAGAAATGGTATAGCAAAATATCTACTCTCACATCATACAATGCCATAATGCTCAACCCTGAGGCTCGGTGCATACAGTAAGTGCACATATGGGCATCCATGTATACAGACACCTTTGCTACCCCATGTTGCGTGACATTATCACCCCACACCTACTGACTACCTCTACTGACACAGATTGAGATAAGCTCTGATTCTCAAATCCATTTCTGTTGGCTTATCCTGAATGAAGAGCAGAGGGCCCCTTATAGGAAAACCCTTATAGTGCCCGAGGAGCTGTAAGGACTGTCGCTTGCCGAACACAAGCATGCAAGAACAGACAGAACAGTCACAATTCCCACACATAAAAAGGGTATGAAATGTGGAATACAGTCAGCATTAATCCTTTTCATTTACTGAGAAAGAGGATGGCTGAATTATGAGACAAGCCGAAACCTGAATCCAATTTACAAGAAGTTTAAAGAAGCGCCCAAACTGTCAAGTCACCCATTATTAGCAAAATATCTAAAACAGGCTCTTTATACCTCTTTCCAGTGTGTATTATGGCCTATTCCAAGCTTTCCTACAACATTTAAAGTTAATACAACTGTTTGGGACAGACACTGTTCCCTAAGTAAAATTAATCCCCAACTGTTGATTCATGAAGGTTTTTATGAACCAGTTTCACAACATTAGGGGGATCATAAAACCTAACCTAGTAGCTAAACTCTACTTAAGATATATTAAGCCTCTGCTGACTTCTGTCTGCTGAAATAAAACCAAAAGGTTGATATGGATATGGCAAAAAAGCTGACTATATGAATCACTCTCCAAAGTTTCACATCCCCTTTAAATAAAACAGACACCGTTGTCATCAATGACACAGCTTAGAGTTAGTAGTGTGTCCCAGGGATCCTTTAGGTTTTATAGATCAGTGTTTCCCGAAAAGGGGACCAGGGCCGAGCGGTCAATGAAGAAGATCAGGTGGATCTCAATGGGAATAAGAAAAGGTTGAACTCACTAAAGTTCAAACTAAATCATCGCAAAAAGAGAATGCAGATTGCCAAACTGTCCCACATCATATGAAATGACACTAACCTGACAAGTGCAAGGTCAGAGGCTAAAACTTGAGACTTTGTCTAGAACAGCTACAAATGCTTCTGTCATTGTTGTCAAAATGGGAAAATGTAGCACACACACACTCCTATCCAAAAACTCAACGATACAGTTACATTACAAACACTTATTAATTCACCTCGGCTCAGGTAGCCTATAATCACTCGGGTAGGCTACCCTACATGCTGCTCTCTCATGGAGGAGCACTGAAAAAAACTCAGTTTAAATATGTAATAAGTTTGTAGTTGTCTCGGTTAGCAGCTGAACTCAACAACTGTACAAACAAATGTTGAATCCCTAACAAGTCCACAGGGTCTCCTGGTATATTCGGCATATACTTATTCTCGGGAACAACACTTGGTATTCATAACATCTCAACTTAAAAACTGTGGTCGCTACCACCGCCCATCACAATCCATTTTAGTGAACATAATGGCAATAACCAGTAAAAAAATTAATCCCACCAGATTCATTGTATCTAAATAATGACCGAAGAACTCGTTCGCTGGTGAATTGTCGAATAAAAATGTGGGTGCTTTTAGAATCGCAGAGGTACTTGGGTTGTTTTCTTCGAGGCAGGGTTGGGATGATTTTTTTTAATTTTTTTTTTTATGGACAGCCAAAGAAGTGCGACATTAAATTGACAGAGTAATGAACGGAGTTTGGCGTGAGGTCCTCGCTCAGCGGGGCTTAAACCGGCCCCGTAAGAAGAACCAGCTGGGGAGTGGACTTACCTTCAGTCGCTCGCTGCTGTGAGGTCGTTGAAGAATGTGGCGGACGGACGGACGGACGGACGGCTGAAAGTTAACAGCGCCGCTGTGTCTTCACGGCGGACTAGTTTCGCGTGGATAAAGTCTGCGTGACATGCGGCCCACGGGCCCGGCGTGTCCCCGCAGCTGGACAGGTCTCGCAGGTGGGCAGGAGCGCGGTCCGGCTTCCTGTTTGTTTCAGAAGGTGAACCACCACCGCCGCCACCGCCGCCGCCGCTGCTGCTTTTTCCTCCGCCAGCTCTCCCTCCGCTCCCTCCGCCACCACCGTCAAGTCTGAGTCAGCGAGAGAAAAACAGGACCTCCGCTCGACGTGTTCAAAATAAAAAACCCTCACTGCTGCCAGACTGTGGCCTGCGTGAGACGCCTGCGTGGATCGGAGGGGGACATCGGCCCTGATCCTGAAGTCACACTGTTTTATTCCGAACAGTTCGGCGGTATAAACAAATAGTTTGCCCACTGTATGGGAATTAGAGCGCAACGATGATGTCTGAATGATCGTTTCATCGTATTACATCTGCTGGAGTTGGTCCATTGACACTTAAGATGTGATTATGTTGGCAGATGTTAAATGGGCTGGGTGCTTTAAAATCATGCCAAGAAAAATATAACCCGTGAAAGTTATAGCGGATGGTAGTAATTCAGATACACCCTACACATTAAAATACACACCACTCTGAGAGTACGACACTGAAACCTTCTACAAATCAACACAGTATCATGTTGACTGTTCTTCTAGTAGGCAGTGATAGTGCGATAATGTGAAAACATGCAAATCCAAAATCTTGCCATACACAGATTTGTTTTGCTGACTCTATCACTGGAGATACGTCTTCTGTTCTTCAAGCCCACGTGTAACCTGGTCTGAACAGGAACAGTGTCCTCCTTACGGGGCCTTGATCCAGGTCCAGCACCAGCCAAACCAACTGCCCAACAGGTGAGTTTTACCTGAACGTAGGGTTTATAGCCCTGAATCAGAAAATGTCCCAGTAAACTCACCATGGGGTTGAAATGGTGCTACTTTATTTACTGAAGCAGCTCCAGGACTTGTTTGTCATCACTACAGTACACTGTCACTGTAAAGTAATAAAGAAAACAACATTTGCAAACATCTATTTTGTGGGCTGATTTGTCTTGTGTCCAGTGCTTTCCTTGTATAAGTAAATTATTAATCAAAAGTCTTTTGCAATATAACATAGGGCTGCACAATTTGTATTTATGACGAAAGGAATAGAAAACACTTGAGTGAAACCATGCCTGCTGTTCCAAAGCGACCCTATGAGGCTTTTATTCTGAAGGCATGTCCTCTCTTCTTTCTTCTGTCTATTTGAGGCTGATTGGTGCAGTTCTCCGGCTGAGGCATGGAGGGCAGCCGGCTTTCCTCCAACAATCACATGCGACCGGCACGAAACTTCTTAGAGGCGATTTCACCCGGAAACACAATATTTTATAACCTCCTCGTTATGAAAGCCCAGAGGAACTCTTGGGCAAGCACAACGTTCAAATGACAGTCGGCTTAGACGTGAGCCAATGGTATACGTCTCTTTTGCCCTTTATTATTCTGAGCCCTTAACCACTAAATGAAGCCAAGAAACATCCATATAATGGCTTTTTTAAAAAAATCTTCATGAAACATGTACATTCCTGTAAAAGCCTATATTTGGCAGTAAATGATGAGCTTTGCTGCCCCCTGGCGACCAAATGGGTTATTACTAATATCAAAATCTAGTAAAAAACAATGTTAATTTCAGTGTCTTATATACTGAATTGCTGTGCACACCTGCTCCTTACAGGAATCTGCAGCTCTCACTCACACTGTTACATTACACATTCACAGCTAGATGTTACCCAGTACAACCACAGTTTGACACTGAGCTGCTCCACTGGAGAAGCTGGCTGTTGAGTGTCTTGCTCAAGGGCTCCTCAGTAGCACAGAGCAATCCCTTTCCTATGTAAGGACTCACCTCTAATCACTGCTTTTACCAGACCAGACAGATACAATCATCTGTCCCTGTTACCACATAATTATCTTCCTTTCAAAATATTGAAATGACATTAACAATAGACCTTTTTTTTCTTCACAGCAGCCGTTTGGCTTGTCACAGTGGGAAAAGCACAGGTGTAAGAACATTAACAATGGCTCTGTTTTATTCAAGCGTCTCAGTAAACTGTGACAGTGACCCAGCCTGCACAATACCAGGTCCCTGAAACCAAAGCAACTAAATGGAAGTCAGTCATCGCCTATTGTATTAATCATACCTGAGCTTTTTACTGTTACATGTCAAAATGTCTTTCAACATGGCAAAGATTTACGAATTGGGCTTTTGCTCTAAGCCTTTTATTATTAAAGGTTCATCCCTTGTGAAAACTAGTTCTGGTTTTGGCATGGTTAGGATGTAACTGTATGGTAGAGGTTATTACCTTGTGATTGTATGGTTGTTGGAAATACATTTGTTTTTCATTTAGTCCTCGATAGAAGATGTAATGTGAGTTCTGTTCCTTCTTACCTTGATAGAAATTAATGCTTCGGGTCATTGTTAGACATTGGTATCTATTGCTGGCATATTTAGGGGGCGTCTATCTTGATATACATATAATTGGTTATTTTGGTTGATTTTATATATACTCAGTTCATTTCAGCACAACACAAAAATAAGATTTGTTGTAGTTGTTGTTTTATACTCTTTTCATGGTGTCTTTGGTTGTCATGGTAACATAATTGCAGCTGATTAACAACGTGAGTCGCATCGTCTTTCTTGTGTCACAAGGGGGCAGCAAAGACCCACAGAGCACACATTTTATTAACTGTGTCAGGTTCAAGGGGAGAACTAAAGATTATGCCTTCAAAGTGAGCAAATTTGGGTGACTTCTGTACAAAATTATGCTCCCAAAGTGCCTGCTTCCAATGAACGTTGAATGATGGTATTCAGTGTGATTACTGCATGTGGATGCTTGCCTGGTCGCAATGCCTTGTATACAGCTGGCTTTGGGAAGCTCTATAGGATCACCAGATCACACCATGATCAGAACCATACTATCAACAATAGCTTGTCATAGATACGCATTTTTAAACAATCTCCTTAGGCCACAGTTATGTGTGGTGTGCCTTATCAGTGATATAGAAATTAGGCCATGTCATATGCCATGTGCTTGACCTACCGGTGGGCAGGGGTTAAAGGCTCTCCCTCAGAGTTCCCCTCATAACGTTCTCATTGTCTGAAATTTGCTGAACATAAGCTGGGCTCAAAGGGAGCAGCCTATGCAGTATAGTCCTGGGTCCAGCATGCTTCCATTACTGCTCCTCTTATTTGATTAAATGTACCCTAACTCAGTCCAAACCCACACTGTGCGTAATCTCATCAGAAATGATAAGCGTGTAATAAAAGGCATATTTAACTTGAAAGGATACCTTATGTGAATGCGTATAATTATGGATATCAAAATATCATCATTTGTTTAATTGTGAGGTCTTGCCAAGAGGTATGTAATTGCTTGAAAGAAATATGGCTGAAATTGGATTGCAGAGTCTGAGATGTGACCTGCAACTGGGTTTGCCATGTACATAGAGGCGGGGCAAGGGTCAGGCCTAAGGCCAACTTCCTGTTTTGCATGTGTACATTATAGCCAATAGAAAGAGAGATTTACTTCACAAACCTTATCATTTATATGACAATAAAATAACAATATGACATGGGAATTCTCATGTGCAGCCAATAATTGACTGAATCATCACTTAATTTAATTCAAGAATGTGTCATTACGTTTGTGTATTACCTCTCATGCAATTTGTATCCTAATAAGGCTGCACTGCCTTGTTATGAAATTTAAGGAAACCCTGATAGTATAAATAAAATGGTATTAAGGAATTGTTTTGGTTGTGAAATAAGCTCAGTGTTTGGCATTCATATCCGAATGAGGTTATATTTCTATTATTGATAGTGGGCTGATGTATAACTGGCTTGCAGTGATTATATGTCTCACACTGTCTCCAGAGGTCAGCCAGAAGTCTGACCAAGAAGTTGTAGTGCTTTATTATAAAGCCTACAGTATCAGGAGAACAGGTGCTGGCCCTTAATGATCCCTGTGGGAATTTGGTTTTATCTTTGATTAATTGGAATGTTAACAGGAGAAGAGTTGCCCTAATAGTTTCTTGTTGCCAACCCCGCGGAAGTTTTTAAGGGGGCGAGAAAGGAAAGGGGTTTAAAAATAGACTCCATCAGTGCAGGATGGGAAAAGACCTGCCATTTAAATCCCGACAAAGCAATTTGCAGCTCATAATCAAGAGAACGGAAACATTTTATCGCATTTCCCTTTACAGTATAAGCCGGCCAGTTCCGCCACATCCACTGCAGAGATGATTAGCAGCCAAATGCTGGTAAACGCTGGCTGGTGCAAACAGGTCTGCTGGCACACATGCAGTTATTGCTTGGAGCTGATGTGCCATTATGAAAACCTGTTTGTCGGGTGAGGTGACTTTCTGGATGAAGTTTATATTCCTGATCCAGAGATTGTATCATACATGTTATAAATTAGTGCAGGAAAAAAAAAAAAAAAAATAAAACTAACATTTGCATTTCAGAAAAATCTCCACATGATTTTTTGTAGCCTAATGTGAGTGTATTCGCACACCGAGTCTGGGGGTCAGAGTCAGAGTGGTTTTGACCGTGTAGCGATGTGACATTTGAGTGGCCGGGCGGCGGCTGGAGGCTAAACGGAGGTCAGTGCGTGATGATTTTTTTTTTTTTTCTCTGTGTATAGATGACAGTCCATCTTTTCCTTGAATAGATGACACTGGCGTGTATTTATAGACCGGTATCTCTGGACATTTGGCGAACCTCTGCTGACCAGAGGATCCCTCGAACAAACGCACGGTTCCTATTTATAAACTGTGGCGGTATAATCAACACACTCTATTGTAATTATTGTGGCTTATTAGAGCATTATTACATGTAATCTATTGTTTCGCCGGGGTTATCGTTAAGATAGAGATCAGCAGTCACTGAAAACATCACGTAGATCACCGTGACAAGTTGATTACATTGGAGATTCACCAGAGGACGCTTTAAGAAAATAAACAGCTCTATATTGAGTGCTGTCGTAGAAATAGCACAGATGAGCGGCGCACAGAGTCAAACTTCGCATATTTCTGCTCCAACAAGCGAGAAAGAAAGAAAGAAAGAAAAAAAAAAACTCACGCTGATTGGAACAATTGCCGGATTTTTCTGCGAATCAAATCTTAGCATATTTTCCTGTTTGGAGCAGATGTATACCAAACAGTGGTGACCCCCACTCTCCTTTTCAATGGGTTCGGGGTGATGTGCGCCGCTTCTAAGTGGAAACTGTTGCTCCTCAATCTCAAACATGAGCGGGAATGCCAGGAATTCAATTGTGTGCAGGCATTGGGAAACCTGCAACCTGCGTGTGACTTGACCGGCCGGGTCGCATCGCCGGTGCCCCGTCGAGCATTGCAAGCTGTCATACCCGAAACGAGTCTGGGGACGATCCCGTGTGCGTGCGTGCGTGCGTGCGTGAAGGAGAAGAAGCGAGGGTCAAATGTGTTGCCTCTACAATGAGTTGACCTCGTTCGTCTTGTTGATTATAATCTGTCATCTCGGAGAGCACAACAAAGGATACAATCACGGTCATTCAATGCGCGCTCGGCGGAAAAGACGCATGAAAGCAAAACCGCACATCGCGCCAAACCTTTTCACCTCCCGGAGTAATAATTTGGGATGAACAGAGACGTCAGCTCGTCACCCATGTGTGCGTCCTGTTCAACTCTCCCAGGTGCACAGTAATGAACACTCGCAAGAGAGATGAGGGCTGCAGTTATTGTGGTTACAGTTGCATGACCTCTAATGACACACTTATCATTAGGTTCATACTCAGGTTAATATATGGAAAATGAGCCTATGGTTTCAGTATATGGTTAACCTTTTGTTTTGGTAGAGCTCACAACCACTTTTGTTTTGGTTTTTACAAAGGGTATCTATACGGAACAGTGAAACAGCCTGCCACAAGCTAAATTAATTAAAACATTTTATATCTAAAAACTAAATTAATAGTCATCAGGCTTTATTCTAAACACCCAAGCTCATTAACGCAGCGACATGCAAATCCAGGCTGACGCAGCCGGGGATCTGCTGTCTTTATAATCAGTGTTAAAGAAGTCTGTGTTTTACAGCAGGCCTGTGTTGGAGCCAGGAGCCTCGGCTGGCCTTATCTCTCTCAGCCCCGGAGACATCCTGTATGCAGGCCCATTGTTCCCGGCCGCCCGGCTGAACCGTCAACCTTTCTGCGCAAATGCACACCTGCCGCTCCCCAGTGCGCACTGATGTATTCCGCTTTTGGGCATTTAGGCTCAAAGTTTGACAACAAAAAAAAAAAAGCATACGTGTATATATATTTGTATTAGGTTTACTTGCATGCATGTGTTGCAGGAGTAGGAAGTTGGTAACATGTTATGGGGACTAGTTAATAAATGGGCTGCTCAAACCGTATATCAAAGGTTTATTATTATCATCCACTTTACCCCGCAAACACAGGACTAAAAGAAAAATAAAACAAATACATTTTTTTGAATGCTGAATGTACCACCAATAAATATTTAAATGCTATATGTGGGTCCAACAGCCACCGTGATATTATGCTAATAAAAAAAAGCATTTATATGCCTGAGACTCTATCAAGAAACTCAACGTGAATTTATCTCTTTTTCACCAAGAAAAATAAACAAACATTAAACAGATGTATTATGTGTTAGCCAATGTATTACAACGCCTGACTTGAAATCACGGCCATTAAATCCACCTCCGCCTGTTTAGTTTACGCAAAGGTTAGTTACACTCGTCGAAACATAATTTCTTGTAAAACACTTGTATTTGTTATTTCTGGAGGAGTGTTTGGAATACACTTGCCTTTCAAACGCGCCCTTATCTCCTTACTGTTTACAAAACATTAATGTGAGGAAGCGGAGAGTGTACACAGCTACATTTCAGGCTCGCCTCTGCGCACAGGAGGACGCACAAGCGTCAGCGCGGCTCCGCCCGGCCGGGGCCCCGGCGGCCGGTCGGTCCCGGAGCCGGTGGCCCTGTCACTTCATCTCTCCACTGCGGCGCTTTCGTGCAGGCTCGTCAGGCCAAAGACTGCAGAGCCTGTGTGTGCTCACCGATGCCGGCGGCTGCACGGCTGCTGGGGCGCTCGGCTTGGTGACCGTGACAGAGGCAGCTCAGGCTTCGCATTTTTTTAGCAGTGTGACTGCAGCTTTCACGCAGAGATTGTCTACAAGCGGTGGGCTAAAGATGTTCCCTCACTGAGTTCCTGTAATGCATCTCTTATTTAACTATTAAAATGCAAGTCGTCAGAAAACCAAATAACATAAAATAAAACAAAAACAAAAACAAAAAACAGTCAAGTCTGTGGCATATCTGATAAGAAGATATTATATAAAGACACGCAGTATCATATGGACTTCACAACGACGAATGAGCCATGGAAAAAAAAAAGGCAGGGTTCGTTTTATTTTGTATTTCTCTAAATGTTTTTTCCCTCTTAAAAACGTTGATTGGTAATTGGAAATGTTGGATGAGCTTTGTTGTCAAGGAACGACCGAGATTGTATGTGATCTATGTATTATCTTGATACTAAATAAAATCAGTTCAAAAACACAACAAAAAAATAAAATAAAAAAAAAGTTATGAATCATCAGGTCGGCTGCATTAGCCTATTTATTATTAGTAGTATTTAATTTTGATAACATAACCTGTTGGACTTTTAAGACTATATAGCATATAAATATATTAGTTTACCTACATAAAAGCCTGTCAACAAAACTGTAGGCTAGACAAAAAAATAAAAAACAGCATAAAAATATCTGGTTAAAAAACCCGCTTTGTTATTTAATACAGTATTCATTTGCAGATTTAATATGAGCTTCAGGTTTCCCTATGACAAATTCCTATATAATAATTACTTTTATTTTCTGTTATTTTCTTTTTACGCTCGTTGCATTTATGTTGCCCCCTTACTTGAATTTAAGTCAAGGAGTTTGAAGCTTAAAAATCTTTAAATCTGCAGATTTATCAAAAAATAAGAATTGTGCTTCATGTCCAAACTTCACTAATTCGAATACCACCGCACACTAATTAATTAACCCACAATCATGTATCATGTTTACTTATGATGATAGCAGCAGTAGCTATTAAAGAGTTAATTAGGTTCAGAAAATAACATGAAAACCTCATGCATACGTCACTAATATTTCACCACCATAATTTAAAAATGTTATGTCGTTGAGTCATTAATATGCAAGGGTGTGTAAGTGTTGTTTTTTTCTTTCCGTTTTTTGTTTGACAGTTGCTGTGGAGCACAGAGGGTGGATCAAGGTGAAGTGTAGATTCACCTCGAGGCGCTCTAAAGTCCTGTCGGGAGATCTTGGACTGTGCTGGGCGCCTAACACAATCTAATTTACAATGGGCTGTGAGATGTTAAAAAGTAGTATTCTGTCATTGGTCATCTTTAAAAACAAAACAATATTTCAGTGCGCATGATAGCTGCGATGCGCTGTCAAAACAGTGAACTTATTGCAGTGATACGCCCCTTAAAAGCCCAAACCAGATGGCACTAATGTATCGGTGCGCTGTGAGGATATGATAGTGATTGGGAGAGGGACGGGGTTGAGATCAGCCGGTTGTATTAAGGCGTTTCACTCGTCAGCGTGTCTCTTCTATCAAGAGGCTGTAGCTGGCCCTCGGGGCGACGGGCTGGTCCTCTGGGGCTCACGTAATTCAACAGTCTCACACTAAAACACAACTAAGAAGGAGGAGCTGTCTGTCTGTTTTACTTCCACCCTCCAGAGAAGACTCTCTGGCAGCATCGACATATAAGCAAATGACTCTCTGATAGGACATCATATTCTGCAACCCTAGAAAGGCTTATTATGACCGCCTGTAAGACCGCTTTTGCGATTTTTTTTTTATTTATCACACTTCCTGTCTTCGTTGACCTTATTTCCTAAATGATTTTGGCATTACTTAGTCGACAAGTTAAATGCATTAACATTGTTGTCTTTCTTGTTGGCAGCCCTTAAGGTAACATCTACAGTAAAGAAAGGGAAAAAGTAATTCTATATAACACTGGCAAATTCATTATGATATCGAAGGTTATTGCTATTATTGTTGTTGTGGTTGTTGTTGCAGCATCTGCTGATTTGTTGTTGTTATTTAGAGTAGGACTATAAAAGTAGGCCTACATTTAGGAAAACATTTGGTAACTTCAGTTCTTGTTCATGATCACATATCCAACGCAAAGGACATATCAATTTGCAGGTGGAAAACTTTGCATTTCTGTATGTTGTTTTTTTTAATTTTTAAATTTTTTTTTTTTGTGGTTCTTTTAACGTAAGAATTAAGCCGTCAAAAATATAATAAAATAATATAATGGACAACTGGACAATTGAAGACAATAATAGCCCATCGTACAATGACCTTCATGAGGGACATAAAATACTTATGAATGATGCATTTGCATGATGCCTTTTTTGTAGAGCTGTTTAGCAGCAACAGCCCAAAGACATTTACACACAACATATTAAATTAGTAAATTGACAGACACACAATAATTGCTGTGGGACCCAAATTATAAATGACACTGTAAATGCACATTATTATTATTATTATTATTATTATTATAATTATTATTACTGTAGATGAGAATGCTTCTGTTTTTATCTAGTTACACTTGTGGGACAAATTGGCCAGGGCATAAATTACGATAAATAATGAAAAACTGATTAAATGTATATATATTAATTTACAAGAGACATTCTGTCTGAATATCAGACATTTTTTGCGCTTGAATAAGTGCGGAGCTAAACGTCGTAACCATGCACAATGGCTACCTAAGATTATTATATCCTTGGCATTTCTTTACAAACTGTAAAAAAAAACAAACAAAAAAAAAAAAACTACTGTATGTTAACATATAGTACTTTTATACTGCGTCACATTCACCGAGTTGTTTAATGTTGATTGCTGTTTGTCTAGTGCCAACAGTGGTTATCACAGCCTAAAGCATAAAACAGATTACTTCATGACCACTGTATTACTTTAAGAAATACAAGTTTATTAAGAAATTCACAAACCTAGAAAAGAGGGAAAAGTGCTAATTAAAATGAAACATGGCCCCCAACATGAATGAGACAATATAACTAATCACGTTTATAAAAAAATAATAATCAGAAAGATTAACAAAACCTGGAACTGGCTGGCGTCATATTGGAAAATGATATCATACATACATGTGGGATCAAGAAATATGAAAAACCCTGAATCGTATTTTTTTGGCAGTCTGATGGATCTCTACCCACACTTTCACCTTTTAACCCAACAAAGTTCACAACCATGACACGAGGGCAAGTTTCACCATGCAGGCCTTGCTCAGTGCAAGTCACTGTGAAGACCAGATTGAGCTCTGATTTAATTACACATTAAAGCACTGAATTAATTAGGGCATCTTACGTTTACGTTTCATTTGGCAACAGTCAGGATCAACCGTGCGTAAAGTTGAGAGAAATCATTACGCACGCCAACAACACAAGGCTGAAGCGATGTCAGCGATGTTCATCCCCGTGAAAATGAAAAGCTTTTCATAGGCACAATTGTGGCTACAATACCAAGTTATGGCCATCAGTCCAAATGTTATATAGGTGCACGAAATGGCTCCCAGAGGTTGTGCTACCTGATGTGTCCTGATGACTTCTATACTCCCGATTCCATTTTGTAAAACGTCCTCCACATCAACTCGCGCATACCTCCCCATCGGCGAATCACGGGTGTCAGCTGGACCCGAACAGCTCGTCAGAATGGTCTCTTCAAAAAATACTCTCGGTTCTGGTTTTTTTTTTTTTTTTTCTTCTTCTTCTTTCATTTTTTTCTTTTTTGCTTTGAAATCGCGAGAATCGACTCTCGCTCTCGTAGTCCCCGTGTCACACAGACCGCTCGGTAAACTTCAAATATCAATCCTCGTGTGTAACGCCGAGTGTTTGGTCTCGTGTTCCCAGTAGGAGCAGTGCATCATGGACAGCTCCGCGGGCTGGCGGGAGCAGGCGAACTGAAGGCCCGCTCCGTTGCCGGAGGAGACCGGAGGCGGCGCCGCGGCGGCCGGGCTCAGCTGCTGGGCATGGTGGGGGTGCGCCGGGTGGTGGTGGTGACTCATGCCGTTGTACGAGTTCACCATGCCGGGGAGCGCCATGCTCTGCACCCGGGAGTAGGGGTTGTAGGACGAGGGCGCCGACAGCCCCTTCACGTTCACCGGGCTCACGTTGCCGCTGGCCATCTGACACGACGTGTAGGACATCGGAGTGGGCGGCTGGCCTAGCGACCAGGAGTTGTTCATGAAGCTGGACTGCAGGTACTTGGGCGGGGACAGGTAGCCGTAGCCGTCTCCCCCGAACAAGGACTTCCCCGGCTGGAAGTGCGTCGGCGGAGGTCTGAACGGCCGCTTCATCCTGCGGCGCCGCCTGTAGTTCCCCTTCTCGAACATGTCCTCACAGGCTGGGTCGAGGGTCCAGTAATTCCCCTTCCTCTCCCCGCCGCCCTCCCGCGGGACCTTGATGAAGCACTCGTTGAGGCTCAGGTTGTGTCTGATGCTGTTCTGCCAGCCTTTTTTGTTTTTCTCGTAGAAGGGGAACTTGGTGATGATGTACTGGTAAATGCCGGACAGAGTGAGGCGCTTCTCCGTGCTCTCCCGGATGGCCATGGCGATGAGAGCGACGTAGGAGTACGGCGGCTTCTGGGACGGGTCCGGCTTCTCCGGGACTTTGTCCTGGACCACCGGCTCCTCCTTGGGTCGCTCCTTCTCCTTGGTCGTGTTGGTGTCGTGGATCATTAAGGCCATTGCGTCATCCTCCGGGTTTTGGTAAGTGGCCATCATTGCGCGCACCAAAACAAAACACAAGTCCAGTCCAGATGGCGAAAAGCGAGCCTTCCAGTGGCGCTTGTAGCCTCGGCGAGCGAAACGATGTGTTGCAGAAGCTCGGGATGCACCGCGAATTGAAAGCTGTCCTCCGAAACTGCGCACAGAGAAATCTTTATTTGGCGTCTCAGTAGGTGACATGCACCAGACCTTCCTCTCTCTTCAAGGCGGATTTTTCCAAACTGGTTTCTGGAGGAGGTGCAACCCAAGTTGTGGTTTGTGAGTCAGTAAGCCCGGCCCTTTCCTCGTTTTTTCAGGCGCACTGACAGGCTGCTTTCGCTCCAATGCTCTCCATGGAGCGACGTAGTGCGCCTTGATTTGTGCGTATTTCAGTTCCGCCTCCGGTGGTTACAGTGAATGAAAAAACACAATCAGCTCTTCTTAACAAGTTTGAATTCATTTTAATCATACCCGGTTCACACTATGGACACTAAGCATCAATTTGCAGGCACGCAGGATAAAAAATCAATGAGAAACACCCAGTGCTGGAAAACTATGGACGTGAATGTATCATTTCAATATATTTCTGGAATTTGTTGAAGCACAGTTTTCCCAGTTTTCTAAATTCACTGGCAAAAAAAAAAAGGCTAATAAACATGTTTCTTTTGTTTTACTTTGTAGGTGAGAACGCGAGCATATCAGAAAAGGAAAAAAAAAGACACAAATGACTTTTGAATTAATTTTCATGCACAATACAGCCCAAAATAGAAAAGGCTACTTGGAACGATTTTTTTTAAGTCATACTTTTCTGTAGCCTATAGGCCTACAATATCTTTAGATTTGTCTCCCATCCAATTTAGGGGCACAATCATTACATACAGTACGTTTCTAAATGCATTTCCTCGCCTGGACAAACAGTTGTTTCAACAAAATTCGTTCCAAACAACTTTAGTCAAACTATACCCAAATATATCTGACGGAGCTGTGCCAAATAGAAGCTCTCACATCCTCATCTCAGACCAAACACATGCACATTCGCAAACGGCTGCACGTCCGCAGCTCCAAGACAGTCCGGAGAGATAGCGCCGCTTAATTAGCTCACATGGAGAGGGAAGTGCACGGAGAGGTGTACATTTCCCTGGCCACCCATGAGGGTCCCCTCGGCTTTCTCCGGGAGTGTATTTCCGTGCTCTGGGAGCCTGTGCAGGTGGAGCAGCATTGGCATGTGTGTCATCACCCTGCACCCAGTCTGCAGCCTGGCCGCAGCAGCTGAGGCGCGCGGAGAGCCAGCCATCTCTCAACGTGCAATTACCACAGACTCACGGGCTCGAGCGTTACAGCGCGATGTTATTTCTTGTTTCAATGTCTTTTTCACATGTTTAAGGCTGGGAGCATTTCCCGATAATCTCAACACCACTAATAAGCCCCTGCTTGGTAAGTGTCTGGCTTAGTTAAAACATTAGGTTATATCATTCACGTTAATTAACACGGCTATCAAATAACACAAGAAAAGACCAGTGCAGTTATCAATTTGCAGATGAATAAAATTATAAAAAAAATAATTCTTTACATATATATATTTATAATATTCATAAATGGATTGCCTGTTGTATGAATAGGCCTACTTATTTCTGACACCACCAGTGTGAAAAATGACAGTTGGTTTAGAGAGACTTTTTCTTTTTTTTATTATTAATTTGGGTTTAAGAAAAAGGGCATTTAACCTACTGTTCATTTACATGAAACACAAACCGACAGGAAAACGGTGGAGTGGTTTGTCAAAAATAAAGCACAAACCACAAAATAGACCCCCTTTTGTCCCAGCACGCGTTGTGTTTAGGTTTACCTCGTGATTTCGGGAGTTTGTTTAGTCTTCTTTTATTGTTCCAGAGAAAGTCTGTGGTCTTCTTGCCTTCCCTGGTTTCTGCACTCAGACAAAAATAGAAGAAGGAATCACCCAACACACTCCGGAGGGCAGACCTTTCAAAGTATCATTCTATTAGAATGCATCATATCGGTCTGCCCACACGATTATTCGCATTGAACTACTAAAACCTTTCAAAGAAACATAAAAACAGGAATACGAATACGGAAAAAAAGAAAGTCGAGCAGTTCCCTGTCGGCTGCAGGCCTATAAAGGCTCATTCAGTGGTTTAGTAGATCAACAGAGCTCATCATTTCTTCTTCATTAGTTTCTCATTTAGCAGAGGACCCCCCCCCCAACCCCTGCAGAGAGCCCCGGGGGTCCCCGTACATCACCATGACAACACTTCCGCCCACTTCTGACGCTCAAGAAGCTAAACGCTCAAATGAAGCCGGACATTAGGAGCCGGAGGCCAGGTGAGCTCCAGCCCCGACCGAGAGCGGACTCCAGCGTCTCTCCTCACTGTTCTTTCTTCTTTTATATTTTATATTTTCTGTGTTGTTGTGGCTAGAAATGGCTCCTGTCACCTGCTGCGAAAAAAAAAAAAAAAAAGGCTCCAGGTAGTCCTCCTCAGGAGCTCGACCGGTTGGCGTCTGTCTCACGCCCGCCGCTACGCGCTCCACCTACACCGACTGTGAACCCGGTGCTCTCCGTGGCAGAGGGCCCCGCCCGAGAACCGACGGTGCCTCCTCGGGCGGGAGTCACCGGCGTTACCGGCCGCGAGTCGGCCTCCGTCACCGGAAACCGTCCCGGGGCCCGCGGGCCGCGGGGCCGCGGCGGCACGCGGACGATCCTGCAAACAAAACAGGGACCCTGAAACCCGAGGCGGCTGCGGGCTCCAGCCAGGGCTCAGGAATGTTAATGTGATCGCACAGGCAGGGACTTTAGATGGCGAGAAATAAACATGCAAACAAACAGGCTCAATCCGCAAATAAAACAAAATAAATAATAATAAGAAAAGGAATTTATGGCCACAATGCACGGCCTCCTGATAGAGGCAACGTGCCAATTTGCTCAGTGTAATATGGGCTCATAGATGGAAATTTGGCCCCTAAAGAGTATTTTAGACACATGGTTTCTCCAATTTCTGTCATTTTCTGATGTATTATCACCCTGATCGAGTCAGAATTTACATCTTTTCCATCCCTACGTGTTCAGATAATAATAATAAAAAAAAAACCTGCATGAAGATGTTGCTCTGAGCCAAATACAACATGCCTTTCAGAAAGAGAGAGGTGCTGTGTGCATGCGTCAAAAACACACGACGTGAAATTATGTTTTTTTTTTATTATTTTTACTTGATTTATTCATAACAGACTTTCCTAGCACGGCGTATCTCGTCAGATCGCGTTGTTACACGTGTATAAAGTGGATTTTCTGGGCTGCACGACCTGAGTGAGACCGCATCATGCACTGCAGTGACCGAGAGGACTGTCACAGACAGAGAAGAGTCCGTGTTCTCCTCTTAGATAAATATACATCCTCGAAGAGTATTTCAACACCTTTCGAATAAACGCTCCAATAAAAAAGCTCCAACCCCGCACACACTTTGAAACATCTGAAATAGTAATTTGCCTTCATGCAACATGTAGGTCCATCTACATTCACGTAGGCCTATCAGAGGGCTGTGTAACAATATATATTTTAGTGGTAAGATATGTCAATCAGTTTCCACAACCACAGGCTACAACCACAAGCAATTCCTCCTCAAAAAGCAACTGCATCACTGCGCACTGGGTGATGGGAGAAATGACTTTTAGAAACCCTACAAGAACCTGCTGTGCTGTCACGTCTGTCTCGCACACTGCATCTTTTTATTTGACGCAGGCCCACTTGGTGTGCGTGTGGTGCTATGAGGTGAAGAGCCGTCATTGTAGCGGGCCGTAATGTGGTTTGAAAGAGTGGAATTCCTGTCCTCGCGCATTTCCTGCCCTCGCAGGCCTGGGACTAGGATGTTTATGATAGCGCGTGCGGGTGGAATGCGGCGGACGGATCCGCCGGGTCAGGTCGGGACCGGAGGACAACCACCGGGGCCGGGCAGGCTGCGGGCAGGCTGCGGCAGCAAGGTGGGACCAGGCAGAAAACTGCTCACACAGTTACAAATTCTATCTTCACGGTATTATTATTATTATTATTATTATTATTATTATGAATAGTATTCTTATTATTGAATTAGGCTACTTGATTAAATAATTAATTAATGCATAAATGCAATTCCCTCTCATACAATATAACTAGGAACTTGTAGTCATAATAATAAACATAAAAATACATGTAACTAATACCATTATTATTATTATTATTATTATAATTATTATTATTATTATTAGGTAGTGTTGGTAGTTGGTATTTGCTGTATTTTAACAAAAAATGTATGCAAAACATATCTATAATTAGGCTTTTATTAAGAATCATTGTGTGTTCAAACTTTGCCTTTTTCTATTAGGATGATTTTTTTAACTGAGTTTGTCCACACTGGCGTATTTTGTCCAGGAAAACTAAAAAACTAAAAAATCTATTTTAACTTTTTTGAAATGAATGTTATCAATTTTCTTATTCAATAATGTTGTGAGATTAGACGATTATCAACTGAACGTTGTCTCTTCTGTGGGAGATGTTAATATATTGAAAGTATTGTATATAAAAAAAAGTGAAATTAACTTGACAGCTAAATGGAATGATTATGGTCACCAAATTCAATATATAAATTATTTAAATTTATGGGAATGTGAAGCAACCTGTTGAATTTTTCTGAAATATTTTTTCTTACATGTATGCTACATTTGTAGAATAAAGCTGAACACAGTAAAACACACCTAAGCTATTGTGTTTGAGTTAATGTGGGCTGACTGTTGATTAAAACTATGCTTTATTGTTTAATGAGTCCATAAGTAGGCTATTGGTCCATCTGGCTGTGTGGACGGACATCTCTCACTGGTTGTCCCAGTTTGATCTCTCTGGGTTGGTCTCAGGTTCATTTGCATCTGGCTTGCCTGCATGATTAAACATCAACAAGACATTTCTTCCCCTCAATGGAATCCTTATGAGGTGTAGGAAAGAGATGGGGGATGGACAGAGAGAGGGATAGAGGGATGAGGTGAAGAGGAAGAAGAAGGATGTACCCTCAGCCCTCATGCAGCGTCTTCAACATGGCGCCTCTTCCTCTCAGAAAGAAGAGAGAGATAGAGCAAATAAACACTGACCACCAGATTCCGCCCATCTCCTTTACGTCCCCGACCGCATGGATTAAGGGATGCGGATGGGGGTACACACGGACATAAACACATATGCACATGTGCACATGCTCTCACTTTTGAGGAGTTGTGTGTATGTGCATGTGCTCCCATAAGAAAAAATGTCTTATTAAGGGGGATTCTTGGCGGGTGGTGTGTAAGGGACATTTCCTTACTTTGTACAGTCCATCCCCTCTCCTTCAAACACTCAGATCATTGTGTGAGAGCCCCCCCCACCCCCACCTCACCCGTTCTCTCACCCTTCATTAGCTGCAGTGCAGAGGGTGACGTGTTTTTTGGGTGGCTTTTTGGTGTTTACATTTCTTATCAGCTGCAGGAAGCCTATGGGAAGCTCTACAGCCTTCCACAGTAACTCCTGTGACATGGACATAGTCCATCAAAAAGCAAAGACGACCTGAATTGGGTTTTACAGGAACAATTACGGTTTCTGAATTGTTCTCCTATACAAAATTGTAGATAACTTCTGTTTTTAAAGTTTGAATCTTTGAGAAATACCAATACACAACAAAACAAAACAAAAAAAACTTGAATTAGCATATTTCACTGTAAAAAAAACAAACAATTTAAGGCTTGATATTGGACTAAATTGGTTGAATACCCTTTGCATTAAATGAAAAGTGGGTATGTTGGTTACAAGTTAAAAGGATGAACAATTCTTTTTTCTGCAAGTGCAATAACTGGAAAAATGAAAGGAGTATGGGAAGTAATAGATGAGAGGAAGGTAGAGGGAAAAGAGCGAAGAACTATTGCGAAGGATAAGTCAGAGTAAGGAGGGAGGTGAGGAGGGAGGACAGAGCAGAGGAGAGCCACATTGTGTTCTTGCTAACCTTTATGGAGAGGTGAAGTGCTGCAGCCTCCTGCCAACAAGAGTCTCTTTGAGGTTTTCTTGAACTGCTGCCAGTACTTAAATGATTCACAGGAGCAGAAGTATGTGTGTACAGCACGTGTGTTCGAGCTGAGGGAAGAGCTTCTGAGTCAACAAATTTGTAGATTGCGTGTGTTGGTCCAAATACTGTACATTTATGTGAGAGGGGAAGAGGGAGATAAGGCGAGGGAAAAGAGAAGAAGGAGGTGAGATGGTGATTATCAATGCTCGGGGTGGATGTGAAGAAAAGAACAGTAACAAGCCAAACTCACACTAAGCCAAAATCTTCCTCCTCGCAATAAACCTTTTTCACCCCTGAAACAGCTTAACCAGTCACAGCCCCAGCCACACTCACACTTCAAAATCCCCAAGTAACCTCAAACCCATTTCCACATCTTCATCCCGGCTGGGGATTAGATTTCAGGCCAAATCAAAACAAGTCACTTCGTTAGAGGTAATTACACAGGTAGCCTACCTCGCTGGGCAAACAAACATGGCTGCCAGCTGACACCCTGAAGACAGATCAAAGCCTGGGCCTGACAAGGACCGGGAGGAGAACATTCAAACACTGGCTTGTTAACCACTCGCGTACTCCCATTCACTCTCACATATGCACAACTAGCTTCAGGGTCCCACACAATCTTCTTCATGCAGTTCCTTTTTCTGCAGTTGAAAGATTGAGAGGGATTGGAGGGGAATAGAGGGACCTTTACAGTTGAGCTGCATGGGAGATCAGTGTGTGTTAATGGTGCAGAACGGCAGAGATGTACATCATATGGCGTGCTAGGGGTGGTACAGTTCTCAGCTTTGGTGGTCTGTGTGTTAGCCTGGTGAGGAATGATATCGGGCATGGTGGCTGTGCTCCCTGTCAATGTGGCTCTTTTCTACGACACTCTATTGTAATAGCCACTTTTATGCCTTGTTCCACTTATCCCTTGTTTCGTGTCATCTTAACTTTTCTTCAACGTTGGGCATGCTGTTAAGCACCACAACCTTTTTTACGACACTCGGACTTGAAAATGTTCTCATGAATACTAAAACACAGATTAATTAGTTCCATTCTTGAACACAACATTTGGCAAAATGCAAGAACTACTCCATTCACATGTGCTGCTCTTTCTGTTTCTCTCTCTTACACACCCTGCAGCCTCCCTTTGAACCACACTGTTGTTAGGACAACCAGGCAAGGTTATTCTTCCTTTCCCTAACATGCCAGCCTACCCCTGTACAATAGAGCAGAGTGTATGTGGGTTGGAGTGAATAAGGCAAGAGATTTTATCTAATCACCGCATGGAAAAAACCAACGGGAAGACAGTCTTCACTGAACACCAGCTGTCCATTATGGTCTTTCTACTTGCTTGCTCTCTCTCTCTCTCTCTCTCATCGGTGTTCTATAATGTTCCTGTGTTGCTGCTTTATCTCTCCATCTCTTTATTATTCATTAAGCGTAGATATAGCTTGGTCCATGCTATGCTACTTTGCTAATGACAATCTTACTGATTGGTGCAACAGAAGCTGCTGTAAGAGACGGCTCCCATGCATTACAGCTTAATATGCTGGTACATGTACCCATGTTGGGCAGACCTAAAAGAGAAAAGGGAACAAAAGTGATAGGATATGGATTGAAATCAGTGCAGTATAAAAGACATAATGACACAATGTAAAATACATTTTAGGATCTCAGAGTTGAGTATATTAACAAAGTATATGGTTTTTACTTAATAATTAAGTGATGGAAAAGTAAAACTTATGGAAGAAAAAAGTTTTTCAATGTAATAAATGACCACAAATTGAGTATCAAAAAGGGACTTTTTGAGACTCTAAATTTGGCCATCATTTTCTTTCAGCACATGATGTTGCAAATGCTGAGAGATGATGTTCGAGGCCACCGCTGCTGAGTTCAAACAGATCCAGTGAATATATTTTGAAGATGAGATCTTGAAACCACACGCACCACTAAAACACACTGTACTCGGCCAACAGAGTGTCATTCTCTGCAGGATCCGCTTGCACACAGCACACCACACAAACCTCCCCAATTCCAGCTCTCCTGCCTCCGTCATGACCACAATAACAAACAGGAAAACCAGGCAATGGAACACACACACGCACGAAAAGACAAAATCACTTGCATTAAAAAAAAAAACATGCGCGCGCACACACACACACACACACACACACACACACACAAACAGCACATCCAGTGGCTGTGGTAACCTTGACGATGGTTTAAAAGTGGGCTAGCCGGGAGCAGTGGATGAGAGGAGAGTTTAGGGTTACTGTTTCCAACTGGAACACAGCAGAATCCCCTCTGTCTCCACTTGGATCAGTCATCAACACCTAATTGCTGCTGGAAAATGCAGATGTGGATAATAGGAATATTGATCCATATAAACTCAGTATTTCATATAAATACTCCCTGGAGACGCCATATTTTTTTAAGGCTTTGGTCATGAACTCCATGTGCATTGTACTTGGATTATTCTTTCAAAGAATTCTTTTTGAAAATGATCACATTGGCCAAAGAGTCGATACGTATTATCGATACATATTTTACATGTCCATGTAACTTTTTTTAGTCCATGAAAGTACATGTTTCCAACAGGTGGAGTGGGTGGTAAAAGGAAAAGCACATGAGAAAATGTAGTGCAGATGAGTCCACGTAATGTAAGAAATAAGATTATTCTCTTTGCAACAAGAAGTAAAAGGGCTTATGAGAAATATTTGAATTTTAAAAAAACTATAACTAACAAAGTGAAATAAAACATGAGTATAAAAATAAATAGTCTTTTGTAAAAGTGTGAGAAAGGTGATTACTTGAAATTATTTTCTAAGGAATCAAGTTTTTCCAATGTTTATTAAAGAATTTAGAAAAACAGGACATTTATAAACTGTAAGACGAGGGCTGCCATTTTTTTCTAATTTATCCCATAAGTATGTTGTAACTATTAAATATTAATGTGACTAATGTATGAAACTTTTTAAAATATTTTAAACGTGGTACATATTGCATCTTAAAGTGAGCAAAAGTGCCATTTATCATTGTGTGAAGCATAATTATTGCTTAATTAACTTCTGTTGCCAAAATAACAACTCTAACAGAAAGTAGTACTACAGTGGTACAGTAGTACAATTAGGTTTGTTTGTGGGAAACAGGTGGCTGTCAGAATTTGAGATCATGCAAGGTGACATTCGTGACATCCATGACTCACGGGGTAAAAGAGGAGTATTAGAAGGGAGAACACGTCCCAGGGAGAGCAGAGCAGGGCGAGGGCAGAAGAGGGGGGATAAAAGGAGGGAGAGAGCGCTTCCTTTGGTGCGTTTTCCCCCAAGGGCAGAAAGGAGGAGAGGGTCTGCTCCCCTGACAGATCTGAAGATGTCCTGTTTTGCTTTTCCTCTGCTCTCCCTCTTCCTGCAGGAAGCAACATCACGCTGGGCACCAAAGCCTTGGCAAGCACTGGCCATTCAGATCTGGTACTGATGTGCGCTGTCTACAGACATAATGGTACAATAATGGATAGACATACAGATGTGCAAAAAGTCAAATGTAATTGACATGAGACGTTGAAGAAGTACTGTAAGTGGTTGAGCCACTGTATTAATGTCTTTGGTAGAATTGTTGAATTTTCAACCAAAGCCTAAACCTAAAAAGTCACTTCAAGAAATGCACTTTATGATAAACTGCCAGGAAAATCTACAACTGCCACTGAAAGATAAAGGACCAAATACACTGAATTTAATTTATACTGAATGTGTTTTTCAAAATGAAATATCCCAACTCAAGTTAGATTTTTCTGTGCCATATTGTACTTTGTTTTAAATCCTAGAACCACTAAAAACTTCCAAATGAAAAGGCACTGGAAACACATGAGACAAAAATTTAAGGAAGAAAAAATAAGCGTTCAACTGATAATTTGGAGTTGAAATAGTTAAAATACTGAAATAAGTTGAAGTGATAATGCAAATACAGTTCCTAAAAGAAGTTGAAGTGGTAGTTAAAATGGAAGAGCAAAAAGAAGTTGAAGTTTCAGCTTGAGTGTAAACACTGAATGGTGTTAATTAAGTGTTCTTGCAAATGAACATTTGCAGTTAAAACATTTGATATGGTTGAAATACTGAAAGAAAGAAGAAGAAAGAAGTGGAAATATGCAAAATACAATAGCAAAAGAATTTGAGATGGCATAAAAATGGAAGGGCTGAGAGACGTTTTATTTTCTGTATACAGATTTAAAGTTTTCATTTAAATGTAAGCTCTGAGGCATGTTGAAGTTTCAGTTGTAGTGAAAGCACTGAAAGGAACTGAAATCGCCAACGTGTGATAAATTAAGCAGGAAGTGACGTCTGAAGTGTAATCAGTGAAAGCAGATGAACTCTCATTAAACAATAAGTGATGAAAGCAGTGAAACTGCGTGCTGACATGTAAGCCGTGACTCAGCAGTGTGCCAGTTGAGGAATAACTACTAAAAGTCAAAATGCACTGAAAACAAATTAAATTATTTCGCCCTAATAACACAATCCTGTCATGCTTGTCATGAATATGAGATGAAAACTCTCTCAAATTCATATTCACAAATGATAGTATATAGTCACACACATGCAGCCGTGCTTATAACACAATACATGTACCACTCACACACTCATACAGATGTCACATTCATTCATAAAATTAAAACAATATACAATTATGCACACACTGAGGTTCGTGGTGATTTTTTTTCTCATATCTGTCCCCAATTTAGTATTTCACACTGACATCATGACCAATACACACCCAGTGTAGAGTAGACTCTGTGGTCGGGGTCTCCCAGGACACTCTCATGCTCTTTCAGTCTCTAACAAGGGCCGGGCTCACTCTTTCTCTTCCTCTTTCTTGCTCTCCTTCGTACATAAGCCACATTTCTCTCTCTCCTCCGACCATTCATTCTCATTGGCTGCCTCTGTGTGTTTTCCTCTCATTCTTAGTGAGAGACTTTATCTCTGGATCAGATAAGGCCTCGGTACTGGTCTTAAACCTTCAGCAGATCTGTCCAAACACATGAGCTCATGTCAGAGCGCCGCTGCTGCCTGTTAACTCCATGAGCTAATAAAGAGTCCATGTGTTAGTTGTTCACGCTGTGTGAAGGTGTGGTGGGCCATGGTGTCTTTCTTCTTCATCTTTCACTTCAATTTCTAATCAATTTCTCACCCCATGCTTCCCATATGCCAACCCACCTCTTAATTTGGATCGTTTTGACCATATCTCATTTTTTAAAAGTCTCACTGTCCCTTGCTCTTTCCTCTCAGTGTCTCTTGATCAGCTATGACTCTAACAGCTTGAATTTGATCATGTTAACACTATCAGATGTGGAGATCTCAAACACAGGGTGTCGTCAAGACAACAAAGCTGAAGCCACACAGGCAGAGCTGGGCTCGACCTGCATGATGGTGTCTTTGGTGATGTGTGTGTGTGTGTGTGTGTGTGTGTGTGTGTGTGTGTGTGTGTGTGTGAATTGTCTAGTGAGGGATTGGGCGAGCAAAGGGTGTGAATGTGTATGTGTGTATTTCAAAGTCTGGTACAAAGAGAACAATGGCTGGGTATGTGAATTTTGTGTGCGCACGTGTATTTCATCACCCTGTGTGGCTGTTTGGTGACTGGCTTGTGTGTATGTGTGTGTGTATTACATCCCTGCGGGGAGAGGAGGGGGTCCGTTAGGAGAGGACTAAGGTTACCCCCTGATAGAGGCAGCGCAGGGTCATCCCGCGGCGGGACACTTCTCAGGGGCGACCCTGCGGCCCCTCGTGGCCCCCCGAGCAGACGGGACTTCTGAGGAGGGAAGAGGAAGGACCAGAGGAGAGACCCCCGGAGAACAGGACCCCCGGTCTGCCCCAGACCCCGGACCCCAGCCTCGGCAGGGCCCGACCCAGGCCCAATGTGTTCCCAATCAGGAGAAAGACAAACAATACTTTTATTAAAGAGAGGGGGGCCGCTGAGACCAGCCGCACACACACACACACAGGGAAAGAGAGACACACACATTTGTTCCATGGAAATAAATGGGAGCAGATTTATGTCTTATTAACACAACGATTAAGCAGTTGTAAATCAGCACTTGAAAATAACAAATCACTATTATCACCATCACCCATGACCCCAACTCCTGCCTTCCCTTTCCTCCTCCGCCTCCTCGCTCCTCCATTCTTCTTGGTCTCTATCCGGGAAAACAAACGGAGGGATTAGGGATTTGTGGAGGGGTAATGGGAGCCAGGTGGAGGAGTGCGACTGTGGGGGTGTCCTGCCAGATTAGCGGGAGCAGCAAGCCCCAATCCCTCACACTCCCTCCTAAAGGCAGCTAATGTTTCTTTTGAAGAAATAATCCCGTTTGGCCATCTAATAGCACTTGGCAATTATAAGCCTTTGCAGGGCATGTATGGTATTACCAGGACTGGCTACCTTCAAGGGGAGATGGAAGGAGTGAGGAATATTTACAATAAAGCATCTTGGCATATGAATATCCAATACATGATTCTCCTTTTTCCTTTTCCTCCTCTTCTTCTTCTGTGGTCTTTGATCACTATGCCCAGAGGGAGTCTACAAGAACAGAACAGGACAGATCCACGTGCACTGATAGATGCCCATCACACTGTGACTCTGGAATGCCCCAGCCAATTAAACTTCACACAGAGATATCACAATGTTTTTCCTAAAGATGAAGTAGTAATTTATTTCGTATTTCTTCTTTCTTCTTCTTATTAGATTTTACATGCAGCTGTAGCAGCTCCTCCAATTCCCATGTGCATCGTGGCACATAGTGTACATCAACATTCTCCTTAAAAGTCAAGTGTAATCTATACTAAATTTAATCACTTTTCATATGTGAACACACTACATGCTCAAAACCTGCTAGAACTAGTGTTTACTATGGATTTGGGACACAGCTCATAATTATGTCACACATTTGGCCTACAAATGTTGCCCCCTTGTGGACCGCTGCAGAGAATAAACAGCTTTACAGAGAGCTTTAACTGACTGTCTGACTGACTGATCCCAGCCCGATAACAGCCTGTTTGTTTTGTTTTGTAGAAGTGTTGTTCCAAACAGCTCCCGTCTGTCCAGAGAGACTGCAAAAACACAGAGAGCTTAACAAGCTGACAGGAGAAATGAAAATCAGAAATGTGCGTTTGTTTAAAATTCAGATCAGTAAGTAGGCTTTAACGAGACATTTGAATATGAGAGAGATCCTTCGTCCAGTAACACACACAGGCACATTTATGCATCTGTTGCCACTTTGGACCCCCCTTTTCTTAAATCTTAAGTAAGCCGGATGGAGGGGAAGAATTAACCCCTATGCAGAGGGAGGTGAATTCGAAGTCAGACTTTTCACACCTTCTCTGCTTTGCGCAGACACACACACACACACACACACACACACGAAACGCAAGCATTCTCCATGTTAGCTCAAGCGTAATATCCAGCAGACGATGGAGAAGTGTGTGTATGTGTGTGTGTTTGGGGGGGACTCATCATGTAGCCCCACCGTATCGGCTTCTGTCTCTTCATCATCCGAGTGTTTATCTCCCTCCTATCACAAAATCATGCACGATCGTGCTCTGGATAAGTCTAAGCATCATTTGACATCACTAGGTTTGTATCTTCGGAGAGAAAGCATGTAGGCTATTTCAGTGATTCAGTGTCTGTCTAGACACATAAAACAAAAGAAAAGAGGTTTTCAGTGGAGACATCCTGCAGTCGGGGGTCAAACAAGTTAAAAGAAAAGCTTCCTTGTGATCAACACTTGGGGAAGGCAAAAAAAAAACAAAACCAAAACATGATCGTCATTACAAGTCTAGTTTGAGCTAAACTTAGGAATGGCCCACATCACGTCTGCTTGCTGTGCTAAAGTTGAAAAGTTCATTGTCACATCAGCTGATTAGCACAGATCCGAGGCGAGCCAAATGAAAGGCTCCTCGCTACAACAATCAATTGCAAAGAGTTTATTAGTGATTGAGAAGGAAAGAAAACACTTCTCCTCTCCTTTGTATTCCTCCCTTCTTCCCTCCACCCTGCACACTTCTGTCGAGGGCCCAGATAGTTGAGTAAGCGGGGCGGCGAAGGCGAACGTTGGTGTGTTATACATCAAAGGCCGGCACACGCACACGGAGGAACACGCCTGAAATAAAAGGCCTGCGAAAAAACAAACACCGCCCTTTGTTCTGAGAGCTGAGGTCTGTTCCGTCCCATGATTAGAGAAAAGAGCGAGGGAAGAGGAGGCTGCGAGTGCGCGGACGACGTAATAAGCGGCCATATTTGCTTCATCAGATTCTTTGAGAGGGATCCGTTGCAGTGAAAGAACCGGAGGGTGTCAGTCAGCAGAGCCCCGGACGGCAGGAAATGTCACTGTGGTGGGTTTTGCGATGTTGGCACGACATAACTAATCACTAATTGCTGATTAGCTTTTCCTTGCATGGAGATAGCTGCTGAAAAGTGTGGCTGCTTGAGTTAGGAGGCCTTTAAAATTACAACTAGGGAAGGATTTTCCATTTGTTTTGTATCCAGTCTATTAGCTTTTACCCTTGCTGCTATGAACACAGCTAGATTTATTTAACACATGCAAATTTGTGAAAATTAGAATCCTATCTTAAATTAGCATTTTATTAACAAAAAGCAGAAACTAATTCAGCAATCTATGACTGGGGCTTCTGAATTGAATGATGAGTAATGAAGGAAGGGCAAAGATATAAGAATGATGAAGTCACTAAGCAAACTTCTGAAAGAAATTATGGATAAGTGGGATTTTTGTTAAAAGATGCACCATAGAGAAAGTTCAAATGTAGACTATGTTGTGATTATTTATTATTGGCTAATGTGCTGTCATGACTCGACCCAAAATGATTTGGGTGCAGGTTGTGATGCTCTTGGGTCTCCTGTCACCGATATTTTTTTATAGATTATGGGGTGTAACTGTGAACATTTGCATAATTAGAGGTGGACAATTTTCCATTTAAAAAAAACAGACCACTGCAATTCATATAAAAGCTAGAAGAAGCTTAATGAATGCATCCTAGATCTAGTCTAGTATTAAATCTGCACTTATCAATATTATATTTTAACAATGGATCAATGTGTAATGCAAAACGGGTCACAAAGTGGTTTAGCATCTCATCTTCTTTTTACGGTCCCAAACTTTACTGTTTTGGTTCAGTCCCACAGCTCTCACCAGCCTTGTTCCCAGATGCAAAAAAGCTCACTGTACACCATCTGCCCACTACCAAACATCTGTCAGACAAAATTAGCTGCTAGCCGGTAAACCTCAGTGGAGCCGTTAGCAGCTAAAGAGCAACATATTTCCCTTTAGCAGTTGGTGGAGAACAAAACAGAGCTAGAAGGAGAGTGAACGTTATCTTAAATTTCATTAAGATAAGGGAGTGAATGACTTTTCCAAATTATTTGGAAAAACTAGAAGAAAAGCTTGGACCAAAAAAAGGCACTAAGTCTTATACCATTATCTTGCTCAGCATATTCAAACCGCTGCATGGTGAAACCTAGGCGTCACCCAGCATGTGCCTTGCCGAAGTGTCCATGAGCAAGAAATAGAATCCTATCAACTCCCGAGGCACTGGTCTGCAGCTGGACCTGACCTTTGACCTCTCTACTGAATGTAGCCATGCACACAGAGAACGTCCTGGTAGTGATTAATCCGAAGTGTCTTGAACATTCACATTGGATTTAAGCTCATTTACATTTTTGCTGTTAAAATTAAAGGCCTAAGGCATGTTGACAGTATTGATTACTGTGCAAATTTCTTCTTCACCTAAATTATCCAGCAATATATTTCATCTTTTAAATAAACAAAACAAATCTTGAACATCTGAATTCTCACTTCTTTGATCTCTGAACAGTACAGTCATACGTTTCTTATACTGCAATGCTATTACCTCCTTCGTCTCATATCTGTAGTCGGATATCAAGAACAGGCCTCATCCTATGTAGTCCTGTTTAAGCATATTGATCTGAAAAAAGAGTTGTATCTCTCTCTGGTCAGGGAGATTATATCCGACTGCTGTAAATCAGACACAGGTGGATGAACTTCCTCCTTCCTATGTCTGCCTCCCAGCTAACCTCTGCTTTACCCTTTCTTTCTTTTCCTCTTTGTCAATCTCTTTTTTTCTTCCCCTTGATACACTCCTCCTTTCTATAGTCCAGTTCAAGGGTGTCATGAAACAAAAGAGGAAGAAAAAGGTTACAGCCACGTGAAAATATCCATGCAATCGCATATTTCAGAATTTAGTAGCGGACGTGCTGAAAATATACAAACATCTTCTTAGACTTTGTCTTTTTTTTACCACTCCTTTTTCTAAATTCATTGGCATATAAGAAATTAATTCCACACAAAAAGCCAAAAATTAACTTATGTGGCTTGAAATTCTTTTGTAAATGTAGGCAGACACTTAAAGGATAGACCAAACGTTTTGAGCTTCTGATTATACAGTTAGGCCTATACTGTATAGTGCATTTTTTTTTATAAATTTGACTTATGGACGAGCAGGCACACCTTCACATCAGCACTGTGACTTAATCAAAGAATTTCTGTGGAAGGAAGCTGGGCGTTCGAGTAATAGGACTTGCTGTTTGGGTGCACAAAGGCCTCAGTGACACGGAACGTCTGTCTGGAGTCCTATTCATCAAACTTAGAAAACCTTCAGAGGAAAAATGTGGCTAACTCTAAACCTTTTTGTGCCGCTTATACATCAGTGTGCCTTTGCAGCTGCCTTAGGCCATTCAGGTTCATTAAATACGTACAATGTCACAGACATTTATAACTAGCAGAGTGATGCTGCACTATCCAATTACAGGAAATTCGTTGCTAACACAACCTGCTTTAAATGGAGACAAAGTAACTTTTGAAAGAAGCAAACATATTCTCTGTACAAATGCAAAGCTGAATTCAAAAGCAATAAACCCTCACTTAAATCAAAAAACTTTGAATACAGACTGATATAGATACTGCTGTGTAACTGATATTAATTAATGCATTAGATTATTTTTTTTGCTAATCAGGGGCAGTGCAACATGCTGTTAACACAACACACACATCCCGCAGTTATGGAGGAACATTAGCATTCATTTGGCGTTGTGTTCCTGGCCTCCTCACAAATGTAAATACAATATTCACTTGTCTTTTTTCTCGTTTTCTCCTGAGGAAAATATCTGGCTTTTTTAGCTGTAAGTGCTCCACTGGATGCTGACTTTGTCTGTGTTCTGTTAAGTGCATGGTTACCGTTTCATGGTTGTGGATCATATAAGCCGAAACAATAAGCTGAAAATCACTAAAATGCCCTGTAGAGCTAACTCTCAGTTGGTTGATGATAAATAAATATATCCTGCCGCAGTCTGCTCTTAATCATCTTGCTCCCAACTTGCATATCAAACTCTAGATCGTAACCCTTGCTCCCGTTTTTGTTACGAACAGAAAAACTATTTTTAAAGTCGCAAATATTTTCCCAAGATGTTGTTGCTCCAGAGTTAAGGCTAAACATTCCCCAGCGAAGGCCATCGTGGGCCCTGTCGGTGTGTCCCGTTAGGGGTGGTGCAGCAGCGGTGTGGCTGAGATTGTCACAGACACCAGGTCAGAGAGGAACCGTCTGTTCCTGCTACTGTCTATTCTGTGAATTGAACTTATTTGCTGATTATTTCAAACGTCCTACATTAAAGATCACTGCTGCTTTGGATTAGTAAATATTTGAAGAATTCATCACTAAAACCCTACACTTAAATTAAATTAGGAGAAAATGTCACTGCCTTAATTCATTATTTAGTATCTCTGAAATATAAAAGATATTCTATTGCTACAAAAAAGGGTAAACCCCGAGGCTAGATTAGCAAGTTTCATCAAATAATAGTTTGATGTTTGTGCAATAACCAAAATGTGTAGTTTATGAATTACAATCATCATTTATTGCTTTCATTGATGATTTAAAAGAATAAAACAAATGCTAAATCTCCCTATTATGTAATTCATAATTTACTACAATTGTTCCTGTAACTCTAACCCTACGTTGTCATTATTAGACTAGAGTATCTGCCACCTGACAGTGCTTATCATGCTTTATTTTATTAAATACACACTTCAAATGTAATGTTTGAAGCTTGACTTAGCAAGCAAGAAAACTTATTGTTTTTTCAGACCCATATATGTTGAAGGAATGATTGCCAGGGTAATCTGTGCCTGTTAAACTGCCGTAGGCATAATATGCTGCTGCATGTTATGACAGATGAAACACCAATATTATGACAGCACTATGGAGTGTTTAAAAGACATTTCAGAGGTAATAGGATAGAGAAGATGAATTTGCAGTTCCAATCAATTTGCATTGTGTCGGCCTTCATGTGCGGATGGGTAGAGATGAGTTTGTTATATCAGCACCAGAAATGCATCTAGTCATGACAGATGCTTGGAGAGTGTAGTCCCTATGACACACTGCTGGGCCGGTGTTTTAGAGAGTGTTATGAAAACAGCGAGGCTCTTAGATGGATGGAGAAGAGTTCATTCATACAAACACACACGCAGATTTACGCTCGTACCATTTCACCGTCGTCCTTCACTTCAGCAGCAAGGTCATTTAAGAACAAATTCTTATGTACAAGGACGGCAGCAGTGAGTTGACCTCTTTGTGTGCAGGAGAATTAAGGCAGAAGAAAAACACATTCAATGTTAAAGGACAAAACTAGATAGTGATAGTTAATAACAATAAATAAAAGGCAATAAGCAGCAAAACACAATTAGAGATAGGCCAGAAAAAACATAGGAAGCAAATCAGAGGCGTAGAAAATCAACACCTAAAAAAATAGTATGTTTTAAATAACAGGCAACAGACAATAATGTAAATACTTTCAAGAAATACCTATTTCGTATAAACTTCTGGCCCATTACGCTGTACTAAGGTTAGGTTTGGCAGAATAATGCATTGAAGCCATGGGTAATTTTAGCAGAATTCAAGACCCTAAAGGGTCGGTTCACCAAAATTACAAAAAAAAAACCAAAAACATGTTTTCTTACCAGGGCCCAATTAGCCTGCTAGGGAGCCCATCTTATTTTTTGCACCCCTTTGATCCCTCGAATACATCCATTCTGCTCCCAGAAATCTACTAATATCTGTAACCTGCCCCAGGTTTGCTGTACTGAATGTCAGTTAGTTTGGTCAAATAGATTTTAACATAATTTTAACTGATATATTTTTTTTAATTAAAGCTATTAAAACTAAACTTTGACAATGGGCAGGAAGCAGTCACATAAAACTGCTTGGAAAAAAAACATCAGTTGTCTTCTTCTCTTTACTTTAATCTTTTTCCAGTTTTTCAGGTTTAGAAAGAAACATTCAGGTGTCAGGTGTTTTGCAGTAAATCAAATTCCTATTGGTCGAGTGTTTATGTTGACACAGCAATACACAGCCTGTTCAGTGCTTAATGTGAAATAAAAAGACAACTTTTTGGCTCTAATCAAAATGGGAAAGAAAAAATAAATTTGTGGGCCAGATTTAAGAATAAATTCTGAACATGTAGCAGGCCATTTGGCTGGTATTTAGACACCCTTGTTCTTGTGGTACCTAGATTTCATAATACATTTTACTTAAGAACTAGTCTCTATGAAACCTGACAGCATGTGCTGCTGATTTTATAAATGTTATTTGCTTTCAGCACCACAAATAAAATTTTGTTTACATGCAATTACATTGGCGTGGAGGCCCAATTCTCAGGGCTATATCTCTTTAAGACCTGGGTAAATAAATGCAAAACTTTCTGCATGACTAGATAAAAGTAGAGGTTGAGTGCGAAAATATGTTTATGTCAGGAAAAAAAAATATTGCTCAGGGATATGATCCTATCAAAATGAATACGGCACCACATCAGCCGCGGTAGAAAAGACTTCAATGGTATGCCTCAGTGTAGAATCACCTGCATCACAGTGGCTATCACTCGTCTGTCACGTCCTGACCTCACTCTATCTGTCCCTCTGGAGGTGTTGACACTCACCATGTTCCTGATATCTGGGAACAACCAATCCCGCAATCCCCTCCTCACCCTGAAAAGCTCCATCCACCCCCCAGCCCACCCTTTCCCTGTCGCTGCCGAGGCCACAGGCCTCATGGGAACCGCCTATCTCTACCCAGTGCCCTATCAGATTGTTGACACGAACAGATACCCTCGCAATGAAAATATTTTGCTTCTCCTAGCGCTGACATTGGCCTACATGGACCTACAGCTCTACCCCCGTTGGGATAAACAGCTCCTGTGTAGTGTGTGTGTGGGCGGGTGCGGATACTTGCGGGTGTCCGGATTTGCTAACAGGTGCATGAAATAATCAGCTCAGGCATTCTTGATATCACAGCCAGTGCTGTGTGTGCGTGTAATAATGTGTGTGTGTGCATGTTTGGTCAAGGGGGCTTGCAGTCAGTTAAGGGTGTGAAATGGGGGCAGAGGGTGCAGTGAGGAGAGTTGAAAGGTATATGTTGCTATACCGGCATGATGAATGTTTGGCCCGAAGTCAGAAAGACTATTGAAGAGTGAAATGATAGGAGGGAAAATTAAATCAAACCAAAACAAACCACAAAGTGGTTGGTGGAAAGTAGCTACTGGTAAAAGCCAGAGCAGAACAAGTGGAGGCAGTTTCAACAACAGACACTACACTAGCGTCTCATCACCCGAATTTATATTTTTTGTCACAAATGAAAACTTTAAGATTTAGTTCAACTTTCCTGTGTTTAATACGTATTGTCTATTAACTGCAAGTATTTTTATCCTTATTTATTTTGTAAGAGGTGACATTTATTGACAATTAAGTCTTCGCTATGTGCATGTGGTGTTCCATGGCAGAATGAAGTACGCACTCATCCAATACATGGAATATCTACCCAATCTCTGTACTTGTAAAAAAGACTTCTTGAACTCTTCTTGCAAACACATCTTGGACCATTTGGAGTAGATTTTGGAATACTAATAAACTTTCTTCAAGAAATACAGACAAGCAGTTGTTGCATTATAAATGTATTCACCAAGCTTATTTGGCTTCTCTGGTATTTATACCAAATGAAGTTGCTGGCATCTCCACAGAGTGACATACAGTCTGCTGCAATGGTTGCACTGGGACATATTATTATCACGAGGTTTAGGAATGCCAAGAAGTCTCTGTGTGTTGGAAAGTGGTAAACGTGAGTAAAATCAATTATTGTAAATAAGAATATTTATTATTTCCCAGCTGTGCAACTCCTAAATGACGATTCTTTACTTAATGTATCTTGTTAACAATGAAGAGTGTTTTATGGGTTTGACAGCAGCAAATGGAATGAATGGAATTTGGTTTGTGCTCCTCCGTTTAAAAGGTCCCTTTTTTTTATTTAACAATTTATCATTTCAGTTACAGTGTCTTCTTCACTCTTCAGTCAACGGACCCTGCCAGAAACCATTTTCATATTCATATCTTCCTTAAAAAGCAGCTCCAGGAGAAACTGTTGACACTGAAGACTGTGGATTTTCTAGAGTAACAGAGACATAGTTCCTGGAAAAACACATTCCGGTTTAGTAGTCAAATGTAGTTTTATTATAGCTTAGAGCTGAGCACCACAAACAAACTTCCACTTACCTCCACTGTACTGGGTGGAGGCAAAAATTGCTCTTTAGCATCACACATCAGATAAATTGCAAATCATGAGCATGTTGTGCGCAGGTTGCTAAAATATTTTTTGCTGCAGTTGAAATGTTTTAGGCAGTTATTTCTCAGTGAGCTAAAATACCAATATATTTTTCAGGGTGAATTTTAGCATGTAAATTGAGAATCCTTTGGAGGTGGTGCCAACATTCCTGACTACAAACCTAAAAGCTAAAGTCACTTCCTCTCTGTCCTCCCCTCCGTCCAACACATTCCCCCTGGACAATCTGCAATAAAAACAAATCAGCCATCTAGGACCCCCGAGGACCCCAGTGGCCAAATGCGTCTGTGGAACTGCTCGATTATTTTTACCTGACACAGGAAAGAGCCCACTCATAATAAACGCAAGGCGAGGTGGTGACAGATCTCGTTAACCCTATTATGAATGAAAGGGGGAAAGCGGTACAGGGGGCCAGAGGGGTGTGAGGTGAACGTGTGCCTGGACGTCTCCCCGAGGTTCGGGCCTGACCTTTAGCGCAACCTGATGGAGAACACACACATGCAGATGTACCAGCAAGTATGCACGTGCAATCTTTTGCTTTAACTTTTAGTGTGCCCTAATATATTTAAATGACCCTAATGAAGTGTCATGGAAGAAGACATGAATGGGCCTGACCACATAGTCTTGGCACTGAATCCTTGTGGCCAGCACATGTCAGTTCAGCCTAATACTTTAGCAGCTACATCAACAGTAATCTTAGCCAGGCCAAGTCACTGGCAGATGTTATATGTGTAATGAGAGGCCAATCATACCTGATTCCAACAAACAGACAAAGAACACATGGCCAAAATATGTGATGACAGACCAGACAAGCCACTGTTCTGACAATCTGTGCTCATGTATCCGATGACGACATATTTATAGACATTTACAGACAGAAATTCAAAAGTCATGGTAGACAATACTGAAGTGGTCTCTGGGTAATTAACATTACAGTGAAGCTCAGACAAGTTTCAGGTTTTTTTTTATCACAATTAAATAAAAATGGCATGGTCAGATTAATGTGACAGGTCTACCCTGTTCACAATTGGCCACAAGTGGACATATACCAACATCATTGCTGCCAAAAGTCTACATATACTCAGTTCATTGTCCAACCGCATCAAGCCCAATCCAATTCCCTGGCAGGCACAGGGTATACCCTACTGTTAGTCTGTTGGGTAAACAACAAATTGTTTCAGTAATACCATAATAGGCTGTTTCCTATCCCTTTGTTTTTCTGAAACACAGAGTTCCTGTGGGTAATCCAGGCATGATCAGTAGATGTCGTTCTTTATTGATTTTTCTGGTAAGTTTTTTGAGTTTGGTATTCATCAGGTCTGCACTGGTACATACTTCTTCCAGGAAGTAGCCACAGCTCCGCGATCACACACTGACGAAAGCTGACTTTCTCCTCCTTCTCAGGTCTCACATATTAGCAAACTAACTAGAAATGGAAGGATTACAAAGTTAAACAGTATCACAAACTCGCTCACAACTACTGTGGGACAAAGTTTTAGCTTTAAACAGTGCAGGTGGTGACTGAGTGACACAGGGCTCACCAGGGTTTTTCGTGCCAGAGTCATTAGATTTGTGAGCCTGTAAGCCTGTGGATACTACTCCTAGCTACCTGTAACCTTCTTCTCTTGTTGCCTAAAGGATGCACAACAACTCAAAAAACCCACAAAAAAAGTCACATATACTTAGAGGTCTCACCCGATATACACCGAGGCAACACTCGAACTTCTTGGCCCTACATCTTGATTTTAGATTACAAGAACTAACTGGAACCTTTTATAATGGCCAGATTTGTAAGATTTCACAGGCTGTATACACTTACAATCTCATAAGAGCTAGTAAAGAAGTACTAATAAGGATCTTGGTTAAAAATAAGAAGAGGGACATGCAATAGGTGGAGAATCAAACACAATCAACAAGGAGAAGGAAAACACGTCACACCGAAGCCAGAGTGGACTTGGCAGTAGGCCATTGTTCTAATGAGTGCCCATTAGGAAATGGACTGATTCCCTCTCAGAGACGTTAAACTAATTTCCTGAGGCTTAGCGACTCCTTTGAAGAAGGGGGGCACTGAGAGGCTGCGTGTGCCACTGGGTCGCCAAGGTGACGGGACATCCCGGCAGGAAAAACAGGAAGTGAGGGCAAGGAGTGACTCTGATTGGACCCCTCCTCGCTCGCGTGCAGCCCCTTTCCCCTCTTTCAGTTGTGGTACAAGTGTTAATGGGACCGTGTGACTTAAAATAAACATGGCAACCATGTGAACATGGTTTGGCCGTAAGTATGATGTATTTGTGTCTAAATGCACATGTGAAACCCATACATACACATAAACACACACAGATATATTTCACCTAATCGACAATCACGATAGTCAAGTCAAGTCAATTTTATTTGTATAGCGCCAAATCATAACAAAAGTCATCTCAAGACGCTTTCACGTAGAGTAGGTCTAGACCATACTCTTTAAAATATTATTTACAGAGACCCAGCAGTTCCCACCATGAGCAACCCCTCCGCGACAGTGGCGAGGAAAAACTCCCTTTTAACAGGTAGAAACCTCAAGCAGAACCAGGCTCTGGGTGGGCGGCCATCTGCATCGACCCAGTTGGGTTGAAAGGGGAGGAGAGAGGGGGAGAGACAACAAATCAGACTAATAATAATAACAACTGCAACAACTACGATAGCACTTTGAATTCGAGGCTAGAGAATAAATCCAGCTATGCCTCTCTGTCTTTCTTTCACAGAACTCAGTGACTCCTTGCCACCTCCTACCCCAATCCACACCACTGTACTACCACTCTATGATAGGGTGTAAGGCTGGAGGTCATTGTTAATCCAGCTGTCTCTATTCTCTGTATTATCTCGCTCTTCCTCCCTACCGAGTCCTTGGACTAGTTATCAGACAAAATACCTGCTCCTCTACGCAGAGAACAAGCTCAAGTGTTCATCAAGTTTAAAGAATCCAAACAATGAAAGTACTGAATATGCAAAATGGAGCAGAAGATGAGCATTTATCCTTAATTTGATTTCAAGTATTCATATCTCATATCTTTGGTCATGCCTCTTTGTCTTTTTGCCCAAACAGAATCAGTGAGCCACTCAGACTTGTGGACCTCTCAGCCTCTTTGAGATCATTGTAACCCAGCTTGACCCCCTGAAAGAGAAACAAAGTTTTTAGGAAGATAAATGTCAAATCCTTTTTTTCAGAACGTTAGCCATTGGTCTCGACCCCCTCTGAAGTTGTAGGCCGATGTGTGTATAAAGGACACCGTGTTTTGACATGTATAATATGTTTGCTATTTCTTCCTGGCTGAAGTTATACAGGATCCCACTGGAATCAAAGATGTCTGTGAACACAATGCTGAGACATTTAAACTGTGAGCACAACGTACATACCTTATATGTACAGTTTATTGACACACATTGGTACACACAAGGTGAGATACATTTTATCTTTTTACCAATCTTTGCATCATTTAGCCAAAGCTGCACTAATCGATATTTGTATATGAACAATGGGTCAAATGACTGCATGTACTGTGAAACGTGTCCCTCGTAATGACAAACCCACCGACAAGTTTTTAAGGAACATTTAACATCTTTCAGCTCTTTGTTTTGGTTTTACACCCAACTACTTTACTGTTTACAATAATAAGTCATAATTATGAGATAAAATGTTATAATTGTGAGACACTAAAGTCATAATGACAAGATATGCTTTTTTCCCCAGTATCTTGAATGCAACGTGCTTCCATAAAACAGTCTGTAGAATATTTAATTTCACATAGATTGTACAGTATCACTGTGTGGCTGTATGGACAGACAACAATGTTTCTATGGTAACAAAATACCATCCGAATTAAATGACAAAAAAGGGATTTAAGTCTAAAATGGAGAAAAAAAGAAACAGAGTCAGAGTGATCCCAACATAAATGTTTTGACTTGTGAGGTGTGAAGTTATACTTAATCTTCATCCTCCTTCCCAACCCCCAACGTGCTCACCTGAGACCCGGGAGCACCTGAGAGAGGAGATGTCAGGGCGGTTGAGGGTCTGAGGGCTCGTCACAACATCGGGCTGCTCACACATGTCCAAGGACAAAGACCCCAACACCTGTGGGTGCAGAGGTCGGGGATGAGGATGGGGTGGGGGTCTCTGTGTGTGAATTGCGGGAGGCCGAGAGGAGCATATGAATGTTACGGAGACATGCATGGTAACCGAGCTAAGTGCTTGAAGGCGTTTAAGAGGATGTGTGTGTGTGTGTGTGTGTGTGTGTTTGGAGCATAACCAGAGAGGGAAATGAATGAGAATGTGTTGAGCGGCGAGTGTGCCGCATATGTGTGTGTGTGCAGTTCTCTCCACGTCGCTGCCTTTCCATACAGTCCAGGTGTGCGTTGGGGGCTATTGTCATCCCACTGGACTTATCGGCCCCTCTTCTCCCTGTCAGCTACCTGCCCTTTGATGTCTGGGAAGTCTTTCACCCTCTTTCCGTGTGGGTCAACATTCCAGCAGCCACACACACACACACACACACACACACACACACACACACACACACACACACATATATACATACAAAAACACACCTGCACGTACGCACACAGACATAAAGATGTGCTGAAAAACACACACAGAAAAAAGGGAGGTATGAGGAGAGTGAAGGGAGGAATAACAAAAGAACAGGAGGGGAGTGAAGTACAAGTAAACACTTGCTCTGTATCAAAGAGACAGGCTTAAAACTGACTAAACACATCAGACGATCACTTGTAACATGGGTGGAATGGTAGAATCCGGTATTCATTTAACTCATTCCTCTGGGAGTAATGTTATACACATTATATTAGAATAATCTTGAAAAAATACTAAATCAGTATCTTTTGCCCAACTAAAACTTGTATATGATTTATGGAACTGGCAGTGAGTCACTTCATTTAGCAATATGATATAACAACAAAACACACTAGTGACATCAACTTGATTAATCTTGAGCAATTACTATCAACTATTATTAACAGGATACTGAAACAACTAACTCATTAGAAATACTGAGCACTGAAGAAGTATTAAGATCTCTTACATAAAGGAATAGTTCCACATTTTGGGAAATACTGTCATTTGATTTCTTGTCCACAGTTAGTCCCACTCTCATGTCTGTCCCTTAAACATGAAGCCAGCAGCTTGTTAACTGAGCTTAGCTTAGCACAAAGACTGGAAGCAGGGGGAAACAGTTAGCCTACCTGTGTTTACCTGACAGATATGGAAGTGGTATTGATCTTCTCATCTCACTCTCAACAAGAAAGTAATGTGTGAATAAGCAAACTTTTGCTTATTCACACATTAGTCAGGTTGTTTTCAGGTTGTTAATGCATACATTGTTATTATAAAAATATAAATTATAGCTGCTTTATGCGTGCATTAGTAATATTAGCACAATGTATCAAAAGTACAACTTATGCTGAGGAGAGTGTTACATTACATATATTATTATTACTAATATATAGATGTTTAGGCAGCCTTTTAAAGCTTTGTAGCTAGTTGAGGTTGAGCTTATCTTAAATTTCAAAGTAGCTAGTAAGTAAATGAATGGAGTGTCCAAAAAAAAACTAGAATACTCAAATCAAGTACGAGACAAGTTCCTCAAAACTGTACACAAGTACAGTACTTGAGTAAATGCACTTTCCATTACTGATAATTAAAATGGAGCAAATAACTTAAATGAAACACATTCACTGGACAAATATGGAAGTCACTTGTTTCTTCCTCCCTCTATGTTTTTCAGTGCAGACTTGCTGCGTCCATGTACCGTATACACCCATATATTATATCACCATATAAACACAATGTTTAACCAGAGTTTTGTCTCCTATAACACTCTTACCTCCTGACATTGTGCCCGACTGTGTCTCTGTGGTTGTTTTCTCAGTGCTATTGATGACTAGTGCTGACAGATGACAGACTGTCAAGGGCCTCTGATCACACAAACAGCCTCACCAGCACACTTTCACTCACTGTTACACCCCGCTTTTATATACTCAGCTTGACTCGCACTTCTATGGAACGGAAGAAGATGAAGATTACATGAGGAAGGCTTGAATCTTCAGGACTGGACATTCTTTTCAGCATTTTTTTTTTTAGTAAAAATCCCATCCGTCTGAATATCCATTTACATTTGTGCTTCAGTATCCAAGAGAGCTGTATTAAATGGCATTTATTAGTGAAGAAACAGAATCAAAAGGATAAAATATCTGTTTGATTCTGTCAGGAAAGGAGAGAAGGGGTGGTCCTTGGGTTCAATTTTTCCATTTGACCTTTGTTCTTGATGGTGTAGTTTTACATTTCAGGTTAATTGGTGCAGAGATCATGCCTGTGTGTGCGTGTGTACTTCTGTGTGTGTGTGTGTCAGGGTTTGGGCAATGCCTGTACATCTCTGTCTCCCTCTCTCAGCCAGGTGCATGGCACTGCTATGGAGCTTTTATCCCAGGCAGATCCCTGGGAATGTAGGGAATTTCTCCCAGACGCTCCTGGTCACAGTGCCCCGGCAGCTCCTACTCACCCACACACACACACACACACACACAGACACACACACACCTCCGCCTCCCCCCTAACCCCGACATCATTGACAGACACAGCCCAAAGAGCAGACACCTGGCTTCGCATGCACACACAGACACACACCCTGGGGAACTGCAGGGAAAGTCAGGGATCAGCAGAAACACTCTAGAGAAACAGGAGAAGACAGAAGGAACCAGATGCAAGATAGTACTCAACAAGAGAGAAAGGGAGAGGTGGAGGGTGGGGGGCAAAAAAAGTGAGACTGAAACATAGACGACAAGCTACGACTGAAAGGTCAACATGTCAAAACATCAGTAAATTCACACATAAACCTATCAAACATTAAAGAGATGACATCACGTCACATACTGTATCTGACAAGGTCACATGGTCAAGGTCAGTTTCGTGACCTCTGCTGCATGCCATTCAACCTCTTCCACAGAAAAACTCTCCCATTAAAGAAAAAATAAAAGTGACAATAAATCACGCATGCTGCAGAGAGTCTGGGCAAGGAAGAGTTAACTACATCTCCCCGCCTGTCAGGGAGGGTGCGGCCTGCCTGTCAGTCAGGAGTTAACACCACCTGAGAGTCCTGTCAGCCTCACTTCCTCTCCTTTCTACCGCCTGCCAATCAAACCGCCACACTGCGAAACCACACTTGTGTGTTTGTTAGAGTGTGTGCCTGTGAGCGTATTTATGTGCGTGGTTCAGGAGATTGAAAATGAAGATAGCGCAACAACAACAAGGGTTTTGGCTTTACTGTATGCCATGCCAATTAAGGGAGTGAAATGAGCGAAACGTGTGAAACGCTCGTCAGATAATGGGGAAACTAAACATTGTGGCTACAGAAACCTGTTGCTTGCCGCTCTTCTGTGGCATTTCTCCTTGTTGTAGCACTGACTGGCATGTGCGATAATGTCTTGTCTCAATTCACACGGTGAAAGAATGAAAACCATTTAGCTGGTGGGAAGAGAGATCCACATGCTGCTTTGAAACCTAACACACACGCTGTTGTGCACGCACGCACGCGCACACCGCTCATTATCTAAACACTGCAGGGCACGGCTCTCCACTCCCCTCTTCTTCTCTCTCTGTCTGTGTCTGCATCTCTGAGGCCAAGGCAAACACTAGGTGTGTGTGATACACTCATATCTCAACACACACACACACCTCCCTCTCCTCCCAATTCCCCAGATGTTCTGAAACCTAAAGGCAGGTGGTGTGTGAGTGCGTGCGTGTGTGTGTGTGTGTTGGTGTTTTGTGTGGTGGAAATCGCATCATATCCACTGAAGGAAACAAAAAGCCTTCTATCCCAGTAAACTCTCATTGTTGCCTCTAACAAGCATAAAATCTTCATATTCTTACACTTTATGTGAGTCCAATGGATTATCTATTGAAGAACAAACTACTTGTTTACAGATACTGCCTCAAAGGAATAGTGTCTGTCCCTTGTTGTCTCCAGTGACCACTTGAACAAGTAGATTCAGCTGGAGGAAGTGCACAAGATTGACAACAAAGGAAAACTGGTTTGAAGACACAGAAAATGGGTTTAGAAAGATGGCGAGTGCAGCTCGTCAGAGGAGCTGTAGCCATGCAGCTGTGTGGTGTCTCTGTCAGTCGGCTGGTCTCTGTTTCACAGAGAATTCCTCAGCGGCTCTCTAATAGGCTGACAGCCCACCCCCGGCCTCACAATGCTGACCTGCTATTGGTTCCCTGGGGGCCATGGACCTCCCCCATACTCAGACAAATACAGACTTTGTATGAAGAGTGTACGTATGGATGTGTGTGTGTGTGTGTGTGTGTGTGTGTGTGTGTGTGTGTGTGTGTGTGTGTGAGAGAGAGAGAGAGAGAAAGAGAAAGAGTAAAAGAGACAGAGTCAGTGTACACCTGTCTGTTGTTGTGCTACTTGTGATAAAAAAAGAAAGGGTGCATAAAAGGAATCTCTTATGAACAGCCGCTCAACACACATTAGTCACTTGTGTGAAATTCTGAAGCAAAAATGAGGAGAAAGGCAGGGGAAAGATGAAAGTCCTAGCTGTGCTCTGAAGTGGAGAATCTGTCCCGTTTTATGCTGCGGTCACATCCTGTGGGAATAACTGTCTTTATAAAGCAACAGTTTGGAAGTGATCATGCATGTGAACTTGCCTGAAAGCAGCAAGATGCTCTAATTGAAATTTTCTGTTGACCCTGGATGCTCCTGGCTTTTTAACACATAGAAACACATGCATTTGAGCTCACAGCATGCCAAACGCTGCAATGTCACTGTGTCCTGACATTGCACCGTAATACACACAACATGATAAAAACATTACGTTGTTGTTCTTATTCACTTCCTGCAAATATGGTCAGACACTAACAAATGGTCTTGTGGGGCTGGATCTCTCAATAAAACAACATAAAGAAAGAATTGCTCTTTAAAGCTCCTTTCGTTTCCTACTTACCACTGGTCCAACCACACAGACGTCTGCACTTATTTTGCCTGATTGGGACTGTGTGGACATGTAGAGACTGTACTTAATTGGCATCTCTCCTGTTAGTTTTGTTGCACTTCCAACACCTTAATCGGTCTTTTGGAGTTTGGAGATCTCATGTAATTCCCAACTTCGCTCTACCCAACTTTAACCAGAGCTCAGCTAACTGAAAAACACCTGTGAAGGTGTGCGAGAAATTTAAAGGTGTGCACGGCAGGATTTAAAACAGCTAAATGTTGCTGTGAAATCAATTTATTCCAAAAGAACTGCTAAGGATCAGATGATCCGCTTGAGGAGGAAGTTTGATGTGTGAATTTGCACCGTTGACCAATCGCAAGTTGTCTTGACAGTGCTGATGTTTGAGGAAACGGAGAGCTGGAGAGTCCAAAATACCGTGAACTTCTATTTTACCTCCTCTGTCGGAGTAATAACTGTTCTACAAAAGGACAATGGTTTGCAGGCAAATACGTCTTATGAGTAAACTGTAAAACTGTTATTGTAACATTAGCTCAGCGGTAACAGTAGTTCACCAACTGGCCCTGCGAGGTGTCATGACACCTCCAAGCTTCTGGCCCCACCTATTTCACACGGACGAGCACTTTGTGGAGTGACTGCTGCTTAAAGGTAAAAGCCAACAACAGACATATTTTGAAGGCCAACATTTTGACATGTCATGGCAGGGAAAAAACGGTTAACTAATAACCCCAATGGTGGCTTGGTTTCATTCAGGTGTGACAGCCCTGGCATCCAAAACACATCCACTGTTAACGTTAGTTACACGTGTATAAGACAAGTCAAAATGTCTACTGTAGCCACAAGATATTAAGGACAGAAGACGATATATACATTAATCCCAGTTGTTCTTCTGAGCACACATAAAACAAGAACTGAATTAGGTATTTAACATTAATACATCTGCAGAGTAAGCATTTGCAGGCTAAACACAATTTAACTGATGTTAGTCACCTTATTGTTAAGGCCGCTGTAGCTTGTAGACTTGCAGTCTAATGAAATGCTGACAGTAAGTTTATGTGATCAATTTGTTTTTATGGGAAGCATGTAGTTAATTAGCAGTGTTGGGAAACAGTTCACTGGTATATGAGGAAACACAACAACAATAACGCAGTCATTTAAATTAATAACATGAAAGACGGCTCTGTTCCATTTTATTGTGTCAGTAAGTCGAGAAAGGTCTATTAATCTGTTTGCTCCCCTACACACCTTTACGTTTTTAACCAAGATAGTACTACATGTTAACTTATAATTTGTTCTTCTAATAACTTGTTTTGGCTACAGGCTCAGTGAAAAGAGAAGGAGGACTGAAACAGTCTAACATCTGTGGATCTCTGGCTTCACAGAAGTCCACGGTTCAGCCCCAGAATGAACCCCCAGACTGTCAACAGGAGTTTTCCCCGGGTAAGAGTTTAACCCTCATCGCCACATATGAGCCTGGGAGGCGACTGCCTGCTTGTGATCGCAATAAACTTGGGGCTAGACTGCAGCATCATTCGTAAACAGCTCTTTTTCTTTTCTTCTTGAGTAGGATGTAGTAGGATCACCTGGAAGCTGAGCTGAGTGGAAGATGAAATAATGCAGTCAGTTCATAAGAATTAATCAAAATGAGAACATGATACAGTATATTCGCCAATGGTGAGACCAAACTTTGAGCAAAAGTACATGGACGCGAGGTTGTGGTTTTATCAGAGCCTCCGGGGCTAGCGCTACAAAGAAAATAAAGGAAGAAAGGGTTAGAGTGGAGGCTAGCACGAAGGAAATAAAGGACAGGAATCTATCAGGGAGATTAGCTCTGGCAGGGCTCTGACAGGGGATCTCACAACAGAAAGGGAGAGGAGGACAAGAGGAAGAAGGAGTGGAGGGCTATCTGCTGCTTATGTGCTGCTGACAGTAATGGTCTATCGAGAAAACCTTAAGATTTGCTGAAGACCAGAGGAAGTGAAATTCTGGTATGGATACAGGGCATGAAAGCTGCGTGCTGACCGCACAATATCAGAGGCATTTCCAGCATTTAGAGGGAGACCCACTGCAGTGTACAGACAGGACAAACCCTCTCCTCTCCTCAGTCATCCTGACGTTGTGAGCTGCACTAATGAGCACAAACAGGAACCGGGAGATGGATGGAGAGGGATGGAGGGGTGAAATTAAAGAAGGGAACACAAGGACTCTCCTCCGTGGGAGGCTCCGCACCGAGTGCTTAACAATCTCTCCATCATCGTCATGTCATCGCTCAATTAAAAGGTTAGGCCATGTTTATTCTTCCTATTAGCAAGATTTGGAAAACATCAACAAGCACTTATTACCAAGCCTCACCGCCTCCGGGCAAAGCCACCGCTAATTGTAGTTTGCATGTGTGTGTGTGTGAGAGAGACTGAGAGAGAGAGAGAGAGAGAGAGATAGAGAGATAGAGAGAGAGAGAGAGAGAGAGAGATGATTCTCTGGAGACAATATTCTGGTTGTTTTTCTACATTTTACATCACAAAGAATGTCCCCTTTAATTTTAATGTCACGATTCCTTTAATAGGGCGTATTAATAAGAAAATTAAAAAGCTGTTAGAACAAGTCGAAACAAATGAAATGATGTTAATTTTTTTTACTCCTAAGTGATGCATTCAGATAATCTTTCATCTTTCGTGTAGGACTGAATATCCCTGTAGCACAAGGAATCGTTTGACATTTTGGGAAATGTCAGTACAGTAGCTGTTTCCCCCCTGTTTCAACTATTGATGCTAAACTACGCTAACCATCTCCTGGCTTTAGCCTCACATTCAGTGTACAGACATGCAAGTCTCAAATCGATCCCCTCGTCTGAATCGCTGCGAGAAAGTGAAGAAGCGTCTGTCCCAATACGTCAAACTGTTCCTTTAAGAGTATCCTCAGTAGGCCGCTCCTTTCAGTCAAAGCAGCCTCAGACATCAGAGTTCACAAATGTATAATTAGAAGCAGTTTGTGTGTCTATGTGTGTGTGTGTGTGTGTGTGTGAGAGTGTGTGTGTGACTGTGCGACCACATCAACATGATAAGCAGGTAAATTTGAAAGCGCCTCAGCCCGTCTGTGTCTCTGAGTCTTTCTCCTTCTTTCCGTCTATCTCCTTCCCTGTCATCTGTTGTCTGTTCGATTCATCTTGTAGGGTCCAGATAGTCATCTCCCCCAAATCTCAGACAGGACACACACACACACACACACCCACACACACACACACACACACACACACACACCACCACCACCACGACCACCATTGCAGACCACAGAGCAAGTGGGTGCCTCGGTTCTGAGGGTTTGTGCATGAGAGTGCACATAAAGTGCTGTGTGATTGAATTTCAGCAAAAGGAGATAAGGCCGGTGCTACGATAATGCTGTTTGTGTGAAAGTGCAAGAATGTGCGTTGTGGCAGTTGTGCGTGTGTGCCCGCGGCGTGAAAGTCCCTCGTATGTAGGTGTGTGAGCAAAGCAGGACGCTAACTACTCTGCGAGCATGATGCTGGCGATAAGGGCGGGTGCCTGTCTGTGTGGGTGTGGTTGTGTGCATGTGTGTGTGTCACCAGGGAGGTGGGATGGGGTTCAGTGGTAGGACACGCTCGTCCATGCTGGTATTCGTGAGAGGCTCCGAAATACCAGGGATGGAAGGGAGGAGGGGAGGCGGGGGAAGGTGGTGAGGCGATGTGGCAGGGAAATGCCCAAAGCTGTGTACTTTATCTCTCCGAGCAGAAATGAAGGACACTGCTACACAACGATGTGACAACATTTGTTGTGTGCTCCCTTTAAGAGCAGCACGCTTCCAAGTTTCGATTCCACCCAGCAGGCAGATGAGTTCATATGGCTTGTGTGTTAAAGTTACTTCCATACTGACTTGGACGTGGGCGTTCATGTGCCTCTACACATACAACAATTGGCGGTCTGCACCAATTACAAAAATCCAAGTTGAGACAAGTTAAACAAAAGGATATAACTGACCAACCGTGAGGAGTTTCGGGATTTAATGATCAACTTTGACTTTGAGAACCGGTGCCTTCTTGCTGCCCTGATTTTCTAAATATGTTATGTGTTTTTCAAATTAATTTCTGACTTGGTTGGTTGTTCTCTCCTTGGGCTGTCTCCCACCAACGTGTGTACAAATGTGTAGAAATCAAAACCAAAATTGATAGTTTTGGAAAAGCATAGCTGTTTATGCATCTTAACTGGATATTGTGCATTGTTTTTTGTAGTGTTTGACAGTTGTCTTAGACTTTTTATGTTGTTTAGATTTATTGTTGTGATGACCTTTTTTACGCTGCCCTCTGGGCCAGGTCTCTGTAATCTCAACAATACTCTTAGCTGGTTAAATTAAAGGAAAAATTAAATGAATTTCTGCTTTCCTTAACTGCTGTTTGTCATTAGGTGCGGCGAGTGTGCCATAGCCAAATGATAAGAAAGGAGTTCAGTTAACACTGCTCACGATAGTAGCTGAATTAAATCAGATTGTATAGAAGTCTGTGAGAAATTTGCCCTACTTCACACTTAATTTATTACCTCCATAAACATTTTCCTAATGAGTTTATGGTCTCATTAGTTTCAAGTGTTCTTCAAAACGGCATGATGTTCATTTTATAAATTCTGGTCCCATTTAGAATAAAACAGACGATAAAGCAGGGTATGCTTTACGGTGTGGCTACCTTTTGTTTGACAAGCTGGACCTATCCATGGCACTGTGTACATTTATTTATTCCGTGTTTCATCTCAGAACTTTGACAATAGAGTGTATAAAAGAAGTGAACGTAGCCTCCGGCTCTGAAAAGTGTAGCCAATGTGGAAGTGCCTTTAACCTGTATTCTTTCTAACGACCAAAATGACAAACTGAAGGCTTCAAAACGATAGTCCACAAACCAATTGGTGACATCACGGTGCCTACGTCCACTTGTTTTATACAGTCTATGGGTACAACTGTATAAATCAGCAATGAAGTGTCCACAGTCTCAATAGAAAAAACATCAATATTCATATTGTATTTACAAGTTGAGGCATATAATGTGAGTTACTAACCAATATGTTAAGAGGATTTTATAATGAAAGAAAGTACCTTTCCTGTCACCAAAGTGTGCATTATTTTAAATTAATTTCATCCACGTGTACATTTGTAAACATGGTGTATAGAGACACATCTTATTGTTGTTTGTTCTAGTTGTTGCAGTGGTTGGATTGGAGCAGCGCTAGCGGATGAGATTTTACCTTTTTAAAAAAAATAAAAGGTTAGGTGCATTTTTCATGAATCAGCACTAGTAGGTAATAGTAATACGTGTGTTTTGGAGCATATGCATTATGTGTCGAATCCCACCTTTCTCTGTGAGTGCATGTTTGTGTACCTTTGTATGTACAGCAGTATTAAGGCTTTCATGTTTGTGTGTGTGTTGTGTGTGTGCATGCTGCAGCAGGTGTCAGCAGTGACAGGGATGAAATGTCTGAGCAGACTTTGGCTCAGAACTCAAGTGTGAAGTGACGCTCAGTACTAACACTCTCAGCCTAATTGCCGTTGCTCGCAGCTGTTCTCCAGCAAGACACACACATACATAGTGCACCTAACCCATGTGTATGCTCATGAAAATGGTGCAAACTCAAATATAGCTAAGCTAAAGAGAGCGGGTCCACTCTGGTGACCCTCAGACACAGCGAGTTTGTTCACTTGCCAGCGCCTGCCGGGCATTTTGGCGATTTGCTGTGCGCTACAGTTGGAAGCGTCACTGTCATTCCTCCAGTGCATTGTAATGTCGGTGTCAAGATGAACCACAGTTTGTGCCGATCAGTACACCTGAACCTGAGAATCAAGAAAAACCAAACCCAGAGATACACATCGCACTCACTTAGACGGACAATGCATACATACAGCTAAACATACACACATGGCACAGGAAGAGCGTGATGGGGCGTCTGACAGGAGCAGACAAAAGCCGTGCCCTTAAACCAACACGCAGACACAATGAGCATTGAGAGAGCTGAACACACACACACACACACAGACACGTAAACGTCCTATAAGTAGCTCCAATGCAAAGTAAGCTTATCTGCAAAACTGTGTTTTTGTGTGAATCTGTGCATTAGGCATTGAAACCCAATGCATATCCTTCCTTGTTCCAACTTTTTCTGAAAAGCAGGCTATGGAGTGTGTGTGTGTGTGTGTGTGTGTGTGTGTGTGTGTGTGTGTGTGTGTGTGTGCATGAGAGACATGAGAGAGAGAAAGAGAGTGAGAGAGCTAGTTATGTTTTATTATGTTTGAAACAATTATGAAAACAAACAATCAAGAGCTTGCTGAGATGTGTGTGTGTGTTTGTGTGATAATAGCCAAAACCATTATGAAAGCATGTGGGCAAGGTGCAAGTGTGTGTGCATGAGTGTGTGTGTGTGTGTGTGTGTGTGTGTGTGTGTGTGTGTGTGTGTGTGTGAGAGAGAGAGAGAGAGAGAGAGAGAGAGAGAGAGTAACTGATTCATTATTTTGACAATGAATATGAAAACAAACGTAAGTGTTTAGTGTTCGATGAGATAGGTGTATGAATGTGTGTGGGTGTGTGTGTGTGTGTGTGTGTGGGTGGGTGTGTGTGTGTGTGTGTTTGCAGCTTGCAGCGAAAGCAAAAGTCGCACACTGAAGCACAATCCGAAGAACACCAGGGGCTCCTTATATCCAAGCCAAATTATCGAGGGTGTGATACCCATCTGCCGGCGTGTGGCACCGCGAGGTGAAAAAGAAGCTGAACAGGGGGATGAACGGGGGCGAAAGGTAAATATTTGGTCTAGTTAAAGTGCTGGTGTTTACGTTAAGAGTAGCGGAGCTGTTTGTTTGAAGCCTCTCTCCCCTTCCAGTGTGTAAACTTGGCTACCAGATAAAGACTGGGCCCTGCTCGCCTCCCAGAGATGAAGAGAAAGAGAGTGAGGGAAGGATAACAAAATAAACACAAAACAAATGAAGGAGGGCCTTTCCGGCGGCTCCTATCGCTATCAGAAACATTTACTGTACCATGGCACAACAAATAATAAGGTGACAAGTGAGCAAAACATAAATAGCAGTGCTGTGGAGCCGCACTGAAGACAAAGAGAGGGAATAAAAGGACACAAAAGCAGGCAAACACACTGATGAAGAGATCAGCTGAAGAGAATATGTCATTCCCACGGGCCCACGGTGCTTTATAACTCCACGTCTGAATCATTCTGTGTAAATATGAGTTTTGGCCGAGGGAGAAATGCAGGGAGAGGTGATAAAATGAGGCGTAGCTGGAAGAAAATCCGAGGGGATAGATGAGGACAGAAAACATGCAGACAGGGGAGAAAGAGAGGCAAAGAGACGGAGATGTAAAGATAGAGAGCGGGCCAGAAAGTGGAGGGGTCCAGCCGGGCCAGAGATGGAGCGATAGCTCAGCCAATAAGGTCGAGAGTGTAAAAGAAAGAGGCTTTTCTGTGGAGCTCTGAGACGCTGTCAATCCAAAAGAGTCCGCGATCCAACACAATATTTATTCAGCAAATAGAATAAAAAAAAGGGTGGGGAGGGAGGGATGGATGGATGGTGGTGAGTTTCTATTTCTATGTCTCTCTATTTTTATACGTGTATCAGGGCTGTCTATAAAGAAACTGCAGGTATGCAAATAATAACAATATTCTGCACATCTAGTATCAGCCCTGATCCTACCTGTTGATAAAAATACAACAGAATATCAAATCTAGATTTCAGATCAGCTTTTATTTTGCAACAATTTAGCGTTTGTGTAGGCGAGTGCTTCACAGTAAAAGCCACAATAAAAACATTGTTCCTCAATTAAAGTCTACCCACATATTTCACATATTTTAAAGGATTGTAAGAAGGGAGTTGACATTCAGCTCCAACAAATATGGAAGCTGGAGCTCCCACTCTCATGAATCTCAGCGGCTCTGACACCCTTTGCTGTGTGTAATATGAGTCATAGAAATTAATTTTGGAAAATGATAAAAACCCCAGTGGCCCTAGTGTCTACATTATTGGTATACATGTGCCATACATGCACATGTCCCCACATTAAAGGATAATTCCGATATATTACTTGCCTTTGAAGCTTTGGCCATCATGTCTGTCAGTAATGATAATATTGTACACACGCGTTACAAGTTATTCTTGAGATCTAGGAACAACATCTATTACTGATATATTTCTGATGCTTATGACAGATAAATGCAGTTACAATCTAATGTTTCTTCCTTCTACTGTATCATCTCATGAATTTTCAGACTGCTGTATTATTTTGTGAGTATCCTCATGACTCCCAAGGTTGCCCCCCCAGATATATTTCTGTATATTTCCTATTTTGACAGTGAAAAATAAATAAATAACTGATGTATTTTTTTTCATATTTTGCATGATAAAGAGATGAAGGTGGTCAAAATCAAAATAATGATTTTTGTGGGTGTTAGGGTTTAGAAACTTTTGAATGTGGGTGCCAGACAGGGGCAATGTGTCACATTGGGGTAGTTTGGTGTCTCTTTGTGGTCAAAAAGTCTGAAAAGCACCCGCCACGCCAGAGCTGCTGCTTGTTAAGATTATTGTTTTGAGCACACAGTCATAACTGAATGCAACTCAAATGGGCAAATCAATATTTTCATTATCAACTCGGATCTTCTCTCATCTGGACTGTGGTCGCAGGACAGTAAGAGAACAATGTTCAGAGACACCCCCACCCCCACCACCCTATCCTCAGAGGAACTTAGGCCTTAATACCCACAAATGTGTCCTGTTCACTGGCATTATTGCGGAAACCACACTCTCTTTTCCCATGCACCCCCCAAAGCAAATCCACATAATCTGATCTCTCAGCGAAGGACCAGAAAAACAACACAGCTCAACAAGCTGCTGCCCTGTTTTCCGTACACCACACTCGATACATTCAAATTTATTTCATGCATTATTGTGTTACACACTGTCAATCATGGCCACAAGATTGCAATATTGAACATTTACAGACTACACAAAAGTCTATTAAGATGTCCATTAATTCAGTTCAGTATTGTGTCAATAAAAGATCCCCCAAACTTACATGAACTAGCAGCCTTTACTCTTTATTGGAGGCTGTCTGATGCTGATATATTTTGATTGGGAATTAGTTTTCCTCCCCCCATCGACAGTGTCGACCAGCTAAACAAGACCCAGCTGTACAAGCCTGTGATTACATCTCATCTCCCCACTGTTTTTGCCCCAAATACCCCCACAGCAGACTTCATTAGAAAGTAAGAGCAGGGCTGCTTGTAGTCAAACAGAGGTGTCTGAGATTAAGCAGGCTTATTTTCTGGACATGCATACAGGTGTGTGTAATATCAGTAGTGCTCGTGTATGTGTGCCAAAAACCACATTTATAGATGAAGAGGTGTGCAGAGAGGAAGCTTCTGTCAACACATGGTTGTGTGTTGGAAAAGGAAGAGACGGAGGGATTCAAGCTGATGTCAGAGCGGCTCACTGTATATATACACAGGCCATGACAGTTCATCAAAAGAGCAAAGAGAAAAAGAGCGCTCCAACTTTCACCCTACACATTCTCCAGATAGTTGGGCTGCTCAAATGAAAGGCACTCGCGTGGCGGGGCAGCACGCTGATTCAGCTGCAGGTTATTGTCCCTCAAAGACGCTTTCTTACAGTGAAAATATTATGATACATCTGCACATATTTAGCTCTCAGCCATACACACACACTCCCACAGACACAAGCCGTACAAGTACCCGCACACACTCACACACACTCACACACACACTCCCACATCAAAAACACACCTCACATGCCTCGGTGTGCTGTCAGACGTGCTAAAATGCTGGTGGGCGCTCAAAGCAATAAAAAAGGCTATCTGCACGTCATCAGCGGCCCATCAGCCCACAGTGGAGGCCTATGATCAATATGGAGGCTAATCCAAAACTGACTAACCCGTGGCGATTTCCTTTTTTCCTCAACTCAGCCTTTTTCTCCTCTAAACCGAGCGCGTTAAAGCCTTTTGTTATCCCAAAACAAAAAGACAAATGTTTCTCACTAAAATGCCCAATACCACTTTCAATGTTGCTGGCGGGTATGCATGGTGGAAATAAGAAAGGACTTTGAATGGGCCAGGGAATTCTTTGAAGTGCGCTGGATAGGGGGTCGGGGTTTCTTCACACACACACACACACACACACACATCCTTGAATTGTTAAACGTGTGAGTCTAGTCTGTTGACTTATATTGTCTGTTTAGCCCCTAGATTTGACATGCCAGCATGTTAGCACTAACCTAAACCCTTCCTTTACCTTATTTAGACCTAAATTCAGCTGCAATTCCCTTGACGGATGTGGTCCCACCTAAATCGACTACGGCTGACCACTTTCTGGTTTCTGGGGATGCTTGGACCCCCCCGGAAGAATAAAAAATCTTGTATAAATCTTGTATAAACCACAAACACACAGCGCTTTCGGAGCAGTGAGAGCGCAGTAAGCAGGGGGAAAAAAGAAAAGAGAGAGTCTTTGCAACATCCAAGCAGCATCATAATATAATGACACACTTCATTGCATCTACTGGAACTGTATATGGCGCGAGACCTCAGGACGACCCCGCATGACCCTCTGGGCCTTTGGACTGAGGCGCCATCAAAACAAGGCCTCACCAGTTGCCTCTCTCCTCTCGCTCTGCTCGTTATTTGTTCAGTATGTAGTACAAATTTCCCCGTGTTGCAGCCATATAGGGATCAGTGCGGCGAACTGTGCCCAACCTCAGCTTACCTTATGGAGCTCGTTACGATGCCACAGAGTTCAGCCTGACAGATCCAATAACCCCTCCACCGTCGTTCAGGGGAGAAATTGCTTCGAGCGATCTGCACCAAAAAAACGCCCCGCGCCTCACCCCGCGTTTAAAGTTATGATCCTTATCGTAATTAATTCAATAAAGCGGTAATGTGCTGCAAACCCGGCACCCCCCCTGCCTTGACCATTGAGCAGGGGGATATAGGCTTTCAGGTCCGGACTCTCTCACTGACTTCAGTGTCGAAGGTAATAGGGAGCAGACAGGAGTTAGACAGCGATATGTCTGCACCGGTGCGAGTAAAGAGGCCTAATCGAATTTGTTTTAGACTTTAAAAAGATACTTTCAGGGGTTTGTGTTAATAACCTAATAATAATAAGAAGTGGAAAGCCGATCCAAGGTCAACAGTGGAAGGAGGCCATTTTTAATTTGGAAAACTGGAGCGGGCTCCAAATAATTGGCTCCCATCCTGTGGATGCACACACTGGCTTCAAGGGTTGCCACAACATCACAGGGCTGATGGGACATGAAGTAAATCACTGCAACAGCTGTTAATAGAAATACACAAACAAAATGTAAAATTAGTCACAAAGTTTAAATGAAACAACAACTTGTTAAAGTTATGGAACAGAAAGGAATTAAAGACGTAATGTATTTCAGCTTGAGTTTTATGGGTTTTGTTTGATAAGACAAAAATATTAATGGAATCAAAACAGTTTTCTGTGTAGGTTTTGGTTAAGTCGAAACTTTAATCCAAACTTGCTGTTAAGAGTCACCGTCTACTCACGTCCTGTGCCAAGACACATTACCTGGAATAATATCAATATTATCAGTGAAAACAGAGAGCATGTCATCACAACATTTTAGAGTAATTGGGAACGTGACCTGGCTTTAGATGAAAAATAATAGCCAGTTGTGTGTATTTTTTTACTCAAGCCTTAATTATTTCAACAGACTTCTGGAGATTGACAATGATTAGATGAGAGCTGTTACACGCTGCAAGTCAGCATGTGTGCGTTTGTGTTTTGGTTGGTTCAGCTAAGTATACTCTTATATCTGCGTAGTTATTTATTTATGAGATGCTCTTGAGCGAGGCATTTAGCCCATAACTGCTCTGTGGCCAACACACACACTATAACTTATTTTTGACCAAATAGTTTGGGAACCATGGAGTTATAGGAAGTAAATGTTCTAAAAAGTCCCATTCCCTGTTTAAACTTCCACCGCATCTGAAGAACCATGAAAACTAGGCAAATTAGACTGATGATGGATTGAAAAATAATGGCGGCATTTGATATGCTGTTTTCACACAAGAGGAAACAGCAACACAGTCATCCTGTTTGTATTAACTGTGACGCGTCTCTGATGTTTGAATAGACGTAATGAACGGACGCACAGACGACATGCAGAGGAGGAAGAGGAGACTGAAAATTCCAGACAGCTTGTCTCCGAAGTAGCCATTACCTTATGAGTGTCTTATGGTTATTTATTTCTGCTTCAGTGCATATGAAACTATCAGCAAATTAAAGGTGCCCTGTGGAGTTTTTTGACAATTAGTAGCACCATGGAGCAATGTTTTTATGAGTGGGTCCCCCTCGTAAAAATATTCCTGCCACTGGTTTCATGATGTTCTGCTGTTCGACAGTTGTTAGCGGCAATGCAAGAGACTGTCCTCTCACATCGGTCGTTTTCAGCAAGTGCCCCAAAAAGACACGTTAACATTCAAGTGAGAAAGACCTGTAGCAGCCGTTTTTATTACAATGGAAGTAAATGAGAAAGTAAGGTGACGTTGCTATAGAGCTACCAAATCTGTGTAGGAAAGTGGTGGATGGATGGGTCAAAAACTGTCTGACTTTAAAACTGATTAAAACCAAATTGCAATGTTTTTCTATCAAATTTTTACAAGAGCACACAACAGGTCAGCTTTAAGTTTTGATTTTCCTGTCTCTGTTTGCTGTATCTCTTTTCTCATTGGTACACATCTCTTCAGAGTCGTTCATTAGCCGGCTACATAATATTGTTTACTGTGTTAATGAAGCTGTACACATAGGGCCTGTGTTTGCAAAGAGCTCTTGGACCATTGGAAAATACTACCATCAGACCAGGGTCTGTTTTGCCACCAGGAACTATGGCTGAGAAGCTAAATTTAAACCTTGGTTTCTCTGGGCGAAACACAGGTAAGGTTCCTAAGACTATTTGTTTATACTGCGCAGCTTCAAGATGTGAATATGTGGAAGGGCATTTCTGCAAAAGAGCAAACATGCTCAGCATTCGTGCTTTACTCAAGGTAAGTCAAAGGAAAAGTAAGATGAGAAAAGAAAGATGAGGGAAAAAAAGTGTTGAAACAACCTGGACCACCTTAGATCACAGGAGAAAAAACAATGTTGAAGTCCGAATACTTAGCCGTGCTAAGCAGAGGGTTCCAATGCCTTGAGGCAATGAGCGCTAAGCTGTATCTCCGGTTACATTTTCAGAGGAAGAAATGGTGAAAGTACATATTACTGGTACAGAGAAAATATTGCCGTGGACACATTCACCTAATAGTTGAATATTATGAAATCATCCCTCAAACGCTCTGGAGCTAATAGCCTTGTTTGTAGATTGTGGTCAATAAAAAAATGTAAGATAGTTACATGGAATCAATCAAATATTGGTCACAGGTTCAGTGATTTTTGGGGAAATATCTGTGATAATATGGGGTAGGGAGGTACGAAGAGAGGGGCTTTTGAAAGTTGTGTGTGTGTGTGTGTGTGTGTGTGTGTGTGTTAGTGAGTGGATGGGTGGGTGGCGGTGGTGGTGGTGGGGGGGTGGACAGCTCCTCAGTCAGCTCAGGATATTTGACCAACGTTTGCACCCGCCCGCCACTCCACACTCCCCCCTCTCTCCTCCCCTCCCCTCGCTGAGTCCCCCTTCAGATTGATTAAATTGGATCAAGATGACACCAATAATTGGCTCAAGCTGGGGCCGGTGCGCAGACCCAACGATCCATATCTAACTCCTTTTGTTGCGATGGTGTCCCTTTTCCCGCGCCGCGCTCCATTTGGAACGGTTTACCTTGGCTCCGTCACAAGCGTTTTAGCCCAATCCCCCGCTGAACACAACAGCCCGCTGACATCATGAGAGCGACGGAAAGGTTACATTTTTCGCAGATGTCTGGGAAATTATCAGCGTGCTGACTTTTTATGGTCACCCCATTCATCCCTTTTGTTCAATATCCCCAGGGGAGACAGAGAGAGCGGACGAAGTGTTTCGGTGTGAAATGTTCCTGTTTGATATCAATATCCATAACCTTGGGGGAAAAAAATAGATTGAGAACTCCAGGAGATGATTTATTTTCAGTGTCTGAGTGATAAGAATCTGTGCTTGATCAATGTATAGATAAAAAAGGAAATAGTAAATTGGACGCCTTACAGAGAGAGTAAAATTTTGGCAAAGGTAAAAAGAATACAAATTAATTTTATCTGCATACTTTCGAAATCCAGTGAAATTCACCTCTGGTGAAGAAAATAGAGGGCAGATCAGAGAGCTCTGCTGCTAATCAGCCCTCTGCCTCATTCCTTTTACAAGGCTGATTTATTTTTTTATGGAGATGGCAAAGCAAAATGTTTGAAGCTCTAATGAATTTAAAGTAAATTGTTACAAAAGTGCAGCAACATGAGCATAGAAAAGCTTAATCAGAAACAATATACACCTCACAGCTCCGGCTAGCGACCTGCCGTTGCTGGCTAAATAGGTCTGACATGTTTGTTATGCTTAGAAATTCCTGACTACTGGAATCTACTTTCACCCTTCAGGTTGCTGATTTTTCCTGGCCACTTCATCATCTTGGCCCCGATCCTTGCACCCTTAAAAAAGGCACATAAACATCACAAGAACTCTGTCAAAGTGTTTGATATTTGGAGCCACAGATATCCAGCCATCCATTGCTTTTGTAAAGAAAACGAGGCGTTACATGGCATGTAGGGCACTGGGAACAATTAAATCAGGTAAATGGTGCCGGTTATCAGTGCACAATCAGAGGCCCGTTGGCCGCCCTCGCCTGGTGCATTCAACTAGGCACTTTATCTAATGCTCTAACTCACCCCTATAGGCCTAGGTGATCCCGCTACGCTGGGGCCGTGGACAAAAACCCAACCTGTCACATCTGATTGAAGCAAAGCCTCGTGGATCCCATCGCTTCGTCACCAAGGTTACTAATCAGATTTCCATCCAGTACAGCCGTATGCAGGATTTCCTGATCAAACGCTGTGACTTGGCCCCACCGGCCGGCCTGGGCCCATTATCTAACATGTTTTCTATGTGGCCGGGTCAAGCAGAGTGTAAAGCTCAGGGAGAAACACTATACCTGTCTTTTGGAGCAGGCTGGAGGTAGAGCCACCGACAGGTTAAAAAGTAAAGGAATCTCAAAAGGGTCAAAGTCAGGACTCAACTCACATCAGGGGACAAATCCAAATAACACTGGAAAATATTAAGAGCTCTATCAAGTCTGGAAGTGTCTGAAACACTAGAAGATTGTTATTAACTGCTTCAGATGCTGCTTAATTTGATTTACCGTCATCTGTATTTATTCCTCTTATACTAACACTTGTTAACACTCGTACTGAGAAAGTAGCATAAATATAATCTATGATGTATTTTTCTGTCTTAAGATTTAAGCGATAAACTTTTTCTGTAAATATCACTCATTAAAATAGAATTTCAGAGGTGGTAGCCTGGGTTTAAACCAGTCAAAGAATTCTGCAGTAATGCTTTGAGTCACTGTGGAGCCAATCATATGGTCCCCTGTTTATTGACACAGAGATGACCTTTAAACCCGGCCTGTGCCTGCCAAGAGGTACGGTATTAGTCATGGTAACTGGGTGTGTGTGTGTCTGTCTGTGTGTGTGTGGTGTGTGTGTGTGTGTGCGCGCAAGTGAATATAAGGTACGTTTGTGTGCGTGTGTGAGGGAGATATTTGACTGTGGCTGAGCCTCCTTCAACAGCAGCCAAAGCCAATACCTGTCTAACTCCAGATCATGGGAATCAGTGGAGGTGTAAACACACAGAAACTAAATTATCAAAAGACGAACTCGAAAGAAAAGACGAAAGATATAGTAGGGAACTATCTTTCCTCCTGCTTTCAGTCTTTTTGCCAAGCTCAGCTAACCAGCTGCTGGCTGTAGCTTAATATTTAGCGTACAGACATGAGGGTTGTATCAATCTTTTAATCTAAATCTCCGAATGAAAGCAAATAAGTGGTTTTTCAAAAAAAATTAACTGTTTCTTTGAGTACGTGCGTTTACATCGGACGATAGGATATTTCAGTGTGTACGAGCCGGAGAGTGAACACAGTGAAGTGAACATGTTGGACGGCAGAGGTAAAGAGGCAAAGGTAGAGGTGAGGTACGACTCCACTCCTGCCAGATGTTGCAGTTCTGGGTGCAAACTGCAAGGCATCGCGGCCGTGAGCCAGGGAAAGGGCCGCATGTTTTACCAATGACAGATGTGACAGTGCCTAAAACACTTCCGTTGTTTTGAAAGCTGGCTCCACATGGACCCACAAGTTTGTGTAGTGGCCCGATGCTGCTGGGCTGCCCGGGTGTTGAAGGTGATGACATTACTGGCATCCGCCATAGGAAGAGCGGCGTGGAGAGCAAGAAATGGAAATGGTGCTAAAGTGAGCAAGATACCTCGGAGACTTTGGAGAGCACGAGGGAGTCTGATCGTGGAGAGTGTACGAGTCGGAGACAAAGTGTTGAGACAGAATAGAAGACAGAGACAGAGAGCGTTGAGTGGTGAGGGCTAGGCTGATTCTATTTCACTTAATGTAACCATGGAGGGCTGGGAGCCCCAGTGCTGCCCGCTCTGGGCTCTTTAATGTAAATAGTCATCGCTGCCCCAACGCTCAGGCACATGTGAACGCGCCGTAGCCGTGTTATATGACTCTGTCTAACCAAACAGCACTCACAGACACAAAAATTCCTGCTCAGGCTCCTTTCCCATCACTCGAGTGAGACGGCGGAGGAGGGGGGTGGCGGGGTGTTGGGGGGGACAGGGAGACAGAATGAGAGAGCGCGAGATCAGGGCGGTGAGAGAGGAAACATTTCTTTGGCATGAGGCAAAATACAATTACCAGAGAGACATACTTCTCGAAGAAAGAAAAAAAAGCAATTTGTGGATGGAGAAAAAGGAAGCAGAGATCTCCTGGAGCGAAAAGTTCGTGATCTCTTCAGAAATGTCCTCTGCGTGGAGTTCAGTGGTCTCTCGGGGACCTGAAGTGCCATGACCTGATTGGCTGTTGGCCTGAGACTGAGGCGCCTGATTGGCTGTGGCACATTCCACATTCTAACCCACTCCAACTTACTGTACATTCCCATTGTTGTCGCCCTATCAAATTATACATGGCTGCTAAAGACAGTTGAAATGTGCAAGATTTGTTGTAACACCAAGTCCTTATGCTCTGGCTTAAAAGCTGGGGCTGTTTTGCTACAACATTGGCAAAAAAGTAAATTGGGAAACATATTTTGGCAGCACCTGCTCAATATTAGTCATTTTCAGAACCTTTTTTTTTTCTTTCCCTTCCTGACCTTATTATGTCACTGATAACATCCAGTTATATCAGACGCAGTGAAAAGTTCATGTTCACGGTTGGGGTCCGTTTCCACGTGCACTTGCTACTCTTAACACCATCAGTCATCGGCCTCGTCACATGTGTCAAACCATTACGTTTGCCTCTGGCTGCCCTCGCCCCATTCCCCCGCATGGGCTAAAACAATATGCCACATCCTTCCATTGTGCCCGCCGTGCCCGCCTTCACAACCGGCTGCCCCTGCATCGCGCCTCCCGAGCCCCGGCGATGCGGCCACATGTGTGGGTGCCCATCCTGTCCCCAGGCGTGATGCGTGTGCGTGGTCACGCGTGTCTGTGCCGCCGGGCCAGCGGTGAGGGGAAGCGGACGTTCACACATGCATGCATAAGCGGGAATCCATTAAGCCCCATGTAAAACAAACTCAACATGTGCCGCTTCCTTTTCCTATAATGGAGAACTTTTATACACCCTGACCCAGGGGCTAGCAGCTAGAGGGCCCGGGCCTGCGCTCAGAGTTGAAAGACGAGGGCAGACCCTGAGGTTACTCCATGTAGGGGAGAGGTCAAAGATGATGCCAGTGGTAATTATAACTGTTGTGAGACATAGCTTGATGCAGCAGACAGATGGGTGGCGATGCATTCACCATCGCATTTAACTGTCAGGCAGCATGTCAGATAATGGTAGAGACAAGAAGTTCATTTCTATTTCAAGTACTGTTATAATATTAGAGTTACTCCATCAAATATTTACATTAATATGCTGATCAATGTTCTTGTTGTCCTTTAAAGGACAACAAGAACATTGATCAGCATGAGCATTTGGTTGTTATAATTCAAATATAAACTCTAGATGTGCACCAGGAATACACACGCTACTTTTCTGATAAACAAGCTCAACACTTCTGTTTACACAAACCAGACTGATGAAGCTAAAATGAATATAAAATAGAATTTTACTATGCAAATGTGTGACTGCTGCGGTCACAACAGCAGCTGCTGAGAACTCTTCTACCTACCCACCTCCCTGACGCCGCAGCCAGGTTAGCGAGGCGCCGCAGATCCTGTCCTCTCTTGTTTTATCAAACTCCAGCATCAGTAGTAGCCCTGCTGCTCATGTAAAATTCCAACTGATTCTGAAGTACCAAACCCTGGGACTTGTGTGAAACACCTGGCATAGCACCAACAGGAACTGCTGGGAAGAAGAGGATGGACAGATGCCAATCCAAGAAGTAAATGAACAAATGGAGCAACATGTTTAGGGGATGAGAGTGTGAATGAGGAAGCAATGTCTCCCATGGGGTCAGGGCTAATGTCAAGGCTTGAGTGAGCACACATTTCTTTGAATGGCTAATGCTGAATATTCAGGCTGTCATAACTTCATCTTAACAATGGGGCATTTGGGGCTTTGGCTGCAATCAGAGATAACAGAAACCATTTTATATTACATCATGACAAGAGGATGAAGAGGTTTAGTCAAACACCCTCTTCCAGGTTATTAGGAACAGAAACAAATGGGACCCAGTAGAAACAAAATCATCTCTACCACACACTTCCACCAGCAGATTTTGGGAAAAAACACGGTTTTACTCAACCCACCCGCTAACATCCACATCACAACAAAGAAGCTATGCACAAAACTCCACTGAATATTATTCATAACAGTCCCTAACAGGAGACTGTGGAGCAGCGGTGCACGAGCCGAGCACAAATTTCCAAAACAGATATGGCTCTTATCTATTCCACATTTTGGATTTGGACATTTGGAATGCCCCAAAATTTTTGTCAGTTTAAATAAACACCTTTTGAAAAATGTCAAATTAATATGGGATGCATGTTACAGTATTAACCACATTAACAATGCATTTAAAGTATTGTTCTTTCTACAGTTCACACACACACACACACACACACACAGTGTGGTACTAGTGCTGTCTTGGTGGTAATTTGAGACCGGAGGGGACTTTTCAGAGGAAAGCAGCTCAAAGCTAAGTGAGAGCAGCTGATGTTGCATCATACTTCAAACATTCTTCAAATTAACAATATGTCAAAGGCTATGGAGTGCTCTCCGGCGCACACACATGCACACACACTCAGATCTGCTTTATGATAAGGAATAACCCCACCACCTCTGCAGATAAGTCCACTCTGTGTGTCAGGCTGATATGGCGAGAGGCTCTTTAAACCTCCATGCTCTCCCACAACTTTTCAAAAAATGCCCCATGGGACACAAAAGCAACGGGTGCTGGAGAAAAAAAAAAAAAAACCTCTTTAATATCATTCCTAATCCACCATCTCTTATTATCATAAGGTTATGCTCTGAAGAGGCGGGGGGGGTGGGGGGGGATTCTCACCAGTGGCGGACGTTGCAGATGTCTCTGGAGCCGTCCGAGGCCAGCTGTTGGAATGTTTTCCCACTGCATGAAGAGGCGAGGGCAGCAACACTATTGGCTGCCCCCACTGGGTCATGTGACCCGGGTCATGTGACCAAGGAGAACCTGAGCAGTGGGTTTGGCAGCTGACCGTCGCCGCTGCGGTCATCCCAACCGGGCCTACCCACGCCGGCCCGGGGCCACTGATCTGAGGCCAGGGGGAGAGAGGAGGCGACCGTCAGCCACATCAAACGCCCCGGAGCCTCCCACTCACAGGGGGATACACAGTCTACAGGGCCGGAGATGCAGTATGACAGGCTGAGGTCACTCACACAGATGGACACACACACCCACGTGCATGCTTCAGTGCATGCACACTGTGCACCGTGGCTCGACTTACCAAATGATTTAGCCTTGGTCCGATATGCAAAAGTTTACAATCCTATAGTATCATTCTGTAAGGCCGCAACATCTCCCCCACGCTTCTATCACTTCCTATGAGATGCAGTCATAACAAGAGTTTACCTGCGGCAGACTGAACAGGTGCTAACTGGGTAACCATCAAAGGAACAAGGTCAACTGCAGCTGATGTGTTCGAAACCGGCTCGGCTCTAAGTGATTGGTGCCGACAGACACGTCTAAACATCTCTAATGTTGGCTGCTAATTAAGATTAAACCCTTCTACACGGCACTGACAAGCAATATAAGGGTGTACCGTGTCTGGGTGTGCGCGGTGAGAGTGCACGGGTGATGTAAGATGTGTAATTCAGAGATCAAAGCGAGAGTGTGAAATATCTTGTGACATTACACTTTTACGTTTAGACTCAAGCCATGGTAAATGTGAAACATTTACTATTTTCATGTAGAAAGCCTTCAAACACACTCCTCCTTACACTGTCCAGACAAAACCTTCCTGATGACGATGTCTCCTTTCTCTCTGAAGGTATGAGAGCAACATTTAGCCACGCTTAAAACTTTTTTAAGATCTTGGCTTTACTTTTTTTTAAGTTTGGCATTCTTTTTTTACAATTAACCCAACAAAGACAGGGAAATTGTTTACACCTGTGGTTCCCAACATGGGGGTCAGGACCCGACACGGGGGTCACTATATAAATCTTTTTTTTTGCTATAGAATTGGTCTGTGACCTATACAAGTTCTGGCTGAGTCACTGAGCAAACAATCTTTTGAAACAAGCATGGAGAATTTGAAGAAGGTGAGGATAGTTTTGTTATCACTCATTGAGTTCTGACCTAACGCCCTCTAGTGGTCCGTCCTCTATATAAGATAGTGACTCCAGTTTAGTGCCACTTGTATGGAGGGATGTTAGAAGAACAATCTGATCACATTTTAACAGTGTAGAGCATAATGTTCTTAAACATTTGGTGAAAAGGTTTTTGTACCAAGGTAGGAGTGAATTTGGAATAGAATGATGAGATAAAAAAGAAAAAGGAATATGAGAGAGGAATGACAGAGTGTGTGACCTGATGTGGACCGGTTGTGATGGCTGCATGTGTGCATGTGTGTTATCAGTGTACAGCTCCACCATCAGGGAGTCAGAACACTGTGTCTTCCTCTATTTTATTTCATCATGACAGACTTCACTGATCCCTCTCACCTCTATCAACATCATGACACCAAAAATACAAAGGACATATTCTGATCTGATCACAAGGATTTGTGATTTTTGTTTCCTAAACGACTTCTGAATTTGTATCTTCATCATTTTTGTCAGCCTCAAAAGATGGGGAATTTTATTCTACAAGTTAAATGGTGGACAAACAAATGTTTACCTGAATATTTCTAAACTCTAAATCTGTCTTGACAAGACAAGATTTTTCTAATCTTATGTATATGCTTCCCTCTTCTGCTAGAACTCTAATCTTACCATCTAAAGTAATGTAAATGGTGTAGCGTTTTATCTGTATGTTGCAGAAACAGAAAACTCGAGTCCTCTGTGCATAGCTGTACTGCAACAAATGCAGAAACTTTGCACACACTCCGGGTCAATCTCCCCCCCCCCCCCGGACAACAACAACAACAGCTGTTAGCATCTCGCGTGTAACTCCACTTCCCCCCACAGCGTCAGCGCCGCAGACCCTCCCCTCTCGTGCGCCACTCTGCCGTGACAGACATGGCAGTTATTAATCACCTTTTCTTCCGCCTATTCCCAACCGGTCCCGGGATGCAAAGGGCTGCTGGTCGGGAGCCGGGGGTCTGCGGCTAAAATTAGAGGCCGGCTCAATCAACAGCCTGATTTAATGGTAGCAAGTGTGTGTGTGCGTGTGTGTGTGTTGTCTGAGTGCAGGGCAGATCAGTAGACTGATCCCACTGGATATCCTGTTCCTACGGGACACTGATTTTGCCGACTGTCTCGCAGGAAAACCGTTCTCCCTTTCCTTCTGCAGCTTTTCGCTTGCTTCTTTTTTGTTGTTGCTAAATGTCAGATGATAAAGACGACCCCCCCCCCTTCCTCGAACACCCATTCCCACTCCCCAAAACCTTGGCCCCCCTCCCCATGCACATAAAACACCCCAACCACCACCCAGTCAAGCAGAGGCGACCTTTGACCTTTTAAAAAGCTGGGTATTAGCTACCTTATCAGTGCCACGCTCCCCCTGTCGCCCCACCTCTTACCCTCCCCAATCTTGAATTATAAAAAATAACAAAGTGAGAGTGAAGGGAGTATTAGGGGTTTGGGGGGGTGCAGGAGTGTGTGCTGCTTCTCGCGTTGCATGTAAACCCCCGTAAACCCGGCCGGGCCGGGGGGTTTAGTTGGAAACAAATGCAGAGCTGAGCTCTGATGGAGGTGTGTGCGTGGGTCGGTGTTGGTTTGCCTTTCAGCTTGAGCTGGCGGGGGGTTGAGGGAGTGAAGGTGAGACTAGAGTTAGGTTAGCGTATGCATATGCATGTTTTTACGGGTGTAACAGTGCAGTTGTGTGTGAAGCCTCTCCTGAAAGATCATTACAGTTTAAAACAACTTGGGTTTTATGTTTGTCGCTTTGGCCATCATTCCTGACGGCTATGATAACACTGAAGTAATTACTGACCTCAGGGAATGTGGCGGCATTACTGCAACAAAGTCCCACAGGCCGAGAACCATGTGCAGTCAGATGATCCGTTTTAAACAAGCCAACAGTCGGGCCACATTATTTGGAGGTCAAACCGACAGGGAGTAAAACCGTGAGTACATTTGTTGTAACAATCTCTCACAACCAAGCACAACTATGGCACTCTTGGTCAAAGTTGCACATTTCTGTTCCAAATAAGTTTATCTCACCTGTGAGTTTGTTTCTGACTGTCTGACTTATTTTTAATGACGGTGCTGTATTTCCGGTTCTTAGCAATTAACTTGGTGAGTACAAAGTTAAACTATGCAATTTAAGGACAACTAGTAATGAATGGCTGAACAGCCTCTCAAACTGCCCGGCTACAGAAAAAATGATGGATGCTAGCTGGAAGCCAGGTTACCTAACTAACTTTGTACTTTCTGATGATGAGAGATGTAGTTTATGCAGTGTGCTATGTGACAGTGTTTTCTTCCCTCGCTGTTTTCTGTGTGTGTGTGTGTACCTATATATGTGTTTTATTTCACTTTTTGGGTTCTGGTTTATTGTGGAAAAATATGTAACATATATGTATAACCAATATAAGGTGTTTCTTGTGGCCTGATGTGTGTGTGTGCGTGTGTGTGCGTGTGTGTGTGTGTGTGTGTGTGTTTTCTGGGAGGCACGGAATCAGTGAATATAAACAGATGGATGGAGGTCAGTGAAGGTCATTAGGTGCAGGTGAACTCTGCTGCCATCAGCGTTCATAACTCCTGCATTCCCTGACTTTGACCCTCCTCACATTCACAGCCCCCCTCTGACACACACACAAACACACACACACACACACACGCACATGCACATGCAAATACAGACATACACTATCTCTAGACTTTCTCTGACTCCTTCTTTTATTTACTCTTTTTCTGTCTCAAAACAAGCAAATGTCGAAGTCAGGAGCTCCATCATAAAATCTTGTTTTTATCAAAACGAAAGAAACATTTAGTCAGCTGGTTAAAATTATTTGTGGTTAAGACACATACCACATGACCGCAGCATCCCGGTTTGGTTCCAGCAAGGGACCTTTATTGCATATCAGCCCCAGCTCTTTCTCTGCCCTCATTTCCTGTCTGCATCTCTACTGTCACTTTCTAATAGGCAGAATATGCCAATGCCACTTTATTCCAGCATGCATTTTTACTTAATACTGCAACTGTATCTTGAAACAAGGTGGAATTAAGCAAATCATTTAGTAGTCATAGTTACTTAATTTCAGAAATAGGGACTTTTTTAAAGTTGTCTAAAGAAATTCAGTAGATCAAAATAAAAACATTTCTTTAACGGGCAGATTCTTGATTTTTTTAGTTCTGAAACAGGGAAGGAAAGAAAGAATAAAAGAGTCAAAATTGTAAGTATGCGTGTTAGTCCGGGTGACAAAACTTTAACTAGTTCTACAACAAAAAAAAGCTCTTTTTATTTGAATCGCTCAGTCTCTGAATTATTAAATCAGCTTCAGAGGTCGTGAAGGCTGTTGGAGGTAATGTCACTGTGCCCTCTGCACCCCCCCCCCCCCCCCCCCTTCTCCCCCTCACTTTTCCTATCACTGCGTCTCCTGTGGCCTTCTATCTGCCCTCTCTCCCATCCTCATTCCTCTTCAAAGACTGTGAGGAGGAGGGGGAGAAAGAGGAGAATAAGACTGGCCTTGAATGCCCACTCCCAAGCCACAACATCACACACACACACCAAACAACAATCTTCAAATTCTTTTAGGAGCTTCATCGGACACCGTTACAGTCATTGTCAGCACCTGCATTGTAGTTTATTTTATTGTACTTTACATTTATAAATACAGAACAGGGAGTCCATAAGACACAAGAATTATTGTGTCAAAATTAGAGGAAATTACTCCACACAAAATCAAATTATAAATGAATTGTATTTGTTCTTTATTCAACCAGGAAGTCTCTTGAGATCTCTTTTAGAAGACAGACCAAATGGAAAGAATTTACAAAGATCACAGCCAGCACTCATAAAATAAAATGTAAGTGTCACAGATGGAAACCAAAACTTTAAGAAAAAAAAAATAAAACACTTACATTTCTATTAAAACACTTCTTGAAAGAGACCTTTTGAATAATTTGGATTAAAGCAGTTTCCTCTAAAGTTCTGTTTGGGGCCCTCTTCAGAAGCTAAAAAAAACCACACTCAACATTAGTTGACCATGACTTATTAATTGTTAAATAATGTGATTTTGAGCTGATGACATGTTGTGTTTTTGTTGTGGGGTCTCAGTAGCTGTAGCTGTAACACGCTGTTAAATACAACGGATTTTCATTTCACTTCTGTACTTTGAACAATAGACGTTTTACAAACTTGTTAAAAGTCTGTTTATTTTACTGGAGTTTTGTAACAGTTTGTTCACCCTGTTTGAAAACACTTAACAAAAACACATATTTTTCCATCTCTCCATTAATTCCATACATCAGAAATGGAAACAGTGTGCCCAATTTTACAATGACAAGTTTCAGATGAAGTTAATTGTTCCATCATCTCCTCTCAGAGTCCTACATATTTGACGCTTCAGTTGTTTGAGGATAGACATCCTCTTCACATTTTCTCTCTGGCTCTCTGCGCACACACACACACACACACACACACAAACACACACACACACACACACACACCTTTCCGTTTCACCCTGCTCTGAACCCGTCCTCCGTCCACTGTGCAGAAAGCTTAATAAACATATGCGGCGAGTCATTCCCAAAGTGCCCCACTACCACTGCCACCCACCCGCCCCCCCACCCACATCCAGCCCCTCTTCTACACTCAGGTTTCACCTCTCTGCTTCCTGCTGCTCCCAGTCACGCTGACACATACTCTTACACTCAACCTACTAACTGTCGTACAAGCAGTGGTGGAAGAAGTGCTCTAGTATATTGCTATTTAATAATGCTCAAGTACGAGTAAAAGTCCTGCTTTCAAAATTTTACTTAAGTAAAAGTAAAGAAGTATTGACTGCAAAATATATTTAAGTAGCAAGTATTTTTTTTTCAAATGTTTATCTTTTTATGTATATATCATATTATTGGATTATAATCATTATTGATGCACTAACATGTAAGTTACATTTTGATACTGCAGCTGGTTGAGCTGGAACTAATTTTAACAACTTCATATAGAGATTGGCATTTCCATCCATAACAGTGCCTCATAATTTATAAGAGGATGATAAACTTTGTGTGAAACATTTTAAAATAAACTATAGCTGTCAGATAAATATAGTGGAGCAGCAGTATAAAGTAGCAGATAATTGAAAGTAAGCAAAGTATCTCAATGTTTCCTTTAGTACAGTAGTGTTATGTACTTACTTTCCTGTTTCAATTTTTTCATGCAAGTTTATGCAAATGTTCTAATGGAAGTGAAGTTAATCCATTAAAGCTGTATTTGTTTTCACGCTGCATTTGTCTTTCTTAGTCAGCCCTGTTTTAAAAGATCCTGAAAAGTCTGATAGTAAAACACATGAAACTACAGTGGAAATTGGAGTTATGTCTCCTTCTTGCAGAGTCTAGAAAGAATATCAGTTTTCTATCTGAATGTGACATGAAATAAATTGAGTATGAAGTAAGTAACTTTTTTGCAGTATTTGTGTGTGTGTGTGTGTGTGTGTGTGTGTGTGTGTGTGTGTGTGTGTGTGTGCAGAAGCAGCCATGTCCATGTGGATCCACCGCATGCCTTCTATTTCAGGGTCAATTCAATCTCAGGTCAGGAGGTGAACGGAAATTCCAATTCAGCAGCAAGCATTTCACATTTCATACCTGGGAGCTGAAGCTAAGTGCCACTTTAGAATCACTTAAGAGCTACGCTGAAAGTTCATGCTCCCCTTCCTGCAAAAATGCATGGATAGATAGATAGATAGATAGATAGATAGATAGATAGATAGATAAATAGATAAATAGATAGATAGAGAGATATATAGTTGATAGGTATATTAATCTGTCCTTCTTGATTCTGGAAACAAAACTACTTGCAGTCATTTAAACCTCCACAGCAGAGATACAAATCCTGCCTCTGTCTCTCTCTCTGGCAGTGGGCTGGGGTCGCAGGATTACTTTCTGTCAGCAGTGTGACAGCTGTGTACATCTGGCTGTGTAGGGGCCTCTTACAGCTCAATCCACACGTCGTTTCGCCGGTGTCTGGGCCTCCGGACTCGCTGCCACTGCTCACCTCATTACCGACCGAGCCACACCTCCATCTGTCCGCCTAATATCTAAATCCTACTGCAGATTAGTGGGGGAGTCAGGGAGGGGGGGAGAGGGAGGGGGAGGGAGGCATGGGGGAGAGGGGAAACAAGATCCTGGAGGAAGGGTTCGTGCGTGGCACATGAGGTTTTATTAATGATCTCTGGGGTTGTGTGGTGGCGGCTGCTTTTTGGGTTTGTGGACAGTGGTAGCATGTTGGGGGCTTGTGACTACTACTGTACTTTGTGCGTGTGTGCGCTGAGAGAGATAGAGAGAGCCAGACAGAAACAGAGAGAGATGGCGTCATGTGATCTCATAATCCCTCCAGGATGATCTAAAAAGGCTTTATTCTAAAGTTTCCATTCTTCACAAGGTTAGTGAAGGTCAACTGCTTTGGGAGGTTCATTTGCTATGCGTGTCTTCATGCATACTTTTTTTTTGTCCTTAAAGGATAAGTCTGGAGATACTTTCCTTAATGATAACAAATCCCATGAAAAGACAAAAAATAAATCCATAAAATAAACATTCTAAACTATATTCGTATAAATCATCATTAAAACACATCACTGACTGCTGCACTGTAGTTACTGTATAACCAAATCTGCGACTGAAAATAGTCCCAAACAAATACACTATTTACTCCTGTCTGAGAAAGTCTGCTGAATACCACAGGACCCAGCTGTTTTAGGAAATTATTTAAACTAAAGTTTATATTTGCAACCCCTTATTTCCACATTCATGGCTTGTGGCACAAAGCTGCAGACAGTGTAGGGAAATCTGAAATAATTTTGGTAAGTTTTAATGGGACTTGTTGAGAATAGTGTATTGTATATTATATTGTATATACAATATTGCCAGAATTATCCTTTAACTGCCGATTAAATGTTAAAACATGCAAGGCCACACTAAAATCACTTTTATATTAATTCAAGTTTGGTTGTTAAGGTTGATTCAGTCATAATGACACGTTGCCCCTTCCACTGTGACCACATATAAAGCTTTATTAGATTAATTTGATCCTTTTTAACAGTAATAATGATGAGAGAAAAATATTTATTGGGTAAAGCTAAACTAAAATCATGCTGTACTTAAACAATACTCTGCCAAGTCTGGTCATGTGGTCATTCAAGTGAAGTAATTTTTTTTATTTTTTTATGCTTAAAGCCAGATAAAACCTATTTTCAACCACTGTTTGAACTTACAGTAGTTAGCTGAGATGGACATTTGAACTCACTACTGAGTGGCTTGTTGTAATTTAAATTTTAGGAATTTATAGTCAATGTTAAGACAAAAAAAGGTTTAAAATATGTAGTTTTGTTTTTCACATTTATGGTAGCCCCCCATTATATGAGCCTCTTGGTATTAATCTGAAGTATCTGCTAGTGCAGCTAAACCCAAGCCAAACACTTCCTGTAAGAGTTACTCATCCTCAGCTTTGCTTCATTTATCAGCTTCTGCTGATGGACACTACTTGGTTTTTAGTCAAAGTTTGAAAGCAAAGCGTGGCAATTTTATGTGTCAAATACTGACTCATTGTAAAAGCTTTCAGAGCACAAATGACCCTGAAGCTACGTAACCTGATGTGCAGTTTCTCCACTCTTCAAGGACTGCAGCAAGGCCCTGACATTTTTATCTATTTTACCTGCAATACTTTGTGTCATTGTTCAAGATGAAACAGACCACTTGCAAGAGTAAGCAAACACTATTAATGTAGTCCATGTAATGATACTGTAGCTTTTGTGCTTGGATACAAAACTGTGTGTTTATGTGTGCATGTTTGCATCCTCTCTCTTGCCTTTCTATGTCTTCAGCTTTTGAAAGCACACCTTTTTATTTTATTTTATAATCAATAAAATATCTATTAATGCATTTTACCTAACTGTTCTATGAAATACAATATATATTTTTCTTGATGTTAAAATGCAGAATTCATCCGTCATTAAATTCAATTAGACGTAAAGAGGAGAAAAATCTGACAACCTCCCCCCCACCCAAAAAAAACCAACAAAAAAAACATGCAGAATGAGTTTGACTGTCCTGTAATTATTACATAACATAATGACCTACAGATTGCCATGATCCTGGATAATTATACATTATAGGTTACACTTTACATACTAATCAATCAGTTTAAAAGAAGTGAGTGGGCAAATACAGCTGCTTGATGGAGAGTGTACATTTCTAAGTGTGTGGTTGTTCCTCTTTATAAGTGAACTTTTTAACAGAGTTCTTATCATCCAGACGGATTTTAAAGCTATCAGCCAATTCGAGAACACAATGTAATGACAAGTTAGGAATGTGTGTAGGCTACACAGAGTTGAGCCACTAAGGAGATAGACAAAAGAGGCTGCGAGACTCTGATATAAACACACAACATGTACACATGAACATTATCTCTAACTGTCCTCACAGAGAGCAAGAGTTAGGATGCTTTGGTGATCCTCTTGTGCAGGCATTGCAGGTTTTCAGGATGTTTGGGAGCATAGTGCCACCTGGTGATCAAAATAGACTTTTTAAAAATAAAAAATGTATTTATTTATATTTTTTAAAGATTATATATTTGATGGACTATAGTATTATTGAATTGAAAGTGAGTTCTAAATTCGAAGAAACTACGGGAATCTGGACCAAAACATAATAATATTTAAACAAATTACATTTTTAATAGTCAAATATTATAATGGCCTTAATATATTTCTATTGTTATTTTATTTAAAGTTACTATGTGTTCTTATTTTTTGGTGTTATGTGTCTCTCTCTGAACTTTTTAAAAATGTATAAGGCCCCATAAAAAAATGATTTTACCTTTCTCATATTGTTGAAGGACCTTTGCTTGTAAGAAGGCCAGCAGATAAAAACACTGGTTAACACTTCTTTTGCTTCTTGGTTTACTTGTTTTGTCTGTAACACTGTTGATAAAATGTCCACTGACTGGCCGTGGAAAAGAAAAACAAACACATGAGCTGTGGAGGCTCTACATGCGGCGCACACGACAACACACTACATATCCCAGCACTGCCTCGCTGCCGGACTGCAAGGTCAAAGGTCACGTCGCCTCGATGAGGTAATAACAAACATGGCGGCGCTCGGTACAGCACGGTGCTTATTTCGCAGCTGCTCTCGGTTGAAAAATGTTCCAGAGAGCAGGCAAATGTTGGTCAGGTGTAGCGTCAGGACGCTCTGCGGCACGACACAAGATAACGGTATGCTTTAATGCAGTGAACATCATTTTCATTGTATTACTCTCTTAACTGTAACACTGACCTTGTCGCGTGTTTCCTTAGCCGCGATGCTTACTGTCAAACTCTGTTAACAAATCAGGCAGTTTAAGGTTGCCTTACCTACTGGCAAAGATATAGACCCTGTAGAAGACTGTTTTGAATCTTTTATTAATAATTAGAGTATTTTTATAAATTCGGCATTACGCTAGTTAATGAAGTGTGAGCAGCTTTGTTCTAAAATCTAATATTAATGGTCAATAGGGCTAGCTGTTCACAGCTTTGACTGACGATAACAACGTTAATTTCAACAAAGGAAGATGGCAGAAACTATGGTTGGATGAGTTATGAAAGTCGGTGTGCAAATTGCATGTCGTATTGAAGTGGGGAGCTTCACCGTTATGAATTTGCAAGGTCTTGTGATAAACCAGCTATTGCTGAGTTTACGGTTAAACATGGCAATATGTGTAAGGAGTCTGGTCTGGGCTCATTAACTGCGAGTTAGAAAAAACAGACAGCGAACAATGTAAGCCCATTTGAAATTAGCTACTTTTGAGTACTGTTTTTATGTGTGGATGTGCAGTTTGTGCATGTGATTGACTACAGTGTGACTCGCTCTCCAGCTCTTTCAGACAATGCAAAGCCCCAGTTTACGGATCCAGCTGTGCAGGACATCCTCACCAGGATAACAGGCCTGGACCTGCAGAAAGTGTTCCGACCCATTAAACAGGAGCTGAAGCCGCCCAAATATAAACTCATGACCGATGAGCAACTGGCGCAGGTGCCCTCTAAATAAGTCACAATAACCCCCCCTCAAACACACACACACACATCACAGTAACACCTTCTTCATCCAGTCCCCTGTGTGTGTTCACAGGCGGCCGAGTTAGCCACAGAGCAGGCTAAGAAGCTGCTGCAGATGCCCCCCGTCCTGCCGGAGAGGAAGCCCATCAACGATGTGCTGTCTGTGGATAAGATCCTGGATGGCATGGACACAGCGAAATACGTCTTCACAGACATCACCTACAACATCCCACACAGGGTAGGGACATGGTGTTTTATTCAGTGTGTGCATGTGTGTAACGGGCGGTTGGATGGTTGCTCTCTTGATGCATGCCGCTGTACAATTAATGAGTCAGTGTAGGTTTTATAGCGTTAAAATGAACCAAGGTCAGATTGCAAGACTGACAAATGTTGCCTGAAGACGACGTCTCAGACTGCTACAATACAATTATTGTCTGGTTAGAAGTTTGGGTAGCTATTTACTTGTGTATTTTCTGTACTTCTATACTTGTATGTCTCAGTTTTGTACTTGGTTAATGGACTTTCACATTGCTCAAATATATCCCTATATACACTGTCTATTCTTTGTCTTTCCACCAGGAGAGATTCATTGTTGTACGGGAGCCCAATGGGACCCTTAGGAAGGCGACCTGGGAGGAGAGAGACCGGCTTATTCAGGTCTACTTCCCCAAAGAAGGACGCAAACTCACAGCACCTCTCATCTTCAAGGAGGAGAATCTCAAGGTAGGAAATGGCAAAATAGTTTTCTTTCAAATGTAATACTTCTAGATCTACTGTTGTTATAGGTCTTTCTGTAGCTTTCTTATTACCTTTTTCCATTTATTTTATCAGTCCTTTTTCACATATTTTTACTTCTAGGAAAATAACTGTTTTATGCGAACAGTAAACCATGACAATGTGTCAGTGAGACAGCATAGACAATACCAGGACCCCAAAACTGAAGCAGCTAAATGGAATTTAGCCATTGTTAATGTCATTAGTATTATTATTATTATTATTATTATTATTATTACTTTTTCATCGATATCACTGTCAGAAACCAAGTGTTTTGGTATGCGTACTGACTTTTTCGAGTTGTGAACACACTACATCGTCTGTGCTTAGAATTGGTATGTTATATGGATTTGGGGCACTATACTGTTACAGGTACAGGGCCCTTGTATTGTACATTATGTATCACTGGCATTGCTCATTGGGACACTTAAAACATTTGCAAAGCTGATTTAAAAAAAAAATGATAATTGCAAATCCTGTGTTGTTTACATCCATGTTTACTAGCTTGCAGTCACCTTCCTCTGTGTCTTTGTTGGCACATTGCTGCATTTCTTGGTGTGTTACCATCACCTGTAGATCAGTGAAGTAATGTGAAATCCCTGGCAGTAATGTGTATCGTGTCACCCATGTGCATGTGCGTCCTCATGCATGGGCACGACACGAACAAAATGGGGACACACTCATAAAAAAATAAATAAAGAAAACTGCTCCATTGCGATACAAGAGGTCTTAAACTTCACAGGGTACCTTTAATTACACCTGTGATTTTTCTGCTATTGAAAGTCAAAATGTCTGCACTGAAAAAGGCTCATACTACTGAATTTTTTGACATCACCCTTCTCAACAAAACTTTTTCTCTAGTGTGTGTGTGTGTGTGTGTGTGTGTGTATATATATACATACATACATACATACATACATACATACACACACACACACACACATACACACATACATACACACACACATACACATAGTACAAGTGTCTGATTCAGCGTGTATCATCATTGCAATGGTAACCATCATTGTTTTCATTATATTCAGTAACAATACTATGTGAGTTAATTTGAGGCTACACTGGCTACACTTGGTTAAGGTGTATACTCACCATAGTATTCCGGTTTCTAGTACTCAATCTAGTGTATTCAGGCTTCTCTGAATTGGGATAAGAGATGATGCAGGTTTCTGAAATCAGGATTGGATGTTCACATACTCAGAGACAGACAATACCCCCAAAACTTAGTAATGTGTCTGTTAACACCAATACAGTCCTGATAAGAGTCTAATCAGGCAATATAAGTAGCAACACGTGTGTATGTGTCCAGTGAGTTTCTAGAGTCTTTCATTTTCAAATTTCTGACCCATATATATGCGTCCCTCTATTAGATGGTGTTTTCCCAGGACCGTCACGAAGATGTGTTAGACATGTGCCTGGTCCAATTTGAGCCAGATTCTTCAGAATACAGCAGGGTAAGATGATTACATTGATTTTCCTGTTATTTTGACCCGATCACCAAGTGCACTGAAATCTGTAGACTGTGTATAGCTTGTTAAACCATGAAATTTCCCCGTCGGTTTCTATGTTTTCTTTGGGTCACTTGATATTGAGTGTAAAATGGAACGAGAGTGTGGATTGGAGGTTGAATTGGATGTGAAGAGCATTGTGCTGAGTATCTACAACATCCAGTGAATTTAGGATCAAATCCCTTCTACTTGTCTTGTGTCTAGGTACATGCAGCCACCTACGAGGACCTGGACAGGCACGGCAAATATGAACTGCTGCGCTCCACCAGACATTTTGGAGGCATGGCCTGGTACCTTCTCAACGCTCGCAGGGTGGACGGGCTTATAGTTGACATGTTGAAGAAAGAGCTGTAAGTTTGTGTGTGGGATGAATGCATGTACGGTTAATACAGGTATGAGTTTTTGTAATTGATGTTCAGGCTGGAATATCTGTCTTTGTTGGCACTGTCACACTCGCCGCTGTACCTGCTTGCAAAGAGTTTTGACCTAAGCCCTGTGTGTATATGTGTGTGTTTTGTTTCCAGGTTCCAGGATGCGGTGAGCCTAGTGTCTCTGTTCCACATGGTCCACCCCCACAGTGAGTCAGCCCAGGAAGCTGCCAGCCAGCAGGCCACTGGCACCGACCTGCTGAAGGTGAGAACACACAACCTTGATTGGAAATATCTGCTGACTCGTAGCTCCGTTTTACACTTCTATTCACTTTGCTATGTGTATATTATCTATTGCCATTTGATCCAAAATTTGTCCAGGCCCTATAAATTGTGTCCCTCGGGTAATAGAGTAAATCAGGAGTCAGTGTAGCTCTTGAGAGGTCAAGTCAGGGCCGTCTCATCTAAGGTTTCCCGTGTGAGAGGTTTGGGTTTGTCTCCAGCGTGGGAACTGCGGGGCCAAGCCCAGGACACATCAGGTCTTATTAGCGCTCACATCCCCTTGGCCTTGTAGCAGTGGGGCGGGACATTGAGAGTGACAGCCATTTAATGTGAAAGGTTAGTGGAAGGAGACACGGGTGTGTGTCTGCTACAGTCACTATCACGCAAAGGCCTCTCCTTTAGTCATGCTTGATTGTGGAGCCCAAACTTGGCTGTGTCTTATTAGTCTGCCACTAAAACAATTAATGCCGTGATTGTACTTTTAGAACAATTCTTTTGCACCACCCCGACCTCAAAGTTATTGAGGTGACCTTCCTCTTCTCCATTGTACTGACCTCTGAACCTTTTCCCTGCAGATCTACGCCCAGAAGGAGTCCCAGAGGTCGGGCTACATCGAGCTGGCCCTGCAGGCGTATGAACAGAAGTCGGCTAAGAGCTCTGCTGCCTGACTGGCCCACTCCTAGATAGAAATATACAAATTCACCCACAATAAGGAATGGTACCTGTGTCCAGAGGAACAGATTGAAAATGGCTTCCCATATGTCAAGTAAGGCTTTGTGGTCTTTCACTGTTTGGGTCAAAGAGTTATATGTGCTCCTTGACTGAAAAGAAAGCCATACACTCGAGGAATTAGCTTTGAAACTGCTTGTATGATGCACAAAGTTTGTCATTTATCCATGTAGAACACTTATCTATATGTGTATTTCATTTGGATCTCCTAGTCAAACCTGATGTGTTAAGTCAAATGATGTACATAACAAAATAAAGATCTTTGTACTTGTGTGATGTGTCGTTGGAGTAAACTGAAGACTTTATTGCTATAAGTTGATTTTATTCAATTTTGAAGTCTACATACACAGTACCATCCATTCTTTAAAAAAAAAAAAGAAAGAAAGAAAAGGGGGGGAAACACAAAACAACACATGTAAGGCACCTGTGGCAGGGACATAATGTAGATTTCAAAGTAAAAGTAGCAGCATGTGTTACTAGCTTTGAGAGGTAAACTTGCATCAAACTATTAGTACATCAACAACAAAGAGGTAATGTACACATTAGAACATAACCAAATTGTCAATTTTTCCAAATTGTGGACTTTTCAAATATGTATTTATAAAAATCATGGCATTTGAAAGACAGCCTTGCCCCAGATACAAATTAAAAAATACTGCTCCGATCCTGTAGGAATGTTAGAGAAAATAAATGATTAAATATCACTTAAAGAGTGAAAGCAATACTCAAACTTGAATTCCTCTGGCTTGAATAACACCCTGATCAACAGCGGTGTTACACTGTATGAGGTATGAGGAAGAGTGGAACTCTTCTTTTTTCATGACAGTGCTCATTGCAGTCAGCCAGTCCTAGCCCTAAAATACGTATTTTTACTGTAAACTGATGATACTTAAATTAGTGATGTGAGAGCGCACTTTAACACAAATTGTCATGATTGATGTATTGTTTGAATAGCAAATATTGGGTGTAAACAAGGTCACCAACAGTTTGAGCTGGATATTTTGTCTGGCTGCAATGTATTCCATATTTACTGTCATCACACACACACACACACACACACACACACCTTTCCATTTCTTATCCTGATTTCCCCTTTAACACATTTTAGTCCCTTTCAATCTACCCTTGATTACTATTACTACAAAAGGTCACCGAATGGGTTTGGTCTCTACCAGATAGGGTTTAAACAGGCGGGACAGGCCAAAATGGTTAATCAAAGCTGTGGCTTAATATACCCGCGTTCTTGGAGGTGTACTTTTGAACAATTTAGTCCTACAGTACCACAAATGTACAAAAAGCAGACAAGGCATTTAGTCTGTCGACAGCTTTTCACCAGCTTGTGCTAGAAAATGGCTTCTTCTGTTCTTTGGTCACTGAAAAAATGGGAAAGTTTCCTCTCCCTATTCACTCAAGAAATCCTCATCCAGGTTGACGTCTGTGGTGTCGATGTCTTCCAGGTCAAAACTGTCCAGATCCAGATCATCCAGGGCCTACAGACAAAAGAAAAAAAAATGTGTGAGTGGAAAACAACAAGTTTATGGCTACATACAATTATTTATCATATCCCATAATACATCTAGGCCAATATTAGCCCATTTTTGCCATATGATTACAAACGTATGTTTACCTCCTCGTTCATCTCTGCCTCCAGGTCCTCTGCTGCTTCCTCAGCTCCCTCAGGACCTGCCTCCTCCTGCGCTACGTTCCCCTCTGCTGGAGCTGCTACTGGGGTTGAAACCTCTGGCTCAGCCTGCAGAGGCACAGCAGGCTCCAGGATGTCCTCAGGCTTCACTGGGAGGACTGTGGTGTGTTCCTCTTGTTCTGGTTCTTGCGCTGGGACTGGCTTCAATACTGGCATTGTGTCTTCGAGTGGGTCTAGCAGTGGATCAAGGGCCAAATCTGGGAAAGTTTGGACTTGGACAGGCACATCCAGCACTGGCCTGGCTGTGTTTTCAAAGCAGATGAGCTCCTCCACTGCTACAGGTAATGGTGCGCTTTCTGAAACAGGCTCCTCAGTAACATGAGTCTCCACTGCTGCTGTGTCTATGATGGTTGGGGCTTCTGAGGAGATGATTTTGGTTTCCAGGTCTTCATAAACAGGCATTTCCCCAGTTACTATAGATTCTACTACATCGGTATCAACTGTCAGACCAGTGCTGACTAGGACATCCTCTGTTGCTATGGTATCTGTTGCCACTGTCTCGCTTAGTGTTTCTTCTGTTCCCATGATGGTTTCTGATGTTGTCTCGGCTAGAGATGTTTCAGGAACACAGGCAGCAGGTACAGCATCAGCTGCAGGAGAGATGTCCCAAACATCCGTCTCCACTGATGATCTGACATCTTCCACGCGACTGGACTGTACCATCTCTGTGTGTGTGGGGATAATCTCTGCAGTGAACTCCAAAATGTCTTCCTCTACACAGACTGAAGCCTCCTCAGAGGACACCGATTCTTCTTGTTTTGGTTCATCATGCTCTTCTGTTACTGTGACAGGCAGAGGGGAGGCTGCTTTTGGGATGGATTCTTCTTTTGTTGTTGAAACAGGATCAATGATCTCCTGATTTATTGTAATGGGTTCCTCCACTATTGCCGTTTCTGTAGCCTCTGTCACTGCTGCTGCTACCATGACCGTTTCGCTCATGCTCTTTACCACTTCCTGTATATAGGACAAGCAGAATTACACTTCTGTTTTAAAGGAAAAGTACTTATACATGAATTTAAAAATTGCCCCATTACAATACACTAACAATTTGCAATTTTGTAATAAAAAAGACTGCAACTTTGGTAGAAACCCACTTGATTTCTCTAACTTCTCTGACTGTTTATTTTGTCCTCTATCTCTCTACATGTGAATCAAGCCTGGAAGGGATCTCTTCAAAGTCAGTATGGACTGCAGGAAGAGCCATGACATGAGACATTTTTCAAGCCACTATCGAAGACAGAAAAACATCTTCCAATAGCTCTTTCACATTCAAATATTAATTTAGTAAATTTTTGGTCAAAGGGTCAGTTGATTGAGCAACATCCTGATATGACGGGTCATACAGAGGTGCATTCTGGTCCTCACCTCTGGCTCAGAGATCTCTCCTTTGGACACAAAGGCTGCAGATTCCTCCAGAATATTACGGTCCTCATTTGGCTGAAAAATAACGACAGACAGGCAAAATGTAATCTCACACACATGTCTCAAAATATGAACAGTGAATTCAGTTGAGTCAATAATGATGACTTAGCAAAACATCACTTGAGAGAACAAATCCCAGTTCAACAACAGACTAAAAAAGTGGGACATTTTACAACGTATGCATCAGTGAACTTTGTTCTGAGCATAATTTAGGATAAAATCACCCCTTGATCTATGAAAAGTTTTCAAGTACAGTTCCTCTGACTTCCACTGACCATGATGAGTGGGTATTCTCCAGCAGGCCTGGCACTGACATGAGTCTCCTTCAGGTACTGCTCAGCCAGCAGGGCTTGCTGGAGGCCGGGGAACAGGTTGCTGTACTGGATGGGGTCAGCCAGAGCATCTGCTGCCTTCTGGTTGACCTTGGACAGACTCTCCTTCCACAGCTTCACCACCCTGGAGGAAGGGAAGTGTATGCAGCTCACCAGTCATGAGTAATGTAATGTAAATATACACACAATACAGAGTCTATATTCCCATTATCAAAAACTTTCAGAAACAACATTATTTTCCCACAGATTTTGATTTGGACTTTGTAAATGGTATATGCAAAGGTTCTGCAGGACACGTATGGATATATGAGATTATTGTATGCACACAGACAGAGCCAATAATGGAGCACAGCACTCAGGCATATGCTGTGCACTCAATAAAAACAAGTTTACCTTGACACATGGCTGGGCAGATATGTTCTTGCCAGGAATGCAGCCTCTGGCAAGCGATCTGTTTTGATGAGAAGGTCCAGACATTTGTCCAATCTGGGCAAAGAAAATAAATAAAATTAGATTGAATTAAATCTATAAATCTACAAATCTATTAAATATAAAATATGTATATATAAACAACTCCCTTCCCCTCCCCCTCCTCTTCTTCTACCTACCTTCCCTGCAGGAAGTAGGTGAGAAAGGCCACGTTGGTCTTCCCATCCCTCTCCGCCCCCTCGGCCAGTTTTCCCACCATGCCTGCGTTGCCTGAGGCAGTGGCCAACAGCAATAATCCCCCATAATCCTGAGCATGGTGCAGACACTCCTGGGCCAAGCTAAACTGGCACTTTGTAGTCGCGAGCTCTGCCAACTGCTTCCATTTCTGCTCTGACTGGAGCCCCCCATACCAAGGTGCCAAAGAGACAGGAGAGAGGATTATCACAGGAGGAAAAGCATGAACCCCAGCAACGATATACTGTGAAGCTGTTACTAAGTATGGGAGGCCAGGGTTGTGACTCACCCTGTAAGACTTTATAGTAAAAATGACAGATTCTATATACATTACCCCGCATATTACACACTACTAATTAATAAAATTCATTAAAAACAAAATTTTTGCATTATTTTATTATAATATAAACTAGTGTACAAAGTTCCTCCACAAATACTTTTTTCCCTAAGGTGAGAAATGAACCAGACTTCTTATGCTAAGTAGTAGCTTTCCAAAGTTGCAGTTCGATTGACAACCAATATCAAACATATTGTATAATTTCATATTTGTATAAAACGGTAAAGTAGGTTGATATTACAGTATACTATGATGATTAGTATGCAGTAAGTACACACTGTATGGAGTTAGTATGCAATACGGTTTTGGGACGCAGCTTTCGTCTTGTTTGTGTGTGTACGTGCATGTGTGCTCTGACCTCAGCCTCCAAGGCCAGTTGGTAGGCTATCTTGACCTCTCCCAGGTGCAGGGCCAGGTCAAACTTGTGCTCCGGGTCAGTGGACACGGCCAGGGCCTGCTGTCTGAAGCCCTGCACAGACACAAGATAACACAATCAAAAATTCTTAACTCTTTTATTCCATGTATTCTGCTCTGTCATCCGTTTGTATGTAAAGCACAGTGGCCAGCAGTGGAAGATTAGATGTGTGAAACTATGCAAATGTGGAAAAGCGAAGTGGTAAAAGAGACTGCGTGAGAAGCAAAATCATTCCCACGATACATATATTTTAAAAGAAACACACAAGAAATCTGCCCAGAGGTTCTACTCCATCTGGCTGCCTGATGGTCTGTAAATTATGCATTCATCCAATTCCTGAATTTAAAATCAGTTCAAGCCGAAAGAAAAGCACAGAGCTGCACAGAAGTTGGAGGACAAACCTGTTTCTCCAAAAAGTGGGCCACCCTGATCCTCTGCTCCTTGGGGATTGTGGGTAGGACCTTGTCGGCCGTGCTGAAGTCCCTCCTCATGACAGCTGTCTGGTATTCCAGCACTGAGAGCAGCAGGGAGTAGCTGACGACGTTCAGCTCCTTGTCTCCGAGGTAGAGGCGATTGTCCTTGGGGATGTAGCCCAGCAGATACATGGTCCTACACACGAGCGAGACCAGTTTAAAAAGCACTTAATTTAGTGGATAGAAATGGATAGCGAGAGAATGCTGGACGGCATGAGACACCAAGCAGATTCAAAGCCATGGAAACAGATTTTCCCAGCATGCCAGGGTCGTGGCTGTAACGCTGATGATGGCAGAATGCTGAGACACATATGTTTTGTGCTTCGGACATGCTTTATGATTAAACCAAGGTGGGTCAGCTGGTACATCTTTCATGCATCGTACCTGTCCAGGTGAGCAATGGTGATGATCTCTCCTCCAACATAGTAGTTTAGTCTGTTAAGAGAGTTGGTGTAGATGCAGCAGTCTCCTACCCAAACCCCTGTCTTGACCACCTCTGGGACCTCCCCCAGCACCTGGGGAGCAGGAAAAAGTAAGAAAGACACAAATTATCAATGGAAATAATGACTGTTACTATTAAAAAAAGAGACATAATTCCTCTCAAACTAACTGCATCTTCCAGAACAGCAAAATTTAAAACCTTTTTAAAGACTTTTCTGTACATTGGATGCACCAAAGATTTAAAAAATTAACATGCAGCTACAGTAAAAGACGTTTCTACTTTCCATCACGTTTTTATGGAGATTAAATTCTGCAGATTAAATCCCTGCACCGTCTTTCAAGAAATACAACAGTATGGGTCTCTGACCTCGAAGGCGTCCTCTATCCCATCTTCTGTCATCCCTTCCTTGGACTCCTGGGCCGCTGCCACTTTCTCTGGCAGGTAGCGCAGCACAAACAAAGACTCATCTGTAGCGATACACACAAGCTCCCCAGAGTCAGACCAGAAGATCTAGAGACAGGAAGGAAAGAGATTATAATAAGCCAGCAGACAGGCCGCTGGAGATGTAAGTGCAATAACAGCGGGACTCACTTGTTTAGGCTGGATCTCAATGCGGCGGATCAGTTCAGCACTCTCCCAGTCGTAGAAGGCCAGGCCACTGTTTGACCTCACTCCCAGCAAGAAGCCACCAAAGATACCTGTGGGACAGCAGGGTGCTAAGCATTACACACAGGTATGCATCCATAAATATGCTATGTCCACACATCACAAAACATAAAAATTAAGCTCACCTTCAGCCCCAAAGTCAGGTTTAAAAGCCTTCTTCTGTTTAAAGTTCTTAAATATTTTGACCATACTGTTGCCTTCCCTGATGGCATACCTGTAAAAACAAAGCACACACTTAAATATAATGTACCTGACCATATGGCAGAGTGAAGTTAATTATTCGTTTATTTTACAGTTATAACTAGTTAAAGGAATAGTTTGACATTTTGGGAAATACAAAACCATTCCTCTAAGGTGTTGAGGACTTACTGTGAGGAGTCATGTGCCCAGACAAACTCTTGAGCTGAGCCGAAGCTCTTGTTCCTCAGGGCCATGGCAGTGTAGATGATATACTCCCCATCTCCACACACCACTACAAATCTGCAAATACACACAGACGCACAACACATACATATCTGGATGGAGAATTATATTTTAAAACCTCAACTATGGATGATACACACAGTTCTCACCCCATAAGAATCAGTAAGAATGCAGGTATAGGCAGTCATGGACCACTTTCTTTTTTAACCTTGCACTGACCTGTGTCCTGCACACACTGTGGTTGAACAGAAACATACAGTACAGTCCAGGTTTCATTGACTTTAATCACTTAATACATGCTCTGGAAGGGGCTCGAGAGGAATTTAGCCATATTACCAACAAAACTTTAATGTGCTGCTATTCAAAATCATATAAAAACTATAAAACTCTCTCTCCGTAGATCAAAACCAGGACGTACATTTAAAAAAAATAAAAACATATGATCTGCCCACAGCGCACTGCCTCACCTCCCGTTGGGGCTGTGCTGGATGGTCTGGGGGTAGATCTCACAGCTGCCCATGTCTTTGGCACAGAGCGGCAGCCTCTCTCCGTCCCTGATCTCAGCCTCTCCCATGGCCTTCAGGTTGGCCTGCTGCACCTCAGAGTGGCGAGCCCACATGACCTTCCCACTGAAATCCATGGACATGGCCGGCTCCTCCCGACCCAGCTGAAGCATGGAGGGGGAGGAGAGGAGAGGGTGAGGTACAAGAGAAGAGGGAAAAAAAAGGGGTATGGAGGAATGCAGGGATGGGGAACTGCTGGTGTAAAGGAGGGTCTTTTTAGTATTCCAGGTCAACAAATATTCCTTCAGCTTACACAATGCAATCTGCTATATAATACCCTCCAACTGTGGGTGTATTATATGACTGCCCGTAGCTGCTATTGAGGATAGAGAGGTCACGCCCTCTATTTTCTCTGGGGATGTGTGGGTTTTAATAATCTGCGGTATTTAAACAGTTTCAGTTTAAAATTGAATGTTAATGTTCAATCTTCTGATAACAAGACATTACTGGCATTAATTCCTAAATCCGTAGTTCCTAGCTGCTGTCCTCGGGGCCCAATTGACAAAAGAGGGGCTTTCCAAGAGCCCATTGATTGGACCACGTTCAGAAGTTGAAAGCAGCTGAACAGTGAAATTGGGAAGAGCTGAACCAACTAAGTGATGATTGTTCTCAGAATGCATTCAATTTGAAAACTTTCTCAGACGAGTGGCTCACATCCGCCTGCTCCGATGTGTTCGCGGCTTGTGATTATTCGCTCTAAATATGGAAAGATCAGGACTCCTGACTTAGAATTGGTCATTTGTAATTTCAGTCATTTACGTGAGGAAATGAGAGAAAACAGCACAGTATGTAGTAATGAAAATGTAAAATTTGCAAATATTGACAGCTTCCTGGCAGCTGTATACAACAACAACACAGTATACCTTGATGATGATGCTGCCTTCATCATAGCCCAAAGCCACGCTGTTGGAGCCAGGCTGGCCACGTATACACCACACCCTCTCCATGCCGTAGTTGAGTGTGTTTTCTAGCCGGTAGGTGTTGGAGTGCCACACTCGAACGGTGCCTACGGAAACAACAAAGGGGTCCGATTGAACCAAGAAGCTGTACAGATCTGCTGCGTTTGTGCAGTTTGAAACTGGTTCACTACAAAACAAACACACAACCTACCATCCTCCGATCCTGTGAGGATGATTGGCAGCTCGGGGTGGAAGCTGACGCAGGTCACGTTCTGGGCGTGACCCTCCAGGGTCTGAACACAGGTTTTGTTCTGGTAGATGAAGAGACACACACACACACACACACACACACACACACACACATCACATAATGTCATCTCTTTTTATATCTAAACTGCTCATGTGTGCATGTTATCAATATAATACATTGAATATTCACATAAAGAATAATATTTCTCTGCAGAGATGTTTGCTCAGAGTAAAGAGCAGTGGGGTGATGAATTATGGACTAAACCCAAACTGCATACATTTAAGATGACAAAAATAAGAATTATGATAATTATGTTACATAATTAATCTAAAAAGCAAAGCTCTTTAAGTGCCCAGCTGAGATCTGGTATTTTACCACTTAATGTTGAATACTGGCTGATATATCATTGTGCAATACTTCTTTAGTCAGATAAACACAAAGACTGAGTTGGCCGTTCGCATATGAAACATTTAGATTAGACAATTACTTGTAAATGAGGAAAACAAGCCCCTTTATCAGGATAAACTTTGGGGTTGCAGCAGTTTTTTATCTTTTCTGTGGACACTTCATTTGGGATTTTGGTACCTGATAATCCCAGATCTTGACCAGGCGGTCGTCAGCCCCTGATATGAGGTAGGGCTTGTCTCCTCCACTGTAGTAATCAATACAGTTCACCCCCTTCTCATGGCCCTCCAGAGTGAAGTTGGCAGTCTTGGCGCCCAGCTGCCACACCTACAGTACAACAGGCAGAGTAAGGGAGCGTGTCTAACAGCGAGCAACTCAAGACAGTTGATGCATTAGAAGGATTTAAGGACATTTCGTGGAGCACTGTAAATATCAGTATATCATTGTTATTTGGTAATTAGTGTGAGCAAATGAGGCCTTGAACGCCTCTATATCAAAGAAGTGGTGTTAGTGGTGGTGCTTTTCAAACTTGAGACCGCATTTCCCATGAACTCTGTAACTCCTGGCTGTGTGAAGAAAGGGTCCCTGCCTGTCCCTCCTTTCTTCCTCACTTTCACCTGAACTGGAAGGACAGCACCTTCTCCTCCTCGAGCCCTGAAGCAATCTCCTTTTGCGTGCTCTTAAAAACATTTGCATGTGTGTGTTTTGCTCTGTTACAACTATATGTGAGAATCAGTTTGAGTTTTAAACCATGGGAGTGAGGACATTTTTGGAAAGTGAGCAAATTTTGGCCGGTCCTCACTTTCTGAGACACCTTCAATGGGCTGTTTGAGGGTTCAGACTTGGTTTGTAAGGTTCAGGTTAGGTTAAAAAATAAGTTTAGGTTAAGGTCAGGGTAAGGGGCTAGGGATAGCATTATGTCAATGAATGTCCTTACAAGTATACCTGTACAAACATGTGTGTGAGTGTGTGTGAGTGTATACCTTAATGGTTCTGTCCAGAGAGGCACTGGCAAACTGGTTGTTGTCTTTGGGGTTGATGACGATCTCCATGACGTAGTGCGTGTGTCCTTCGAACACTTGACTGCACGTCCACTTCCTGTCCCAGTCCCACAGCTTGATCAGCATGTCATCTGAAAACATACGCATATGATGATGATGATGATGATGATGACGACGAGGAAAGCTGAAGGTTTTGGACAGGTGCAACATTTCAGATGGGAACTTTTTTTGTGTGCGTTTTGTCGTTCTGTCCCACCGCTGCTGGTGAGGATGTAGGGCTGCGTAGGGTGGACAGCGATGCAGCGGATGTAGTCAGAGTGAGCCTCAAACATGTGAACTCGCTCCAGAGTGTTGTAGTTGAACACACGGATCAGCATATCATCCTGGGCACAGACAACGAGATTGGCAAGTGCACTCGGCCCGGAAGAAAAACACAGAATTACGCAGATTTATCTGGCCATGGTCACTGCCTCCAAAGAGGGGCGGCGCGGGGTAGAAAAACCACCGGGCCACCATACATGCACTGGTACTACTGGTCATACTTACTGCTCCGGCGATGACCCAGTGTTTCCTGGCGACAAACTTGGCCACTCTGACGGGCAGGTCGCACAGCTCGAAGGTCTTCACCATCATCTGCGCACACACGGGGTTCAAACCAGATTAACATTATGCAGGCTTCAGTGGTCGCGTGCGTGACTCAATGCGTGACCGGGCAGAGGGGTCAAACAAGCGGTGGAGCGACGAGGGGAAGGTGTAAATCGCTGATAGTGACCTGGGTCTCGTGGTTCCAGACCACCACGGTGCCGCTGTAGAGGCTGACCACCATCCACGGCTCGGTGGGGTGCAGGTCCGCACTCTTCACCCGGTCTGACCGAGCCGTCAGCTTCCGCTTGATGTCCAACCGCAGAGGCTGCAGTGAATGATGAAAGAAAAGAAAGGTGAGTCCACCACAATATTCCTAAAAGTCTCATCAGGCATCTAATCAGGTCCTCTCAACCATAGCTGAGGTCCTTTTGACTGAAGGAGCAGCCTGTATCTGAAACACTACAGTCTGTTTGGCTTGTTTTGCATTGCAGACACTTTTATTTCAGTGACGTCCATCTTGAGAGGCAGAAACTTTTTTTTATTCATTCTTTTGTGTTTCAGGTTTTGGAGATAGTTATGGAGGGGGCGTGTCTGTTGATACTTCCCATTCCACATTTCACATGCATGACTGGGTCCTTTCATGCCTCATCACGTCAATGAGAATCGTAGCCTTTTCATTGATCTACATATAATGGGTGTTAAAAAAAAAACTCACAGAAGTCTAAAGACTTTTTTTCATACTATGTAAAAATGAGTTTTTCTGTGCCTGGTCATAAATATTCTCATAGGGATTCTTGCCTGTGCTTTTGCACGGAGTTTCCAATCCCGATGTGAAAAGTTTATGGGTCGTTTCTGTTGTGGACACACGCGTCCGCGCTCCACGGACAGAGGAAACTACCAGACAGCGAACAAACAAACAAACGAACAAACAAACAAACAGAGCTTTGACGAAGTATTGGGCTGGTTTTGTTCCGCCTACCATGGTTCGGCGTCAGTGAGTGTCGGCGGTGCTGTGCGGTGAAGAGACCGGCCTGCCCGCTGCCCTCGTCGAGCCTCTCCTGTGCAGCTCCCCGCACAAACTTCTGACACCAACACCACCACAATCAGCAGCGCCACTTCCGCTGTTTGTTTTCACAATAAACCTCGAAGAAATGACGTTCAACCTGAACATACATAGGAGGACTTAAAGACTGGGACTGACGCTCGACAAAACCAAAAAAAAAAAAAAATTGTTGGCCAACAATTAAGTAAAATAAAAAAAACATAATAATAAAGATTAGCTGGGAATGAATTGCCAGCATTGTAATAATCAGAAACAGAAGCCAAGTATGTTTAGGCAAGCAGTGTTGTGACTCCAGCTCCCTCCAGTTCAGTCCCAAGAAGGACGATGTGATACAATATTTACATGCTTTTTTTTTTTGCTTTTTTTTTTTTTTTTTTAGCTATTTAAACAACAGATGGAAAATAACATACATTGTCTAGGGAGGGCTGGGATAAATGTTGTATGGGCAATGTTATACACTACCACAAAGGCTGCTTTATGTCGCCTGTATGCACGCATACACGCCTAAGAACAGGCTATATACCGCCTGTTTAGGTTTACATTTAACAATATGGATATTGGATAACATGTAGCCTGCATGCAATCGCATAATGTGTACATTGTGTATTTGCTCTCCCAAAGCTGCAAGTGTGTGGTGACCACTGTTTTTATTGTAATATTTTGGAAGCATCTGTTTACTTGAGCGGTTGTCAATGTAGCTCTTTTATTTTGAAGACGACGCGCCCCTCTTCCGGTTACACCGTGTCCGTCGCCGTGCGGCTTGACGCAGCTTGTTTTGGCGACGTGGATCCTGCGGCGCTTCCTGTGGGAGCAGCTCGAGATCCGGCAGAGAGGCAGGACATGTTGTACCTGAGAGCTGGAGCTGCACTGCAAAAAACACGGGCTACACTCAAACAACGCACCTCGCTTAACTCCCGAGCCTTATTCTCTACAGTCTGATGCGGAAAAGGAAAAATGTGACCATGGATTAAAAGGGCCGCGCAAGTCTTACCCATATGAGACTTCAACTAATTTTATTTTGACATTTTTTTTTGCAGTGTATCATCATCAGTGGCTTTCTCTATATAATTTTGTATAAATATTTAAGACATCATTTTTCATATAACAGACTACTTTCGAATTGTTCACAAATGTATGTAATTATGTACTCTATGCCTATGGTCTTAAAAACCTATATTACTTATATATACTGTATATGTGTATGTAGAAAATTATTTATGACTGTCCAGAGGGAAGGATAATATATATTTTTGCTTATAGTGGAAAAGTGTAATAGACATTGATCATTACGGGACATTTGGGGGAGGCTGGACCTTAATATGGAAGAACAACTTATTTCTCTATACTTGTAGTACATATTTGTATAAATAAAAACCCAATTAAAAAGAACAGTGGTATTAAATCAATTTATTACAGGTATTCACAATCACATATAAATAGACAGCAACAGTTTTGGGTTTGTCCCCATATTATTGGGCCTTCTTAAATACTTGGTGGCAGACTTTGTCGAGCGCATGGATCTCCTGAAAGACAAAACAAAGACCTTTAAACGGCGAGTCCAGCTTGATGCAACAGTCTTAATTACATAATCAGACTGAGTTTACAATCCATATGTTTTAGATACTGATTCATTATCTTTTTTTTATTTTTATTGTTATACAGATATGAGACACTTGGGATTGGGACAGATTTAATCATGCAAGTAAAGGGAAAAAGTCTTTCTTCACTTTGTGTGCACTCTGTTGTTTGATGTGGCCGACCTGAGAGGCTGAAGTTGCAAGCTACCTTTTGCGGCTGTGATTTCACAGGAACATCTCATTTCCTGGCAAATATGCAGCAACTTTTACAGCTCCGTTTCATGACTTAACCAATGTGTCATGCTTTCTCTCACCAGGTGTAGCAGGTCTCCCTCCATCCACTGTTTCCAGCCACGGTTTTCTTTCTCCCCCTTCTGAATGCACACCAGCTTGTCCCCTTCCCAGGTAACCAGCGTCTGATATCACCACACAAACAAGCATCATTTTATTGGTTGTCATTCCAAAACAGTGTTTTAGAACTATCATCAATGCTTTCAACCTATAATTATTCCAACTACCGGTTACTGAGAGCACTTTCATTGCTCCATTCAGGGTAAAACACAAGAAAACTATTCCCTACCTTGACCTTTCGGTTGTCCAGGCCCTTTGTTTGCTCATCAAACTCCTCGCCCACGGTGAAGTTGACCTCGTAGTTTCTGAAGGTGCTCAGGGTCTTTGTCTCAAACTTGTCTCCATTCTGGACGATCACTTTTGTCTGATGCAGGTGGGCAGCTATCTTTCTGGTGGCAAAGTCAATGTCTGCAAGCACGAACACATGCATACACACAAATGGGATCGATTGTCAGCGGTAGCGTTATCAATCAGTTTATAGAGTTTAGGTTTATAGAGCGTGAAAGAACTTTCTCATCCTGGTTTGGTGTGTGGTTGGACTTTTTTTTACGGACTAAATCCTGATCTGCACAGTGACACCAAAAGCACACATCCACAGACACACATGTTACCACGGGCCACTTATCATGATTCCTCTCCTGCTGGTCATTTTGACAGTCTCATTTACCCTTTAAAAATGACCTTGCCCCGAGTCAGAATGGTCCTAAATGAGTTTCTCCGCCCCGCTCACCTCTGGATATTCATATCCCATTTGCCTTAAAGTGAAAATTCAATTTCCTCCCATCACTCTTACAGATGAGGCCCTTACATTTACCCATCTAAATAATATTTTTGACCCATTTCCATAAGGATGTCATTTTCCTATCTGCTCGATGGAAATGAGGTGGAGGCATTCAGGATTTCCCGGATTTTGTGCAAGCTGCAAGTACCGGGGTTGTTTTATGAATTGCAGATAGAGTCGTGAATAATGAAAGTGTTTCTGGGCCTGATCAATGACACGCTAAGAGGAGGAGAGCACAGTGCTGGTCTCTCTCTCTCTCTCTCTCTCTCTCTCTCTCTCTCTCTCTCTCTCTAGTTTTTTTTTTTTTTTTTAAAGGACGAGATGGCCCGCTGCCTGATCCAGGGTCGGAATCTGTCTTCCTTTTCTGTGGATCAGGAGGATGAAAATGCAGAAAGGAGTGAATCAATATTTATTTGGCGTGGTAACAGACGGCAACCGCTCACAGAGTGGAGGTTAACTTGGCCTGACAGCAGCTCAATGAGGAAATGAAGCAGCACCACAACATTCCTCCTTCTCTTCTCTCTCTCTCTCTCTCTCTCTCTCTCTTTCCCCCAAACTGCTGCTCTCTGACTCTCTCTGTCACACTCATTCCAGGTTTTCTGGTCAGGCTTTTCTCCCTACTTGGCTGCATCTTTAAATGCATCCCTCTAATTGACTCCTGTTTTTAATGTGGGTTACAAGCCACATTCTCCCTTCCCTTGTCATTACGCATTAAACAGGCAATAAGAGGGCAACTTACCGAGGGCCTTCATGACGTCCTCAAAGTTCTCGTTGCTCACCAGCTCCCAACGTCCATTATAGTCTGCAGGCATTTTTGACTGGTGTGTGAGTGGGGTTTGTTTGTTACACTGAGAGAGACAGTTCCAGGGCTCAACGCTTTATATAGACGGTGTGTGTGTGTGTGTGTGTGTGTGTGTGTGTGTGTGTGTGTGTGGATGGGTGTGTGTGTGTGTGTGTGCCTGTGTGTGTGTATCTGTGGAGCAAAGGACAGGGTCCACCTGATAATTCCCTCAGGACAAACACTGTTTGTGTGTCACACAAACACTGAATTTATTTTATATCTAATATAAAGTTCAGATTTACATTGTACATTGAGAACACACCCCTTCACTACACATATCATATCATATCATCACTACTCATATTACCTGCACATGCTTCTGTGTCAATGCATTAAGTGTGTGCACTAGGACTTCCTCCCAAAAAGCTGGCTTTAGCAATTACTCATTCTTATGTACTGGAATGGAGGGAAGATGGAGAGGAGAGTCTTGAGTCTTTTCTGCTGTGCAAAGATTCCTCCCTGGTTTCATATCAAGGAACAAAGTTCAAGGGAACACATTTTGTTGACTCAGAGAATATTGACTTCAAGCTCTCTATAGGAATCATTTCAAAATAAGACACGTGCTCGAATCGCCTGGAGCGACTTTATCAGCAGGAGAGTGTGAGCATGTGTGCGCATATTTACACTAAGGTTTTGTGTCTGAGCTGCTTAGTGTTGGTTTATGCAAAGTTGCCAGTTGGTTTGTACTGAGGTTACAGTCTTACCACTAGATCACAGGTCATTAATGTTTAAGAAATGTGAAATTGATCTTGAATGGCCATCTAATACTTCTTTCCGTTCTTTATCTCAGACATCAACAGAGACTGTCTCTCAACAGCAGCCATAATCAATACAGTTTGCTCTCTGGATTGCTTTCAGAGGAGCTGGAGTGATTTCAAAGTACTATGGTCAGGGTTGCGTTTCACAATGGCAGCACTGCAGTGCGCTATCTGACAGTGACACCCACTTGATCTTGTGGCGATGGGGTTGTATGTGGAGGGTCAAAGGTGAGTGGCATGGTTTATCAGATCTGATAAGATGCCTGGATCTAAAGTAACACTTATCTCTCACCCATAAGCAATGGCCAGATTGCAGTGTCTAATTGCACTCCTTTACCTCATTGTGTAATGACAATGTACAATACTGTCTGCAGTTTATTTTCCAACAAAGCTGCACTAATCAGTATTTTTGTATTAACAATAGGCAGCATGTAATGTGAACAGGGTCAAGTATAGTGACAAACCCACACATAATTATTACCGAACTCTGCACTTCCCCTCAGCTGTTTAGTACTCTTCCGTTCATTGTTTTGTTTTTCCTGCCCACAACTTCACCGCTTTGGATTCCTCTCTCCTTCCTCATCAGTTGTGTTTCAGCAGCAGCAGGCAGATGATTTGAGCAGAAAAAAAGCTACTTTTTCTTTTTTTACTTTTTTTACTAGCTAGTGAGCATAGTGAAGCATTTAGCAGATAAAGAGCCAGATATTTCCCTTAGTAGTTGTTGGAGATCAAAACTAGTTAGGCTTAGTTCAGACTGCAGGCTAGTCCGATTTGTTTAAAAAAGACTGTCCACACTGTTTGCAAGTGATCGGATCAGATTTGTGTGTCCAGATGTCGCCAACAAATCACAAAAAATCTGTGATTTCAAGTGGTGTTCTGCTGTCCAGACTTTCTTAAAATCGATCTGGATACAATCCAGATGTGCCAATAACTGGATCTGGGCTGGCAGTCTTAACAAAGCCTTAGTTAGTTAGTTAGTTAAATGGTAATGTTGACCTGTGCCTGCTGGATGTGTACATACGTACTAGTTTGCTAACATGTTCTCCATAACAGGTCAGTGTTGTGTTTTCAGCTTGTTGCACCTCCAGGTGGCCAACAAATCAAGTATTGTAGCAAAAATGTCTTATGCTTTTCCATAGTTACAAGTAATAATATGTTATTTTTTTTCACCTAGCAAATTCATATACACCTACAAATGATACATCCTCCAAGTGCACCAATAGTATCTCAATGATGAAAAAGTTTAAATTTGAAATGCTGAAGAATAATTCAGAGTGATAGTTTGCATACAGTCGGTATTCAGCTGAGTGAGGTGAGCCTCAGTGATTTTGGTCCAAACTGAATGTTAATGCGACACCCGGGTCAAATAAGCAGGCAGGGTTTTTATATCGTGTAAAAGAAACGTTAAAGGCCCCGAAAAACATATCTTCTTAATTAACTTCTTGCTATAAGCAATGGGGTACTGCATGAATGCACAATTATATGCCGAGGCCGGAACCCTTTCACATGACATATTTCTGTATTTGTGTTTTTCTTTGTGCTCTTTTGTTGACTGGTGTTAAATGGGCGGGGCTGAGTTGGAAAAAGGAGATGTCACACATTCAGTCAATAATAATAATAATAATAATAATAATAATTATATATTTATATAGCACTTTTCAAGCTGAAGCACAAGTGCGTTCCTGGTTAAACGATTTACAGAATAGAAAATTAAAATCAGATCCCCAAGTATGCCCCCCCCCGTAGGACATACAAAGTTTAGGAACATGAGCACTGAGCCTATACATAAACTAAAAGGTGTGCAAGTGCACAACAAGAAGAGTGAGTTTATATATACAAACAAGTAAGATATGGATAAAAGCTGTTTGCTTATGTTGCTAGGCCACTGTCAATCAACTCTTATCATATCACACTTTAATAATACTTAAGGATATCCTTTTCCTGAACTTTGACCACTGCCTTTTCAGTCATGAATATTTAATGCTATAGAAAAATACCTTGGTTTCAAATATCCGATTTTATTGACACCACCAAACCAAATTTTGATATCCTGATTTTTTTTCCCTCAAGCTTCACTTCAACTCAACTTCAAAGTTGGATGAACATTTTGTTCCCTTCACCACACAGGGGCAATGTTGCTACATACAAGAGTAAGTCAAATCTCCCCGTGAAAAGAGGTAGCAATATCCTGTGCTCTGTGCAAAATAGTACCACATGTTATGCTGTGATCAAAGTTAAGATGACACAGAGCCATCTGGTAGCCGAGGGCCGGCTCGGTCGAAATCTGTTCTCTGCAGTTTGTTGCTCTCGTCAGGTGAATTGGATGGAATTTGTAAGTTGTAAGAACAGGTTAAAGAGAGGCCATAACTGCTTTACAGCAAATATCAACATGAAGAAAAGAGAATTTGAATTTGAAACTGCACTTTTATGATTTAGAAAATGGCAAGTAATCCTGTAAGTAAGATGGACTGCACCCGTTTGCGCATGCACACACATGCTTGCATGCTCGCACACGTACACAGCATCTCATAAACTTATGCAAATGCAATTAGGGTAGTTTTAATAATGCATTACAGCGGATTCATTTTTAATTCTGCCTAATTCACACCTAATGGCACTTCCTGCGCCCTGTAACCTTGGAGGCACACTCAAACACACACCCACACATACACGCACACTCCGCATTGGCATTTCATCTGTAGGATCGTGCATGTCTTTGTTAAAGTGTGTTGCCAAGTGTTTCAACACAACAACTTGGCACAGCCTTCCAGCATATCCACTCCGTGTATAACAACAGCAGATGTGAATGTTGAAACGCACAGCATCTCATTTTAAACACACATCATATACACTGTAGCGGTCGACAGGCTGTGAAGTAATCCTGCGCTTCTATTTCCTACTACTCTTCATCTCTCCCCTCTCCCTCTGAAGTTTGAATGTTTTTATCCCTCTATCTCAGCCTAATCTCTTAACAGTAAGATGTCGTGCATTGTGCTTGCATGCTGTGTCACTCTCTGCAATACAGTTCCAATATCCTGTGTCATTCAATTCAATTTGCTTCATTAGCGTGGCATTCAAAGCAGCGTATTACTAAGTCTTTACATCCCCATGCAGCTCCCCCAGCGGCCCCCTCATCTCTCCCATCTCGTCCTCCTCCCTGTTGTTCCAAAACATCAAAGGTTAGATTAATCACAATCCTCAGAGGAGACAAATGGCTGAGAGAAGTCTGCTCTTTGTTATGAAACCCTCCGCATGGATTTCAGCAGAGAGTAGATATATTTGTAATATATTTTCATCCCACCCATGGACTCTAATAGTGCAGCGTCTTGCTGTGTGCTTTGATGTCCCAGAGAGAATTGAGAGGGCCCTAGTGTTCGCACACAATTGAATGATTTTTGCTTTTATCCTCCTTATCTGGCAAAAAAAAGTGTTACACGCATCAGTACAGGATTTGAAGTATCAACATTAGAGGAGACTGCCCATGCAGAAGAAGCATATGTCTACACACGTGCAGAAAATGACATATTTATACTCTGAAAGACTTACAGAGGACAACGATATTCACTCACAAATAGTGTGCGTTCCGCTGGAGAGTAGAAAGTAATAGGTCTGCAGGTTGGACAGCCTTGATGTCAATGGATGAGGCCCATCCAGCTGCCACAGACACATTCTCAGAGAAAGGTCACCCTTTGTGTAGGTGTGTGCTTCTTCATACAGGTGGAGAGAAAAAGCTCCCTGTCCTGTGCATTTGTATCCTGTCATGAATGTATGCATGTATTGTACGTGCTTGCCTGTGGATGTTTGTCCATTTATGCATGCAAAATGCCTCGCCGTGCCGGACCATCATCACTCTCCTGCGTGCCTGCTTTGATCCGACCTATACCAGTCCGCGCCCGAGCCCATTCTGCTCACCACTTTTCCAAGGAGCATAAATCAAATCCCATGTTCCACCTCTGCGTGTGTCATCTCGTCCCCCTGAGGGGAAATCTTGCCATCCTGACCTCCCCCTTTGCATGTGGTGTTTCCTCGCCCATCCACCCCCAGAAAGGAGCATCCAGATAATCATAGGAAGAAAAACACACTGTAAGCTCTCTGCCATCTTTCACTTTTTTTGTGTGTGACTTTTTTTTTTTTTTTTTCCTGAGGAAGTTTGAGCTGGAAAATAGAGAGGGGAAGAAGGGGATGATAATGCTAAATATTTCATGTTCTCCTCTTGGTAATTCCGTATGGTTGGAACAAGACCTCGTTTTCCAGAGAAACATAAGCAACTGTGGGACTGATTGCGGGAGCCCGGGAAGCGCTGTGTTTCTCCCTTTTTTTTCTTTTCTTCTCTGCTCCAAAATAGGCCTGGATGGTGATGCATAATGCATGGGGCTTCCTATGTGGAGCTGGAAAGGGCTGTGGGTCCTGAGGGATCAGCCAGGGAAAGGGTGTCCAGATTCGCATTCTGCAGTGTAGGGCCGGGCACGTCAAAGAAAAGAGATGGAGGAAAAAGATTACTTTGCTCTGTACTCACTCTTGTGTTTTTGTGTTAGTGGTACCGATTACTGCCATACTCCTATACATTTACTGAGTGAAGATCTTTACATCTTCCAATGTGTACAACATATTTATAGAGACATAGTTTTGGAAATAAGGCATTTGTGTTTGTTTTATGGTTTAATTTGAGGAAGGTTATAGTCTCCTCATCGCTCCAAACAGATCTGATGTTTTTGTCTGCTGCGATTTTTTAGTCTCTCCAGTAGAGTGGAAGCTTCAGTAAATATTTAAGTCACATGTTTCATGTACGTCACGATTTATCCTCTCAGTCTGTTTCCATTACACTTTGTTGCATTTTGCTTTTATCCATACACCAACTTTCACACCTCAGCCAAGTGGGAGAAGTCAACTTTTCCATTTCCACTCAGGTTTTTTTTAAACCACAAATTAGAAATGAGCGTGAGAAAACAGTTAGATGGAAAAAACACTTACAGTCTGTTATTTTCACCTGTTAGTAGGGGATTTTAGAGGTGGAGAGTAGAGGTGTACATGAGCATGTGGAGCTTTCAACTACATCTCAAGGTCAGTGTTTGCAGTGCATTTAGGGATGCTAAAATAGCTTTCAGGTGGTGTAGCAACTTTCAAAATCATGTAATGTTTCAATCGAAGACAACATCGCTACATCTTAGTTTTTTTGTGAAGAAAAAAAAAACAAAGAAAAACTCAGAGATGATTGAATTGTTGCTCCAAGACACATAGAATCTGTGTCTGCACCTCACTGTCTTCTGATTCAGGAGAGAGTCAAACAAGCAGCCTTGTGTGACGGTATGGAGCGAAGAGAGAGATCTGGACCAGGAGCTGCAGGAAACACCCCTGTCTGCAGACCCATGTGTTAAGCTACTCCCTCTGAGTTGCTTGTTGTGTAGCTTGCTACTTTCAACAAAAGTGTAGCATCACTTTACCAATCAGGAGAACCTGTGAAGACGGTTGTATAATGTCTGAACAAATGAGCCTAAAAATGCCATCAGGGTTATTTCAGCATGGGCTTGGAGACAACTAATCTGTGTAATGTAATTGTATTTATTTCCTAACAATTCCAAACAAATACTCAACAATGCTCTGGTATCATACTGTCTTTGTGCATGCTTTCAAACCCTTTCTAGCACACTGGTTGTGCAGGGTTCGGCGAGGCGAGGCAAGGGTAGGGGAGGGGAGGAGAGGAGCTGTTGGTGGGAATGAATGAAAGCCTTTTTCTGCTGAGACAGCTGGTTGCCAGTCCTTCTGGGTAGAGATGGAAAGTGCTCCAGTTGTCACAAACATTGAGCTTTTCTGTCTGCTCCCACAGCGAACACTGATGGGGAGGAAAGGAGGGAAGGGTAAAAGGAAGACCACGGGAATGGGTGAAATGGGAAGGAGTGATGTAAGGCAATGTGGAAAAAGAGAGAAGGATGGCAGAATTAAAGGAAGCAAGAAATAAAGGAAAGAAAAGGGTAGATTGTTACTTCACATATTTTCCCCACTGTATGGCTCAAGAACATCATCGCTGTGGAATGAAAAAAACTCTGGCCGCAGGTTCACATCTAATTTCTCTTAGTTATTTGGCCTTTCCGCTTGTGAAGCTTTCAATCTCGGAGGCCTTCGGGGGGTCCAGATTATCTCTTTCGTTTGGAGAAAATGAGCTGAGCTGGAAGCTACATTACCTCCCCTGCCTTATGTGAGCTCATTTTTCCCACACCACCATTAACTTGCTAAAGCCATTTGGAGAGGCACAGTGGAGTGTTTCCATGTTCATCAGCAAGTGCCTGGCATTCCTTCAGTCAATTATCACCAGAACTGTCTCCGTGTGATAATTCACGCCTCAGGCTTGTGTCTGTGCGCCAGGATGGATATACAAGAGACATTTTGATGGATGTTTTGAGTAGAGATTTCAAACTCAAACTTGTGTTCAGTCGTCGCTGCTGCATACTCACACATGAGCTTGGGCGATACACTGCAAGTAGCATTGATTAAAGAATGAGCTGTGACTAACGCAGAGATAGATGGTTAGTGGCTTAATTGCACATTTTTTTCGAAAGAAATGTTTCAAAATGTTTTGCATGTTAAGATAAAATCTTAACATGCAAAACATGAAGTGAAATTAGGTATTCTGTTGATTTGCGCATGTATTAGTGTGTCCATAATTCAATTTGCCTTTCTGTGGGATGTGTGTAAGGATGTGTACCCTGCAAACCCTGCAAACTCATGATATTAGATTAACTCGCTGCTGTAGTAGCTACTACAGTATTTCTTGGTGGTGCTACTTCATGGGAACAACCACATTTTTATCTGCTACATAATGATTTGTAGCTATACACATGCAGTCTCATGGTTGGACTATGATACAGTACTTAAAAGCAACATGTCTTTATTTTGTGTTGTATTTTGTTATACATTTTTAATGCAAAATCAGTCCCATTTGAAACAGACACAAGATACAAATCATTAAAGACTACTATCATTCAGCTTTAAAACTACTATGCATTTTAATTTTGTCTCTTAAAATCATGGTTATAAGTTATAATCCTCAAGATTCCAGTTAACATTTGTGGGATGGCAACAACAAGTGCATTTTAATTATGCAGTCCCAGATTTCCATTCAAAATGACACATGTATCACACAATTGCACACATTCCTTGAGTTGGTACTCTATCAGAAATGCAACAGAAGAAGATCAGCTTGTGTATATTTGTGTGTACAGCGCAGCTAAACAAATTGTGGGCCAAGGAGATTCATCCAAGCACCTTCTCCTAAAAATTACATTTACATACAGCTGATGTGCAACAGAAAATGCATTTTGGAGGAAATGTATTGCCACCTGGACCATGTTTCATTATTACCAACATACTAAGGGAACATTGTTAATTAGAATAATGTTGAGCGTATTTCAGTTATTTTCTTACAATATCCGGTTTTAGCAACTGAAGTATTATTTTTGCTTTTTATGGTTATCTTTAGCCACTTACAGCATTTGGGTAAGGTTAGGGAAAGACCCGGTCTTGGTTTAATATTATAAAACTCTGCAACACAAAACTCGACATGTTTACCTCGCACTTTAATAATGACGATCTTTCCCTAACCTTAACCAAAGTGCTTTTGTTGCCTAAGCCTAACCACAGGCGACTCAGGATGTCTTCACTTCCTTCACTCCTTGCTTCAATAAATGTTAATTGTGAACATAATAATAATATGAAAACAAATGGTTTGTATATAAACAGCTTCTAAGAGACAGGTTTGGATTCATCACATCACATTGTTTTAATGGAGAAGATTGAAGAAAACATGTCAACAATGTCATCAGACTCAGTAAGTCACTTAAGTCAAAATTGAATGTTGTCTTCCACATTAGGTCTGAAATCTGTGCATGCACCGACATTTGTCTTACGTGTCTAGTAAACGCACACATCATTTCCTCATCGGTACACAATTTGGCTGAATCGGACTCACCTGTTACAATGAAAACGATCATATAGAGAGGTAATTATCACACGCAAATACACTGAGTGGTTATTGCTGAAACACTGCCAGCCATAAGTAGTATCAAATAGGGGTTTGATATACTGCAATCGTCAAGACGTTAATACACAAGTGTCATTCCACAGTATCGCCAGTGTAGAGAAAAACCAGGCCAGCTGTACTGGGTTGAGGTTACAAATAATTATGATAGTTGAGTCGTAGCCATAGTAACCCCGAAATATAAATGTAGAAGTCAACAATTTATGACCCTTCTACACTCCTTTATGTCTCTTAGGTCTGTTTACACTCAACATGTATGTTTTGATGTTAGTATAGTGAATTTAATATGGTAATCCGTCAAGGACACATGACTGATTGTGGTGTGTAGGCTACTGCCCATCGTCATACTGACTTGACATATTACACCTATTCAGTCTGTTTTTAAACTGTAAATTGGGCCGCCATAAAAACTGCATGACAATAATGGAATCACAAAAGACAACACCTTAACCCTGTGTGATTCATTGCTTTTGAGCCAAATGAGTTTCGAGGCCTATGTGGGGTCCTCTTAGCTTCAAGCAGTGTCATTCATGCTGAGCAGATTTTATGTTGTTGTGGCTCTGTTCAAGGCTGCATTGTGCTTTCACAGATAATCATGCGGTTAAAGTGGCACATCAAACAAGCATAAGGGCTTTTAAATGTCACTTCTTGGGCTGAACTATAATTGGTTGTTTCGCTGTTTTGTCCAGACTTTTAAACTTGGCCCTTTATAACAGCTTCTAACCTCACTTTTCTGTCTCTTCCTGGCTCAGGCCGCACTGTCTCAGCTAACATTTATTGCCAGTTATAGAACTTATGAATAATTGATCCCGATTCTATTTAAGATCTTGACGAGGACAAATGGTACGGGGCTGCACTGGCCAATATTTCTCCCTCCACTGCCCTAATAGGAGCCCTCTTTACCCACACTAGCGCAGTCATTTTTCCTGCCTTTCATATTTTCTCTTGTCTTCCCCTTCGTTTCCCTTTCTCTTGCGTTGTACCTTCTTCTAAGTCCCTGACACTATTTTAAGAACTGGAATCATTCCAGATGGTGCAAAGGGTATTATAGAGGCATAGGTGCAGCACTGTGACGGATGATGCTAGCGTCGGCCAATAGCGGATAGCGGGGTTAAGATTTATCTCTGTGGTTTTGTAGTGGACTGGCCCTTTAGTGTCATAACCATGGAGATCATTTGGAAACAACGACACGGGGCCGTAGAACATCTATTAGTGATATGAAGCGAACACCACGATCAATGCTTATCACATTGGGTCTTTGAGTCTGTGGAGGTGGGCCAATTTATTAAGTGTGTGTGTGTCTGTCCGTGTGTGTGTGTGTGTGTGTGTGTGTGTGTGTGTGTGTGTGTGTGTGTGCGTGCATGTATTGTGTGGCTGGAGGGGCAAGGTGCAGTAGATCATCCATATGAGTGTGTCATCGTGCCCAGGCCAGCAAACGGGCTGGATCCAGCCTCAGAATGGGTAGATCATTAGACTGTGTACATGCTGCAGGGAAGACAGAGGATATGGATCCAATACAGTGTAATGGACACATACACACACACACACGCACACACATACGTATGAGTGTGTGTGTGTGTGTGAGATTCACTCCAGCACCAACCATAATGAGCAATTCACCCCATGTTATAGCAGTTATCTTGCTCCTTCTACTGTGAAATCACTGGATGAGTTCAGTAAAACACAAAGCATTTGAAAATCTCTCGCTATGGAGTATCACTGCAGAAGTTACTTTGGCAAAACACTACCTGTTCCGGTACACTTTATGGCTCTTCTGACTTCACTGGCATTTGCTCAGCAGCGAGATGTAAGAGCGATGTGAACAGAAGATGGCCCACCGACAGAGCTCAGGAGCTTGGGTTTTTTTTGTTAAGCAAAGCTGCTCCTGTATCACTCACACTATAAATAGAGAGATGGCTACATGATGAGTTACTAACAAAGACCTGCTCTCTTTGTAGTCTCTTGTCAATCTCTCCCATCTAGCTGTTTCTCTGTTCTCCGTCTCTATCATCTGCGTCATCCACTTTCTTAACTCCTGCTCTGACTCTCAAACAGTAATAAATCTCTCGATCAAAGATCTCTGTATATTGAGATGTAATAATCTGTAAGAGGTCTATAAAAGTAGCTTGAAGTGGGCAGACAGGTGAAAGGCCAGGGGAATGAATAAAGGCCAGGCTGTATCCAAGATTGATTTGATGTAAGGAGATCCATCTAAGCCTCTGTGCTCTGCTCTCTTCTGCTTTGATGCTAACAAAGACATTCTGCAGGGTAAGAGCCCAAACTGCTCAGTCACAACCACATCACTCAGCAGGGACAGAGAAGGCGTGGAGGGTTGGGATGATGGATGACCATGTAGCATGTCTGACTATCACGTAGGAAACCTGAGTTTGCATCTCGTCGCAGACTTGAAATTAACATTTGCCTTTGATATTGAAGAATGAGATGATTTAAAAAATGTTGGCTTTGAAATTTTAAAAATGTATGTATTATTTTCTGGTGACATGGTTGATTTAACATGAAGCTGCTGTGTGACAAACTGGAGTTGTGGCCACTGACCAGGCCTGAAACAGAAAAAAGATGTTATTGGTTGCGTTATGTAGTATTTGGTGTTTTTGTAGCTTGTCCCATACCAAGGACTAAATTACACTCTGACCAGCTTCCAAATTTTCCATTCAGAAAAATCCAATTTGACAGTTCACTAATGTCAACTTACAGAATTGATGGTTGCTGATGTCTTTTGAATTTGTCATTTGAGGCCATCTACATACAAAGTGCATGCATTTCATAGATAGAAAAAGGTTTACCCAACCCTGATAATAATTAATGTGTAATACATGCTGGCTCCTTGGGTGTTGCCTTGGATGAATTGAAAATCTGTGTTCTGTTTATTAGCATTAGTTCAGAAAAAAGCAGCCTTCAAAAACACCCTGGGAGAAAAACCTCTGTGCACTTGTGTACTTGATGTTCACATGAGCACATGTTTATATTCCCCCTGTTTTCCTGTGATCAGTCATAGAAATGCACATATTTATATTCTCTGTCATTTCCAAACAACAGGTCTGCCTACACTTTTGTCAGAGTGATTATCACATTCTGCGTAGCACACCTTTATGAAACATGTTGAAGTAACTTCTCAGTGCTAATCACTAGACCTCTCTGATATCTCCTCCCCAAAGACAAAGAGGAATGTTGTGAAGCAGCTTCACTTGCATGCTGATGGAATAAAAGATAACGCAGAGATAGGGATACATGCAGAGTGGATTTTGCATTCCTCTACTTTGCTTGTTTTTAGACACAGACCAATAATGTGACCAATAGAGTGTAACACAAAGCTGGTAAATGTATCCTGTAACCTTTCACAAAAAATATCTGTATTCCTATCTGTATTTGTATTTACACTGAAGGGGCAAGCAGACGATGCAAGTTGTTGGAAAGGATCTAGACTGCCTTATTTTCTGTGTTTTGCGATGCTATTTATACTCTCCATACATGTATGAGTTTATCTGCTCACAAAATTAACAAAATCATATTTGAATCATGTACCTACATTTATCAAATAATAATGTGAGTTATAAAGAGTTATATTTCCCCAAACCTCCTTTAAAAGAAGAAAAGGAAGTGGAAGGAAGTGTGACCATTAAAGTCCTAGGTGGAACAAATGATGGAAATAGAAAACCAGGTTTTAACAGTCATACAAGGTGTATGCTGTTGAAATAATAACTCTTTAGGCTGTGTTATGTCATCAGAAAATTGGAAAAGGCCTTGGCTCTTTTGCATGCACTTTCTTTTTCTAACTTTACATCCCATCATATCAACATGTTTTATGAAGTCAAAACAAACAAACAACAACAGTACAAATAATAATAATTCAAACTTGATCTTGCGCTGCCCAACAAATCTGATGAAACTTTAGGAGAAGTTGTTGTCATGGCTTCTGCCTGCTCATAATACCAGTTTTATTATTTTGGCCATTACCATGTGTACCTGCCACTTTTTACCTCTCCTGTCATTCAACACCCTAACATTCCTTAACCCTAGTTGTCTTCAGCTCCACCCACCATTCCCCAGTCCCCTGATCTCCAGCTTCCTGCTTACCTGCAAATCATTTCTCCAGTCAGCTCCTTCTGGTTATATACTGTACCATTTTCCCCTCTGTCCTCTGTCAGATTACTATTGTGCTCTTGTCTTAGTGTACAGCTGCCTTTTTTCTGCCCTCCTGTTCACTTTTTAATCGTTATACCCCCTTTGTGTACCTTTTTGCAAATGTGCACCATGGGAAGTCTGCTGCTAGCACTTCCACTGTACAGACAACAATCACCTGGATTACTTTTGATACTGAAGAAAAAGCTGATGATTATGACCCAAGCCTGAAGTCATAAGGAGCACCCTTTTTATATGAGTTCTAAAGAGATTTATTTTATATTTTAAAGTAATCTTTATGTTTCTTGACTTTTTGCACTACTTATCTTCTAGATCTACTAAGTCTAAGTTTTATTTTCATGCACCAATACACCACAGCAAACTTGACTCTGATTCTGATTCTGTTTCTGGAAGTTTATCTTGATGGACATTGGTGATCCTCCCACCTCTGGAAAGAATAAGTTGCACAGATTCTAGCAGTACATGTATGTGTATGATGTCTGTGTGTTCGAGTTATAGCTCTGCTGTTACAAAGTTTGAAAATGGTCATATGCCTGCATGCTCCTGCATCTCTGCTAGTATGTTGCCTGGTTTACTCTGTATTTCTGTTATTCTGTTATTGATGCCTGTGAAGAAAAAAAAAAAACTACATTTACATTACATACATTATTATATATATTTTTTTACATGTCGTATCCACAACATGAGACTGAATTCAGTCGTTGAAATGTTAAAGCTTACTTAGCTGGCCCTTAGTTGCCTCCTGAGTGGGCTGAGTTAGCATCAAGTGTAGTGACACTGGTGACATCCTTGCCGGGGTTTTATCTGAACAGATATTACTCTGAATAGAAGTTTCTACTTGACAGTTTAATGGAGTGAATGTGTTTACCCTTTTCATTCCACTCATAAGAAGCTCGTCGATTTGCAGATCTGTATTTTAAGGTGTATTGTTGCGGTTATTTGGAGCACATGGGTTTGAATGGCATAAACCAAATCAAAGCAGTCCTAGATTTTGAAAAAAGAAAAGAGGGGGGAAAAAAATCACTCCAAATGCGATTGGCATGAAGGGAAATCCTGCCGAAGCTCCCTTTTATTAGAAGCAAAGCCATGCTCTTTGCACTAGTTTCATCTTTCTCTGTGGGTCCCTCTGAGGTTGTTTATTTATAGAGCCATCTGCATGTAGACATACATGCTTCCATCTCCTGCAACACAACTCTCTATCTCCTCACTGCTTTTACCATGCTGGATTCTAACCTGTCAGAATATTTTGGGTTCAGTTGTGACAACCGTCTCTCCTCTGGCACCCATGTGGGATGATGTATGTGTGTGTATGTGTGTGTGTCTGAGTGTGGGTATGTGCATGTGGCATGCGATAAAAGACAGATGTCAGACCTTAACAGAGATAGCATGGAGAGGAGGAGAGCGAGCCAGCCTCGGCCAAGTCGCTTGGGGTGGGCGGAGAAAAAGAGTCAGAGATAGCAGCACAGTGGCACATGTATAATTGACAACCTATGCGTCCTCTCCATAGAGTTTATGACATTTTCTCTCTGTAATCTACTTTTCCTGCCCAGCGGAGAAGATGGCAGTGGGCTGGGCTGTGAGTCGGCGGCTTGGATGGAAATGGCAGAGTGTAAGCTTGGCAAGGAGAATGTGAAGGGGAGAAAATGACAAGGCAGCCTTGACATTTTTTTTTTCCTTGAGTGTTGCACTTTTACCAAGAAGCAGGTCTGTCACTGATAAAACTAGTGAGGATGGGAGGCATTGGGGTGAGGAGACACTGAGCTAAAGCCAGTGAGGGTATTTTGTTTCAATGCTGTGGGTGGGATCCAAATAGGTGTTGATGTGAATGATGGGAAGGAAGAGTGAAAGTGAATAACGGAGGAAACAGTGCCCGGGGTTCGGTGTTGCTGTTTCAGTGCTGAATATATTTTCTCTTCATTGCAGATTATGTGCTTTAAAGTTTTTTGGGGTTTATACAAGTGCGTGTGTATTGCCTCTGTTAAAGAAACAAGTGCGAATTTGCAGCAGCTGCGACCATGTACACCAATGCATCTACGCGTGTATGCATTCACACACACATAAACCTCACAACACCTGTCCTCCATGGCACATTTCAGCCTCAGAGGTGGGCACAGCTCTGTGGACTAATGAACAAATAGATTTTTGTGGACCAGCGAAAGGATGGAGTAACAGAACGTGATGCCAAGGCTAACCTACACCACTAAAAAAGGAACCTCTGCTGAGACCAATGCTGCCTCCAACGACAACTCTACGACAAAGTGTTCATGAGCTATGAAATAAGGCGTGGTTAAAGTATAGAGGCGGGCCTAACCCACGCCGATGAAAGAGGAACTGTCTGCTGAGTGCAATGATGATTTTGTTAATAGCCACACCCTCTTTTTGCCAGTTAATCAGCTGTCCTTCGGCTCATGATCAACCTTTCCACTAAATCTTGTGCAAGTCTGTGAATCCATTTGGAAGAAATGCCCCTTTTAGTGATAGGCTACTCCCACTGCCATGTCCCCTTTGAGCCAATTGGCATGAACACACACGCACACGCACACACACATACATTTGATCTCCATGCCAAATGTCAGCACCCTAAGGGTGTGGAAACCAACCAAGCTGCGGGCTATAGATCTGTTGGTCACTGCTAAAAATCTAGTTTATCACAACTTTGGTCTTACTTGTAGTTTTGTTCATAATTCCTGATGGCAACATGCAGTAACAAAGAATCAGATAATTAGACAGGTCCTACACCAACCACCAGGTTAACCGAGCATTATTGGAAAAAGCCAACAGTTTATTCAGATTAACTAAACCACTTTATTAAAAAGTAACATTTAAAATAAGTGTTCCAGAGATGTCTTAATAAGGCCTCATTGGACTAGAAAACAGTATGGAGTGCACACAAGCGTGGTGAGTTAAAGTTGTGCAAGGAACTGATTTTGTAAAGTGCATGGAAGCCATGCTGTTGACTTGGCTCTAGTGGTCAATCATGGTACTGCAACAGAAAACCTGTAGTCCAAAACAAAAACATTTTCCACAATGAGCCCCATGATAACATTTAAAAAGTATTAATCTTTGTATTGTGAATTTTTCACCATGTCTGTGGCTCTAAGCATCCACTTGCCAGTCGGTCCACCACTTTGGTCCAGACTGAAATATCTCAACAGCTATCGAATGGATTGCCGTGACATTTTGTGCAGACACTGACAGACATCATAATCCGTACAAGGTGAATCCTAACAGCTTTGGCGATCCCCTGACATTTCACTGAGCTGACTTGTTTGTCTTATACACTAGGTGAGCAGTTTTTCTTTGAATGAATGGGCGCCATCTATATTCAGTTCACAAAATACAGTACATCCGTGTTGAACTGTGATGGATGTTTACAATTGACAGTCAGTGGTAACAATTGTTTAAAATGTGTGTGATCACCTTGTATTTTTTGCCCCATCACACTCTTGTTTTAGCAATGTTGCCAAATTATCTTGGCAAGTGCAACGTTATTATTACCCATAAAAACCACGAAAACAAGATCCTGGATGCATGACACCAGAATATCCCTTCAATTCCATACAACATTTTTTCCCCTTGCCCACAGCATTTTATTTTTCATTTTTTTGCTCAGCAGAGAGGATGTCTACTCTAGGTCACAGTCACCTTGCCTCACGGTGTTTTTAAAATGACAATCACAGTTTGCAATCTGCTACCATCAACAATGTGTCCACCACTTAAATCAGCTCGCAGGACCTTGTCCTGTAAAACACAGCAGCATGACCAAATCCACACTGTTATGGATAGTGAGCATAGAAACACACAAATTCATGTTCAACTAATAATTATTCTCAAACATAAGAAAAACTCCAACCAAAACACACACAAGCTGACCATCTTACTTTCTACCGCTCTCACCTGAAAGCATAGCACACCCCAGAAAAAGACAGAGAGGACCAAACACAGCAAGATTAATGAGATTCGTTCCCTCTCCATCTTAGTTGTCTTCTTCTCTTCACTACCTTTCCATCTCTCTCACCTTCCCTGACTCGCTTTCTCTCACCTTGTTTTGTTTATTCCATGCATTACAATTTTCTCTCACCTCTCCTCCTCATTTCCCTTCTACTTAACAGCCACGTCTCTTCTTGCACTTATTCTCCATCACCTGTTTCTTCTTTCACACCGTTGCCGCCTCAGCTCCCAATTTTCCCTCCCGTTCTTCCTCCCGCCCTCCTTTCCCCTTTCTTGAATCGAACTCATCACGCTTCTAACCATCCAGCTAAGTGTGCATTGTTTTTGCACCATGCTGTTCCACATCATGGCGTACGGCGCGTGTTCAACTCCCCCGTCTCTCTCTCTCGAGGTGTTTTATCTCCCGGTACAGTGCTTATCCGTGGTCTCTGGGAACTGTATGAAGCAAATTGAGCAGGTGGAGATAAGTAAGGACTGTGATTTACATTTTTCCAGGTTAACAATTAAGTTATGCTATAAGCCTGATTAGCATAAGTGGTACAGTGTGCAATTTAAGCTTCCCTCTGGAGCACAACCTACAGGAACGATAATTAGAAATACATGTGAGTGAGTTCCTCCCTCGTTCTTGTAGTGTGTCTTCTTTCTTGTTTTGTCTCAGTGTGGCTCCGCTTCATGGATGCATATTTATAAACGTCTTGGAGGCATAGATATAAGCTATATATGATTTTTAGCATAGCGCTTCCCTCGAGGGCGTGGCTGTGCTGTGCAAACAGTAATATGAGCCACCCACTGACAGCCAATCTACTGAGGCAGTGTTTCTCCATGTGCACACACACACATACAGACAAACTTGAAAGAAACGAAATTTCTGATGAAAGCAAACATGTTAATAGAATAAGTTCAATTTTCAGACCAAAGTAAAAGGATTTGCCCCCTGGCAGACTGGAGAAGGTTATTTGATTTTTGAATATGAAGTGATTTTTCTCCCTCGTGTTCTCACAACATGTCATCCTCTGTGATTCTGTGATTGGCTCAGCTTGACTGAAGGAAGTAATTTACACAACAGTAAATCATTTAATTTTGTTAATAGAAAGTGGGCAGCCCACCTCCTCGAGCCTTTTTATCATGGAAGAAAATAGGGCAGATACATGGACTACACTTTCATAGCACTTTTAAAGTGAAAGCAGTACAAATCACTTTACAGTGTCTCGTATTTACCCACGCACACTTGCCGATGGCATGCAAGGTGCTGGCCTGTTGTGGGTTTCTGGTTCAGTGTCTTGCCTAAAGACACTTCCGCACGCTGACAAGAAGGATCTCCACCACATGATACCCGGCACATGATAAGCATCTTGTTTTGACGCCTGAGCCACTGCCACAGAGATAAAGACGGTCACACACTTCAGTTCCAACATTAAACATTTTAACTGTTTTGCGAGGGGCTGGCTCTCTGTCAAGGGTGCCTCTCATGCAGTGTGTGGATAGACATTTTAATAGTAAGGATGAGGCTGGTGATTTTTTTTTTTCGTTATTGTTAACAGATGCCATGATAAGACCACAGCTAACAATATGTTAGGTTGTCTCTCAATATTTTACAACATCTGGTTAGAGAATCAAGGGAACAGATTTATAGTTTAGCCCTTTAATAACCATCCACATTCATCTCTTAGTAGTAAGCAATCTTAAGGCCGTGAATCTAGAATACAACATCATTAATATAGTCAGTAAAGTTAGATATAAATTATCTTCAGTAAGGGCCTTTAACACAACTTGCACCTATAATGCTGCTAGAATTTAACAAACATTACTCAAAAAGGAATAGAGAGTGTATTTGTTGGGGCCAATTTTCAGTTTCAGATTTGGTGCAGTAGTGAGCAGGAAGGTTCATGTAGCATCAACTCAAAATGAACAACAGTGTCCATGTTTGTGAAGGAACATGTCACCCAGTGTAACAGAGGGGCTCATGTTTTTAATAGTTTTTGGACAACAATGGAGCTCGATGGCACAGAGGAATAAGATATATCAGGCTTTGATATACACAAAAAAAATGTTCTGCTGGTTTAATTATTAAAATTCCTGTCACATAATAATAGAAATAGAATGTTAAATAATCAAGTTATAATATGATGTACTGTCCATATGCCACCTACATAAGAGAAGGCTTGATTGTAGTATTATCAATGCAATCATGTTTCTTTCATCTTTTCAGCAAAAGAGGCACAAGAAAATAACCTTTAAAAAAACAAACAAAACAAACAAACAAAAAAAAAACATAGAGGAAACTGGGCTCCTAGACAGCTTCAAATCCACAAGAAGAACCCAGGTTACATTTCAAGACACTTATGGGTCCTGGCCAAATTCCAGTCCAAAGGTACAATCGTAAACACTGGCCACTTTGTCCCATTCCAACTTCAAACATCTCAGGAGTGTTGTCGCTCTTTGTTTAGCCCACCGGGCAATGCTCAAGATTACAATGCTCTCCTCTGTTAAACCCGTTTATTTCTGTTGACAGCTTTATTATAGCTTTACGCTCATTTGCATAGGTAATCAGCCCATACTTTCAGAACCTGTTAAGATTCAAGATGGCAGCCACTAATTGGAAAAGGGAAGGCAATAAAGCACCATTTGAGCTTTCCAACTTCCTCTCTTTGCGTGGGACTAATAAAGTGAGGTCCCCGCAGCTTGGGACAGATTAACTTATTTTGTTTTTTTTGGCCTCAGATGAAACATATGAAGCGGGTTAATTGCCTTGGCCCAGCTAGTAATGGCAAAGAAATTGTCTAAAGCATATAATCTTTTCAAATCCATGGCTTTTTCACTGACAACAGCCAGGAGAGAAAGTGACAGACAGGGACGGAAAGCAGCCTCACGCTTGTATTGACTCGCTGTGTTTACAGCAGTGATATTTACCTGAATGAAGCAGCAGAGGAAGAGAAAAGAAATTAATTTGTCCATATTCATAACGATCTGGGCTTGTCAAACACTTGCTATCATGCTGCATGCACATGCAAACAGGCATCCACAGCCCCATGGGTCACTGTTGAGTCATTTTCAAACTTCCAGCTGCATACTGAAGCAGGCATGAACACACACACACACACACACACACACCCACACACACCCACACACACACACACACACACACACACACGCATTTGCTCTGCAGGCCGCGAGAGCACGGCTCATTGTGACTCCTGCCGTTGCAGAAATGGAAATTTTAATGAAGTGAGCACAGCAGTGGTTGTCTCCTCACCATTCCTGGTGCGGGAGAATGGCACTTTATCCACACTGCCCAAAAATGGACCAGGGATTTCATTAGAGATAGTGGCAAAAACTCCAGTCAGCCTCTCCCCTAATGACCCCAGCTCTCCTTGTGCCCATACAAACCCTGTTAACGGAAAAGTGAATAAAAACTCATTGATCTCATTCATTCCGCAGCTTTTAACCAATTTTCTTTGGCTGTTTTCCTTTTTCTGACTGGCCCGCTTCTGAACTTACAACTGATTTTGAAGTGCAAGATAGAGAGATTGTAAACATTTGAAAGACATGCTTACTGATGAACTGAAGGAAGTGACATATCACAGATCCACAGATCTGGCTATGAACAGTTTTATTGGGACTATTTCTTCAGCAGAAAGTAGTTTTGTCTCGCCCTTACTTTATAGTTGTCTGTGGAAGAAGGCGACGTCTGATGTCAGTGACGCGAAATTGTTTCCTCATTCTCCATCTCTATTTTACTTATTACTTTTCACAATTTTATCTTAAGGATTAATTATGAATAAAGTTTACTAAAACTTAATTAACTTAATTCTTACCATGTTTTGGATGCGTGACATTCTCTGCTGCTAATTGATACCAAACATAATATGATTAAGCAGACCATTGTCCACTTAGCATAATTAAGTAAGGATTATCAAGAACAAATTTAAACCCCGAATGGTCTCAAATCTCAAGATTTGTTGGGATAGCTCTGAGAATGTGTAATACACTAAATATATTTAATTCATACTTAAAATAATCGATTAAAACATATAAAATTAGGTATGAACACTAATGCATGTATGTACAAATTTTGTGTGATATTTTGGGATCTATATTATGCCTGTATAAAAGTTCAATAGCTGGGCTTAAGCCTACATGTTCTTGTTCATTTTAAACTCCCTTTGTTTCATTGTTACTGTTGCAGGAACGGCTTATGATTTAAATCATACGATTTAAATGTTATAATTATTTCTGAATTCTTATGTACCTGAATATTTGAGTCTTATAAGTGAGAACTTATTAAACACAAGAACAAAATTAAACACTATACACTAAACTCTAAATTTAATTATCAAATTGTCAATATGGTTGACTTGAGCTTGTCTGCTAAGAACTGAATACAGGTTTATATATATATAAAATTATATAATTATATTATAAATATATATAATTATATATAAATATACATAATTATATTATATTATAAACTACACTAAACTCTAAAAACTTTTATTATATATAAATATATATAAGTATATTATATTATAAATATATATAATTATATAATATGTTATATATATATTATAAATATATATAATTATATAATATTTTATATATATATATTAGTTAGAGATGTTGATACTCCCACCATATGGATGGGTAAACCAAAAGAGATTTTATGCCATATTATTATTATTATTATTATTATTATTATTGTTTCCTTTTTCTTTTTTTTTTTTTCTATTTTGTGGTTATTATTGTGGTTTCTTTTTTATTGAATCATAATTTTACACTGATACCTAAACAGCCAACAGGTAGACAAAACAGAACAAAAATAAAAAAAGCAGAAAAGAAATAACAATGAGAGACAAAGAAAACTTGCCTTGTTGCATACAAACAGAGAAAAAAAACAGACACCCCTGCCTCTCCTAACTCTCTCTGTCCATCTAGCTGTATACACCAGAAGCAGGCCCAGCATTTTAAAGCAGTGTTTTTACCTGCAGCACTAATAACAAAGATTATCTATCTTGAGAAACACTCAAGTTTCTTAAATATAAGGGCCCAGAGAAAATGGCATCCTTGCTTTTACCAAATAAATCAATTTAGGCTCTCTTGTGCTCTGCATGCATTGATGAGCCAGCCAGCATAATACTCCCAAATGGATCCACACCTTTCATTTAAGTGTGTGAGTCAGGCAAAATCACATAATTGCCATCACAACAGCAGCCATCTTTTAAAAGGTTATAGCTGAGAGAGTTTGAAGGAAGAAATGCGCAAGTGGTAAATTAGAGATTGAGTGATAAGGTGAAAGGTATGAAGTTTGGTATTTGCTGCTGTGTGTGTGATTGCACACAAATACTTAACTTTCCCAGAAAATATCCCACAGTGACAAGCTGTGTATCATCTTACATGCATGATTCATAATTAGTTGCCCATTGCTTTCAATATAACTTTCCAAATATCAAAAATTTCACTTTAAAAATGAATTGTTTGACATTTTAGGGAATACACTTATTTGCTTTTTTGCCGAGAGTTAGATGAGAAGATCAATACCAATCTCAAGTCATACAAGTCAAGTCAATTTTATTTACATAGCGCCAAATCATAACAAAAGTTATCTCAAGACACTTTGCACATTCAGTAGACATACAGTATGTGCACATTAGTAACAATTTTTTCCATCACCATTTCTTCTCTTAGCCTCTAAGTGATGAATATGAGTAAGTCTATGCTCACCTTTTACACAGATCTCATGAGTTTGAAAACATAAAAATAGCACATGCACAATGAGACGGATGAATTGCTGAGCATGACAGGTCGCTGTGTGCAGAGCTGATAAGAAACGCTCATGCATTTTGATTGCTATCACTACCAGAAACACTTTTGTGGCTATTGTACATTTATATCGGCTATGCAGCTGCTACAGATTATCTTGCATTGACTTCCTTTCTTTGCTCATAAATCTTCTCTTGTTCTCAGAACAGGGCAGACACACTATGGCTATGGAGGCACATCAGACATTTCGCAAATGACGAGAAGCATGTTTATATATTGTATATACAGTGGGTACAGAAAGTATTCAGACCCCTTTAAATTTTTCACTCTTTGTTGCATTGCAGCCATTTGCTAAAATCAAAAAAGTTCCTTTTATTTATCATTAATGTACACTCAGCACCCCATCTTGACAGAAAAAAAAAAAAAAAAAAAAAAAAAAAGAAAAAGAAATGTAGAAATTTTTGCAAATTTATTAAAAAAGAAAAACTGAAATATCACATGGTCATAAGTATTCAGACCCTTTGCTCAGTATTGAGTAGAAGCACCCTTTTGAGCTAGTACAGCCATGAGTCTTCTTGGGAATGATGCAACAAGTTTTTCACACCTGGATTTGGGGATCCTCTGCCATTCTTCCTTGCAGATCCTCTCCAGTTCCGTCAGGTTGGATGGTGAACGTTGGTGGACAGCCATTTTCAGGTCTCTCCAGAGATGCTCAGTTGTGTTTAGGTCAGGGCTCTGGCTGGGCCAGTCAAGAATGGTCACAGAGTTGTTCCGAAGCCACTCCTTTGTTATTTTAGCTGTGTGCTTAGGGTCATTGTCTTGTTGGAAGGTGAACCTTCGGCCCAGTCTGAGGTCCTGAGCACTCTGGAAGAGGTTTTCTTCCAGGATATCTCTGTACTTGGCCGCATTCATCTTTCCTTCAATTGCAACCAGTCGTCCTGTCCCTGTAGCTGAAAAACACCCCCATAGCATGATGCTGCCACCACCATGTTTCACTGTTGGGATTGTATTGGGCAGGTGATGAGCAGTGCCTGGTTTTCTCCACACATACCGCTTAGAATTAACGCCAAAAAGTTCAATCTTCGTCTCATCAGACCAGAGAATCTTATTTCTCATAGTCTGGGAGTCCTTCATGTGTTTTTTGGCAAACTCTACGCGGGCTTTCATATGTCTTGCACTGAGGAGAGGCTTCCGTCGGGCCACTCTGCCATAAAGCCCCAACTGGCGGAGGGCTGCAGTGATAGTTGACTTTGTGGAACTTTCTCCCATCTCCCTACTGCATCTCTGGAGCTCAGCCACAGTGATCTTTGGGTTCTTCTTTACCTCTCTCACCAAGGCTCTTCTCCCACGATTGCTCAGTTTGGCTGGACGGCCAGGTCTAGGAAGAGTTCTGGTCGTCCCAAACTTCTTCCATTTAAGGATTATGGATGCCACCGTGCTCTTAGGAACCTTGAGTGCTGCAGAAATTCTTTTGTAACCTTGGCCAGATCTGTGCCTTGCCACAATTCTGTCTCTGAGCTCCTTGGGCAGTTCCTTCGACCTCATGATTCTCATTTGCTCTGACATGCACTGTGAGCTGTAAGGTCTTATATAGACAGGTGTGTGCCTTTCCTAATCAAGTCCAATCAGTTTAATTAAACACATTTGGACTCCAATGAAGGAGTAGAACCATCTCAAGGAGGATCAGAAGAAATGGACAGCATGTGAGTTAAATATGAGTGTCACAGCAAAGGGTCTGAATACTTATGACCATGTGATATTTCAGTTTTTCTTTTTTAATAAATTTGCAAAAATTTCTACATTTCTGTTTTTTTCTGTCAAGATGGGGTGCTGAGTGTACATTAATGAGAAATAAAATGAACTTTTTTGATTTTAGCAAATGGCTGCAATGAAACAAAGAGTGAAAAATTTAAAGGGGTCTGAATACTTTCTGTACCCACTGTATATACAGAGGTTAATGAGGGACAGGGGTGGCAATCAGGTGACTGGCAATTATTCACGCTTTCGTCAACTTCCTTCAAAGACTGTAAAAAGCCAAGGGAGAGGAACAGAGAGTCATAATTTATTCATGATAGATAAGAATCTGTCATCAAAAAATAACCCAACAAATCATTATGCATTTTGAACTGCTACATTCTGTATAGGAACTAACAACAATACCTCAACAACTATTGGATGTATTACCATTAACATTTCAATAGACACAAAACAACAACTTTGAAATGATCACAAAATTATTTCTGCCTCCTCTTAGTTCAGGCTCTGAATTCAGTGTGTTCAGATTCATGGCCGTCATCTGCTAGACCATGTGTGTTTCCTAAAATCCTCTGTTCAGTTTAATGGTACAGCCTAAATTAAGTACAGTGATGTGCACTCAAAATTTGCAAGTCAGATATCTAAAGTTAAAGTAGGATGTACTTTTTCATACTAACTCACAACATTTTGACTTTTATTCTTTAAATATCCTTTATTTGTGTAAAATCCTGTTGGAGTTATTTATTAATACTGTTTGTGTAGGTCAGTGAATTTATGCCGTAACTCCACAAAATGCAAGTAAACTGAGTAATTAGGGTAATTAGGTAATTTACATTCTCTGAAGACACGACACTGTACAACATTAACACACAAATACATCAGTCATACAACACTGTGCACACATGTGGCTAAATGTCATGTGGAACACGTCAGTGGCAACATAATCATAGTCATTTTTACCTCCCTCAGCCAGTAATTAGTGCACATCGGCATTGCTTAATTAGCATGATTGCCAGTTCAGATTTCAATAGCAGATATCGGCCAGTGCACTACACCTGGTGTTTCAATAGACTGCACCTATATTCGGCAATTCAAAAAATGGGACTCCTTGAAGAGAATTAATCTAGCTTGCACTTTATTACAAAATTAAATAAATTGAAATTGAAGATAGTCTTGTAAACAGTGCACTCTGTTTTTGCCTCGGACGATACCTCTTGATTGACATATCGCTGTAAGGAGAATGTATTAAACTATAAAGGATGTGTTCAAAACATGCTTTGTGCTATGGGTTATTAGCGTTATACACAGTCCACATGCACATGTGATTTTAAACTTTGAAGTAGCTTCTTTCCCATGACTTCAAAGCCCGCCCCCCACACAGTCTCTGTTTTACTTTAACAGAACAGCATTTGAAAGTTGTTGAAGTTGTTTCCTGTTTCATCATTTTCCGACACTTGTTCATGGTGGAGGCGGGGGTTATTGTGGTTTCTGTAGCAGTCACATTTACTCGCCTGCACTTCTGCATTTCTCACAGAAGCAAAACATGTGTACCATAGGAAATGGAACAGAGAGCGAAATGAGGAGCACGGCTTACGCTGTGGTGTTTGGCTTTATTATAGCACTGGGTCTGCCTCTTAATGCTGTGTCTCTGTGGATTCTGTTCAGACACCACAGCCTCAAATCCCCCAGTGCCGTCTTCATGGTCAACCTGGCCATCTCAGACCTTCTGCTCGTCATCTCCTTGCCCACGAGGGTCTACTTTTACGCCACAGGCAACTGGCCACTGGGCATTATGGCGTGCATCTGGATAACAATGCTCTTTCGCAACAACATCCGCTCCAGCGTTATCTTCATCACCTTCATCAGCGTGGACCGGCTGCTGGCTGTGGTTTATCCTCTGAGGTCACGCCATCTTCGAACCTCTTCCAACGCTTCCAAAGCTGCTGCACTCGTCTGGCTGTTTGTGCTGGTGGTGAACATCCCAGAGAGCGTGGAGTTTTCAGGAGGTTTGAAGTGCATCAATAGATCCATCTGTTTTGAAACTCATCACTATTGGCATTCTGAATCGGGATTGGCTTATTTGCAGCCTGTGCTAGTGTTCACCATGCTGGCAGTCAACATTGTCTGCACCGCTCTGGTGTCTTGGACTCTACGCAAACATCTCAGTGACTCTGCAAGGGTCAGCAACAAGGTGAATGTCATGCTGATTTTTGCCATGAACTTGATGATGTTCACTGTGTTTTTCTTGCCTGCGTCATTGACTATTTTCCTTAAAAGCTGGAAAAGGTATTTAACGCCATTGCTATGTGTTGCGAGTGTGAACTGCTGTTTTGATCCTCTGTTGTATTACTTTTCTTTTGATGGTTTCTGGACGAGAAAAGAGGATGTTGATACATCTCTTGCCAGAGAATAGTGATAACAAAAGACAGGCAGAGGGTGTATCACATTTTTTAAACAGAATATGCATTATCTGTGTGTTGTGTGTGGACATGCCACATAAAGGTCATATGGTGAAAAACTGATGTTTTTATAAAATATAATTCTTACTTTCACATTATTACTGTCTCTTTTTATTCATAAAAAAAAATCACTTTCACAAATCACAATTTTTTTGATAGAGCAATGTTGTTTACAGATTTAGATTTCCTTCACAGTGCGACTGACTCTCAGTGGATATTTTCACACAGATCTGATGTTTCAGAACTGCAAAAGCTATGAAAAGCTAACATTTTGTTTCTTCTCTCATCTGAGCTGTAAATAATCTGAATAAAATTGGATGCCCAGGTATCTCTGCAACTTGTGTTAAATAAACATATTAAAACTTTCTAGTGTTGCCATGACTATAGATAAATCTTAAATGACTGACCTATAAGATCTGTGTCATCCATGACAGGTTGGCTAAATGAGCTTTAATATGGACAACAAGATTCAAGGTTCATTTAATCTGTCATTTTCCAACACAGGGTTGCAAAAGCCCCTTCATGCCACACAAACATAACCCATATATACAGATAATTACATTTAGTATCAAATTAAAATTAAAACAATATATGCAGTTATTTATATGCATATACATGTATACACCCAGAAAATAATTCTGGATTTTTTTTGTAATTGCATTATCAACGCTGCTGAAATTTTAAACAGCAGTGTACATAATAAGGTCTTCATTGTCATGCCAAAAGATTGACATCTAGGAAACAGACAACAAACAGCACAAAAAGTGCTAAACCCATTTCCTTCCTCATAAAACACAGCTAAGTACAGCAGTACATTCTATCACAAGACTTCAAGTCAGAAGAACTCATCTTTGTATGTTTTGAAACAGCACCATTTTATGTTTAATTACGAAATTACGAATTTAATTACAAAATATTAGTTGGTTCCATGTACTTGTTGTATGATGCTTTACAGTGAAATATTATAATTTCAAAAACACTTTATGCAAGCAGAAATTTGGAATTATAATGAAAGTAATATTAAGCTATTCCAAATATTATTCGGTGTTCTTGGCACACTGGTCTTTTATGCAATAAATCTAGTTTTGTCAATGGTCTCTATAAAGGCCGATCAGATAACACAAAAAAAGCAAGTCAATCTCTATGTTTTCATTAGTCTATAATCACCTTAACTAAGAATTGTTGTGTTTTCGTTAGTTTACAATGATCCCTTAATATCTACATATGAAGTAGGTCCTCTTCCACGAAGATGCCATGTTGCACCACCATGTTTCTACAGTAGCCCAGAAGTGACAAACCAAACACTGGCTCCAGATAGGATTTTTCGGGTCGGCCACCACAGGTTCTCCTACATGCTTGCAAAGGGAGAGTTGAGGAGAAGGGCATTCAACTTCATCGCTAGATACCACTAAATCCTACACACTGGTCCTTTTAAAAACATAATTAAGTTAATGAGGGTGTCTAATTAAGTTCTTGTTATGTTTTAATGACACACACATAAAAACAAAAATAGTTAATAATCGATAATGTGTGTACGTTGTGTCTCAAAGATAGAATGGAAAATGTTCCACATTGGCAGGCAACATGTCTTCTTAACTAGGCCACTGACAAACTAAACCACAAGCCATCCTCTGTAACTATTCTGACCGCACATTATGATCTCTATTTTCACGTGTGAGCTTCCTTTTATTGAGTGACAATTCATAATTGATGGTTCAAGCGATAGTCATTTTTATGTATTAAATGTTGTTCCTTATAAATAAAGTCAGGTGATCTATAGATGATGTTTAATGTGACATGTACCTGTGCCCTTTTCTGGGGGAAGTTGTATGCTGATAGGCTGAACAGAAAAACAGCCACTACTTTATATAGCCTCACTTCTGTGATCATTTAACTCAACTCAACTCAACTCAACTCTATTTATAAAGCACCTTTCATACAAAAATGCAGCCCAAAGTGCTTTACACAGGGGAAAAATAATATTACTTAAAAACTAAATAAATAAAAATTACAAATAACAAATAAAAAAAACAAGGAAGAAAAGAGATATAATAATGAAACATCAATAAATATATTTGGCAAGATTCAAATTAAAACAATAAAACAGTTGATTGTGAAAATCAATAAAGACAAGTCAATAATGAAATAAATACCAGAGTTATGTAGAAACCAATGAATTTTTTTTGCCTCATTGCACCGTAGTAATGAATCATTGAATTCATGATTCATTTCTCCCTCTCTCTCCTCTCCAACTGCCTTCTCATCACCTGATCTATGGGCGTTTACTCTTCAGTTAAACCAATCAGGTTTTGCCTCAATCATCGGTGACCCAAACACATCGCTGCTGTCAAAGTTTAACTTTATCTGTTTTCCTTCTCTCAGCTGTCATTTCAGAACGAAATCGCTGAAACTCTCGTCCACCCCCATTCACCTCCAGCTTCATAATTTCCAGCGTCAGAGCCCTCTCCACATCCATCCAGATCCTCAGCATCCTTCATCCTATGACCACCACCAGTGTCTAGACTCCATCAGGGAGCTATCCTATAACATCGTTTCTCTACCCACTTTAAATATAATAATGTCACGATGGAGTCTAATCGCCAAAAACTTTTTTACAATTCTCATATCATTGCCTACTTTGTCAGCAAACATTGTTCACTCTTAAAAAGAAATTAAGTCTCTCCTGATTGAACTGCAGTCACTGTTTGTTCATTCTTGTTCTTACTCTACCATGAAGCCAAATTATTTTGCCTGCTATTTCTCCCCAACACCAAACAGCCTATATGAATGACAGCCTTTATTCAATGTGGAGTGGATTGTTTGAAATTGGCAGGATTTGTGTTCATGGGAAAATGTTTGAGGTTCAGAACAAAACTGTGTACGTGCAGCTTTCCATCCGTGTGTGTATGCTCAGATTTGTTTCTGAATTACCTTTTATTTATGTCTGTGTGCGTTTTCCTCGTGTACGTGTCTATCAAGGTCAAGCTCATGTTTGTTCGGAGCTCTCCGTCTGTAAATGACTGATATCCCAGATCTGGAGGGACGGGAGGATCTGACTGTGGCATGAATGTGTCTGCTGAGGCTGGTCACGGTCAGCTGACCCTCTACCCCCGAGGTAAAAACAGGAAATACACACACATTGTGACTGTCTGTCTTCCTTCCATTTCCTAGAACACAAAAACAAACATTAACATTCACATAAGTACACTATAAAAGAAAAGCCTAAGCAGGTAAATTCAGGTCTACAAGCATTGCTGCCAAGACCCACAAACAAGCCTGTTGTGCTGCAGCCAAGTCTGCCTTGGACCAGAGGAGGATTGCTATTCAAAGACGGCAGCAACCTTGGTGACTGTAGAGAGGCAGGCAGCACAAAGAGCCAAAAACAGAGCAAAAAGAAAAAAAGGGGACGGACAAAAACAAACGCTGTGCGACTGAATGGACGGAGGAGACACCACAGAGCAGGGGAACAACAGTCCTCCAGTTTCTGAAGACTTGAGAGAAACCCAGAGATCATATGAACAGACGGAGATGTGCGGGAGGCTCAGTTCAACGTCAGCCCAGACAAGTGTAACATTTTTTTCATTATGACATGAGCGTGCAGTAACAATTCATAATAAACCAACATCTACAGAGAGTTGAATCCCAATCACTGGACTGATGTTGTGATTGAAAATTCTTCAAACATGTATTCATTTTACTTTGTAGAATCAACAATGTTACAATTAACATCTCTTCGACACCTTAAAGCAGGGGTGTCAAACTCAAATACACAGTGGGCCAACATTTAAAACCTGGGCAAAGTCGCGGGCCAACACTGATATTAATTGAAAAATTCTTCCTCTAACAGTGAATCTTTTCATATGGACCCAAACAAGTTGTGCTTAAACACTGAATAAGGAACAAGCAAAGTTTAATATATATATATAACTTAATATTGCACACATGCAAAATCGAATTTCAAATAAAAAAAATACATCAATGGCATTCATTTCTTAAATAAAATTTAAATAAAAATCGCATGACTCTTTTTTTGTTTGCAGTCTTCTGGTTCAAATTTCAACAATAACCTTTTTCCACAGGCTAATAATAAATTTTAAATATAACAATAACAATAACAATAATAATACAATTAACTAGTAATAATATCCTTCAATGAACGTGAAACCATTCAAACCCATGTCTTGGAGTAGCAAGAAAAAGTGCATAAAGGAAACTATATACATATTATAGCTCAGTTTGCTACACACTGATCTACTCGTCCCAGCCAGATACCTGGCATCTCTTCTTGGACGCTAGTAAGTCAATGTCTGGGCTCAGGCTCTGAGTTGAGGAAATCCTCAGGATCGAACGAAGGTGCTCATCAGTCAGGCGTTTCCTGTGAGATGTTTTGGTCATCTTCATCGAGGAGAACAGTTGCTCACATAGATAAGTGCTGCCGAACATGGAGAGCATCTGAGCAGCTTGGGCGCGGAGCTGAGGCATTGTGGCAGGGATGAAATGTGGAAACTGTGAAGCGCCCACAGCATCGTACTTTGACTTCATATCATATAGATTGGTGGCAAGCTCACATGTGCGATCAGCTACTGTGTTTCTGCTCAGGCTCACATTTAAAAATGTTTGCTTTTTCTCTGGGCACACAAGGTCACAAACTTTCAGCATACACTTTTTCACAAACTCTCCCTCATTGAAGGGCCGGGAGGATTTAGCGATCTCCGCTGCCACAAAATTTTGGCCCGCGGGCCAAAATTGGCCCGCGGGCCAGAGTTTGACACCTATGCCTTGAAGGAACAGTTCACATTTTGGGAACTACGCTTATTCGCTTTCTTGCCGAGAGTTAGTCGAAAAGATTGACACCACTCTCACTGTCCATATTTCTAAATATGTAATTACAGCAAGCAGCTTATAGCTTAGCATCAACACTGGAAGCGGGGAGAAGCGGCTAGCCGGGCGGGCTCTTTTCCTTTAATGGAACAAACCAGTGCGTTTGCAAGTTTTGGTTCATTGACAATTTACACTTACACAGAACATTTTCACTGCATGCTTTAAAGTTTTACTTTTTTTATGTATTTCGCCCACTGTTTCATGCTTCCATTGGTTTCCATTCATTTCCATATAGTATGTAAATCAATTATACCCTTAAAACTTGCTTAATCATTATTAATATTATTAAGATTAAGATAAGATTTTCCTATTATAGAAGAATTAATGGATGCCAATACTGTAGATGCCTGGAAGGGTACATAAATTATATTTACATTTCTAAAACACATCTGAATGCTTGGCAGAATGTTTAGTTGCAATGTAACATAGACTATAATATTTCTAATGAATGGGCTAACACTTCAAAACCACTGGGATGGCCCTATGTTTCAATGGAAAAGAAAAGAAAAGCAAAAAGAATAGATAGGTTGCATAAAGCCAAATCAGTATGAAAAAACTAAATACAGAAGTCTGAAATGGGAATTTTCATTGTCTGACCTGAGAGGAAATAATATTTACTCTTATAGTTTTCAGTAATGGGATTGAGAGATGTACGAGGCTTTGAGCAGATGACAACGTCTGGCCCAGTTCCTGCCAGGGAGGCGAGGCAAAACGGGGCCAGAAGGCACTCTCACAGCTTCAGACCGCTGCATGATGTAGGCGGCATCAAAGCGGCACCACCGACACTTCCTCAGAAAGAGCCGAGGGGAAATGCCGGGGGGGAGGGGTCTATCTCTTTGCCTTTCTCTACCTCCTCTCATCCCTCCCTCCCCCTGCCTCCCCTCCCCATCCTCCCCTTCTCCTCCAGCCCGAGCCAGCTGTCAGTGGGAGTATGCGGAGGCACTGCACTCTGTCACACACACTAACTGGAGAGCGAGGGCGGAGAGGGGTGGATAGAGAGATCTGAATTTGGTGTCAGTAAAGTGATTAGGCCATGTGTAAAGCTGAGGAGAAGACAGAGGCATCAGGAGAAACAAAGGGAGGGTGCAAGAGGAGATATGGGATGAAAGACAGGACAAATAGAAACAAGGGAGGGTGATTACTTGATACAAAATGACCTCTCGGTTAAGGGACAGATAAGAGACGGAGGAAGGTGATGGCTGATTGCTCAGAAACAAGATGGACGGAGAAAGAATGACAGGAACAGCAGCAGGGAGCCATCTGTCTTGGACCTGCCCTGCAATTTGAAGTTTAAAAACGTATTCCTTGGAAAGCAAAAGATTTGATTTTAATGTAAATGTGTCATGTTCAAATATTCATGTGGAAAAAATACACATATAAAGCATAAAGCAACTTCTCTCTGTGATTATATACCAAATAACAGCACAATGGACCATTGGTTTCAGCAATGAAGAAGATGGCTTTTCTATTCTCTCCATGTGTTCAGTAAATGATCAAATTAAGATGCATGAGTGTGCTTTTCTATCTGTCACACTTGCTGTGCACAGAGGGAACTCCACCCAGACCTGCTTTGATGTAAAAAAGAAAAAAATGTGTCTCCAATGCAACAGCAGTAGTGGGTGTTTATTTCTTGAATGAACTATAAATACAGAAAATGTACTTCTATGCATGCCATATATCCCTGCATCTCAACTGTATGGTGTATACAGCCATGACAAAATAACAACATGTCATTTTTTGAAAAAGGCTGCATGGACATCGTGTCTGAGAACAAGCTTGACTGTTCATAGCGTCTTCCATTATCAACAGTAAAGTACAACAATACTGCTGCATTATCTATGACTCATAAATATCTTTGCAAAGCCTGAAATATTACATACAGGACATTATTGTTGGATTGTAAGGACTGTCTGCTCAGTGGCAAAAGCTTCTATATGTTCCACTATGTGAAATGTCACCCAGGTGCACTGAGGGCGATTCATTAGTACCTCAGTGCTCTGCAGCAGTGTATCATAAATGGATGTGAAATGAGCCCTGGGCAGCCTCGAGGTTTTGCTCAAAGAACAAAAATCAATATGAAACAAAACTATTACATCTACTTTATTACAGTGCAATGAATTTATACTCAAACTTTGTGAAGTTGATATAATTTGCAGGTCATTGTGACTGCCGATGCTGTTTTTTTTTTTTTTTTTACCACAAAAGGCATTATGTGACATTTTAGGTTGTCAATAGTGGGTATGGAAGCCTAATAGCATTATAATTTTCCACATATGTATGTGTTATTTGAGTAAAAATGAAAATGAATCTCTTCCTTGTTAAAAAGTCCCAATACTAGAGGAAAATATCACTTGCAGCTTGCGGGTGCACATAACAAGCACACCTACACCCACATTTTCGCTTTCATTTTGACCCAAAAGAGCTTGGTGACATGTAAATGTAAAATGTATATGACTGGGGGCGCTGTTTCGCTTTTTTTGTATTTGAATCTTGTCCACTGTAAAAAAGTTAAGTCCTTATAAAGGAAATGTCAAATCAAATATCGTTTTAAAAAGTTGCATTTTCATTTCAATTGTGACTTAAATATTATTGAATGAATGGAAAACCAGGTTACATTGTTCATATTGCATTCTCATTTTCAAATTTTGATAAACATTTGAATAGTGAGGTAAAACTTTTGAAAATTAAATGTCAAAAACAGCTTTTACATTTTAATTGTAATATGGTCTTAGAACACCCATACAAGTATGTGAAAACAAAAATGCTAATTGGATTATTGCATTTTCATTTTTATTCAAATATCATACAAATGGGGAAAATTAAAATGCCATTGTGGATATTATATTTTCATGTTCAAGTTTATATTATCACTTAAATATAGTCCCTTATAGGCCTCCATAAGTTTGGACAACCCTAAAGCGTCCTTGTGCCTCGGCACCAAAGAGAGCAGACTTATCTGCAGGCAGTAGTGCATTAAAAATGATCTTACTTAAATCCTTGTTGGTGCTTTACTTGTTTTGGGAATGGCAAACTTGGACAGGTCTCACAACACATTATATATTTATTACACCACACTGTAGTCACCAATTTTAAACCAACATCCTCATCATCTTCTTATTGTTTCCAACATCATTTAGCAACCTATACAGCAAATGGCTGCCAGTAATGTATGTCACTAATATCTCCCAAAAGTGAAATACTTACATCAGACAAATAGAATTGCACATTAAACTACTCAGCCAGGTTAGATTGCCTAATACACACAGTATGAGAGAAACTTTTTTTTTTTCCCTCCGGACTCCGAGCAGACAGGCGGACACAGTGTGATATCACATTAGCATTATAGCTCGCAATTCACTATTCCCAGGGTGGTGGATATGGTAGCCTAGTGGGCATAATGTGTGTCAATAATGAAAAAGCATCAAAAACCTGAGAGCAGAAGTTGAATTCTAACAGAATTGGTCATTTGCAGCAGGTTGCAATTTTAAAAATAGCCTTGATAAGAAATAAATAAAGTATTTTTCCTCTTGTAGCTATAGAAAGTCATATTAAACTCAGAAAATAACCTGCCCTGCCAAGCCCCAGATGACTTGCTAAATTAAAATGATTTATTTAACACATGGCTTTTCTTTGTTAGAATGGCTAGAATTTGAAGAACATTTCTGGCTGAGCTGTAAAGCCTTGACAAATATATGGGTCTACACTATGTGTCTTTAAATGTTCTTAAGCTAAGAAGTTTAATGTTTGATATTATAGGGAACAAGATATTAAAATGGCCCTTTATTTTAATTTCTTTAATTCAGTATTATATTATGTATGCGTGATAGGTGAGAATATCAACGGAAAATAATCACTAAAATATACTCAAATTTAAATATTCCTCACGTTCCTGAGGCCCTCTGATTGTCCCAGCACCACAGTTTGAGAACCACTGCTTTAGTTTCTCTGTCATTTCGTTGCACACAAGCCCAGGAAAGCATTCTTGTCTGCTATACACCACTTAGGTCATTTCCCAGTGAAAAGAAGATTTAATTTAATTTCATCATTGGATGGTGTGGATTCAAATCTGTGCATTGTCATCTGTTTGTATTACTTTTTTTTTCTCCCTCTAGATAACGCTGGCAACATTTTCTCTGCCTCCCAGAATAATCCTTAACCAGCAGAGATAGTCCAAGAGAAAAGTTCCTTTGAGATAGGCTACTCAGGAAAATTGAAAAAGTTATTATTAATCCTACTGCCCAGCATCAACAGAAAAAAATAAATACACATGCACAAACTCGCGCGCATGCCAACACACGCCCACACACACACCTTACAGACAAACTGACAGAATGAAATGAGGATTTTTTTCTGTGAAACATAGGAAACAATAACGTTCTCTCTAGCAAAAACCAGACATGTCGCTCAGAGATTTTTAATTTTGTTGCATATTTTAGAAAGAAATTAGAATATTTGACATATAAGCAGCAGTTTTGAGTGCTGGACGAAATGTCTTAGCGTTCCAGATATGTTAAAGTCTGTCAATCTATCTTACCCACTTTTTCTTAGCAATTCAAACTCAAAGTCCTTAGGCTAAACTGAAATCCTTCAGTCCAGAAATATCCCTGTTGGTAAGCAGTTACAATAAAATTCTGAAATGTTGTTATCTGGGGAACTAAAAAAAAAGGTGAATTTAAAAGTAGAAAACAGGAGGTGCAGACTTGTGCCAAGATTGGCCTACACTGGGCTAAAAATATTCTATTTCTGTTGCAGCCTGCATGACAAATTAAAACCATTTCATAATGATGATATTTTAGCAAGATTAAATCCTCAGTCAAAAAAATAAATAAAATACTATAGTAGTTAAATGAACTGTATTATATGTATCTGTGGTATGCACTGTGAGTTTAAACTGACTTAATTGCATGGCATGTTAATTCCTTACATTATATTATATATTATTGCATTACTATATCCATTAAGTGTTCTTCAAGGAGTTTATAATGACATATTAAACACTAATAATGTTATTATAAGCATTTATATTCAAAGGTTATTTGATTAATTGTAAATGAATGACACCAGTAATGGTTTCTTTAGGCATTTTATATCACATGCTTTTTTTTTTTTTTTAGGGACTTTTATATGGGGTCTGTTAAAACAAGATGGTCATTTCCTTTCAAAACCACTGTTTCCATTACGGATCCCTCCTCAGCCCGACGGACCCGTGGTGAGCAGGAGTGAAGGGCTGGGATGCTCCAGAGATAGGAGGTGGGAGGGGGGGGACGTGTGTGTGTGTGTGTGTGTGAGAGAGAGAGAGAGAGAGAGGGTGGGGGGTGGGATGGAGGACAGAGAGAGAGAGAGAGAGAGAGAGAGAGAGAGAGAGAGAGAAAAGGCGCCTGGATCCATCCCTCTCCTCCCTGTGACGTGGCTCGGTCTGGTCCCGGGGTGCGCCGCTCTCTCTGGTCCCGTCTCGGCAGAAACCGCTTGAGTTGCCGCCTCGGCCGTCCACACACGCTCTGCGGTGCGACGCGCGCGGTCACGGTGCGGCGAGGCGAAGTGCTCTGCGGGCGCTCCCGGTGTCCCTACCGCCACTCCACGCTGCCCGAGACCTGTCCCGCACGCCGGCGAACTGTTCCCGCACTCTGCCCGAGGACAGGGGAGAGAGCCCGAGGAGCGCTGAGCGAGGCGGAGAGGAGGAGAGGAGGAGAGGAGGAGACCCGCGCACAGAGAGAGAGAGAGAGAGAGAGAGGAGGAAAAAAAAAAGACAAAAGAGACACACACGCACGCACACACACATACAAAAAGACAGAAAGAAAGAAAGAAAGAGGAGAGAAGAGGAAAAAGAGGTCGCCGTAGTCGCTCTCCTTCCACGGGGCTGAATCTCCACCGAGAAGATGCTGAGACTAGCCGGCGTGTTGGCCGTGGTGGCTCTGGGGTTGAGCGCCGCTCACACCAAAGGTACGGTGGGTGAAGGGCAACTTGGCGGCTCCGTGCGGTGCGCATCTGCGAGTGCGCTACGGCTTTATCATAGGTGAATGTGGCCGAGGAGACTGTGTGTGCGTGTGTGTGTGTGTGTGTGTGTGTGTGTGGATGCAGAGAAATGCCCATCAGATGCAGACAAGTGATTGCCGAGGCTTGCTGATTACAGTCCATGTGTTTGGCGGGTTCTTTCCTGCAGAAAATTACTATTATTTTCCTGCAGCGTTGCTCTTTGGACTTGTGGAGAATGTGCACTTAACAATGCCTGTATAACTGTACAGCCCATAATAGCACTTGAATGTATTGTTGGATCTTCTGTGGGATCCCTACCGTAGTTCTGTGGAGGTTTAGAGTGTTTCTGTGGTGCTCAATACTGATCTTACAGTGACCTTATTGTAGCCTATTTTGGGGGGTAAATCTCATGTGGCATTGCATTTAGGGACTTGTGGTTTTGCTATATAGTATCTTCTTCTCAATTTTTATTTATTTTGTATTATTTTTTGTGAGCTGCTGGATGCAGGAGAAACATTGAGTTATATTGTTATATATTATGAGACTGTGGGTCTTTCTTGTTAAGGTTTTGTTTGTGACTGATAGACGAAGGTATGTAGGAGAAAGGTGGAGCCGATAATCTGTGAAGTCCTTTTAGTAAGTTTTGTGTCGAAACCTGCAAAGAATTAGCGTTTGGGGTCTTCCATTGCCTTTGAGCAAATTTGAAAGGGAAAATAAGTGACAGTTCATCAGTAAAACAGTGGTGTTATTAGTGCACATGTTGCCCACAATTACAGCAGCTTACTGTGAATTTAAAGAGAACGCCCATGTTGAACTGAATTCACACAACTCACTTCTGGACAGGGAAGTCCAGATTTGAAAACATGAGTAAATTGCTCCCAACGCAAAAATAAAATAAAAAAAAAAAAAATAGTAAAGATGATCATATCCTTAATAAACAAATCTGATTAGAACAATCTGATCCAAAAACAAGACTTCCTCTGCAGGCAACATGACAGCCTTCAGGTTTATTGTACAGGTTCGTACCTGCTGTTTTGAATTTACCCAAACTTTGATCAAGCCCCCTGAAGTCATGTGCAACATATGCATATGTAAATTAAACAGTGGTGGGGTTTATCAACAGGCTAATTTGATTCAAAGCTGCAATTAGCTCATTCAAAATTCCGAAACACATGTGACAAATAATCCCCAGAGCCACAGATATATGATAATAAGATCCAGATGTCATGAATGTGTGTCATACTGCTGGTAGTTTTGCTTCACTCGGAGCTAATTTTAGGTCTACCAGTATCCCCATTGCAGCGGGGACCGCTCAATTCTCCTGTGAGCCTGGCATGTGCCGTAGGTAAGCGGGTAATCGTACTAATCAACTCCCCCTAGACCGAGGCCGGCTTTTACACAGTGAAATAACAAGGTGACACCTGTCAGTTTCATCTGGCACCCAAGAGACACCACAAGTGTGATAAGCTGTTTATCCTCCTTGCCTCCTGACACGGGGAAGAGCCTTCCTGCTGGTCGGCTGGCTGTCTGCAGCTGCAATCTTGGTTGTGTGTGGAAGGAAAACATATGCTGATAGACCTGCTGCAGGCCGTGACCCGGCCCAGAGGTCAAGCTTTTGCCTTGTATGCACTTTTATTTAAATAAGATTCCCCTTGCAGGCAGCAACAGCTGACTATCATGTGCTGTGCTTGCGTATTCATGCAGAAAGTGTTTTTGACCTGTTTGGGAACATTGTGTATTAACCAGATACGTTCATATACTGTATGTCATCCAGCAGGACATAACAGGATAGTTGCATTGTAAGGAAGGATTTATTGTTTTTTGTATCCAGAGCCTGGCTGTGAAGTAAACAAATTACCGCCAAGTCAATGGGGGTTGAAAAACCAAGCACACTGGTTCTAATTGATTCCCTAGGGCCACTATACACTGCAGTTAAATCCAGGAGATAATAAGAGTCTACTGCCTTCAGGATCTGTTTCTACACTGACCCTTGCTGCGTTTCCCGTTTCCTGTCACAGTTGGCAGGAAGCAGAACCCATAAGAGGCAACAAACCTAAATCATTTTCCATTTTGTACCCCTGAATCTGCTTCTCCATTTTAGCTTTTTTGAAATGACAACTAAAATAGTGCATTCGTGTTAAGTGTGGCAAAGGATCCGCCTCCGTAGCGCCAATGTGCAAACCCGTTTTCCAGATACCTTTGAAGTGCCGCTTCTCCTGTCATTTTCTGTTTAGCCACCATTTCATTCCAGGGAAGCGTGGACGTGCAACTCCCTTTAATCACCGTCACCCTTGAGTCACCCGTTTAGACTTAGCAGGGGTGCGTCTTTAAATTTGTGTGCATCTACTTAGTATGTGTTATAGAGTTGTCAGTAATCAGAGTTTTAAACGCTATCATCCCTCGGTGTGTGTGTGTGTGTGTGTGTGTGTGTGTGTGTGTGTGCGTGTGCGTAGGTGTGTGCGTGCGCGTGGGTTTGCCCGTGCACGTGCGGGGAGACTGATAGAGTGCAGCCAACATGTTGACAGCCGCCAAGTATGCAAAAATGGGAGAGGAGGTGATGTCGTTTACAAAGGAATTATTGCATTCGCAGATACATGCTGTGGCTCAAACGATTTCCCCAGGACCGACCGTGTCGCTGCTCAACAGGGAGAATCTTCTGGCAGCGAAGCAGAAAGAGCATAGAGTTTTTGCCAGTGCTGCCTAGAGCCCCGCTTTTGTGTAATTCCAAGCAATATGAACTCTGAATTTAGATAGCTCATTACCAGCACAGTATATTTTAATTCAGCTACCCACTGTGTGACTCTTTGTTGGTGGAACCTTTTTGCTGCTTTATTATATCCAGATAAACACACTGTACATTATTTTTTTCTGTCAGTAAACATGCAAATAGTTTGAATGTAATATTCAGCCTTTGGAAGAGGCCTCTGGGTAACAAGCTTTTGGCTCTGGCTGTAGTTGGCTGCCTGCTTGTGAAGTTGCAGGATTAATTGACATAGGTCTTATAATTTATGGTTTTCTATATAGGTCTTCTGCATGTGCGTCTGGGTGTGTAAGCCGGTGCTTTTGTGTGTGCGTACAAGGGATGAAGAAAAGCCAAGAGGATAGTCATGTGAGGATCCCATTAGCAAATAAAAAAAGGGGGTGACAAAAAAACAGAGGCAGATTTATGTCCCCCCTTTGGAGTGAGGAAGTGCATTATGGAAGCACTCTATAAATCCTGCAACGGGGCTTCGACACAGGATGCGGCACAAATCCTGCCCGGCCTCGCCGTGGCCAGGGGAGGCAGGGCTCAGCGACATGGAGGAACATCACAGAATTTTTCACAAACACTTGCTTTGTCGTGCATTTTCAAAGCTTCGCTGATCTCTGTACAGCCCTGCGCCCCACGAGAAGTAGGAGGGCTTAGTGGCTGCGGCAATGGAGACACACCAGGCCACTGATCCCAGCACAGTTCTACAGCCATAGCCAAAAGAGAGAGCGAGAGAGCGGGTCGAGAATGGATACTTTTAAGCTACTGCCTTCAAACAAAGTAGAGAAGAAGGAGGGTGTTCCTGTGATCCTGTGATTACTGATGCTAGATCAAAATGAAGCCTTGTGACTTGAGGATCGCACAGCTCGTTCCAACACATTGAACTTGGGATGAGTGTTAGAGTAGTGTTGAGTGTGTGTTTGTTGTTTCCTTGCAAACATACACAGAAAGCCACAAATGAAAGGAAGTTTTGTCACTGAAAGCTATCACCGTATCTTAGTGTTGTGTGCTTATCTAAGGTATTCCACCGTGGCCTTATACACTTACATGTTCCTTCATCTTTATTCTATATACAGTATCTGACTTTTCTACCTCCAGTATTTTTGTCTCCTCCAACTCCATTGTCTTTTCAGATGTGGAAGGAGGTGGGAGGAAGAGGAGGAGGGGGTGAGGTCGCTGTGTGTGCGAGCGTGTAGTTCAGTAGATGACTGCACGGCGCAGTGAGTGGGTGTCTCATCTTTCTCTTCCTTTTTTTTCTTCAGTATCTTTGAGTGGTCACGGCTGACCATACTTGGCAGCAGATTTTTAGACAGCCAAAGGCCCATTGATTTGAGAGAGAGAGAGAGAGAGAGAGAGAGAGAGAGAGAGAGAGAGAGAGAGAATGACTAGAAAGGGAAGGAAAGGAAAACCAATAGGCAGATTAGAGAAAAAATAGTAAAAAGATATCCTTGGAAACAGCAATAAAAAAAAAACAAACAAAAAAAAAAAAACACAAGGTCCATTTAGTAACTGTTATGAAGTGTTCAATCATATTACATGATCTTCATCAGCAGATGGAGCTTTCCCAGTTGCCATGGAGCTGTAGATTCAAAAAGTCTTCAAAAAGATGAACTTTTCTGAGAACTTTAAGAACTTCACATTTCTGTCACTGGGACAAGATGTATTAGCGAGTTTACTTTTCGAGGGGCAGTTCCTTGGTAATGCTAAAGGCTAAACTTATTTTAAGAGCACAAGTAGAGAACAACCATTAAAACCATGAATTTGATTGACATGACATTTGATTCCAAAGCTATGGGCATTAATCTGCTGCTTTGAGATCCTGCACTCTTCTGGTTTCAAGCTTACCATCAGACTGTGGAACCTGGCTGCCGGGATTTGGTGCAATTCAGCCGCAAGAGCATTAGTGAGGTTCCAACAATGATGATGGATATCATCATAATACAGTTGGTGTTCCACTTCATCCCGAAACCATAAAGCACTGTGATCAATAAAATAACAACCGTTTTTCCAGCCTCTCACCCAGCTCCGCCCCCTGCAAATCTGTACAGGTTAAAAAACATATAGGTAATGTATGGATGGATAGATGATTATTTTCATTAAAAATAGCAAACCATTTTTTATGGATCAGACTTCGTGCACAGTGAATCGTCAAAAAATCCCCTTGTACACCCCCACGCATCCAAGAGATTCCCAGATTTTCAAAGGACTCCTTCTGCCGCCACTTCAGTCCTCCCGTCATCCAGTTTCTCCTGTTTTCCTCCAATCACTTTACCTCCAGTCCATTCTCAACAGTAGACTCTATAATATTTTTCAGAGCAGGGTGATGATACATATGTGAGACGCACACATACACACTCATACATACCCTCATGACTAGAAAAGGGTTGCATGGACAGATAGTGCCTGACCTTATCCTCTCCACCAGCTGGGTCTGGCTGACCTCAGAGGAAATAATCAGAGGGAGAAGACGGAGAGGGTTAGAGGATGACTGAGAGGAGAGAGGGTCAGAGAGGAAGCTGCAGATCTTTGTCTCTGTGACTCATAAATCTTCAAACTTGACAAGTGGAGCACTCTGAGTTGAGTGCAGACTTTTGTAATGGACATGCAGACAGAACATACTGGCCTGTGTATTGTGAATATTGTCTGTTTTCTATTTTTAATGAAAATAATCATCTATCCATCCATACATTACCTATATGTTTTTTAACCTGTACAGATTTGCAGGGGGCAGAGCTGGGTGAGAGGCTGGAAAAACGGTTGTTATTTTATTGATCACAGTGCTTTAAAATTTATATTTAATCAATTCTGACTTAATTTACAACCTAAACTATTTTGTGGCATACATTATGTCTACAGGCAAGTTATCCTGCTATGCACTTGACCAGACAGTGGCCTGCTGGCATATTAAACATAGAGTTAAAGGAATAGTTTAACATTTTGGGAACCATTGGGAATATTTCTCGGCCATCCAAAAAATAACCCCTCGTAAAATGGCAAATTAGCATATTTACGCTTTAACAAAGGAGATATAACGTGTTAATTTGTGAACTTAACAGGTGCTGGTAGGCTTTGTGGTGCCATTCATATGCTTGCTCGCTTACAATGTAATTACAATTACAACGTTTGAGGACGGCTCCATATATACATAGTCAACCCTGCATGAGCATTAGATGGCTGTTTTAGCACAACGAGCAGCAACACATGCTCTCCATTGTCAGTCTACACACACAACCTCATTAGAAACCGTTAGCACCATGTATTTGCTAATGGTTTGCAAGGTTGGTGATTATCCACAGGTATTGGGCTGCACACACACACATTAATCAAGTGTTAATTTTTATTTTCCTTCATTAGTCCAAAGCTCCACGTACACACAAACACACACTACACATTAAGTCCCTGTGTGACTTTGCCTTGATGATTGTGTTAAGTGCTCATCACTCCCGTGTCTGTTCTCCTATCTGAGCTCAATTTCAATTAATCCGTCCATTTCCCCATGAAGGCAACAGTTGTCATCCCATATGCTAGCCACTTACACGCTGAAGGAGCTGGCAGAGCTTATACCTATACACCCAAACATTCCTGAACGCATACAAACAAATGCACGCAAAACACATGCTGTTACTTTCCTAAGGACTCTTTACGTAAAAACTTTTTCACATTTTCTTCTCCACTTGTAGATGCACAGGCTCATGGTACTCTTTTTGGCAGTTAAAACTCCATCAGCCGGAGGTCCACATATACGGCCCTGACAAAAGGCATGTTATTTAGTGCCGGTTGTTGTGAGTTAGTGTCAGCGCCCCTGGCGTTAGTCCAGCCTGCCAGCAGATGCTACAAAGTCTGTCACCCACCCTGCGGTGGTGATGATGGGTAGTGATTGGAGACGAGGTCTGTCTGGCTTACGTCTGTTTACCTACATTATTTCTGTTCTGCTGTTATCAAACTGCCGCTACTTTCTTTTCATGATTACTGAAATATGAGTCATGCATTTCTAAAGCAAAAATAGCTGGGTGCAAAACATTTAGTCTGGCTTAATACACTATTATCAAGCCTATGTATATTTATTATGTGTTGATGCATCCTAGATTACTAGAAAGGCTTTGAAAACTGCATTGCTATTGTTTGATGGCAGAGAGTGTTTTTTTTTATTCTCCTTTAGAAATACGGCACACTCACTGAAAATTACAAGACAAGAGTCGAGATATACACAAGCAGACATGGAGCGAGTGTCTGGCGCTGTCCTTGGTCCTGGAATGAGCCAAAGGCACTCAGCAAGGAGCTGCAGCACTGGAGCTATCCATTGTGCTGAAAGCAGACATACTGGACGATTTTGTCTTTCCATTAGCTTGTGCCTCAGTGTGAGTGGGCATTTGCATACACCAGTGTGCAGGAATATTGGAGGGGTGGAGAGGGGTGGAGATATGTGAGAACACACCAGGGATCTGACAGCCTGTCACAGTTTTGATAAGGATGAGCGATGATTGATGAGTGACAGATGGACGGGTGAAAATGACCAAGAAATGTGCAGCATTTCAATGATAATACTAAGCAGTACTCTAGCATTTGGTTCTTACATAGTGAGACATGATGGTAATGTAAGACTGGATGATGGAATATTCTAATTTAGTTTTTTAGTTTTCACAATCGGCTTCTTACAATGAATGACGGGCCCCTACATAAACACACACTTTTCTGCCATGGTTAGAACAATTTTGGTTATTTCGGATAAGATTTCTATATTTGTGTTTTGTGTGCAAGCTAGCAAACATGGATGTCAACAATGCATGATTTAAAATATTAAAAACATTGATTTTGCGAATATTTTATGAGGAGGGAAACACCACAACAAGGATACACTGGATACAAACATAACTTTTTTTTTTTTATTAAAACCTCCATATGGTGCCTTTAAAGGCTTAATATATAACTTTTTACATGTGATTAACACTTAACACCAATTTGTGAACAGATAACATAACTTAAAAAATTTGACATTCCCAGACTTTCTCAGTTGCCTATACTGTGCACTGATTTCTATGTAATGGACTTGGGACGGTCTTAGGGGAAAATCCAAAGGATGTGACATAATGTGCGCTCCCAAATGCCTTGCCTCTCTTCAGCAGTGTTGCCAACTTGAAGATTTCCTCACTAGTTTAAGTAACTTTCAGACTCTCTTTTCGACTTTTTTAAAAAGCGACTAGTGACCGCTTGTGTAACGACCTGTTGTGTATTACAGGCGCTGCCAGACAGGGACAAACTCAGCAGCAGCTGCCATGGAGACTACGCCAGTGCTCGTAGGCCTGCTAACAAGCCTGCAGCCAAAACTATCTGGATTGTCTGTGACATCTAATGTAGTGCTAACAGAGAGAAGCTGCTCCAACCCCCGGACACGTCTTTTTCAAAAGAGACACCCTGTTTGCAACAGCAGAACAGTCAACACAAGCCATCGTAACACTGGTTATCGACTGCAGTGAAAAATATCAAACTAGTCACGTAAGGCTAGGCTAGGTTAAGCAGACAGGGCAGCAGCAGGCTCCACACTAACACCAAGATCGGTTGTTCAACTGGTCCACGTAAGCACATTGAAATAAAGTTTTATAGTGAAGCCCGTCTGGCCAAATGTGACTTGCGCCTACGGAGTCGGAGCATACGGACGAGTGCGAGCAGCAGGATGCTGACTGCAGTTCACTTAACGGCCACCGCTGTGGGTGATAACAAGGACTTTCTGAAACATACATATAGCGCCTTTAAGTTCTGACACCAAGTTTTCAGGGGCTTTAAACTCTAGAGCACTAATCATAATAACGCATTAATTGAGAATATACAAATACGGATGTGAGTGTTCTTTCTGTGTATGTCCATGACTCTCTCTAGCATCAGGGCCACAGAGCCAAGAACCATAAACCATCTAAAAATATTTGTATAAATAATATAGTGTTCCAACAGTCTGAAGTGTATTGAGTTGTGGCCAACGATTCTCACATACCGGCTGCTCAGCCATATTTTCAACCTGCTATAGAAATCTCGGCACAGTGATCCATGAATCTTGCGGCTTTGTGATGAGCTAGTGCAGAAGTGTGTGCACCGCGTGTGTGTGTGTTATGACTTATGAAAAGCGATGCCTTCAAAACTTGAAATATGCCCATGTAATATAGTGTCCTTCATTCCAAGACATCTGTAGAGATTGTTTGCTCTCACATACACACGAATGCACAAACACACACACGCACAGGTGTAGCATTTGAAACGAACAGGTGGGGCTGGCTTTTTGTAGAAGGCCTGTCATGGAGGCAGTAACTGGGCCACTAACCCACACACACACACACACACACACACACACACACACACACAAGCACTGGCATACAGTGTGAGCTCCTCCTCTCCCCTCAGTAAAGGTGCACCCCAGTTCCCTGTGGCTGTTGCACGGGCTCAGTAATTGCATGCCCAAACATGTGTGCATATACATCTGTGTGTGAGTGTGTGTTTACCTGCGTCCAGGTCAAATCCTGAGGGACGTGAACTCTCTGCTGGGTTGTTTCATTTTTAACGGGTCGCTCTGGGCCTCATTTGTCCCTGTGTGTTTTGGGAAAAATCACCAATGTGCTCCCATCTCCCTCCCGAGGAAGAAAGAGGAGAGAGAGAGAGGAGAGAGAGAGAGAGGGAGGGAGAGAGAGAACAAATCCCGAGAGGCTCTAGTAGTTAGCGAAAAACTAAATTTGTCACAATTTGATTGTTTTTCAAACCTGCATGTCCGCACATGTTTCCCGTGATTTAGACCAGCTGTCACGCTGCAGCCGCTGCTTTAGCTCATATTTGTATCATGTGTTTCTTCACCCTTTGCTCCGGTCCTGCGGCAGACAGCAGCCTGGCTGTAGCAGCAGCCCCCCCTCCCTCCCCCCCGTGCTACTGGGAGGAGGATCTGGGTCACCGTGTACCTGCTCCTCCCAACACTTTGCATCCTCTCACTCCCCCTTGTTCACCCTCTGTTCTATCTTCCTCCATCTTACCCTTATCCGTGTGTTTTCCATGTCTGTCTTTGTCTAATCTAGAAGCCAATAATATCACTAATTCAATCTCTCCTCTTTATTTTTCAATGTTTTTTTTTCAATCTTTCATCCTCATCTTTTTCCATGCTCCCGCTGGGATTTCCTGGTGTAGCATTAGCGTGGAGGTAATTACAGATGGCGAGGCTTAGCCACGTCTTATCACACTGTTCTCTCCTTCCCCCAGGATCTGTCTCTCCCCGTTCTCTTTCTCTTTCTTTTTCTCTCAGTCTCTGACTTTTTCACCAGGACCCCATGGAGAATCTCCTTTCGGAAAGGCACTGGGTTAAGGACATTTAAAAGCTCAAATTTGAATCTGACTTATCTGGCTGTTTTAGTTCTGCATTTGTTGACTTTGTTACGCTGACTGTGTTTTATCAAGGCCAAACCTGCCCTGAAGCGGCTGTGAGAGTCAAGCAATAACCAATACGTAAACATCCTGGCATGCTCACACACATACATACTACAGGCTTACCCTTAATGCATTTTAGTCACACATACATAAATACATAAACATAGACTCATACATGTAAACACGAAAACTAGTCAAACGTATGCAGAAAACAGATTTTAATCATGATTAATTCTCCTTCCTCACATGCATGCACACTCTCATGCATGTTCGGATATTGCAGGTTAGAAGCTAATAATAGGGTGGTTCATTAAACACTGAAAAATTGTTGGCAGGACACACACACACACACACACACACCCACACACACACACACAAACACACACACACAGTCTTTCAAGCCCTTTAGCCGCTCCCACCTCTCCTTCGCTCTCCCTGCCCTCTATTTGAATATCTTGTCACTTAGAGACACTGTATGTTAACATGGATGCCTGCGTGTGTGTCTGCATGTGTGTGAAGGTCACTCATTTTTCTAACCAGCACATCATTATTAAATCATGAATCCACCCCTGGCTCACTCACTACTCCTGCTTTTCACTGTTTGGTCTTCATGTTATGCTGGGGTTATATGTGTGTTTGAGAATGTGGGAATGCAGGTATGCTGTTGAATGGGTTCATACATGTGCATGAGTTTGTGTGTGTGTGTGAGTGTGGGCCTGGACCCCCTTGAGTTCTCATTATAGTGAGAGTGGATGGCCGAGCCCAGCCCTAACATCTGTCTCTGAGAGTGGTGGGGCCCCACACAGAGCTCTTAGCCAGGGAACACCCTCGGAGGAGAGGTCGTTTTCTGCTGCATAACAAACCTCAGCAGAAAAGTTCACACCTGCACACCAAATCAACTCTTAAGTAGAAATTGTTATTACATGTAGCATTTTGACATTATACTGCAAACAAACATGCCCATCAGAGAGGAAACTTTTAGCATCTTCCAGTCAGTATGCTGCTTTTAATTATGTGTGCCGTCCAGACAGTTTTAATGAGAGCCTGATCGATACATTGGGTTGTCACAAATATATAATTATCAGCATGGATTTTGGCAAATAAAAGAATAGCAGACTTCTAAAATAAGTGTTTTTGTCATTAGTTATTCAAATGAAATATTAAAAAGTGTTTGCTGACATCCAATATGATATATGATGTGATATCATCTATTTTAAGAATTTTGGGAGTATTGTTGCTTTTCTTTGATGGGACAGTTGAGAGGTGACAGACAAAAGTGGACAGAGAGGGGGAATGACATGCAACAGAGGTTCCCAGCTGGATTTTAACCAGGATACAATAACAGTATATTGTATGTGTCTTAACCACTAAGCTTTGTGGACTGTTACTGTTATCTTTGATCTTTGATACGTTTTTTGTTTAACTGAGGCTTCGGAAGATCATTCTTCACTTTGGAAACAGCAGTTGAGAAAAAATCTCACACCAAGGTGCATTTAGTAGCTGTTCTGGTGATTTCGATCATATCACATGACTTCAACAGCAGCCATCATCCCAGTTCATGCAATTTTGTGAAAATATAAGTCAGTGCATTCGGATTTGTCTTTTAATATTTTATTATTTTCTTAGATATCAATTTGACACAAGCTCAAAAATCCAATATTGACCAGGCTCTAGTTTTTACAGCAAACTGACTTTTATGAATGAAACAGAGTCCAACCAGTGCTAAAGCTTTCAGAGTTTCTCATAGTGACAGATGGTGGAAAGTATGCATTGCTGATGGAAAAAGAAATCCCTTCAAACATGTTGGTCCCCTTGAGTAAAGACAAAGGGAAAATAAACACGGTGACACTCACCAGAGAACAGGAACATATTTCAACATCATATTTGCGACGGGTACCACGAGCTTATAAAAAATTTGGTCTTAACTTAGAGGAACACAAATTACTACACACAGAACCATTAATATTTAAAGGATTACATTAAAAAATATGACAAGGCTGTGCTGGGAAACACTTGGATGTCTTCTTGTGAGATCTTACCTCGATTCTTCCCTTTTGTTTTTCTGTACACATAATAAGAAAATAAATTAATTATTTTCCAACACCATCCAGGTTCACGTTTATAAAGCTGAACACACTTACTGTTTGGATTAAAGCCTCCCAGTCTCACCAGAGCTGTGGTGCTGCTTGCCGTGAAGCTCCATGGAGCAGTTGGGAGTTTGTTGGCTTGCTCAAGGATGGTGGTAGCTGGCAAGACTGAATGAACAGCATTGCCTAAAATACTATGATATGCTGTAGCATTAAGACTTCGGGTCCAGCCCAAACCATTAAAAACAGCCCTAGACCAAAAGTTTATGGTAAGTGTTGTCCAGGTACTTTCGCAACAGCAACTTCTGCCACCACTACTCCTCCAGTTATCCCTGTGCTGTATGTGAAGGTTGTCACCAGCCATCAGTTACAAGACAATCTTCAACCTCAATTTTTTCTTTAAATTGCAAATGCTGCACAAGCTTTTCTCCATCACCATTTTCCCCTCAGTTTCTCATGAGTCATGTTCGAATATATTGAGAAGATATGAAACAATCTGTCTTTGCCTCATAAATACAAAGAAAAATCTACTTTCTAATCCTTCACTACATCTCAAAATCACACTTTTATGTTGGTCGAATACACACAGCTGTGGCCTTTTACTCTCTCTCTCTTCATTTCTACCTCTCTCGCTACTACACACACACACACACACACACACACACACACACACACACACACACACACACACACAGATACCTGCACATGCACCATTTAAATATGAATGGTTCCTCTCCTTTTATGCTATGCTGTGGGTCCCCAAACAAATAGATTATATCTAGCTGTGTGGCATTTCCCAGGTGGTATATTTGAGCATTCGAGTGTTGGCCACCTGATGCTCAAGAACACACGAAATGGCTGTTTGTGTGTTTGCGTGGGTTGTGCGTGTGTGTGTGTGTACGAGTGAGACACCCGGCCCTGCTATTCTCTGTTCTCTGAGTCCTTCACAGTCCTGGTGCGTCTCTTTTTTATCTGTTTGAATAGAGACAGTTCTCCCCTGCTGTCTTCGGCAAAGAGGGCTGTGCAGCTGTAGAGGGGGGCAAACACTCACATTCACACACTTGCATATAGACACATCTCAAGTCTTGATGCACTCCTCAACCTGAGTTGCCCCTATCTCTTTTCACTCTCCACTTCTTCTTGTGTAGCTACCCCCAGTTTGTACCTTTTGCTTTGTGCGTATATGCCGGTGTCTGAATGTTTTGCTCCACTACGAAGCAAATGACTTGTCCCGGCTGGGTGGGTAATTTTCCACTGGCATTGGTGCTTTCATCCATGCAGTCTCTCGGGGTGCAGTGTTTATGAATTGACATCGTAATCACGCCTTTGCCACTTTCTCTCCATTTCCAGCACCTTGGGAGGGGAAGCGTCAGGGTCTCGGGTTTATATGGAGATGCTGAAATAAAATGATGGAAAACTGTGACAGACTCTTGCAAGAGGGCATGAGAGGCAACAGCAGAGAATAGGTGAGCAAGTGAGTGACAGGTTGAAATTGAAATAGGAAGGACACACTGAGGCCAGAAAAAGAGAGACAGAGCGAGAAAGCACTGCTTGGAATCAGGTTGGGCAAATTGGACGGAAATTTTGTTGAATCACATTTAAAGATGCTATCTGCTGCATTTTCACATAATAAATGTTTTGAATTATATGTTTCTGGCCTGTTTTGAATAAACAGGAGAATGGTTTCCTCCTTTGTCCTCCTCTTTTCTTGATATTAACCATCTGTAGCTTTTCAACAGACTTGTTGGTTTGCAAAAAATACATTCGTCCTCTTTATTGAATCAAGTGTAGAACAAGTTTTAAATGTGAGCATAGGAACTGCCTATATTATAAAGAAAGCTGTTATTTTGCACTCACACTTTTACGCTTTAAACAATGCTGTCTTACTAGTTCTACATCCACCTGCTTCTGGAAGTACATGCTGATTTACGCTGAATGATACAGTACATATGGTCAACCACATCCCTTTGACAATCCTAGAAACATTAATATAGAGTTACAAATGCAACAACAGTGAAAGCTTAGGATGAAAAACATCACAGACAATATACTGTACTGATGCATCCTGGGAGTAGGCGTATGGGAAAGTTTTCCAGCATGCACTTGGGCAATCAACCTATGGACATAAGTCTCATTTTATGTTTATGTTATTGTTTTTTCAAAAACAAATTCTGATTTCAAATAAATTGGTCAAATAAAGAATTGCAGTACACAGAATAAACAATGGGTACAGTACCACTTTAGTGTAATTCATAAGTTTTGAATTAGCTTTTTGATTATTGCACTTTTCAATAGTTCCAATATAACAGAAGAAACATGACTTAATTGTACAAATTAAAATTAAAGATACTAAAACACTTCATTGTTAAAGCAGATTGATAACAGTTGAGAGTCAAAATTGTGTACATACAAGGATGATAAACGTGGCCCCAGGGTATTGCAAATCATCACTTTGAACAAGGGTAATCTGTACATCTTCTTACATCTGTAAGGACTTATGTTGAAAGTCAAGAACAGACATGAAATATTAAACATGTTACATGAAATACGGATAGGATTTGAAGTAGGGCATTGTTGTTTTCTTCTGTTTGGTACAATTTTGAGAGCAAGGTTTCCATTCCCAATGGGAGGGCAGTTGGATTACCTTTGTTTTCAAGTGTGCCATGCCACTCCTAGCTGCTGCAACTGAGCCTTCAGTAACAACCCTGGCTTTGTTAGCTCTTCTTACATTCAAACTTGTTTTTGTCTGTCCTGTATTCTCTTGAGTCTCTGAAGCTGCATGATGAAATACAGAGGTAGCAGTGTCGAGACGCAGAGGCAATGGGGAAGGGATTAAAACCTTCACTCTGTGACACTGTAAAGAGCAGATGCCTTTTGATGTGAAAGCAATTTGCTCATGCAGTGTCGTACAGCAAAAGGAATGAAGGAATAATCATACTTATAATGTCTGACACCCTGATATGCAAACACATACAGTTTAACGTGTGCATGCGAAAATTTAATTTCCTCTCCTCTAAACTTTCTCTCTCTGCCTTCCCCTTTCTCTTTGTATCTCTGTCCTCTCTCACTCAGCTGCCTTGTGTCTAACTCACCCCCTTTAAGCACAGTTCTTTATTGTTTACCACAGAATGGAAACTCTTTATTTGGAGGATTAAAGTTATTATGAACCCCACTTTCACAACATGGCTCATGATTTCCTTATTTCTTACTTCTTCTACTCCTCTCCCAATGTCATGGCCAAAGTGGCAGAGAATTCAAGGTCTCATTCAACAAATACTGTTAATAAAATGCGACCGCAAGGGGAAAGAGGCCATTTAATAGCAGAGAGGATTTGAGCTGGTAGCAGGAGATTAGGGTGCAGTGTTTTACTGGGCAATTCTCTCCGAGTCATTCTCTGTCCTCCCCATTCCGTCTCCTGGCTTTATGGACAGGAAGGTGTCCATAAAGTCACATGGGTGAATGGACGCAGGATTGAAGTGTGTGTCGATGTGTGTGAATGAATATGTGTGTATTGGCTTGGCCTGGGGTTCAACCGATGAAAGTTTTTCAAGGCTGATACTAATGGTCCTTTTATTATCTGAGATTGCTGACAACAGATATTTCATGCCACTATTCAATGTAAATGTATATTTAATGTGTTTAACATTTTGGGCAAGTGGGCCAATGAAACTTGAGTAATTGTGCATAACAGTATCACGCCCAAGAAAAAGCCAGAGTTGCAGTAACTGATTGTTTGTCCGCTGCGGGAAAACAAGCTGTGAACACAACATTGACATAACATAACCTTTTAAGTTCTAATGGTGAACTTGTTTGCAAGCAGTAGCGTATTTACACATCCAGCAGTTTCAGAGCAACGTAAGCATTCATTTGGAGTCGTGTTTCTGTTTCTGTTACTGCTCTGATTTTGGTCTCTTCCAATTTCCGTGGGAAATATCTGGCACTTTAGCTGCTAAACACTCCACTATGTTCAGCAGCTAGTCGCTGCCTGAGTCTGGCAGCTGTTTGGCTCTGAGCAGGTAGTGTACAGTGGGTTTTTTTACAGATTTTTTCTCATTGACAAAAGCTCACAGCTGTGGCCAAACACGACACTATGGGAACGATGAGAGTGAACGAACATTAAAGTTGTGGCTGTTATGGACAGCTAAACAATGAGCTGAAACTCACTGTAAAGCTCTGTAGAAGCCAAAGGGAGCTGCATATTCAGGTGATAATTCTCCGTAGGTGTATCACTACGAGCGACACCTTTCACATTGTCACATTGCCATTTGATACATTGCCATTCACAAGCAGCAAGCAGGTATTGTGTGACAAAAATCCAGTGAAAGAGCAAAACCACCAGTAAAATAAATTTTTTATTTGTGTTTGCAGGAAGCACAGATGTGATCAGTTATAACATCAGTACAGATTGCTAGGACATATCAGCTATCCACCTTGTTGCCATGGCCATTGAATTGCTGCTTGATATTAGTGTCACAACTGCATACCGCTCACGTCTTATCCTTGCAGCCCAGCTCTGCCACATTCAGCTCAACTGCATGCACGGTGTATTGCTTGGCGACCACCATGCTGCACTCCTTTTGAGCCAGTGCAGTGCCATTACCAGCACCGGCTGCCAGGGGCAACGTGCCGGCTCCGCGGGATTGGAATGCAGCCGTGTGTGTGTGGGTGGATGGCAGGCAATCTGTCGCTTGTTTACACTTTATATATCACTCTCTGGGTGCTGTAAATCTCCATCGGTGTCTGTCCATTTCCATCTCCCTCCTGGTTGGATTACATCTGCTTTTTTCTCTTTTTCTATCTTCTTGTCCCATTGTATGTGTATCACAGAATAAATCACTGTGTGACACACTGTAGCTTCTTGATATGATGTCTTTTTGTGAGCGCGCACTGGATCACTCCCTCGTCTGACATTTCCGTTAAAACTTTGAAAGCCCGCAAGAGTGAAATCACTATTGATCTGCGTAATGAAGGCTTGATGCTTCTATTCGTGTGGTGATGTCATGGGATGAGACAGAAACAAATGCACAATCTCTTCCCGCTGGCTGCCTGGAGACGCCACCTATGTTATTGATCTATCACTTAGGTGTCCCTTTTTCCACCATCAATCTGTCCATCTGAAATCTGGCCAAATGACCAGAAAAACGACCTGAAATTATGGCAGAGAAGGGAAGCGCTTTGGATCCAGGCTGCTAAATATCCCGCGCCTCTTAACAGGCACACTTCACAGGTCATCGAGGGGCCAGGGCTGTTATCATGAAAAGCTTGCTTCGCTTACGGTGCCCCATCTTGCCAAATGACAGCGATGGCTCCAACAGAAAAATCAATCCCCCCCCCCCCATTGGGACGAGTACCTTTAAAAGCATTTTCTATCCCGCTTTTCAGAAGCATTTATTAATCTTTCAGCAGCTGACTCTTGTCTCCTCTCTATCTTAACATCTGGGATGAGGCTAAAGTGGTTGCAAGCTCCCCTCACTCTCCTGCCAGAGAAAAGGGTCGCCAAAACTGGATCTTTTGCTTTGTAGGGACCGTTCATGATAATGGAGAAAATATAAAGGTTAATGAATATTCAAACCCTTTCTCGCTCTGTGTGTTGGCTCATCCAAAGTAACTCACTTGGGATTTGGGAGATTTTCCAACACCCTCTGCTCCTCTTGACAATCCATTGATATAGACAACTGGATAGGTCTTGGAAATATTGCGTTCAATTTGTCAAGACTTTTCAGTTGTGAAGGAAGGCAGGAGAAAGGGAGAAGTGTTTAAAAGTGTCTGGCTCTAGGCCCAGGCGACTGGCTATGGGCTGTTTGTCTAAGTTGTCTGATTCAGCCGTTGATGGAGGTATTATTTGCAGTTGGAGTAAGGATGAGTTGCAGCAGATTGTGCGGAATATGAGGGATTTTCTCTGCTTCTGGCTCGTGGATAGGGCTAAGAGACAAAATAATCCCTTGACAAGTGCAATATGAACGAAATCCTCGATGGGGAAAATCCCATGTTTACTTGGACATGCAATTTCATCACCTCCATTACTGCCAAGGCTTTTTTTCAGGAATGGACATGGTGTTTTTTTTTCTTATTATGATTATTTCCTCTTAGATATATACCAATTTTAGAAGGACTGTGGTAATTTATGAGTCAGAGACTGCAGGCCCATTTGCACTTGTGGATATGAGAAGTCACGCACGCACACACACACACACACACACACACACATTCTTGTTTTGCTATCCTTCTGAAGGTCCTCCACTGTCTAATTTTATTCCCTTATTCCGGAGTCTAACTTTAACCACCAAATTGCAAATTTAAAATCTACACTAATTGTAACATCACTCCAAACATAAGGATCTGCAAATATTTGCAAACATATCCACATGATAACTGTCTCAAACTGATTGATTTTTTAAAACAGTGGTTCCCAACAGGTCTAGCCTCAGCCTCAAATTAATTTCTCCTTACATAAAGCAGTTGGTTGTACACACAACAAAATAATGAAAGTGTACGTGTTAAAGATGCAAAAATACAGAATACTTTCCCACCTCCTGCACTCTTTGCTAATTGATATGTAAAGTAGACATGGTCGTCAGATTGTCAGTTTAGGGCAGTTACAGATAGTGTTGGAAGCAGCCCTCCCAAATTCCAACGTTGTGAAAACTTGAAGGGAGGAGATTTAAGATGCTCTTCAACCATCAGACAAGCATTGCGGCTGATGCATACTGACACCTTCCGATTGCACCCCACCAGTTAGGAACCACTGCTCTAAAAGAGAGAACACACTCATCAGTGTAGTGCATTCCTGTAGCAAGAGTAGTACACCTCCCCCTGTTTGAGCTGTTTCTCTATGCTGTTTAATGCTAGTCATAGACTGAATCAATGTTCCTCTCGCACAGTTTCCATGCACACTAATGCTGCTTATTTCTGATCTCTATTTGATTTTATTACCAGAATAATGACTGATTATACCTGTGGTGAAGCCCCTTTGAAGTCATTTAAGTACAACATTATAACTGAATCTAGCAGTGTACCTCTTCATTACTAGCTAGTTTTTACCTGTCTGAGGTGCCAAATGTGGTGTTTCACTGCAAAGGATCAAAAATCAAGTTTGTGTGCCTGCACAATGACATTTGCCAAATGCGACAGGCCAGTCTGAATCTGCTACAAGTGTGAAGCGGCAGGACTATTTTCCTCACTTGCCCCAGTGAAGTCGCTGCTTGTTTTTTTAAATAGCATGCTCTGCTGGGTCACTGCTGTGCTGTTTATATTACTGTGGCTGCCGTGGCCGTGGCAGCAGTGACGTGATGAGGATTGTGAGGGTGTCTGGGGAGCGGCAGCCGGGCTCTCAGTTTAAATGCTGCAGGGCCCCGGGGATGGACACTCACACTCAAAGTGTCTTTCAATGTCGGGCAGGACAAGCTGTTTTGTTATTGGACGACTAAAAATAAAAACCTCTGACCTTGACTGGCCGCTGATGATAGAGCGAAGAAGAGAGGTGAAGACAGAGATAGCGAGCGTGTGGGTTTTTGTGTGTTTGACAGGGAGACAGGAAGTGAGGGCGGATGAGGAAAGATTGTAGGAGTGAGCTTTAGACGCGGCAAGAGGAAAACAGATGGAGAAGTCATGAAAGGGAATACATTGTAGAAAAAGGATTAGAAACATGATAATTTGAAATAGATACTGTACATCACAGAATTGCGATACCTCGTAGGCTGTTCCACATGCGTCAGATCTTCAGTTTTCAAATTCAGCTTTAGAGCCAGAAAGTGAGGCCGGTCTAATGCATAAGAAATGTAATCTTTTCCTCTCCAATCTGGGCTTCCATGCACATCAGTAGCAAGCTAGAATTTTCCTATCTTGAAAACACACTCTTCAAAATGCCCTCCAGAGGAGATGCATTTGAAAATCCTATTCTTTGTTTACATAAAAAATATAACAAAATGTTAGTGAATACAGTATGCTTTGACTGAAGCACCAACGGCATTTGTACGTACGTACTTGTAGAGCACCAAACTCTACACTACTACTTGTAGTAATTGTAGCATTTGGCAGCTAAAGAGCCGTGTACTGTATGTCCCTGAGGAGCTGTAGAGATCAACACAGAGCTGAAGGGGGACGAATTTTTGGACAGAAACATAACTTCAAATAAATGCCAATGTTGCTTTGCGTACATTGGCAACTGATATTCACCATATCATGTTTATAATGTGACAGTGTGTCAGTGTTGTGTTTGCAGCGTGTTGTGCTGCTCCCAAATGGCCAGCAATCTATTCATTTAGGTCAAAGCCACGTTAACTGAAACGCTTGGTGAAGGTCAGGGAAAGATTGTGGTTACGGTAAAACGATAGTGAATAATTTTGACAGGTCAGAAACACAAACTCCAGTCTCCCGCTATGAGCTGTGGAATTGTCCCGTGTAGCCTAAGATACTGGTATTTTATGCCTAACACTCTTTAATTTGCTGTACATTTCAGTTGCTAGGGACAACCTCTTGTTACTACAAAGTTACTATGTAATGTCACTATGTGAAGCGATGAAAGAGAGGAAGATAGCTGATCAACCGGGGAGCCATAGAGCTAAGATCACACTCAAATATGCATTCAAACACTGATACTTCTGCTCTACAAATACACTGTGGGTCTGTACAGCCTGTACTTGTCTTCCCAGCACTGTGCAGGACAGGCAGCATAAGAGGGAAGGTACAAATGCTATTTAAAGCCTGACTGACAGCACTAGAGGAAATACACAAAAGACAGCAAGGGAATAGAAGTGAAATATGGAGTAATGTAAAAGAAGTGTAGGCATGGCAGAAAGGGAGAGTGGTGGAGTCCGTACAATACGAGGAGGAACACATCTGCAGTGAATGTGCTCTTCACAGTTTCTTTCATGTTAAAATCTGTAGCCTATTATGTATAGTAGCTCTTTCTTGGCTCTCTCGCCCATTGTGGCTAATGCAGCCTTCAAAGTCAAATGGAACTGGGTTACTGTGAGTTGGAGGGACTGTAATGATGTCATCTGTCTCCTGTCATCAGTGACAGGAGAAGAAATTTGCCGTGGTGCTATTTACAAAGGCTGTACAGATGTTGGTTAAAGTTTTATGGCTCTTGATTAACGTCAGAAAGATTCATGGCATCCACTGATGATCTTTTCTTCCGGTGGTGTTTGTGTGCAGACGCCGCGCTGATGTGTGTCTGATTGTGTTTGCTAATGCCTCAACATTGATGTGTCATAAATTGAACCAACACGGCTCTTGTCATATTTAATAATGTACACCAGTGGCTGTGCAACATAAACTCATGGGAACTATGAAGCGATACATGTTTGGGTTTTGGCGACACGCTGACAGAGATGACACAATTATCGTCCTTCCGTCCCTCTCCATGCGCAGCCAATCACGTCATTTCCACTCCAGTAGCACATTATTACAGCACATTGTCAGCTGCTCTGCGCTTTTGCCCCCTTTTTGACATCTTTGGAACATTGGAAACAATCTTCTATTAAAGATGAAACACCTGTCAGAGCAGGGAAACGTCTACATTGTGCTGAGTCAAAGGGGAGCTTAGACTCCAAAGCGAGGACATTTAAAATGATTGGAGGCTAAATGGAGAATTTTTCTCTCTGGACAATCTGACCATGTGGGGCGACTAATGTCAGATTAAAGTTCAGCACAACAGATACCCCAGGAAATGACAGCTGTTATGATGATATTAACAAGAAACCATTATTATTTTGTGTTTATGTCTACAAAAAGTAAAACATGTCAATGCTGAACTGCCTCATTGTCCTTGTGCTGTAGCAGATTTTTTTTTGCTCAGGTAGTGGACTCATCAAATACAGTTAAACAAGGGTCCTGTCCTTGCTCTCAGTCATCTCTTGGGAGGGACAAAACAGCGGAATTGTGCTGAAGCAAACGGGCACGCCTCCACTGCACAAACGACCACTAGGCTAATTGGCCGACTGTGAGCATTAATGTGAAACCGTGTGCTTCTCCTCCTTTTTCTCAGTTAAACCGACGAAGACAGCGGTCCCTCTTTTGTAATGGAATTAATGGGAAAATAGAAAATGGCCTGGTTTGAGAATTAAAGAAATGTGATATGTGGTCTACAGTAATTAGGGCCTACAGAGTGAGGACTGTAAGCGCTTAGTGCGAGAGTATTCCCAAGCGGACCAGCCATAATTATGATGGGATTTCTGCCTCTTCTTCCTCCCCATGATGAAAAGGTTTTATTGTTCCACTGCTTTAATAAAAAAAAGGAGGGATCAGCATCGGTTGATGAAAGGAAGCCCTCGAAAAAATGCCGCCATCGCAAAAAGAGCTTCATTTCATCTCAGTGTAGCACCATCACTCTCCCACTTTTTGTCTTTCCTCTTCCTCCTTTCTCCCGCTGCCTTTAACTCCCGGAGACATATAGTCAAGCCACATCAGAAGCCATATAGAAAATTCACAGGAAGGTGTATAAAGATTTTTTCGTCAGTGCATTGTGATCTCCCGGGATGAGCTCCACAATGGGTGTCAGCGCTGCTCAGGATGAGACAGCTGCACATTGCGTTGTTTTGCTGAGCTCTCAAGAAATGTTTGTGTGAGCACGGGTTTAAGTGTGTCTGAGCTGCTCTGCATTACTGTGCGCCGCTTTTGGCCGACAGCCTGCTGTTTCTTATGGGATGCGGCGCTTCCCACTGTGGTGTCTGTTTCAGGAAGAGCATCGTAATCCGGCCTATTTGCCGTCCCGCTGCATAAAAAAGCTAAAGTCAAGGAGAACTTTGCCAAAGCCTGACAATGCTTTCTGAATTCAGAGACCAAGTCGACGCTGCAACCTGAACAAAAAACCCCAATGCTTGGCAAACTACACTACCCACAACCCATTTCATGAGTAAAGGGGAAAGGAGACAGCAGCAGTCAGCCAGGCTGTACCAGCAGGCTAAGCCTCAGCATGTGGACTGGAGCAATGTTTACAGAGTATATTACAGTGACAAGCATCATTACACAGAATCCATAATGGAGTCTGCCACCCCAAATGACAACTCTTTAATATGTAGCCATTACTGCTACCGGCTCCACTGACTTGCAGCGTCCTCTCCTCTGTGGATGCATTCCATAAGTGTTTCTAATGACATTTCCTTTGGCCTCGTGGCAGCGGAGCGTGTCCTGCAGTTGACCGACACAAAGTTCACAGAGTTGGATGTGGCCGCAACAAAGCGCTCATGAAAAACACAGGGCAAACTCCCTGTGAAAATGCACAGTTGCAAAAGATGTTTAGAATTTCAAACAAAGAGCAAGGAGTGCTGGAGTTTCAGTTCATGCGTGTGTGTGTGTGTGAGAGTGAGAGCGAGAGAGAGAGAGAGAGAGAGAGAGAGAGAAAGCAAGGCAGAGGCTTTTTGTAATGGAAAGCAGGGTATAAATAATCCAAGTATGATGAGGGAGATGGTTAACAGAACAAAACTAAAAGGGTTCATGGGTCCATTTGTTCCCCCTAGATAGTAATGAGAGGATGGATCAGAGATGCACAGCTTTACAGTATGTCTTAGCGTGAGATGGAATTGTAAGCCATAGGGATGTGTGCGTTGTCATCCTCATATTCTGGTTTCGTAACTGGTCTGGTTTCTGAGTCAAAGGCTGGAGTAGTGTTCTCATCTTCCCTAATGAAGCACAATGCTGGTCTTGGTAAAACATTAGATGTCAGTGTTTCCCCTAGTATGGAGTTGGAGTAGTTGTAGAGTAGTTGTTGGAGAGTTGTAGCGCTTCGCCCACATGCAACATTTTTTCCCTATATGCACCTAGCAGCAGCGTAATATATGCACATAGGGGAAACACTGGAAGTCATTCTTTTCCTCACACCCCCACTGTACCTCACAGATGTTGGAAAAGTGACTACTGTAGAATCTTATTACTCTTTAGAGAGTGGGTCATTTTTTATGGGTTTTTTTTTAACAATCGGGCACTTTGACAGAAAAAAAGCAAGAAAGAACCCTCCCAGCAGTGTTACTTTGGAAACAGGTCTATAATAAGTTAGTTTAACTGCATGTTTTACATGCGTCAGAAACAAGGTGCTTTTAACCAAGGTGTCCTTGTACAACAACTTGACATGTTTACAACTCAATTGTCTAGATTATTCCTTTCCGAAAGGCTTGTTGCTTTGAAGTGTGATTGATAAAAGTCTCAACATATAGTCGTATTGTCACCCGCTGGTTTCTGAGAAACCTGTTACGTAGCTGTCACTAAGTGCCGATGACTGTGATGGGTTTGGAATCTGAATTAAATCAGAATGAATGGCTGTTTTAATTAAGTGAATAGCGTGCCGCTTTGTATTCAGGTTTTCAGGTGAGTGCGGCTTTCTTGAAAGGCTTTGCTGTAGGCTGTGGTTGTTCTTTACTGAAATGGTCTTTGATATAACATGACATTTTAAATTGGATATTTAAGTCCTTGCTTGGAGTGAGATCCCATTTCCGCTGAATCAGAACAGAGACACAGTATACCAGCCACCTTGAACACAGTGGGAGAAGCCTTATCTGAGTACTCATTGAGTACTTTAAAATATACTTCAATGCTATACTTCATCACTCCATGCAGCAGAGCATGTACCAGTTCCAGCAGTCACAGCAGTCTGCTACAGCTGTTTAACTTATCTTTACCTTCCAACAGCCATTACCTGTGGCCACAGGAGATCAATCTAAGGGATCTGAGCCCAGACTGCTGCAATAAAACCTTTCTTGGTGTCAGAGCTATGACTTTGACCCACCGTTCATAGCGGGGGTCTGTTGAACGTTCTGTCTCACTTCTCGTCTTTTCATCACGACTGAAAAGAGAGGAGGATGGGGCTGCATTTATCTCCTCGGGGGACAGATGAGGGCTTTTGTGACGGGGTTGGTGACACTCAGTGGGACCGAGGGACACGCCTGCCTGATGCCTTATCAGATCAAACACGTCCTCTGCATTACCGCTCTAGAAGCAGCCAGCGGCCTGTTTTAATACTCCCCTGACTGACCAGTAATTGATTACTGATGGCTGGTGGGTCATTAGAAAGGAGGAGAAGATGGACGAGGCCGTTAAGCAAAGGAAAGTAGAGAAATGTGCCCAATTGCTCTTTTATGTAGACGTCACTACAGACTGCCACAAAACAAAAGTGAAGGGTACTGTGAATGTGACTCAGATCGATGTAATGCAGTAAAAGCACTTCAAAGGACAGCATTAGCATCATTGGAGGAGAAATATGTTTTTATTATTATTTTATGGCCTTGTTATTTTGTGTGATAGTCAACAAAGAGCCACAGACAGGGAATGACATGGGCTCCGACATGCAGTATATCACTTGTACATTCAGCCGTTTGATGCACATTGCTCCCAGAGGAGCAACTTCAAGCTATATAACGCTGCTGCTAGAGGCAAACTTACCTGTCTTTAAGTGTGCGTTTAAAGCCCACACATGAGACCTTAGTGTGCATCATGTTTCTGAACTATGGAATGTGTCAACCTTTAGATGGGCAAAGACATAGAGTTACATTTAAACAATAAGCGCTTATTTTCCAAATCATTAGGGCATAAAAAACCCTGATGTCAGTATCTTCAACAACAGAAGATGTTGACAGAAAATCTCAATCAAAAATTTTAATCAACTATCTGCATTTTGATTTCCAAATAAATTTAAGATAAAACTTAAAATTGTATCTTTTTGGCTTTAAATGATTCAAAAACAATACTGAGAATCCCACTTCTTTTTGTTCCTCAATTTGGGCAAAGTATCCCAGAGGATCCAGAAATTTCAACTTAAATTGCCATGTAAAAGTTTTTTTTTTTTTTTTTTTTATCAACATGAACTGGTAAAAAAAACAGTTCTTTCAAAATAAAATCTTTTTAAAACACTATAACTACAAAAATATGGACACTTACTTCAGGATTTGTGTTATTTTCACTGCAAGCAGACAAGTTGAATCAGATAAACTATGTCCGAGTCACATGTCTACAGTCTTTGAGCCATCCCCAAATGAGACACTTTAATTTAGTGTCCCACCTACATCCTTTTAAATGTCAGCATCTCCCATGTTACAAAAAACATTCAAGGATAATAGATTACAGCTCGTTCTTGTAGCACCATCAAAAGGACTGCAAAACTCTACCCCCTCCGGCTTTAGTAGGAGAGGATCTAGGGAAACATCCAGCCATAGGTCAGTCTGTGGCCCCTCTCCTGCTCACCTGAAGTTTTGCTGACTAGTTGTCAGACGCTGGTAACATTTACAGTTTCAGTGTTGTTCCACCTGGGAGGTCGACAGTGCGCCATTACTGCAACAATGCTTCTCCTGGGTCCATTACACGCACCACACTATGGACAGACGCGTGCAAAAGCACACACCTCCACGCACACGCGCACCACTGAGATGCTTTAAAAATCCCCGGAGAATTGGCTGTGATTACTGTGGTTACCGTGATTGCTATCATCGTCTCCCATCATGGCCATTATCAGCGGAGCATTTCCCCGTGCGCTCCTTTCAGCCCAGCGATCTGTTTACCCTAATGTGAGCTGGGGGGAGCATAGCAGTGAGGCGCCTTCCATAAACACCTTGTTATCTCTCACTCCTTCTCTAATTTTCTCTCCATTCTATCACTCTTGCTCATTTCCCCGTCTCTAGATGGGCTGTTTGGGGCTGTGGCTCTCCGGCTGAAATGGGAAAAAAAGGCACAGGTTGTGTAATGCGTGTTTGTTTTGGAGGCTCACTGCTGTTTGTTAGCCAGCATCCACAGTTGTGCTGATGCTTGCTTTTGCTGGAGTCGTACAGTTGTTCAGTAGTTTCTTGCCTCCCACTACCTCCGTAACAAAGGATGGCTGCAACTTATTTACACTTGAAGGGGTGCCCAAAAAAAGTGGGATGTAAATTTCCGCTGGTGATGCCCACACATTTCTGCTCTTTGGCTCTGATTTTGTTTTTATCCGTCTCTTTCTTTGCTTTCCCTCTCATCTGTGTGAGGCAGCCTTAGCCAAAGCACTCAGTCAATTCTGCACAAATGGGATTCTTATAGTCCAAATAGAGAAGACTGAAATGCGGAGGCACGTATTTGAAGGGTGTTAAACGTGTCACCCAGTTAATGCTTCCTCAAACAGAAAAAAAACAGAGGGATTCCAAGTCATATTAAAACTTGATTTCCTGGAGTGCAGTCTCCGGCTGCTCTGTCAGGTATGGGCAATAACCACCACGGTGCTTTATTGCTAGTTAAATATGTGCAACTGTGGCCTGGTTCAAAAGTAAGCTAAGCTTTCTCACTCGTGATTTTTATGAGCACCAAAGCCTGAGAGATTCCCGAGTGATGTTTACTGACAGCTCAGAGGAAGAACCAATCACATGTGCCTCTGTGAGTTGAGGCTGAATTCCGTCCGTGTTTGCTGCAAAACTTGTACAAACCTGGTGGAAGTTTGCCACATGAGTGGGCGGACATGTTTCACGTGCTCAGGATGACTTGCGCGTGTGCTTGAGTCACAATCCACAGTGACATTTCATCTGACTGGGATCTGTCATGTTATCCCCCTGTCAGTCCTCGAGATACACACACACACGTCTGAAGGAGCCGAATGTGTGTGAGACTGTGGGAACGTTTCATTCATCGCAAGAGGTGCGAATCTGCGGTGCCACAGATAATGCCAGGCTTGAGCCGTCATGTCATTGCCTCGTGCTGTCTGAGCCGCTGTTCCCTACAAGCGCGTGCGCACACACACACACACACACACACACACATACACACACAAACTTCACTTCCCTCCAACCTTTCTTGCCCAGAGCTTTTATCAGCAATTCATTTCCCAGTATCTCACCCATCAATCACTCCAGCTTGTCCTCAAATGCAGCCATCGCTCCTAAAGACGAAGAGAGGGAGCCATGTATACACAAGGAGACACAGGCTCAGACAGGCAACGAGAGAGGGGGGCTTTTTAATTAAGATTGCAATCGACAGGCACTTTTAAGAGATGAAACTTTGCCTCATTTTTGGAAGTGTTTGATCCTGAGTCCTGAGTTTGTCTGGCCCTGGGTCCTGTTTGTCCTTACAACTCTGAGTGACTTACAATGAGGCCCACCATTTTGAAAGTTCAATTTAAAAGCTAATGGCCATGTGTTATTTTTCCGACCTTTCCTACTATGGTTCCCTTTCATTTCTTGCTGACAGACTTTGGATTGCTCTAGGTGGCTCTCTTTTCTCGCTGTATTCAGTCATGGTGGCCATCGCTGCTCATGCTAAGTACCCAGTCCTGCTTCTGTTTAGTCCCAAGAAAAAGAAAACAGCTTCCTATCTACCAATTTCGGTGAATAACCCGGCAGTTCACCAATGGCGCAGGTGAGCCTCAACTGAAAAAGCAGCAGAAGTCTTTTTCAGGAAGGTTAAAAACACAAGCACAGAGCACATGGGACAAATACCGAGCATCTAATCTGAGCGTAGACCAGCATTCTGGGAGCCCGGAGGGCACTCAGGCCCTGAACTGCATTGTTCACACACTCAGAAGACTTTCTTGTGTTTCTTGTGTGCTTATTCAGAGCATCTCCCTCACAGAGCCTTGAGAACGCTGTCTTCACACTGGGTGCTGGGAGGAGGAGGAGGAGGAGGAGGAGCAGAGCAATCTGGTGTTTACAGTGGTGGTGAATGGGTACCGGCTACCCTGTTCAGCTGCCAGGAGGCCAGTTGCTAACAGCTGACATGGACTTTCTGTGCCTGCTGAAACATAACTTCAACTCAAAAAAGGGACCTGTCTGTCCCTGAAAGCATATTGGGAATTATGTATATTTGCTTCTTGTGACTCTGCACCCCCAGTTTTCTCCTCAGAGAAGCAGACCTGGACTCTCATCCACCATCCCAATCTCTACATCCTTAAGGTTCCCCTATGCTTGAAACAAAGTAGTTGGTGCAATGTGTCGTACGCACTGTACCACGCCTGAGGGCGAAAGTGTTTACCGCTACTACGGAGGGCCAGAGTCGTGGCGGGGCGAAAGAGCCTGCCGTCAGTGAGAGAAGGAACGGTGTGAAAGATGAAAGGAGGGAATTTGAGAAAGAATGTCAAACCTGCTTTCCGTCTTAAGATGGAGAGAGGGCCTTTAGCTCATCACTGAAGTAAGATTACGTTGAGAGAATAAAATGGTGTAAAATCGTCTGCTCGCTGCACATAGAGGTCACTTTTCAAAGGTAGCCAGAACATTTGAATACACCTTTGCGTTGGTGTTGTCCTTCAGCTGGTGATGGTGTCAGACTGAGTAATGACAAAGGGAAGCTCACTTTCATCCGTCTCCATTTGTTCCCGCTCCCTTATTCTTTGTGTTATTATCGTGGAGTCCCATTGTTCCCCTTCATCTCCCTGTTTTATGTATTGTTTGGAGTGGTCTTGGAGATCTGTGGATTTCAAGTCTCCCACAGTTGGAAAACATTAGGTTTTGATGTCAGTAGTTGCTGCATCTGTGTGAGTGCAGTCTGCAAAACACATAATGTTCAGTGGGAGTTTCTCCGGGAGGTTAAGTTAAAAATAGAAGGGAACTTTAAACTTCAGCAACAATTTTATCAACAACTCTTCTCACAGCGTGACTGCCAAAGTATTTTAACAGTTACAGCCATGCTTGTGATGTATTATTAAATGTAAACTTGTCTTTGGTGCCAAGTTCTCACTGTTTATGCACTGCATTTCCCAGCAATCACCTGGCAATGTGACCTGTGATGTTATTTTCTTGATGCTGTTTATGATTTAATTTTGATGTTGTTTGGATGGTAAAGCAAAATATTTCATGATCTCCGCACAGGTTCAGTTGTATTTTATGAACGTGGGACATAATATAATTTTTGATGGTCTTGTTTCAGTTTTTGACAGCCAGGAAATTCATCACTTTCATTTTAGTCGCTTGTCATTTTAATCCAGGAGAATCATTAAAAGTTACTGCGACCAGCCAAGAAATAGTCAGGCAAGTAAAACCACAAAATGTTGAGCTATTCCTTTAACTAAATAAATAATTAAATTGGTTTGTAGGCTGTTTTAAAGAGTGTTAAGGTGTGCAATGGTAGAGATCTCCGTATTTTAAAAATCCAGGCTACAGCCCTGTTTTGTAGGCAATTTTGCTTTCCTGGATATGACATTCATTTAATTATGTTTTGACACACAGTAACAATAACGAGTTAGGCACATTTGAACATCAACTTGAGTCAGTGAAATCAATGATGACACAGCCTGATTAGTTGTTAGAGGTGGTTATTTTCACTCCTCTGTTCCTAACCTGATCTCCGCTGCACTGACTCAGTCTCTCACATGTAACTCTCCATCATATTTCATTTCTCAGAGTAAGAGCGTTTGGCCAATTGTCCCCGCAAATCATTTAAATTCAAACAGGCGCGCTACCATCCATTCCACTTACTGACATACAGCCAAGCAGTATCAATAAACCACAACACAATTGCTCCATTCAAACAAGGGTCGCTCCAATCAGAGAAATAGAGAACAGCACCAATAAACCTCTTTATTACCCACTCCGAGTTCTCGGGTACATCAAACAGACCTCCCCAGAAATGAGCAGCTTTGTTTTTTCTTTGGGGGGGGGGGAATCAATCTGGTAAGGGCCAGATAATTAATGTAGTAGGCACAGGAGCCAACTTACTTCACCATGGCAATGAACAAGGCTTGTTAACATCAAAATCAGAAAAAGACCAGAGACTGTCTTTCAAGCAGAAAGTATAGTGATCTCACAGGGGGATCGGTTTAATGTCAAGAGTCTGGGTATTTAGTGGAAATGTACTTGATTACAGACTAGCAAATGAAGATGAAAATGTAAATCAACTAAAACATATTGGTTGTTTGTTTATGGGAAAGGAGGGGAGACTGAAAAAACAGATGTAAACCCATCTGCATAACAGTATGAATGGAAGTGTAATTGGTCTAACATAATAAATCATTTCTCATCCATACGGTAATTTAACAGAAAACAATAGCCTGAGTCTGTTTATACCTAATTAATTTTTCAATAATTATTCCATCGATTACTTTTTTTGTTGTTTAATTTTAATTAAACAAACTTTAATTCTGTAAATAAAAACAAAACAAAAATGTTATGGTCGCCGCATTGAGGAAAAAAAGAACCAAAAAAATACATCTTGCAGCTTTCTGGGATCATATTTCTTATCAAGGTCTGGTTGTTTTGATGTTCCCCATGAGCAAATCTGGCTCCTTGCCAAGTAAATTTGACAGGGACACAGAAAAGCCTCTTTTCCTGGAACCTCAATCACTCATGGATTCGTCAAAAAGTTTTTGCACTCAGACACATTTTCATCTGGCTTCAACTTTCTCCGACAGAGGAAATGGGTAAATGTAATCCCTTTTCTGATGGGCGAACAAGCTAATCTGCTTACTTCTTCCATTGTGGATTGACTCGGCGATCGCAGAGAGGCAGGTGATAAAAGAAAAGTACAGACAGAGAGGTTTATTTGACTTTCTCCACTTCATTCGTCCCTGCTTTCCTTCTCATGGGAGACCGACTATAGATGCTGCTGGATTATCCTGACGTCTCCTATTCTCCATCTCTCCGCATTCAATCTCTCTCTGCCACCCCCTCGCTGCCTCTCCACTTACCGGGGTCGGCATTGATCCCCCGCTCCTGGACGTTTCTGTGTTTGTTACAGTGTAGTCGGTTTTGTTTTGACGCCTTATCTTTCACAAGAGTGCAGCGAAGGGGAACACGACCTTGCCAATGGGTTGCCAGCCTGCCAGGCTGTGGGTGGTAGATAGAGGTGTTGTGTACAAACACGCACGTGACTCACTGTTTTCTATTGGATGATACAGTCCGTTATGTGTGGTGGAGAGCAGTGGAACCTCTATTAATATGACGGGAAGGGCCTTTGGGTGTGTGGCGATGACATATTTGGGGCCACTAAGGACGGTACTGCATATGTGCACTAAAGGGTAAAGACGACATCAGTCACATCAGTATTTTGTTAACCCTGCACACATCATTTTGCTCAAGTCCTTGGGGAATGTGACCCTTAATCTCTGCCACTAACATTGCTGACTCCAGCGAAATCTGCGGAAAAAACTCTCCAATCTGCCATTTCATGATATATAGCGTTACATGCATCATATTCACAACTTGCCTCTGTGCACCAGAGGATGCATTAAGGGGAACAAAAAGTACACATGACATATTTTAGAAGTCTGCCATGGAGGTGTGTCAGAAAACCTAGCTGGAAACATGGATAAATACAATGGATTTTCCTATTATATAGCATACTATATTTCTGATTGGCCTTGACAGTACATTTTATACCGAACAACCCCTTGAAATCCCAAATAAATCAGTTTGGATTCCTGTTATTGGAGTTTTCTCAGTTTGTTTATAAAATGTTGAACAAGGAGTTTGACCTCTCTTGGTTGTAACTGACCCAAAACACAAGTCATGTCACTATGTATGATAGCAACACATTTCTTGTTATATATTTTTTGATCTCCACCAACTCCTGAAAAATATCCGGCACTTTAGCTGCTTAATGCTTTACTGATGTTCACCAGCTAGTCGCTAACTGTGTCTGTCTGCCATTTGGTGCTAAGCAGGCAGCGTAGAGTTGGTTTGTTAGAGTTTTTGGGGGGGGGGTTTGCTGAAAAAATCTGCTTGCTGTGACCAAGAACAACGCCATAAGAACAAAAAAAGTGAACCGAAACAGTAAAGTTGTGGGCCATAAAACCAAAGCAATGACTTTAAAGATGCTATAAAGCTCTGCAGAGTTAAAGGGAACTGCAGTGTCTGTGAACGTGTGATCCATTGCTATTATAAAAATATTGAAATTGTCGCTATAAATGAAAAGAACTGATCATTTTTACAAGTATTATTATTGTTTTTACAGTAGTTGGTCTATGGGACCTCAAACAGTGAGGAAGTAAAGCCAATTTCAATGAAATGCAAGGGCACGTCTCATCTTTATCAGTTAACAAATAAAGAACTTTGAATGAGTTATTATAAAGGATGGCTCAACATTGAACAGGCCTTTTATTTGGTACTCAGTCAGTTCCAAAATGAATATGGCCTTGTCACCAGAGCAGTGACATCAGTGGAAGTCATGATAAGACCCAGTCCGCGGTCATTTACAGCGTCTATAATTTTCCTCTGCATTGCACAGGCAATCCTCATTTATTCAGTGGCCCATTCAGCAGTATCAGGTTTGAAAATGGAGTGAAGCGCAATAAACTGCATATAATTTTGCTCCTGCCTTAAGGAAAGGAAGTCATGTGGTCAGAAAGACAGGGAAGTGATTGTTGTAGAGAGGGCAGATGGATGAACTGCAAGGAAACATAATAACCATATGTGAAACGATAGAGGAAGAGACTGCTGCAGCCCAGAGAAGTCCAACTTAAGTGTCTGTGACACTTTATTGTGCAAATCTTTTATATTCTTTTTGGGTTTTCATAAAAATCTAATGAAAGCTGGGTCGTAAATTTGAGGAATGGTGAGGCCTTGACAGCTGAGATAAATGAGCTTTAGTCTAGCTGATCAGATTTAACAAACCGTCAATCTACAGCAGTGGTTTGAGGAATGAGACGATTTAACTGTTTTAAGATGTATTTCATGACGCTGAACTTCAAGCGGCTGTAATTGTCTTTGTGTGTGTTGTCATTTGTGAAAGAGTACATTTCCTTGCGTGAGCGTGTCCGCATGTAGGGGTTTAGCAGCTTTCAGCACACAATTATCTCATTGAGGACATGCTTCAAACAATCCAAAACATTTCACATCATGTCGCCTACACTTATGAATACATAACACTGTTGCAGGTGATTATAAAGTGCCCCTACCGTGCTTTAGTAAACACGCTTCCCGACAACGCAAATGAGTGGCTGTGTCACCCGCCTCTGGGGAAGTGAAATAGACCCTTCTTCATCACATGCGAATGCCAGCGCTACTCCCTGGGTGGCTTATTTATGTATGTATTTATATTTTTATTACATGGTGCTACAAGGTGATACACTGTAATATCCCTCCTGTGAGAGCTAGTCACACAGCCATGTTAAGACAAAAGCTGGCAGCTAGTTTGCCATGGAACAGATAATTTAGATAATGACCCTACAGAGGCTGAAGGAGTGAAACTGGAAAGAAAAAGATAAAAAAAAAATTAACAAGATTAAGACAGGATACCCCGTGGGTCATTATTATGATTATATAATTTTGTCTGCATGTGTAGTCAGATTGGCCATCAGGAATACCGAGAGAAATCCCGGTGGGCCGGTCGCTCTGTAGGCTGCTTGAGCAGCCCATAATACAAAACAAGCGCGAGAGAGATGCGTCATCAGCCAGCTTTGGCTGTTTGGCTGACTGGCCCAGGTGAGTGGGCTGCTGGCATACTGCGGTTGGGTATTACATCTGTCAGCCTCTCTCTCCCAGCCAATTACTATTGGTGCGGTTCATTCTAACTTTACCTGGGCCCCCGTTCTATTTATCCAGGTGGGGACATTTGGAAAAATAGTGGAGTGGAGCAAAATGGACAAACAAAAAGAGCAAAACAAGAAAAAAAGGTTGACGTGCTACAGCAAACTTTCGTTCGAAACGTTCAGAACTCAGTGTTGTGCATGAATGGCTATGATTATTAACAAGTTAGTACTTAGCATAAACAAATTAAAGACTAACCACCAATGTGGACCAGTTTTTTCTTGCAAAAGGAATTAATAAAGGAACAAAACCTGCAAAAATGATAAATGTTGGATGTGTATTTCTTAAACTGCTGTATTGTCCAATTGGAATTAATATTATACTAGTGGTATATAGTATACTATTATGTTAAATTATATGAGTTTAATAACATTATATAATTGATATATTAATATTATATTAACATTATCATTTTTATTTAATGTTATAAAATTATACTAATTTATACTAATTACTCATCCAGGTTGAGGATAGTGCATCTGCAGTCGACAGATGTAGACTGAGCCAGAGCCAAGATGCCACTGCCCCCCCCCAATTTTTGATTAGAGGCTGAAGCCAGGGGACCTGGAGGGCAGGTTTTGTGTGCCGTGTTTGTTTTATTTTTAATGGGTACCGGAAACTAAAATATCTGATGTGGACAGTAAATAAGTTTAAGTTCTTTGTAACTATTAGCTCGTTTCAAACTAGTCAGTCATATGTTTGAGCTTGTTTGAAACTACTAGCTTTTGCTAGTAGTTTTGCAAGGCTGGGGTAGAAATGCATGCCCAAAAGAAAAGCCCACATTTTGGTTCAGAAGGAGAAACACACCTACATAGAAATATTTTAAAAAACTTAAGGCCATATGTCATGGGGCCATTTTTTACATTAGTCCGAGTATGCACGGCTGCATGTTAACAGGAATATTAGTGGAATATTAATTTTCATTAGCAATATAAACAACTTAGTAGGAATATTGTCTTTTAAAGACCGTTAAAAAACGTAATATTTTGTGCATGTAAATGCGAACAATCCCACCCTCATAGAGCTGGAGTGGCTGGTGGAGTATCAGCGTTAATGTGGACTGTGACAGGGCGAGAACGCACCTAGGCAGTCATAAACAAGTGAGCTAAAAATACCAGCAGCCTTAAACGACCAGGAGGGGAGGAAAGGGCGTCTGCTTTTTAACACCGCTCCCTGTCATGTTTTCTCTTCATCTCTAAACATTATGCGGTTGTCTGGCGATCTTCCATCTCAAACAGATATTCACTTCAAAATATGAGAATGAGAATCTCTTGAGGACTGCCGGTGCAGCAGCCAACGCATGTGTGAATACATCCCGGGCTTTAAGTGTCTGAGCCGCTGTATTTTATGTACGTGCGTCCGAGCTCTACACGTGTGAGCGCGTGCGGGTGTGGATGAATAGATGAATAAAATGGCGTGTGAGTAGGCTTACTGTACGTCCTCAAGGTCAATCTGAGACCGGAGTGGGTCTAACGTAACCACACACACGTACACGGAGATATATGGAGCGATAGCTTGTGGGACACATTGTGAGTCTCTCCTCTCATACTAACCATCTTGAAAACCTTGAGGGCCTTTCTTGTTAATGGTGCCCATTACTTTCTCTCGGCTGTGGTGGATGGAATTTCTGTCAGCATCACACTCTCCCGTGTGGAGCATTTTGGGCTAAGTAGTCCAAATAACATGGCTCTAAAAGCCTTGAGAACAGCTTTTACAGCTTGCCTTTTACCTTTAGAAGCCTCTCCTCTCCTGGCCACTTTAGTCTCTATTTCCTCCCCACTTTCCGCCTTTTAACCGTGTTAGAGGGTCTCTCTCCCATCATGCATTGCGGCGCTATCAAAGCCGACCACCCGCGCTTTGTTAATCACGTCGATGGAGGTGTGAAATGGAGAGTTCACACTCGGAAAAGTGGCACGCTGGCTGCTGCAGCCTTTATACTTTGGTTACGGTCGGCCATTGTCGATGCATGTGACTGCCACACGTCTCAGGGCAACAAATAAACATATAAGGTCCCATTAGTATCCATTAGCTTATCTGTTCGGATGCTATCTCATACAATTTGAAAATTGGAAAACAAACTTTGAAACTGCAAATTCATTTGTAATATTTTAGTCGGAGCAGGAATGGGCGGCAGTGTGCGGTTCATTGAGCTGTATTTTGTGAACAACTGTGCTTCTGGCCATGAAATAAGAAGACGCGTGGATAATTCTAATTGAAGAAGCAGCAGAAACGGGCGCCATTGCAGGGGAGTTGCATTCATGTTAAGGCATCGTCGCTCCATTGTCCCCCCTGAGTCCTGTTTGCTTTGCTTTCATTTCCCCACATGTAATCACAACTACAAGCCCCAGCTCCAAAGTTGTGCCTGTGGTGATTGGAACGAGAGGGGTAAACACGCTGTCAATAGGACTAATTTAACACACGCCACGATGACTGAGCCGCAGAAAGCACTGCCAATTGCACCCAGTTAGGAAAATAACAAGACGGTCGATTTGTTTTTAACCCCCAGCTGGCACTGCTGTTTATGGCCAGGAGGCCGACAGCAAGCTTTAGCTTATTGTTTAGCCAGGTCATCAGTCTAAACGCTAATTAGAATTGTCTCCCCGCCGACTTTAGTGTGTTTCCGTGTGTGTGTTCATGTTGTGAGAAACAAGAAAGGGGCTGGAAATCTCCATCTACTTGTTGCTCCCTCTGAATGACAGAAGCTCTTAATTGTACATATTTGGACATTCAAATAAATTGCTCTCTTTTAGTAGCAGTAAAGCAACCACAGCTGCAGCTGGCCAGGAGTGATAACACTTCATTTACCCACCAGGGAAGTAATGGAGGCATCTGCAGTGAAGTAACTCTAAAAAATCTTTTTCAGGGTGAATTAAAGCATCCGCCTTTTTTAAGAATTCTTTGTAAGCACGGTGTCTGCCAGATGTAGGCAACAGAAAGTTAGAAAAAAGTGTTAAAATATGCAGCACACAAACACAGCTCTAAAAATGCAATTGTTAGTGTTTAGTAGCTGTTTAGATCACTCGAATGCATTTTCTATCCAGCATTTTTTAAGGGATTATATGAAGCTCTCATCTCAGTCCAACCTCTTTTTTCACTCTGCCCCCGAGCCAATAGGTTAGAAACTCCAGTCCGAAGTGAATTTTAATTAGAGGTTACGATCACATCATCATATTATCCACTCTTTAAGGTTACCGGTCCCTTTACCCTCAGCTGTCTGGCTCTGGCAAACAGCCATAAGGATTTTAATAGGCTGTATGTGCCAGGTTACATGGATCAGAGGCAAACACAGCCCACATGACAACTGGGAGTTTTCAGAATGCTGTTTAAGCACAGATACGCTATTTGTGCGTGCTATGTTTACATTATTATCATTGAACTGTGTGTGCAGTAAGTGCAATATGTCACATTTTTTGGATTCAGAAGCATGTTTTTTTCACAGTATTGAAGAAACATTTATTGCATTTGCATTAATTTCTGGACGTATGCAGGGCTTTAGGCTTTAGAAAACACGGTTTTCAATTTCGTCATTTAACTGCTCAAATATATGTTTTAGTGATTTTTATTGTTTATTTGACCCTTATGTTTTTTTTTTTATTTTCATTTAACTTTCATTTATTTTTTTTGCATTTTAAATATTGAAATGGTAACACATTTGCCACGAACTAAATGACATAATAGGAAAATTACGGTAAAACATTATATCACGCTAAATAAATAAATATTTCAAATTGTATATGTTATATGTGTTATTCATAAACAAACTATACTGTATATTCCTTTGGATAAAACATTGTTAAGTATGTTTCTTGATTTGTTAAAGGGGGCTCGGGGGCTCAAGGACCCCAAACAGAACATTAGGGTTAAAAGCAGTCATGTATCCCAGAGTTTGTAGACAGGATGATCTAAATGCTGTTTTCCAAAAGCTTACTCAAAAGATTCAAAATCCCTGAATTGTTGAATCTTTTACAGTACAGTATTTCTTTTTTGGGCTAAAACAGTTAAATAGGAAATTACTTATAAAACAATATCGGTATTATCCTACTAAAAGACAACAATCTGTGACTTAAAATGCAAAATGCTTCTCTCGCCAAAACTAAAAACTGACAAATTACTACAATTAATTACTAGTAAAAACACTAGGTCATGGCCCATTGACCATTTAGCTGTTGAATAGGCGTTGGTGCTGTCAGTCAAATCCCTGCTACGTGTTGGCTGATTGTTTTGCACCACAATTTCATATTTATGTCCTGCTGCTAGTGTGTCAGGTTTTGGAAAGATTGTTTGCACCTGTCAGCGGCTAGACAAATCTGTCTTTGTAAATTGGTGTCACTCTGTGTGTTATTTGTGTGTGTATTCGGGCCTGGGCCTCGGTCGTGCAGTGTCAAGCGTTGGGCAGTCATGAGGAGTCCCCGTGTCTTGCAGCACCGTGCTGGTGTTGGGTGTGATTGGGATTTCTCTGCACGGCTACGGGAATGTCAACACATTCACATGCTGCACTATATCAAGTCTCCGTGAGGTCAAGAGTGCAGCAGACGAGTTCAGAGTAATTTCAGACGAGGCACGCAGGCTCCAAGCAGGCGCGTTCCCTCAGTAGTGAAAATAAATTTGTATCTGTGAGTTGAATTTAACATTTGACTTTTACAAGAAATACACTTAAAATGCAAACATACAATAATGTTCATCAAATGTGGTGGGGGAAAAATGATGTTTATAGATCTGGGCCCTGTTTTTAAGTCAGTGTCCTGATGTCTCTTCTGTTCATCACATCTAATACAGAAGTGATGATATTCAGAATGGCATTCACAATAGATAACACGCATCTTCATGAAGCTTGTAAGAACCGTACTGCTTGATGTGAATATGAATCCGTCAAAGTTGGAACAGTTTGCCTTGTTTCACTTGAGAGATTTCCATTTTTGTGTTTTTCTCCGGGATCTTCTCGCTGGTTTGAAGAGGGCGGGGCTCAGTTGGAAAAAGGTGATGTCACGTATATCTGTGCGCCAATCACGGGAACAAATCATAAAAGGCAGGAAGCTGAAAGCTCTGACTGTTGACAGAACTTTAAGGTTCCTTTCCATAGCCTACTGAATGATTCCATGCATACAATCTTTCTTTGTGTCGTTTGCAACATTTTCCCTTTGTAATTTATGCATTTTAATAAATAGCCCAGCCTACAGACAATTTAATGCGCCGTACTACTTTTAGTATTGTATTCAGCATTGTCTTCAACACCATGGACAGCTGATCACATCAAAGTCTGTTTACAGGAGCTGGGGAGTACTAGTGCACATGTGAAAAAAAGTTGTATAAAACCATTTGCGTCTCCAGTGGGAGCTGCGTGAAATCTGATAAATTGCTTCAAGTAATTGTGTCAGCATCGGTTAGGTCTGAAGGTTACAAGCTTGAAAATGAAATAACTCTGGGGGTGTGGAGTTAGACAGAAGTGAGCTTTGCAGAGCTCTGAAGCCCGCTCCTCAGCTCTGCTTGAGGCTGGCGGCTGGGGGCCACATTAGACACAACTAGCATGACACACCCGAATCCCCGACCGAGCTGTCGAACGGTAGAGTTGCATCGTGGGTAATGTTGGCGCTGAGGTTTTGACAGGGAAGAAGAATGCGTGGAGTAAAAAGAGATAACATCTTTTGATCCAGTGATGTTTTGAACTGTCCATCATGAGTCTGACAATGTTATAGTGCAACGCCATGCTAATGAAAAGCTAAAGCGGCAAAGTAATCTTTTAAGTCCTGCTTTGGGAAAAGTGTGTAAAAATATCAGAGCGTTCATAGAGACACTCTTAAATTTGATCAGTTGCTATCGTGAAACTGGGCCCAAGTCATGGCTCAAAATAAGATACACTTACAGCATTATAGAATTAACTAATACTGGTTTTACAACACATCTCATATAAAAAAAACAGCTTGATGAATCAAAGCTGGAGCTCCATCTTAGTGTCAGTTCAACCCATCTTGCTCTGTATAGGAGAACATCTGTCTGTTCCAAGTATGAGGATATGGCTGGATGCCATGGATGCTAATAAAGTTACAATGTATGAAATAGGTCAAATGGTTGATCCCATTACCCTTCATAAGGAAAATGACAGTGATGGCTGGCCCCAGTGGCTTGACGTGAATCAAAGTAGAGAGGTAGCACTGTGAACTGCAGAGGCTTTGCTTCTTAATAGGCATATTAATAAATCACTTTATGATCTACATTATTTAACAAGCCTTCATCTTTTGATGCAGTTATGTATCAGCTGATATTCATTTACATCACAGTCTTCTTGTTTGATGTCCTTGACATTGAAGAGTAGTCTGCTCCCTGCTGTAGCGCCCCATGTGTAAATGCCATTCTCCGCAGCTGATAAGACAGTCAATATTATCACCATTTCTCTGTAGCTATGAATCCCAGCTGCCCAATCAACAATTCAGAGGTGAAGGTAAATGTCAGTGGTTTTGGTATGCCTTCTTAGCTGTTCACTCTTGAGAACCCGTTTCCAGCTATCTCTGCTCACTCTCCCATCGGACACCATAATTCCATCTGCAAACATTTATAATTATCACCTCAGCTTCCCCATCAGGTCTAGCCGACATACACACTCGCACATTGTTCATTACAGGCTGCACAGGGAAGGGTGGATGACAATGCACTCCTGACGCACCCATTAATCTGGCATCTCATCGCCGACTTGCAATATTCCCCTAACAAGAAGACCACGATTGCTTGAGCACAAGGGGGAAGCATGGAGAGGGTGAAGGGAAAACAGCGGCTTTAATATGGCAACTGATAAGAAAAGTGAGTGAATACAACCTACGTGAACTCCTCAACCTGGATCTTCCTATCTGCCATTTCCTTTTTTTTCCTCATTTTCCTCAACCCATCGTCCCCCCATTTGGAATTGCAAATCATCCCATGGGTTTCTTTACAGGAAAGGTGGGAGATAAGGAGCGAGGTGTTGGACATATCAGCAATCTGAGCATGTTGTTTGCTCCGATTTATTTATTTTTTTCCCGGCATTTATTTATCTCTCTGTCACTGCATGAATGTATGGTTTCTTGGTTATGTACATTTGAATATGAGAGGATTTTTGCTTGTAAAAATGATAAAGATGGATAGCTTGTTTGTGTGTGATCTGGCTCAGATTGCATTGTATTCAAGCATGCACTCAAGGGATGGGTGAATACAGAAAATGTTGTTTCCCAGAAATGTGTGTGTGTGTTTGTGTTCCTGAGTGGATTTCTGTGTGACAGTGAATTCACAAACGGCTCAAGATGGGAAGGGTTGAGGGGAGCATTTGAAACTTGTTGAAAAACAAACTTGTTGGCTTGAGTCAGCAGGCAGTGATAGGTGAGCCCAGAGGGCCGCCTGGAAGATGGACTCCAAGAGATCATGGCGTCATTCACCCTGCGCAGATAGACATAGAAACAGCTATTGGTTGCTGAGCACAGAGATGGTGGAGAAAAACAAGATAAGCTCTACAAGCACACACACACAAATGTGCACACATTCACAAAGGCTGTCAGTCAGTGGAGGTGAAGTTGGAAAAACACCAAACTCAGTTTCATCATGAACAGAAAAGAAAAGAGGACCTGGTGGACCTAGAGCATCTGAAAAGTGCCTATGGGCAAGATTTGTTAAGACATGTTATTTTGATTTCACAATGTTCACACAAAGAAACACATACTGGGAATCGGGTTGTGCTGGTAGAATCTGAAATTGATCTTTTATTTACTATCATCAGACTCATATTCCCTTACAACGATTGAAATAACTGAACCCGAGACTGAACAGAACAGGCAGCCCGTTGTTTGAGGTTTTCATATCTTAGAATAGTCTGTTTTATTTATCACAAATTTGCATACACAAGCCTTTTTTGATCTCTTCTGGGTGCACAAACTGCTTCCAACTTTTAAACAACACACACACACACACACACACACACACACACACACACACACACACAAACCCACACCCACACACGGCTTAAGCCTCTTTGGCAGCACCAAACATGCCATGTCCACTTGACTGCTCCTGTGCCAGGTCTGATACAGGGCCGGGCCACGCCAAGCTACTTGCCCCTCAGCGGGTGGTGTGAATCTGGGCATCCATAGATAGCTGTGATCGGCACATCATCACCATGGTGACTGCCAAATGACACCACCCACCCCCTGTCCCTGTCCTGACTCTCACTAATAGTGAAAGGTCATGTATCACGTCGCTGGTCTGTCAGTAACGTTTGAAACCTGCAGGGAAAAAAAGCCCACAACATTAATCTGGTGCACACACTTTACCTGGTACAAGCACCGGTTTCATTAACTGAAACTAAACACGTACTTTCCTTTTCTCAGTTTGCATTTCACACTGGCACACACACTCATATCACAAAGAGAATGCCTTGGCCTCTGCAGGGATAAGTGTTGGGTATAATCAGCAGCTATTGTTACTTGAATTACATTGTCCAAGAGGAGACTGTTCTCCTTGACAATAACTATGATCCAAATCCACACATTCAGCCCATCATGGTAATAAGGTTGCTTGCAAACTGATCCTCTCTGCAATAACCTCCCAGCCGCCCACAGACTCAAAAGGACACTGTAGATGCTTAGATATTCAGGGTATAAGAGCCTCTAGGTGATTGCCTTAATTTTGTTCTGTATCTGTTGCCATAATACTTTCTTCACATTTCAATTCGCTCTCACTAGATGTGTCTACAGATCCTTTCAGCCAGCCATCTAAACAAAAAGTACAATTCAGGTACTTGAGTACAGGGTTGAACGTGACATTTTTTCCCCACTGGCCCACTTGGTTAGTAGATAAGAGTTTTACAGGCCTTTGTATATTTTCACTGGCCAGGCAGTCAAAAATATGTATATATTATTAATATACATCAGTAAAGTTCCCTTTAGAGTTGGTTGTTTTCCAATAGAAATTGATATGTAATGTTGATATATAACACAAATATGCCAAATATTAAATAAGGCACATATTGGATCACTGTATGTGTGTATGAATGTATGTTTTTCCATATTCTGTGTAAAGCCAGAGAGTATGGAATACATAGAGAGAAGAGAACACAACTTATGATAATAAGCTTTCAGCAGGTACAAATTAGCTTAATAATAAACTCAATTAAACAAATGAACAATAACAACATCAACATTAATAGGCCTGCATGCCTTACAACTGAAGTAAGTCTTGTTTAGTGCCTTCATGTACTGTGGGATTTAAAAATATTGTTAAGTTGCTTTTTGATGATCATCCTTTTTAAGTAAAACCTAACAATCAAAAATAAATAAAGTTATTTAGGCAGCAATAACCTTTCAGTCACAAGGTAGGAGCTTTTTGGCAAACTTTTTGGCAAGTGCAAGTGTTTTTTTTTTGGGGTTGCATTGCCCATTTAAAGGTATTTAAACTTGTAAAAAGGACTGGGCGGGCTTTTCTCTTTAAAATATAACAAACAAGGATATTAGACATACTAAAAACATATAAACATCAGAAACAATCCTAGAGTTTTGCTTATAATCGCGCAAATGTCATGTCTGATTACACTATAAAGGGCAAATACTTCTCTGGCCACAATTGTGATTTTTTGGTTTTACAAAGACACAACGTTCACTTTTCTATTACCACTGACATAAAGTTAATGTGTAAGTATAATGTGTATTTGCATGTTATGACTGTTTGATCCATATAAAAGCAGCTGTTGATGTATATAAAGTCATTACCACGGCGACCGCCAATCAGAATAGAGGCAGCGCTACCCTCTCATCCAAATAATGTCACTTCTGGCTCCAAAAAACTAAGATGGCAACGGTGAAATCGCCGAACTCGCGGTCTCAAAAAGCTGTTCACAAACCAATGGGTCACGTCACTGTGGCTACTTCCACTTCTTTTATACGGTCTATAGTTACTATAGTTACTGGTTATTGTCTATATTAAAATGTTACATAAGAAAAAATACATGCTACACTTCCAAAATACGATTCTTTAAGCGAGTGTCTGCCTGAAGTAGCTCGCAGGCTCTGCTCCATTTAGGTATCCATCTCTAGCCCTCTCCATTTTCTCCTCCTTCTCTCCAAAACTGCTTGACAATTCCCCCCACCCACCCCCAAATCAATTTCTAAATCCAATTAGTCATTGCATTAGTCTGTGAGGAAAAACACCACTGTGCACTGTAGCCTGACAAATGTTTGGCTGCTGCTGTTGTTTGTTTGCCATGTGAAAGTTATTGATCAGAGGGTGTGAGGGCATAGGGTGGGGGTGGGGACCTGGTGGAGATAAGTGTTATTGTAAAGGAAATGTGAAGCACTTGTCTATTTCAAGGGTGGAGTGGAGGGAGATAAAAAATATTGATAAGCGTAGGAGAAAGTAGGGGAGGATCACAGGGGGCCAACATCTGGCAGCAGCTGCAGAAAAAAAGCAGGTGAGGAAGAGAGATAAAGAAGGTTAAAGGGCTAAAAGACAGACATTTGGGTAGGCTTGGAGTCAGGGAGAGATTAAGGGAAGGAGAGTGGCACAGAGTGATTGTTACTGCCTGAGGTTGAAAGTGTCAAAAGCATAAATGATGATGCCAGGCAAGGCCAGGGGGCCGCCTGGCTATCTGGCAGTTTCCGCAGCCAGGGGTGCCCACTCCAAGATGCCAACATGAAAAAGAGTGAATGAGATGGATGGAGGGTGTTAGACGAGAGGCAGTCAGAGAGAGTGGAGACTGATTTAGAGGGGGATAAACAAAGAGACTGATGAGGACAGAGCAAAGGGAGATCAAAGGGCTGAGCGGCTTCGCAGTCTCACCCAAATCATCCTGAAATCCCCCATGATGCTTTGAAGGCTCTCGTTGCTCAACCAAAGCCAATACAGGAGTTTTGACTAGTGTTACACCATAAAAACACTTACGGCATATTGCTTTGGGCTACAGCCTGGAAGGGATAATAATAGAAAAACACACAATATGATAGCATTTATTATTCCAAGAGAAATTTAATTCAAAGGCCAGCACGATACTGGAGTGCCTATCGTTAATGCTTTACAATAGACAACATAATGACCAATTAACAGCATTAACAGCTACCGCTGAATTATCAGAACACAATGTACTCATTTATGTGCATAAAGAATATATTCATACAGACATCATCTCGTTTTCATGCGGTCCCCAAAATGAAGCCGCATGATAAACACTGTTCACATGTTTGTAAAAGCAGTAGCATATTTCTTGTTTGTGTAGGCATACATTTGAATATCTAATATTTTCCTTTTTTTGAGGATTGAAGACTTCAGAAAACACATATTGCTCATCTCATCCTCCCTCTTTTTCTCTTTTCTCCCTTCTGCTCGTCTCTTTGTGTCATCTTGTCTCTGCCCTACTCTTGTTTGTGCCGTGATTTCACTGCTCTATGTTGCAATTTCAACATTTCAATATTTCATCTAATATTACCAGAGCAGAGAGCAGTGTTCCTGAATTATTTAACACGACCGGAAATCTGGGTGAAGAAAGTCTGAAACACCAATACACACACACACACAAACACCCCCCCCCCCTCCCCCCCCCCACACACACACCAATACTAATAAATATGCACATACGCAGTATAGATTTATGGTTCTGAGTGTGGATTTTTGCCAGTGAAAAGTGTAAAATGGTCAGTCTTGAACTGTGACCTGGGAAGCGAAGAGGTAGATCAATCAGGAGAACAGATCCCCCTCTGCTATAATCACCATCCACAGCCTTGTCCTGGGGCTGATGGATGACCACTCTCTAACCCACCTTCAGTTTCTCATCCACATACACACACACACACACACGCACGCACAAACGCACGCACAATTACCTATAAATCAGGACGCAGACAAAGCTCTCGGTCACTTTCTAAGGCGAGCATTGTCATGGATATGTGACATTTTCTATGGGTAGATCCAGGAATCCTGCAGGGATTTAATTTGTAGCTTGCTCATGCATTGTGTATGTGCTCGCCGGCAGTATGCAAGCCTTTGTGCGTCTGCCAGAAGCATCATTTTGGCCTTTAGGCACTATTTGAATGAATCATCTCTCCCCTCATATGCTTCCCTATTGAGGACGTATGCTTTACTGCCCTGACTGGACTTGCTGTTCCTCCATCATCACCAAAGAAGGGGCAGGTTATTATTGGGACCACTGAATTTAAAAGGAAGGACTAGTGGTAAGATAAATACAGGAAAAGAATGAGGGACATATGGGAAAAAGAAAGAAAGGGAGGCATGAGAGCTGGACTGGTTGGGAGAAAGCAAAGGAGCAAAAGGGCAAACATTGAGACATATAAGAAAAGTTTGAAAAATTCCTTACTGCAAGAAAATCAAAAAAAAGAAAGTTATGTTTTGTGGTAAGATTTTCTATTGCTGAAGCAGGAAAAGAGTCAAACTGTGACAGGCTGGACAAAACCAGCTATAATCAAATGTTCACTTATTGATGATTAAGTCTCCTAACAAAGAACTAAGCTTAGCAGAAACAGCTCTCTTTTTACAAGAGAAGCAATTGTACATTGGAATCTCAATCATGCTCAATTACTGTATATGCATCTGCAAAGCTGACAGGCAGGGAAAGAATACAATCAGCATTTCTTTGCTTGATTACACCCCTTCAATCAAATAGCATTCACTAAGGTTGCCAAAAGCTGGCGTGATGGAGGAAAAATGAAAAGAAGATTGAGACCGCACACCACGCCTGGGATTTCATAATTTTAGGGGCAAGGCCACTTGGCCTGCATTAGGTACGTTTTTTTGAGGGCACAAAGGCTACATGCCAGGGCATTAAGGCTGTAAGTTAAAAAACATGGTTTTGATTTCACTGAAATAGACGAATCCATTTCTAAAGGCATTAATGCCTTTTTAATAAACCGTGTAACACTTCTAGAGAAATAAAAAACAAATTTGTATTAAAAGAATAATTTATCATCATGAGTCCTCCCCCATGAGATTTTGAGTGTCAGACGCTTCATTTCCTGCATTCTGATGAATTTTTATGCACCAATTTGTGCTTTTTATGCATCAATTTCAAAGTCCTCTGAATGTAAAGGCAATAAAGAGTCAATAACAGTTAAGCACAGTTGCATCAGTTATATAAAAGGCAGAACAAAAAAAAAACAGGTGGAGTGCATGGCACCAAGGCCACAGTGTCCGATTTGCATACGATTTTCAAAAGGGCATCAAGGTTACAGATAAACATTTACAGTGTTGTGGATGTGCTGCATAGTCAGGTCAGCTATTGTGTACAGTGATGTCACAGGGCTGTGGAGTACAACTGTACATCACTGCAGCCAGATGAGAAGTTAAACCACTGGAAGTCAGTATAAAAAGAAAAGAAAAGAAAATGGCGGCGTGGTTAAGTTTCTCTTTAAAGGCATTATGTGTACCGCTCTTTCAGGGTTGTAGCATGCATTCATGTCTGCCACAGTATTTCATACTACCACTGTGGGTTGCCGAAGTCAAACTCCTGCTAAATCATAACCAAGGATGTTTTTTCCCCCTGAACATTAACATCGAATGTTGCTATTTTGGTCAAGAAGATTTATTGCTATAGAGAAATGAAAGGGGCTTCAAGTTATTTTAATTGCCAACATTTAACCATTAGCTAACCTTTACATTTTGTGAAAAGCATTAAATGGTGTGTCCAACAAGGGTTGTATCACATTATTTAATTCCTTAGTGAGTGGATGAAATCTTTACATCATTTAAATTGACTGATTTCACAACATTTTCTGAGTCTGTGTTAGCAGAGAAACGGCACTCCTAATCCAGACCTACATTAGGACCTCACTGCATTAGCACACTGACTGATGCCTCGATATTGACTCCCGCCTGCTTGGTGTGTGAGTGTGTGCGTGCTCAGCTTTCTTGCAAACGTGTCTGATCAACTCTCCAGAGCGGAGCTGATGCATAGCACGATCAATACGTGGCCTCCAATACCATCCTTCATATATTCAGCAATGTCTCAGGCATGGCCCTCTCTTTCTCTTTGTACCTCACCCTTTATTCTGCAGCCTGTAATACAGCTCGGTTTCATAAAAGGAACCGAGCATCATAATAAGCTGTATTATCTGGCAGCTCGCCGGGAATTCATCGAGAACCTTCATTTCTTTTATTTCCCTCACTCCTCTGTCTTTCTGCACATTATTTTACCTCTCTCCCTCACCGCTCCCATTCTCCCTCGCTCTTTCTCTGTACCTACCTATTACTGATGAGTCGATTTCACGAGTCAGTGATGCAGAGAGGGTACAGTAGAATATGCGGTGTGCGAGTGTGAATAACAATAACTGTCTATGCCTCATAAGTGAAACTATAATTACATGCACTGCCACCGAGATCACATGCCTCATAAAGAAGCGCAAATGGTCATTTCAGCCGAAAAGTCACTGTGTTGTTGTGGGTAATTTTAAGATTATAATTCCTAATTATGTTAGGAAGCCACCAAAGACAGGATGGACTCCTTTTTTATTAGCAATCTTGAGCGATCAAGCCTTCGTCTGCACTCTATTTGATTGTGTTTTTAAATTTTTAAGAAGAAATAACACTATTTTTTTCATGCTCAATATTTTACAACATATTCTTGCAAGCCAATGCTCATATTATTTCCCTCTGCTTCCATCCTTCTTCTGTTTGTACGTCTGTGTGGACAGGAATGAATGGCAGCATTATCTATGTGTGAAAAAGAGCAAATCCTCATTAATTGTATTCTTGATTCTTTGGTATAATCAAATCAGAGCATCTTCATAACACCCAACTTGATTCATCTTCCTCCTTTGTGCTGAATTAATCACTATTTGGGTCTGTAATTGAAGTGGGAGTATTGCAAGTGCATGGCAGAGAGAAACACTTGTACAGTATGTTGCACGACTAACACGCTGCACACTCACATCTCAGCTTACTGGTGAAATGAGATGAGCGTTGAAATTAGTCGACTTATCGTCTGTTGCCATAGAAATGTAGATCAATTCATCTAGCAGCATGACAACATAAACCATCTGCAAAACACGTGTGCATTATATTCCCAAACATATGCTGTATAAGTACACCTTCAACATGGAAACACCTAGGAGGTAAAACATATCCCAGAGTGCATTTGAGGGGATGCTGCACAGGAAGTGGCTGAGGCAAAAATTTAAAAAACAGCTTTAAAGATTGTTTTTAGCAACTGTGGACTCATTTTTGCATCACAGTTACAAAGGCTTTCAGCTCTGACATGGGTCGCTGCCTCGACATCAATTCAACGTGTACCTGCTTGCTGGTTCTTTTGTTGTTTTTTTCCCGCTGTATGAGAGTGAGTGGCCGAGTGGGCTATCACAGCACCATTGTCCAGATAGAGACGCTGTCAAAAGGAAACTTGTAGAAAGGTTTACTTGACATTTAAAAAAAAAAAAAATAGCTCCACGGTGGGGCACTGAGATGAAAAAGGGCAGTGAGGTCGCGGGGTTGATGGCTCCCTGTCTGTATATCCAAATAGAGCTGAAAGCAACTGATGCATTCTTGCCCGGAGGCGCACGCGTAAACACTTGTTCACATGACGCCGAGGTTGAATGTAGACTGAGTGTGGCCCCCTTCCACCGGGCACTTGCTCTCAAAGCTCCACTCTCTTCATCCCCGCTGTGCTACTTGATCTCATCACACTCTGCTCCTCTTGTTGATTTCCACCCGTCCCTCAGGCTAGTTTGACCTTTTTTCTGGCCTCTTCCTGGATTTGTCTTAATCCATTCTTTCCCATTTTCTGTTACACCTGCTTCTCTATCGCTTGCTCTTTCTCTCTACGACTGTGACCTTCTCTCTCTCCGGTCACCGTCTCACCTCCATCCAGATCACCCCTTTCTCTAGTTAGTGTGTGTGTGTGTGTGTGTGTGTATGTGTGTGTGTCCTTCAGGGCATGAGAGGAGTTTTTCATGTGGGGCAGAACATCTTTTTGGTGACATTTAAAGAGGCTTGTCTGCCATGACATTCTGGCTTACTGGTATGGAACGATGCTGCTCCTGCTGCTATACCACAACCCTCCAGCTGCCCTAGGAGGCCTGGATAGACACACACATTGAGATATATTCACACACTCATACACTCCTCTTGAGCACTGTATACTCAAGTCAACATATAGAGCGGAGTTTGACCAAGCAAGACTCCCCCAGGCCTTGGACGATTGAATTAACTGCGAGCGCTGGAGACCTGGGGACACAAAACACACACTCTCTCTCTCTCTCTCACACACACACACACACAGAGCAAGAGGGGAAGAGCAGACAGAAGAAAGGGTCAGATGCATAACTGCAGATGTCCGTCCCCAAATGTGATCTAACATCCACTGTGTTGCAGACTCGTGAGCACACTAAACTTTCCGTGCGTCATTCACAGTCATTAAGGGACGACGGGCGCGCAACCATTGTAGCCATCCTCTGCCTAAATACCACAAACACAGAGTGACATGCTGGCGTCAGTGTTTTCCTCGCACTGTAATCTTAGCTGGCTGCTGCCTTTTAATAGGCTGATGGAAGACAAATAATTGTTTTGAGGGGAACTGAGCTCAGTCCTAATTCAATCTTCTCAGCACCCAAATCCCCACTCAAACACACTAATACACATTAATGAGATTTCATAGCTCTTAATGGGAGACAATGGTGGTGCCTATGCAGGTTTTTTACGGCGTGCGTTTGCTTATGTGTTTGAGTTTATCGGATGTGCGTGCGGTGTCTGTCTGGTCTAAATCTGTTTTCATTAGCTGTTCCACGAGCTCATGCGTACTCATCCATCTGCTGCAGGGGATACATGCACAGTGAGCAGCATGGACACATAGAGTACATACCCACTGGGTGTTTTATGGAAAAAAGCAGACACAAACATTAGAGTGCCTTAAGGACGGAATTTCTCTCGTTCCTCTCTCTTTCAGCTCTTTCTCTACCTCGGCACTGCTTTCTGTCATGCCTTTGTTTTGGGAGATGATGTTTTTTTTTCCACGGAAGTGTCTTTTGTCCTTGGAGGATGACAATAAAGCTTGATAATTGAAAGCGTCAATATATGTATATGGGTGGAAGAAGCGTAGAATGGAAATGGGTGTCAGGTCCCCTTTAACTTATGGAGCCATTAACATGGCATTGCTCGTTGCACACAGTGATTTACCAGGACTTTGTCACACTACACCAATCAAGTGAATATCATTGGGTGGGCAAGGCCAGTATTTATTCCAGAACTTACAATACACAACCCGGCTCTATGTGTAGACTCAGGACTTGACCTCTACATTTTGGCATTTGGAAAGGATTCCTGAGAACCTGCAATGGCTCAGTCAATGCTGAAGTGGGCTTGGACTTCAAGCCCTTTGTGCTTTCTCTCTTCTGTTTATTCACATATACTACAGATATACACACAGTATACACCTGCATGGAGACGGTTAATAAGCAGATTTGTTCAGGCCTTAGTTAATGACCCAAACCATATGAGATTTCATTAAGTCTGCAGGAGGATCAGTTAGAGCCATAGAGGAGTAGCCAGTGAAAAACTAATGACAAAGTATGAAGAAAACAGGTCTCAGCAGATAATGGCAACTTTGATTTAAAGTGAAGTTTTCTTTGTATAACTCAACTTTATGAACTTTATTCGTTCTAGCCAGGTTTTCTTTTATGGATAAAAGGCTGGATGGCAAAGTCCCCAAATTGGTCACAGCCCACAACAACACATCAAACAACTGTCTCTCCATGGTATATGGTACATAAGTGGCCATCACTTCTGACCCTCCAGTCTCTTCCAACACACACCCTAATCTTCCAATCTACCAAACTAAAAGACCTCAATACAATATTTCTATCTATGTATATATGTATTTATTTCTGTCTATGTGCATTACAGTTTAATTAATTAATTTAATTAATTGTGCATAATTGTAGGAATCTGAAAATTGCAGTGTGCCCATTGATGAGAAATTGCAGTGAAATCCTAAACCTGACTCATAAACCGCCAGTATTGTCCTGTATACTGTTTTGTTCCCTGTTCATTGTCACAGTCTTTCTCAGCGCTGATGAAAGGAGCAGGCCTTGGGTACAGTCACTGATCGATGAGTGAGAATCCTTTGTCTGACTTATTTCATATCAGCTTGCATGTTAAGCAAAACAGAAACAGACAGATTAATACGGTGCATACTGTCCCATGTTCAGTCCGTCTTTCCTCTTTCTCCCTCAGGTGCTTTGTGCATCAACCTTCACCTAACAACTCTGCCTCTCTGGTTGTCTGTCTTTGTCCTTTGTCTCCTCCCTTTTCCACTGCAGCTTCTTTTGTGCTTTTGTGTCCAAAAGGAATTAATTGATTCTTAGAAGGACATGTATGTGTGAGTGTGGCTGCAGCCCTTCTACTACATTAGCTTCAGGTCTGAGGCTCAGCCAGCAAGGCCGCAGTGCTGCAGGAATCATCTCACACACATGCCACACAAAAGACACCCAAACACGAATTACACACCATACCAATCACTGTTGCTCTAACTGAGCTATTAGGCGTGCTGATAGCCAAAGCATAAACCCCCCTGCCTCGACCCAGAACTAGCACACAGGATGTGTGCGTGTGCATGTGTGTGTGCAACATAGGTAATGCTCTTCTGACTCCTTTGCTGAGTCCACAGCTTCATCATCATTAGGCTGCTGCAGTGATAAGACAAAATGATAGAGGGATGTGGAGAGAGAGAGACAGAAAGAGAAAGAAAGTGATGTGGTTCTGCAGCAGAAGTATCAAGGGGATTACCTCCCACCTACCTAATAGACTCTCTCACCAGGTCTAATGACACACACACCCACGACCACACACATTCTTTTAGCATGAACACTTCACAGCATGCTGCATTGATGGTTCCTCACTAAAATGTAATTAAGGGAGTGCTATTAAAGCCAAGACAGATTATCCTCAAGTGTAATACTACCTTTTGGTTTATTATTATCAATGCTAAATACACACTTTTTTGGGCTCCTAGATGGAACTGAAAGTCAGTTACAAAACCAAAACTTTTTTTCATCTTTCCTTTCCTCCCCCACTTTCCCCCGCTTAATTCTCTCCTTTTAATCTTCCCTGCATTGCTCTTATCTGATCTGCCTTCATTAACAGAGCATCCTCGTTAGGGTTCCTCGAAACGATAATCTCGTTGACAACAATCAAAGTGGGCCCGGGCTCTGAGCCGACCTCTGCACAATGAGCAGAGAACAAAAGTTGTTTCTTTTTTAACTCTTTTCATTTTGACGTCCTTTGTGTGTTTCATTTCTTTTCATTTTCTTTATACTTTACATTTCAGACCTTTAGCTGATTCTTTTCCTCAGAGTCCTGTACGAGCCTCCATGTTGGGGATCAATGACCTGCCAAAACCTCTAATCATTAACACTGTTGCTGAAACCATAAACCCACCCCATAATTACTTGTTACTGAAAATGTGGGCGGCATTACATCTTGGAAACAAGGTGAGAATGAAAAGGGAAAAAGAAGGTAATTTGAAAAAGAGTGTATGGAACACATGAGAGAGAATTTGATACAGCTTCTGTGTGTACCTTCATTACCATATTCAGCAAGGTTGTTTTTAGCCTTGATTCTTATCTTCAGTCATTAGCCTGGCTACATTTTACCAGTCCTTGGGAGCGACCTCCCTGTTTTCTCCTCTCCTTCCTTTTCTTTTATCTCTCTAGGAACAGGCAGAGACATTGCGCTGATGTTAAGACCTTCCATCATAAAGCTGATTGGTTATGGCGCTTGACAATGATTGGATTTTAATTGATTAGTTACAACCTAATTGGCTGATAGGCAGCAGCTTAATGAAAATGAGAAGACTTGAAGGCAACTTAGCCTCAGTCTTCATCTGTAGCACTGGAGGGGACCATCCATCCATCCATCCATTTTCTGCCACCTATCCGAGGCTGGGCTGGGGTGGCCCTCTCCCCAGCAACGTCTTTCAACTCAAGCCATGTGACATATATAATCTCTCCAGTGTGTTTTGGGCCTACCCCAGGGTCTCCTATCAGTTGGACCTGCCCAGAAAACCTTTCAGAGGGAGGCGCCCAGGAAGCATCCTGATCAGATACCCAAATCACCTCAACTGGCTCCTTTTGAAGTGAACACAGAGTGGTTCTACTCCGAGTTCCCTCCGGATGTCTGAGCCCCCTACAGAGGACACTTATTTTGGTCACTAGCCAAAGCTCATGACCCTAGGTGAGGGTTGAAATGTAGATCAGCTGGTAGATCTCTCACAGTCTGGTACAACCCCGGACACCGAACCAGTGTGCCTGTCGAGCTCACTCCCCATTTTACTCTCACTCATGAACGAGACCCCAATATTCGCTTGCAGCAGCAAGTCACTCCCAACCCTGAGGGAGCAATCCACCATTTTCCGTCAGGGAGCCTCTGATTTAGAGATTCATCAGCTCATCACTGAGCGGTCAGTGTGTGCAATTTGGTCAGAGGGGGCCTATGCATGGTGCTCCATGTGAAGTTTCCGAAATGATTGCTACATAGCTAACGTTAGTGTGATTCTTCTCTGATAAATCTAATCACAGACTTTAGCCGCACATTCGAAGAATGCATGCACAACAATGGTGATGTATCTGAGGCTGAAAAATGTTGCATTTGGGCCATTTCCAACGCTTAACTTGAAAAATGTCCCCGCATATTCTTCCTTTTTTCTCTTATGACTAATTGGGGTGTTGCTCTGTGCATCAGTAGGAATATTCTTGACTGAGACATTTGTATTTTCAGCCTGAAAATTAAATCATCTCTCAGGCGCCTCATTCCCTTCAGCTAATTAGGGCAACATGCAACATATCACTAGCTTACAGCAACAGTAACGGTTGCCCGTTTTCTGCTTGCTTCTCACTGGGGTCAAGTTTGATAGAAGATTTAAGTTTTCTAATTTGCCCAAATCTGTCACTGTGGGCCGGGGATTTGATCCTCAAACACTGAGTAAAGACAATTGATGCTGTTTATTCTGCAGTCTGTCTGATAAATGAAGATCTGATCTCTTGGCAGTCATTAAAGAGATCGCTATGTGTGAGCACTGGGGGACATGGGGAGGGAAAAGAGCATTGGTGTCTGTGTAGCACAGCAGGAAACTTACAGCAAAGGGCACAGATTGCTCACAGCATGCACACTGGTCTGCTTCTGTGTGTGTTTGTGTGAGAGACAGAGAGAGAGAGTGTGTATGTGTGTATATCTATGATCTTTGCTCCACCAGAGGTTGTGTACAAACCTCTTGGTAAACCCTGTGTTGGCAACCAACACAGAGGAGGCAAACTTAAGGTCGCCGTTCAAACAGAAAGCATCATCCCTCAAGATTTCAACCGTGTTCACAATGATGCGGATACATTTGAAAACCATAATTTTTCTTCTCTTCATTTCATCCCTCCATCTATAGTAAGCTGGCCTTTTCCACTCTCAGAAAGTGAGGTTTTGGTAGATCCTCTCTAAAGTGAATACATTTGAAAATGCTGGTCTCACGATGTAGTGTGGACAGGGAAAAACCAATACTGTGAGATTGCCAACCTTTCAGACACAATGCCAATATACTGCACTTTACCACAACGCTAAGAAGCCTATTGTAAATGGCATTGTAGCTGGTCAGTCTTTCAACATTTTATAGTTGACCTGTTTTTTTCAATGATTCCCCTCATTTCATCCAATGCTACCATTCATATATATTTGAATATATATATTTCTGTGTTTTTCCATTGTTTTGGTGTTTCGGATGGCACCTTTTTTAGACAATGACCAAGAATTAACAAATGGAAAACTTTCTACATATCAATGGTGTTTTCAGATTGATCCACATTAGTGTCGATCAAAGTTGTGTAACCTTGAATCTCAACCTTACTTCTGGCTCTTCATCTGTCTTGTGACCTGTAATTTGCCCCAGATGCCTGTCACTGGGTCTGTATGTGTGCACAAAGCGGCCCAGTGCATTACAACCACGGACACAGAAAAGACTTGTAGCTGCATGTGTGTTCACTCTGCTCCCACGTCTGCTCCGGCGCAGCGCCGGTGCCGGCAGTAAATTTATGGTTCCACTATGTTCATCTTCCCCCATCCTCATCCCTCCTCCAGCTCTACTCTTTCCAGGGTACTTCTCTTTCTTTCCCTCTGAGGAGATTAGTGTCTCCTCTATGAAGTACAACTTGACCTTAACCCTCCCTCATTCTCTCCCACACTGCCTCTACCACTCCCCTCATCACCATTTGATGTAAATGCAAATTCTTCATCATCCTCTACTGATACAGTATCAGCTGCCCCTGACTGGGGAGGAAAAGATACTTTTTATGGAGCTGTTCTCCTTTCTGACAAGTCAAGTACCTCACAGGGGCTCTTTCAAACATCAGTTAAACATAATTTTATGTATGTACAACTGAGGTGAGTCTAGAAGTCGGTATGTATCTTGCTAGTTGGGTCTCAAAACACTAACCCAGCTTGCTTTTTACAAATTATACCAAAATAGTAATAGTTATTCTTTTTCTTTTTCATTTTCTTCATTTCTCTCTGTTTTTCATCCCCCTGCTCTACCCCACCCCACTCCCCCACCGCCTTTGTGGACAGCAGGCATTCAGTCTCTTATCAGTAGAATCAGCCAAGCACAGCCACTTTTGGGCCGCAGATAGGCAGGAATTGGCTGACAGTGTGGAACGGCTACTGAGAAAGAGAGAGATATTAAAGATGAGGAGGGGCGAGGAGGGGCGAGGAGGGGCGCAGGGGACGGGGGCAAGACAAATGACTAATCGCAAAAAAAACAAAAACAAGGGATGATGGTGTTTGTTTTCTTCATAGAAAAATACCTGGAGATAAGATGGAACTTTTTCTTGCAATCACAACATCGGGCGCAGTCTATCTTTTTGTGTAGCATAACATATCTCCCATGCCATCTTCAAAAACTGGCAAGCCAGCATTTCTGTGTGACTTTCAGACATCCTTGAGGCCCCAGCGTCTGACTAACTTTTCTGCCTTACAGTTTAGTACACATTTTGTTAAGTCTCCTACATATTAATTAAGGCTCAGCTCATTTAAAAGTAAAATCACATTGCAGCTAATCAGCCAGGAAGCTGATCATGCCCACCTGCCTTGCTTCCTCTCTTCCAAGGTAAATACAGTTGTATTTGACGAGGTTGCTTGATAGCTGGTGTTAGCAATGGAACCAAAAGTAAACAAAGCTTATAAAACACTGCACGTTCACACCATGAACGTTCAGTGAGAAGGATGTCAACAAAATGGAGGTTACCTATGCAAACCAACAGAAATTTCTCATCATGTTATTTCACTGAAACTCTTGTGGGTGTTTAGGGATTATGGGAGATTCAAATTGCAGCTAAAGTGTCTATATATCTAATGAAAGGGTAAATCAGTACAGGATAGAAAACTGCTGAAGAACTACTCAAACTGATACTTTCAAGGGTGTATCAGCCCCGTCAGGGTAGAATGGTTCAATTACACCAATTAGGTAATTGTTCGGCATCATCGTTCTAATTTTAAAGACAGTTCCTCTGAAGTACCTTTTAAAATATCTTATTCCACTCTGAGTTTCTGTCGCTGAATTGGTTTCACTGTTTTGCGGTAATAACTTGAGCAATAATAACATTATTTAAACTTTAAACCACAAAGTGTACCATTTATTAAAACAAATTGTTCCCTAACTAGTGATTAACTGATATTCAGGCTCCTTGGGGAATTGTAGTGCAGTGTGGATATTGCAGGGTCGATGCCTGCAGAATATTAGGTGGAGAACAATATGGATACACAGTCCTTAACAGGCAGTGAATAAACTCTATGTAACGCCTTAAAATGCAGAGGAAGAAATATATGTGGGGGACATAGTAGTGGTGGTGGGGTAATCTATGCATTTTAATGCATCTCATTAATAAGAAACAAGAGGCCTTGTATTATGGAAAGTGGTTCAAGAAGGGAAAAAAAGAAAGAAGAGGGGAGGAAGACGAGAGGAGTGAGGGGAAGATGTTGAGGTGTAATCAGACTATAATTAAACTACTCTCTCATCCACATTTTGGGGCGTGCACATGCACACAGATAGGACGGCTTACATGGTTATGCATGGGCACACTGTATAGACATAGATACTGCTGCTCTGTGAAACATTACAAACAGTAGATAAACTTAGATGTTCACATGCATTACACATACCGTAGTCTCTCTCGTACTCGCTTTACATGTCTGGCCTGCAGTTTCTTAGCCGTGTGATGCCTGCAGATCTAAGCCATGTTTTCATTTTGTTGACCTTGAAACGCACCTGCCTGTTCGTTTGGTATTTCCATGCCCTGCACACCTGGCATAGTGCAAGGGGTGGGAGGGCTGTCACAATTAAACGGGTGTTGCATTTAAATAAGGTAGTGGTGTTGGTATTGGGGTATGTTAAAGCTTTATAAATGAATATCTTTGGCATGAACGTTGACTGTAAAGTAATAGTTACTAGTGCTCTGAGAATCAACACTGGGCAGCTCTATGCAGCTTTCAACTACATATGGTTCAGTTTTTAATCAGCCAGACTGTGTGGTATTGTCCCAAGGAAAAAATGCAGAAATGCAAAGTAAAAAGACTGGCTGGATAAGACACAGTATCTTCCAAGCTAACGAGAGCCAGATATTATTCTCAGGAGTTGATGGACCAAGCCAGGGCTGAAAAAAATAGTGAATCCTGGCCTGAGGTTTGACAGGTGGAGATTTCCCATTTTTTTCTCCCAGCATTACATTATTAAACACCTGTCCATAAATTCCCCACAGCACTGTCTGTATGCTTATCCAAAGTTGCCAGGGTCACAACAACTGCATGCCTTATCTCCCTATTTCCAGCATGTCTTTCACAAGTTGCACCTAAAGTAATGTGCTTTCAAATTGCGGCAGACGCAAATCCCTATGAACAGTCAGGTAAACAGGGTTATTAGGGGAAGCAGTTGATTTACACATCCATGTCAACTTTGTCTCACAGTTGTAGAATTCGGGACATCACGGACTTGGATGAATGAATCAAACAAATCAAATTGAATGCCAACGTATTACTCACCTCTAGCTATAGGGCACTTGATCCAACATCACATTGCAGTTGTTTATACACTTCAGCAAACTATGGCTGAGGCTGCAATAGCTAAATACTAACATCAGCATGCTAACATATGCACAATGACAATATTTAATACGCTGCCATCTAGCACGTCTGTTTACTACGTTCACAGACAGACTGACATTACTATTCCTAATTTCGAACAAATATGGCTAAAATCAATAGTTGGAAAAGATGGAGTCTCTCCATTGAAAAACTGTCAGAAAGTAATGACTGGTGCCAATCCTTAACTCTCACTTTATATATATTTCTCCTAATTTTCAGATACAAAACTGACTAAACATAGTCACCGCCCCGTGTTCGCTTTGCACATGGCTCTTATCATCTGCATTTTGCGTCATGCACCACCGGTTCACTAAAACAGGGTCCGCTGTCTCCCGCTCATTGACTGCTGCTGGCTCAAATGTTGCATTAGCATAATCTAGCAGGGGGAATGTGTGAGTCATGGGGGAAAAGATTATCATCTGAAAGGTTACCCAGATTTCCAGTGACACACACACACACACACATGCCCACAAACACACCAGCACCGAAAAGAAGATAGCAAAGATAGTGTAAATGATAGGAAAAATGAGTACAGGTGTATGACTAATGGGTGAGATTTTTATCGGATGGTATCATTTTGCAGGTCTTGTGGCCTCAACCGCCATAATAAGATTAGTGTGAACAATTAATGAACAACAGTTATGAGGAATTGATTGGATTATATAGTTCGCCTTTTCCCTGCTTCCATTGCTGCGATCCCTTACTTATGACTGACTTCCTGCAAACACGACCTCCAAAACCCACCCTCAGGGTGGTCGTCCAAGCATGATTGACAGGAGCTCGACACTGCACACCGAACAGACTCAATCGTGTACATGTAAAATGCATATATGCTGACATTGTGGACAGCTTGCACATGCTACACGGTGAGCCCGTTTTGGCACTGGACCAACTGAACAGCCGAGCTCTCTCTTGAGTGTGATTGCTTCATAGAATTACAAGTAGTCAAAAGCAGAGGTCTGAATTCAGTGGACAGTTGACTTGGATCAATTTACAACAAGCAGGAGAACCTTGAAGAAAGAGCTGCAGCAGGCATCAATTGAAGAAAAAAAAAAGCCCTCCGTCTGGCCTTCCCGGCCAAGTTTAGTAAACATGTGAGGACACCAGAAAAAGATTAGCTTGTATCGAGAAATAGAAGAACCTCCCTCCTTTTCTCCTATTCACCTCCCTCTCTCTCTCGATCGGACAGGTTCAGCTGCAGCGAGGAGCCATGAAAAATAGATGAGTGTGTTTCTCTCTCTTCTTTCTTTTCCCTTCTCACATCCCTCCTTTCTCCCTCACTGCAGTCTGATCATGCGTGGCTGTAATATATTTATTTTGCCAGTAACAAGAATGAAGGAAAGAGTTTTTTTTTTGTTGTTATTTTGTTATCTCTTCGCTGGAGAATAGATGGATAGAATGAGCAGAAACAAAACCCCCCCAAAAATGTCATCACTGCTGCTCACAAAACCGTGAGTGGGCAACCAAAGTAGAGGGATGGTCAATGAAGCCTTGGGCATTTTATCATCTGTATCAGGTACACCCCCCCCCCCCCCCCCCCCAAAAAAAAAAAGAAAAAGACACACACACACACACACACACACACACACACACACACACAGCCAACACATCAGCCACCAGTGCCACCTTACAATCTCTCACACCTTGCTTCAGCACTTGTGAATTGGTTGATTCGATATTTGGATTTGCATGTCCTCTCGAAGCCCCACAATCTGTGTGACTGTGTATGTGTGTGTGTGTGTGTGTGTGTGTGTGTGTGTGTGTGTTTGTGAGAGAGAGAGAGGGATGGCTTCTGCACTGCCTGAATGTGGCAAGTGTGAACAGTGGAGGAGACAGAAGGAAGATTGACCTTTCTCTAATCAACTCCGCGTGTGTTTGTGTGTGCATTTGATATGAGTAGATGCACCGCTACACAATCCTGATGAGCCTGTGCAGCTCGCCTCTAACCATGAGCACATTAGCTGATATTTATCCAGTTTTACAGATGAGGAGTGCTGAGGTGGAATCGCCGACTGGCTGACTTTGATCATCGTATTCACATTAACCTGAATGACCTGAACTGACTACAGATCAGCGCTCCAGCTCGAAGATGATTGATGAATACCAACCACTGAATGCAGGCTCAGTAAATTACTATGCTGACTTTGGGTAACTCTCTATCAGTAGCCAATAAAGTGCAATCCCCTTTGTTATTTACACCTGCAAGAGCTGTGGTGCGATTCAGGCCAGAGAAAAAAAAACAGATGCAGGGAAAGACTGTTATAATTTCCATTTTATTTTAATGCCCTGTTACTAATCTTAACTGGGCTTTTCCTGCACCTTACCCCCTCTGCAACCTGCTGTTACTCCCCCTTGTCTCCCCCTTCTCCTCTGAAATTGCTTCAGCCCTGTATTCCTTTTGATGCTAAGAGGCCTTTGAACTGCAGCCAGCATCTTTTACGCTGCGCTCGGTGGCGAGTCTGCGAGCAACTCAAATATTCATAGGGACCAGACCTCACCTAGAATACTGATGGACGCTGCTCTGCACTCTGTGGACGGGGGAGCAGATGTGTCAAGCTGGGCCAGACCTGGGCCAGGGATGCAGTATGTGATCTGTGTTATGGCACTGGCTGTAAAAATTGGTTACAGAGCAGCCAGCAGCAGCAGTGAATGTCATTTCATTGCAGTACGTGACGGATACTACTGCAGAGCGCAAGGACTTTCTTTTATTTCCTCGAAGGTCATCAGTGTGGGTTTTCCTGCTCTCTCTCTCTGGTTACAGGGGTGACTGTAAACATTGTTATGGGGGTCGCCCAGAGGTTTGTGTTGAAGTTCATGGTTAGGTCACAGCAGTGACAATAAGACTGTCATGCAATGATGCATGCAGTTTCCCTAACATGTTGAAATGATGCTGGCTAAGAGTCTTGTGCGCTCTGCAGCAAGAATTTGGCTGTTTGAAGAAGCTTAATCATTCCCGCAAAACGTTCATCTTCCTCAGTAGCCATGACACTAGCAAATGACCAGCGTCAGGTGGCATCCCTACTAAACCAAAGCCTTGTTCTACGCTTGGCTGGGCTCCATTATGCAGACTCTGGCTCTAGATTAAAGCCATTTTTCATAACCAAATATCATTTGGGCTGATTATAACACAATAGGTTTCTTTTCCCCCGTGGTATTCAGTTCAATTTATCACACACTTGACAACACAGGCATTCTACAGTTGATTACCAGATAGTAGCTATTGTAAGTAATACATATGTTCTCAGCTCTCCGTCAACCAAGTCTTGAAGCCGGCATAGTGCTATTCCACACCATCAGATCCAGACTCTCAGCTCTGACATTTTCCATTGATTGTGAATGATGAAGAGAGGGGGAGTTTGACTCTTTCAGTTTTACCTCTTTATGTGTGTGTGGGTGGGTGGGTGGGGGGGTTCTTACCTAAAGTTATTTATGATTCATCCTTTCTTCTATGTTTTGTACCACTGAGTGGCACTGAATAGTTTTAGGATTTCATTGGCAGCAAATGAATAGTGGTTGTCAAATTATAAAACATTTAAGCTGTTCAAAGTGGCAGTAAAAAAAACATTTCAATAATCATAGCTATTTCAATTAAATGACTCCTTGTCTCTCTGTTGAAAATAGCTCCCTAAAGCGTTGGGATGTAATTGCCTTTGTTGACCTGTCATCGCCTCTGCAAAAAATTTGAACCAGGTTGAGATGGGTGTAACCCAAAGCGAAGCCATTCAAAACGCCACTTGGATTGGAGCTAGGAGGGCTGTAATGGGATTGCAGAGTTCACACTTTATTGCAGGCAATTATTTTTGTATAATCTTGGAGTTGTGAATAGCAAAGAATGACTTTGAATCTCAGACAAATAGCTCAAAAGCACATTGGGTCAAACAGTGTGACAGAATTATACTCAGAATGAGTTGCAGTTTTAAAGTTTTATTGGTCTGTTTTTTTCAATTATATGTTCCACAATTGATTCTATTGATTTTTTGACACCAATCAACAGAAAAAGACTCTTTTATATCAAAGTGAAAACAAATCTTCACAAATTCAGAACACATTAGAAGATGATCAGTTCACTTGGGATGATCCAAACAAATATGTGACATATGTGAATCTTTTGAAAATTATCAGTCATTTGAGGGAGACAATACATTTACGGGGCGGTAAATATCTCTGTGCTGTAAGGTCAATCACAAGCAGGCTGTTCTCAAGAACAGAGAGAGAAAAGAGAAAGAGAAAATAAATATGTTGTTTTTCTATAACCATACTGATGGATTATGTTATTCTCTCAAAGGCTGACAGCCCCACTCATTTCTATTTTTTGTGTGTCTGTCTGTCTGCCCCACCCACCCAGCTGGTATGTAGCAGTGGGTCAGAGACGATTGGCCTCTTAACCAGCCGCCAACTGGTCATGAGGGACAAAGAGCAACATGCCATATGTGGGACTATTCACAGAGCGCAATTTAAGTAGCATTTAAGCCTCTGTGCTTTCACTCACTAAACCCACCATATCCACAGCACAGCCTCTCTCTGACTGAATACTGAAAAAGCATGATGAGAGTGCAGACTGCTGCTACTCATGCTGTCTGTTTAAATCTCTGAAACGTTCTAGATGTATAAGGATTAGGTCTTCATAATAATATTTTATTTATTTTCTCACCATAGCTACAGTACATTAATGTTGTTTATCTTTATGGTGTTTTATTACACTTTTGGCCATCATATTTACCGGTAATAACAGCAATGAGCTCATTGTGTTAACTGATGAGAGCTTGGAACGGAGCAACATTGGTAGAAAGAAGTCAGACAAGAAACAAGAGCATCATACAAGTTTTAAATGAACTCCCAGGTTAGCCCAACTGTCCGTTATATAATACAGCTTAGAGACTGTCTTCTCAGTTCAACTTAGATGTACTGTGCTTAACGTGCACACACAGTTTTCCTGTGCAATGAGGAATTATTCTGGTTCTCTCACTTTCAGTTTAACTTCTGTGAGGGAAATTCTTGTTATAATGATGTGTTTTCCAATAAGATCACATTTTTGCTAAAATGATTATATGTGTTTTTAATATTTATCCACCATGATATTACAAAATATAGGTTGTTGTGGAACTAAAGACAGGAAAACTCATCATAAAAGACTCCTGTCAGAGTGTCCTGAAAGAAATTGATGCACATAGTTCTGTAAACAAAGAATATAATTGCTTTATGTATTTTCACATGGTTCGGAGAAAGTAATCGCCAGACAGTGGACTGTGTGGGGAGTTAGGGATAAGGTGCAGGTGCCGAACCTTTTAAAACACAGAAAGGCATGATAAGAGAAGAATATCAAGAAAAGATAAAGACAAGGTCAAAATGAATTTTGTTGAGTATGATCATGTGAATCCTGTTGATTGTGATAGTTAATGTTGTGTGTGTGTGTGTGTGTGTGCGTGTGTGTGTGTGTGTGTGTGTGTGTGCGTGTGTGTGTGATTCTCAAAGTATAAGAACTGATGAGAGACTGCCTATCTTCAGTCATATCTGTGCAACTGATGATGGCTTTTGCTTGCAAGCATTGAAGCATTGATCTGCTGAGGATTGAATATTGTGTAATTTGGTATTTAATTATAGATTTAATATTTAATTCATTTTAATCAGAAAATAAAATAAATAGCTGAACAAATCTAGGATTTCATCAATTGAGCTTTCAAAAATCCAACTTTAATACAATTTTAAATATTAAACCACTTCAATATTGTCCAAAATTAATTTGAACAGTCAGATAGAACTTGGAACAGCCAGTCCAAGGATGAGTGTAACTGAAATAAGTAAGTAACTAATTAAGTGAGTAACTAAGTCACTGGCAAATAAGTAATGCTATTGTGACAATTACTTCCTAGGCTGCACACCTGCCTGTTAAGGACTTTGAAGTGCACTAACATGTACGAAAGATTTGACTGACTGAGATTATTTATGAGGGTGTGTGCGACGGAGAATGTGTTCATTGAATGTACTTTTGCATCATCTGAATGGATGCATGTATTGTATACATCCATGGTATGTATTTTTTACATGTGTATATTTACTGTATTAATGTGTCGGTGCGTTTGCACGTCTGGCCTCATAGCTCCCAGAAAACCACTGTTCCCCAGAGAGATGGCATCAGACAGCCAATGAATGAACCCACCAAGGTTGTTTCCACTTCATTGCTGCATTCCTCTTTTGAAACCATCACTTTCATCTTAATGGCTGAATGTGCCGAAAACTGGTGGCAGTTTTAAATAGAGTTTATACATATCCTTGTCTGTGTGTGTCCCTGTGTGGGTGCTTTCTCCATTTGTGTTTGTGTCAGTTGTGAGGAAGATTGTTGCTCCACTGGCTGCTGATGAGGCTTTATGTTTCAAGTCAAGGCTACCAACACAGTGCAGAGCAACAATAGGAGCTCAAATCACTTCCCTCATACATACTGCGGACTCTCCCATCACTCACCAGCCATCGCTGATCCATTTCTGGCTACTGGCTATTTGGCTTTGTATCTACCAGCTCCACTGGTAAAATAACAGATCTCAAGGCTAAATAAGACAAAACAGGGGGGCAGAGTGATAATGTGGCTGCACTCAGCTAACATGCTTTTGCCTCAGTGCTGTGAAATGGTGGAAGCTTGTTTTACATTGTATTACAAGGCAGGTGCCTTTTTAGAGCGCCTGTAGTACAATACGCCACAAACACATGCCGGGCTTAATCCATTGAACCCCCGTGTGTTTTCCACCTGAATTAATTTCCTGCACAAAACAACAAAGCGCAACTTTCTGAGCAAATTATGTGCAATAAACAATGTGTTTTTCTCTCCCTCGCTGTTATTCTCTTCAGTACAATGGAAATAAAAATTAGCCACTTGAACTTTGTCCGGGTTAAAAAGAGGTTGAGAGGATATTGTAATGCTTTTTTTCTCTATAAATACCTGATTGCTTTAGCACTTGTACAAGTGCCACACACAGTAGGTTGGACCCACGGTGCAGATGTAGACCATAATATGAAGGGTGCTGGTCAGTGGGAGGAATGGCACAATAATTGTTTGTCAGAGTTTGCTCTGCAGTGTATAAGTGGGGCCTGTGTGTGCTGGATGTCTGCTCTTGTGTTTATTAGCTGTGACCAGCAGCTCTATAGGTCTATAGGTTGGTTGGTTGGTTGGTCAGTCCACAATAATGTCCACACCCTTTGGTGGTTTATGAGTTTGTGGGTGGGTGTGTGTGTGTGTGTGTGTGTGTGTGTGTGTGTGTGTGAATGCGAGCACGCGCAGATGCTTTTCAATCCAGAGAGACTAAATCACCAGAGACTTAAAGATTGTCCAACTGCTTTATTCTGAGAATGATAATAAAGTATGTAGTGTTTGACAGTTAGACCAGATCAGTATAACATGGAAATATATATGTTAGTGATAGCGACGTATGATATGAAGGAGTCTAGACACTTGTGGTGATGTGGATGGAGAAATAAAGGAATGTTTAAACTGGATGGATGAGAGCAGGCTTCTGATGAGCACGGTGGGCGGACCTTTGGAACTGAATATGAAGGGAGCCGGAGGAAGGACTCTATGGAGCTGGCTGTGACGAGGACTGGAGGTTTAAACTTTGACCGCTATGAGATGATTGGCTCATGGGGTACATGGCTAGGATACGATTGGTTGTGTGAGAGTGGAAATGCCGCCAATCAGCTGATGAGATTGAAGCAGGAAGAGAGAAAGGGGGTAAAAAATAATGAGTCTTCCTGGTTGAACTTCCGCTATAGCTTCATTGGTGGACGTGGTCGCAGCTATTGCAAATTTTGCACTTGTTTAAGTGTTTTATTGTTTTTTACCAGAACTGAAATCTACGTCCAGAAATATTCCAAATATATTGAAGTACTGCTGCACCTTGCACGAGACCTCTGGTTTCACCGTCATTTTACCGCTTAAAACATACACACAAGAAGCATGAAGAGATCCACTGGCATACACACAAGTGTTCCTGTGCCCTCATGTGTATCTCCTTGATCAGTCTCCTGGGTGGTGATAACTCTCCTGCTGTCTTCATCTCCTTCTGATAGGAAAGTAGCTTCTGTATGTCAGACATGTCCCAGGCAGAACCACCTGCCAAGCCCGACTGGCTGCTGCTCCAGTTTATGTGTGAGAGAGACAGTGTGCATTTCATGCGTGTGATCGGGCACATATTCCTCAGCTACGGTGGGGGTTAAGGCGCGTTCGAAGCACCTTTCCCTTTCATGTACATCGCTGCCTTGCAGGCCTTTCTGCTCTCACGGTTCACAGTCAGGGCTTCATGGTCATGCACAGCTCCTCAGGTTCAACTGTTGGAAAAAAAAAAACAGGAGAGGTAAAGCACAAGGTTTGGGTGTAAAGATTCAGCACAGTATGATTTAGGATTAAAAGGCACCATGAGTATACACTCAACGCTCACACAGGGTAATGTTTTTATTAATCAACTGTGTTTTTCCATGTAAATTTACCAGGAGTCCAGGTGCTTTTACTACGTCAATTTTCAGTTATTTAGCATTGTCCTTTGCTGCTCTTTCATTATTGATGACCATGAGGCACAATTAATGAGCCAATAATCTACAAAATATAAAGGAATGGTTTTCTATGCTAGTGAAGGGCAGAACATTGGCTCTGCAGGCTACTGCATCAGCTATGTGTACAGTAAGTTCAAACAGTTCAGTTAAAATGCAGTGTAGGGGCTAAGAAAAAAGTGGATAAAATGCCTCAAGTGATGTCACTTCGGTTGGGGCTTAAGTTTGCAAATGAAAACAACCTGGAGGTGTGGAGTTGAAAGAAAGTGAGTTTACCAGACCTCTGCAGTCCTTTCCTGATATCACACACAGTTTTTAAACTTCAGTCTGACATTGCATCCACCCAACCAATTGTGGTGGTGGAGGGGGATTTGATTTTCACTAACCAATCACTAGAGACCAATGTATCCGCCTGACTCTTGGGTCAGCTTGGGTCCACACCCTTACCACGCTGGTGTATGCCAGTGGTGCACCAAGCAGGAGGAGTCTGCGCACCATTTTACATTTATCATAGCCGGTGATAGGCCCTATCTGCCGCTAAATTTATGTCACCACAACCACATGGCTCATACAAACAAACAAGTCATGGGTGATTGATAAAACGCTGGCTTATCAATGGCATTGGCTGACAGATTATACTCTATTTAAACTGTTTTCCTGGCCCATTCCCATTTTTCTTTGGGCCCTCTGCAGTCTACTAAGTAGTTAGATTGAATAGGTTTAAGCTGTAAATTGTCAGCTGATAATTCCAAGTTTTCAGAATAGAAACAGGAACCTGTTCCTATTTAAATCTGCACAGATTTTGATGCTAAACTGACAATTTCTTTTACTCAGGACTAATGACTTGACTATTGACTATTCTTATTTAACTGTTGCTCTGAGGTATCTTTGTTTTTTTCTGCCCTTTCTATTGTCATTCTGGAACCATTGTACAGCGTTTTATTCTCCATGTATTTGCAAAGAGATCTTTTACAACATAAAAGCATTCAAAAACATCAAAACATATAGAGCAGTCCTCTCAGCCATCTGACTGTGCTTACAATAAGTTGGCGCAACAGGCAGCAGGTGTTTAATACTAATAACCAATATTGTTATAATTTCATTAAATGACCTGCAGATAAATTAAAAATACCTTCACAATAAGCTAGTTCAGTTGGGTTTATTCAAATTTTTGGAGTGACAGTGGATGGTGGGAAACTGTCTGATATACTCAAAGATGTTAGACTTATTCAATGATCTCTCAGGGACACTTGGAGGGTGCCTCTGTCCTTGTTATCACTTAGCAGCTGACCAACAGAACAGTTTCCCCCAGAAGTTGCTCTGTTTCATACATGTCACCGCTGACAAAGGTGTAACACCAGAACAGATGGACTCCCCCTGCATGTTTTGGCGCGTCCCACAAATCCCACCATCGTTATGCTTGAGCTTCTTCCCTCCTGTAACCTCATGGTTCTCCTCACTAGCTTTGTTTTCTCTGCTCTCCACTGAATTCTCTATTTTGGGAAATAAAAGCATTCCGGGAAGGAGGAGAAATTACAAATTTGAGTTTGCTCTCTCATTCCTTCCCTCCAGGATGTGGTGAGATGAATCTGCGTTGTGTGTGTGTGCGTGTGCATGCATGTGTGTGCTGAGTCCCAGTAGGGATACTCTCTTCCTCTCATCACACCCCCTTTCCCACTTGCCTTTCGATTTTTAGAGTGATATGAGAAAGATAGAGAGAGGCCAAATGGAAAGGACTGCCAGGAGGAATCATGAACACGCTCTTAGGAGCACCAGGGACTAAGTGCTGTGGAGAACTATGTGTGTGGTGGGGAGAAAGAGCGCACGTATCCATGGTATATAGGCATTTAAGATGAAAAGAGCGACTGACCAGATGAAAGTGGTGTTTTTGATTGGATGTATTTGAGTGATGAAAGGATATGGTGAAGAAATTGAAAGTAAAAAAAAAAAAAAATTAAATAAATGTAGCGATCAATAGGAAAAAAAGGAAAGTCGACTAAATCTATATAAGAACAGACACGAGGACAAATTGTTCCCAAGGTCATACTGCTGTAGGTGAGAAGTGCCTGTAAAGCGGTGCTTCCTGTCATCACACTCACACACACACACACACACACACACACACACACACACACACACACACAGCCACATACACATTTCTTTAACCAGATTACTGTGCATAGAGCACCTCATGTTCCATAAGACGGTGGCCTTCACTTCAAAAGCCCAACCATTCTAAAGGGATTACACCGCAGATACTTTTATTTGCTCAATGTGTTTTCAGCCCCCTGTTTCTCAGCTGGCCTGAGGCACCGCATAAACTGGCCAGAACAAAATTCTGCGGAGATCAAAAAGACCTGAGAACTTGTCTCTCACGCTGACTCCTTGTTCACCAACACACACACACACACACACACACACACACACACCCACACATACACACACACACACACACACACACACACACATACAGCTCACACTTGCACAGAAGAGGCTCTTACTGAGCTGGAAGAGAGAGTAGAAGTGATTTGAATCAGCAGGAGTGTTTAACTGTGGCCATGTTATAACCAGGATTTTCAACATCTTTAACTCTCTCTCCCTATGTGCGTTTCCATCCACTTGTTTTAATGCGCAATTTCTGCATATAAAAACAAGACAAGAAATTTGAAAAAAGTTTTTTTTAAAAAACCCTGAAATACTGCAGTAAGTTTTTGCACTTGACTGAGCTGAAAAAGTTCAAAACATTCCCATCATGCTGCTACTCAGTGTTGCATTCCTCCACTCCACCAGAAATACCCCAACCTAAATGATAAAACGTAAAGTATTAAACATAACTCATCTTGGATCAGCCTGGCTAACTCCACACTAGATTTGGGAAGACACGATGGGTTGAAAAGTATAAGGCTCAGTTCAAACCCCCCCCCATGCACATACAGTCTTGTGTGTAGGGAAAAAAAGGAGTGAATGAGTCGGAAAGATACATTTTTCCTTTAACTGTAATTAGAATCACACATTGTGAACCAGCACCGTGTATGTGTAGCTGTCTGTCTCATTATGTTTGTCAAAGGCCTTGATTTAGTCCGACTGAACTGTTTTACTAATGGAACTACATACATATGCTCACTGATGCCTTTTTTTTCCCAGTTGGAAAAGCTGATGTCTATTGACATAACATGTCAGTCATTATTGATTGCATAATAGTAATTCCCCCACCCCCCATTAAATAGAAATCGTGCTAACATGAACACTATTGCACTAAATAGTTTAATAAAAAAGCCATTCTGCAACGAAATGCCACAGTTTCTCACAGACACTTGTGCCCAATTAGTATTAAAGTATTTAATCCTGTGACGTGCTATTTGTAATATTTAGCTGGTGAATTGTGAAGGTCAAATAACTTGGTTCTGAAAATAGTTAAACTGCACAAAATAGTTTCCAAACACTGGAATTTTACGGTAAATGAACCTTCATAGTCTTGACTGTTCTCATTATCTTTTTTCCACCATTATCCTGATGGCATAAAATAATGTTCGGTACATATTCACCATTTTGGATCCATGTGAATCCTGACCTCTGTCAGTTGTTTGCTGTGTAGGTGTATCTCTTGATATGCTCCCAGTGTGTGTGTGTTTCTGTGTGCGCGAGAAAAAAGCAGGAAGCTGTAAATGCCATATCTCAAATTGCACATACAATAATGGACCACGATAATGGCTCTCAAATGATGCACAGAGGGAACATTTGTGACTGTGAAGCCATTTGATAAAGAGGGGTCATGATAGCTGGGGGTAATGGCACCAAAAGTGCATTTTCAGCTCCTATACATCCACTCTTGGTCATTTGGATGGATGCTTTTAGTTTTTCTTTTTTTTTTTTAAATTTTTTTTTTTGGCTGCATACTTTAATGCATAACACACCTACGTCTCTCTCTCTCTGCTTTTCTCACTCTTCCCCCGGGGCGGGGGGGGGGGGGCGCAGAGTGACTGTGCAGTCAGCCTTTTCCCTATCTCTGCAGGTTAATAAGTCCCCATCTGAAAGTAGAGCAGCACATCCAGTAATGCCGCTGCACGGTCACTTAACGGCACAGAGGGAAACTCAGATTTGCTTAGTGCTCCCCTCTCCGTCTCAAGCTCCTCTTTGCTCCTGTATTCTGACTCCAGAGGGGGGTTTTGCTCTTCGGCCAAGGTGGATGGAAAACAAGCTCGCGATAAAAGCCTGACCTTTGTCTGGGCTCTATCATTTTGCTGCAGGGACAATGTTGAGGGGTAGAAAGGAGAGAAATGTCAAAACAAAAATGCCATTGTTCACTGAGGTGCAAATAAAGCCCGTCTTTGATATGTGTGGCAGCACTTGCCTCCTCTCAGTGCGAAACTATAAATGCGCCTTTATGAATTTTTCCTGCTTGCCTACGACCCTTTGGGCTTGACTATTTTTGTGTTTGTTTACTGTGGTCAGAGTGCTCGCTGGGTGGTTTAGCAGGGTGGTTTCTGCCCTCGCTGTTTTGGATCTGGCTCTGAGGCTGTGGGGCCCTGCTGCAAAACTGCTCTGCTCTCCAGCCAGCCACTGAACCTCACCCACCGCCCTGCCGAGAGCTAACCCACACACACACACACACACACCCACACACACACACACACACACACACACAGACCAGGCGCTAGGATCGTGGCCAGAATGCACAAAATGCCATGAGCCACAAAAGCACCACGTCACGTACACAGACATGCACAGGCTTACGTGCTACATTTTACACACCTACACACACACACACACCTAGGGCAACGCGGGGCAGCCTCAACTGTTAGGTTATTCCACTCTCAGCCGACCTCAAAAAAAGCACTGTGTGATCCTGCTTTATCTCACCCCGCCAAGGGCTACGAAACAGCTCATAATCTCAAGAAACTAACTCCAAACATAACAGCCACAAAGGGCCAACCAGGGAGCAACAGGTGACTTATTCTCAGGCCAAGTCATGATTTTCAATTACATCCCAGAGGACGGGAGGTGTGCTTTTTTTTTTTTTGTTTAGATGGCGTGAAAGTGTGGAGTTAGTTTCCACTGCATGTCCTCAAGACATTGTTCTGAGAAGAGAAGACAGCAGAAGGAGCTCTGTATCGAGTGCAGCAGAGGTCAGGGTGTCACTGTCAGATATGGACTGTGGAGGGGGGCCTCTGTGTGACCCGGGTGTCTGGCAGGAAAACAGTTTCCTTTGTTGTATGCTCCGACTTGGTAATAAACTCACTTGTATTCCACCCAAGCACAGAAAGCCCTTCTCATATTTATTTGTTGAGCTTGGCAGCTGTTGTAGTTTGATCTCCGCTTTGGTTCCCTTGTTGTGTTTAACATTGCAAACATTGGTGTGATGGAAAAATAAGCTGAGATTCACTTCTCATCTGTTTTGAAGCTCCATTTGTTTTATTCATTATAATGTGATTCAAATGAAATAACCTAGCTGTCACTCAGCCTTTACTTCATTCAGAAATTGGTTTTCATTAAGGTTCATTTTATTTGAGACATTACTTTACTTTTTTGGCTTTCCCAGTCATATTATGTCATTTGGAGGGACTGAATTATGGGTAGGATCCAGTGTTTTTGGAGCTTGACCCATACTAGAGACTAAAAGTCAGGATATCTCTGCATCTGCTGCTGCGTCTCGTCAGTCCCCCTTCTCTATGGAAGTGCAGCACAAAATAAAAACACCTTTAATATCCATTGTGCCGTATAGATAAAGATTATCTTCCCCTCAGCTAATATATTTTATAAATTAGCAGACAAAATCAAAATTTCATGCACTGTGTAATGTCAGTTTTATTAGCTTGCAGACTACATGTGTTGCCCTTTAGTCTAACTGATCTCCAGACAAAACCAGTGTTAAGAACTTGAGGACAGAATGTATCTAGACGAGAAATCTACTTAGAAGCTTTTATATTTAATAAAGTCCTCTCCCGGCAGATGGTTCCTGTCAGCTTGCTCTGTGAAGCACAAAGCCAGTGCACTGAGTGCAAAGGAGATTAAAGTTTGCAAAGATCTCCAAGGTTCAAAGAAGACACGGATCATTGCGACGATGGAGTGGTGGAGGGGCAAGAATAAAATAGAGCTGCGACACGTCCCCCGACGTCGGCAGAGCTGGGATGTTTCTCCATAATTCGCTGTGGCCTCTTGATGGACATCTCTGAGCCTCTCCGAGCTGGCATGAGCTCCCAGCTTACTGTGCAGCTGTAATTGCCTGTTGGTCGCAGTAATGGCTAACTGTCCCTGCTACGTTTACTTTTCATTACGCTGATGTATATTCATCACAGCCCCTTTTGTTGACCTTATCAATCAGAGTTTAATTTCCTACAGAGATCTTTTTAATTACAACTGTTTCTCTTCCTCCCCTGTCCCCCTGGGGCCTGTTCTGATTGTGGCACTCGCCCATTAAGAGGTGGCCCCTGTCAGCGCAGTTGCGGTGGCACACCGTTGCCTGGTCAGAGATTAATCAGCCGTTACAGCGCCTCGGCCATGCTCAGAGCCTCAAGTCAAATCCACGACTGTCGGCTTAATTGGCAGTGAAACGGCGGAGGGAGTTCCGCTGACCGGCAGCCAGCAGTAAAGGGCAGCCCAGCTCCTGCCTTCACCTTTCAGCTGTCACACAACCTGATTATATTAGCCTGTACAGGTTTGATAACTGCATTCCTCAACCCCTGTAATTAAATTGATATGAAGAACAAAAATGATTCAGTGGCCTTTAACTCTACTCATTTGTGAAAAGACAAAATTACAAGGAAGTGCTTATTTTTGATTATATGAGTAATACATTTTATTAATTTATTTGATACATATCTAATTCACCAAAGCCAGAGAATAATGAAGAGCTGAAGGCAGAAAAATGTGGAATGAGTTGCTTTTCATTAAAAAAAATAAAGGAAAAGGTTAAAATAAGGTTACAGGCTTTCTGAGAGATATTATGTAAGTAAAAGGATTTTGTCTAGTCTAGTGCCTTGAAGACAGTCAACAGAATTCTCCTCACTGCTTTTCCCCTTATGTGACACAGTGGCAAAAGGTCATGGTATTTGAATCCCAGTTCAAGTCTAAACAAGCAAACACAACAATCTTGTATGAGCAGTTTCCTCTTCTTGTTAACACGCAAAACTGAAAATGGTGCATTTGATTGCTGCTCTGCCCTTAAAATGTAAAAAGCCCTTTCATCTCAGCTAGTCATGTTCAGCCAAGAAGCCACAAGGTTCAACCTCTCTCCATTCACAAAGAGAGGTTACTGCCTGCCATTTACTGAGGGCTTTTAGTAGCCAACAGAGGTGTTTGCTTTTAAAAATTGGGGTCACTTAGAGTGCAGCTCAGGCTTTTTCTTTTTCTTTTTTCTTTTTCCTTTCCCGGGTGTGTGTTTGTGCGTGTACTCACTGTTTTTTTTTTCTTTAAGCGCACCTCCTATTAGAGGCTGTCTGAAGCCTGAATGCTGAGTCGTAGACGAGCACCTCGCAGTTCAATCAAAATGTCAGAGGGACAAATCTTCTCATTGGCGTGTGTCATTGTTGGAGAAATCCAAAAAAAAAAAGAAAAAAATGTTTAGAAAGACAGCAACTCAGAGGAGTGTTTCTTTCCGATTCTACCTGCAGAGTGAAATGATGCAGACGAATTTGGCTGTGCAGGGTGTCATGCTCCAGTCATATCGATTAAGGGATTAACAGTGTTTAGTTTTGATTCGAGTTGCCATGGAGGAGTATGTAGCTAATCACTTAGTGTCAAGGCATTAGTGCTTGCAGCCGCGGGTTCGATCGTAGTAAGCGGCTGCAATGTTTCCCCTGGGAATCTCTGGAACTGATGGTCTGGCTCGTTCATTTCTCCACTCCCCCTCCCCCCCGCCTTCCCCTTCCACCCCTCTCCAACCTCTGATAGCCTGCATTGTTGGCGGGAAGAGATGAGCGTGTCCATCCATTTTGTGATATTGATTCACGGGCGTGTCTGAGGCTGTCAATACGTGGACCCCATTCTATTAAGACAGCGCCAGCGTTGGATTTCTTATCTGTGATTGGATGTGCTGCGTGGCTCTGGGGGTGGGGCTGACATGTAAGTGTCACCCCCATTAAGACACTGCGGCGATTACTGGGGGTGGACGCTCCGTTAATGCCATCATCAGTCCTGGTGAAAAACCATTCCATCCCACACCCGCAGAGAAAGTGGCAAGGGTTTGAAACGTCATTAACCCGCCACGGCAGCTGGGCCAGGCCGACTGATGGAAGGATGCACTCGATCTTGTGTCACGGTGATATCACAAAGGTCACCAGCGGGGAGACGTCATAGCACTGGATTGTGATGTTTTGTCGTCTGCCACTGTCGTTGCCACTGTGTTGTGTGTCTTGTGACAGGAGAAAGCCTCTGTTTTCCCTGCTGTGTCCTAGCGTTGCAGCTGGATCAATCTGTGCTCTCCCAACAGAACCTTTTGGCAATGCTGATAACGAAACATTTAGGTCAGCCTGACACTGCTAAGTAGTCACGGTGAGTGGCACAAACCGCAGCATCACGGATTTAAAGGTCAATAGGGCGCCTAAGCTGTAAAAGGACTGAATATGAAGTTGAGGACGAGCCCCTTCAATTCTCCAGACTCCTCATTAGCTGTCACGCATTGTGGTCAAATAGTGTTATACCCTGTATTACACATTTATTGGGGTTATGCACTTGTCCCAAGTTGGAGCAGGAGATTAGCTTTTTTCATCCGCTTTTAAATTCCTCACTTTCTATTTTTTTCTCTTATGACAACACACTTGCAGTGTCCTGCTGAGTGATTTATGTAGAAATGTGGCTGTTTAATTCCAGAGCGAACTCTGACATGAATATCAGTGTGCTACTAGTTCTGTACCTGTATCACATGTTCCAAAAAATACAGGTTTCTCTCTTAGCCGTAGCTTTGGCAGCGACGGGGCGACGCATACAAATCATGTTTCCCTTTTGTAATTCCTGCACAGTAGCGTCAGCAAGCTATTCATTCCCGAAATGACATGGTTTGGCATTTAAAGTTGAAATCCAGTATCATTTTACCCCTCACTGTTGTAGAAAACTCATGCATATTTATCACGTCCTAATAGACTAATGTGTTGCCATCTCCCTCCCCCTGTAAATGATCTCCTGTGAGTGTATCAGGGCCGCTAGCCATGTTTTATGGGCTGACACTCATGAACATGCATCCCCGTAGTGTTAGCATGTTTCCCCCAGGTCTCACTAGGTTACCCAGAGTCCTCAAAAACATAATTACACAACTCGTGCTGAAGTTTGGTCCTTTATCTAAAGCCCAGTTCAGACCAAAGATACACGACAAGACGAGTTGAAAACTTGTAATACGCCAGTCTGCAATGTTCTGAATCCTGCCAGTTACACCAACGTGACCGGACGAGACGGTGTATCGTCTCCATAGAAACGGCTTTCTGCACATCCATTCTAACTGCTGGCTTTTCAGGCTTTTTTTGATGTAGCGATATGTTGTGTCTTACAATATGAAGGATTTTTCTAAAGTGTTACAGATGCATTTGCTGTGTTGGCGAAACGGTGACAAACATATATGCATAATTTGGAGTCTTTCCACCGAACTATACTATGTGAGCTGATTGGCTGTTGAAACAGATGACGTGCCTTACGTTCTAAATCCACCTACTGGCGACGCCATCAGCTGGCTTCAGATGAACTGAGACGGGCCAGTTCAAATTGCCGCAACTTTTCCCTGCACCTTTCTAAAACGGTTTCATCTCGTGGTGAATCTTTGGTCTGAACTGGTTGTTACTTGCAGACTCACAAGTATTTTGATAAAGTTACACTATTTTGTGTTTTTATACCAACTGCCAAAAGTCAGGTGTTTTCCAGGCAAAAAAGGACATAAGAAGTTGGCTTGCATGTTTTTAAGAGCAGTGGTTCCCAATCTTTTTTGTCCGATGTAACCCCATATTGCTATCAGATGAACTCTGGTACCCTGTCATGAACACAACCCGTCCTGTATCATTCTGCTTTTACTTTAACTTCAACTCTTTTACTTCTCGGCAAGCTTGCTAACTAGTTTTCATGCACTCTCAGTGGCAAAACATAATGTGTTACAACTGACTCAGGTTGGTGGTGGTTTTGTAGTAGTCTAGGCAGTCAGCCCAGATCCGATCACAGCTGACATTGGGCAAGAGGCGGGGTCCTCCCTGGACCGGACACCAGTCAATCACAGGGCTGACACATACAGACGGACAAGCATTCACCCTCACATTCACACCTATGGGCAAATTAGATTCACCCATTAACCTAACCTGCATGTCTTTGGACTGTGGGTGCTGAACAAATATGTCAGTAAATATATATTTAATCAAATCACAATTTATTCCATAAAACTTGCCATGTACCCTGGCGATTGCAGAAGTACCACCTGGGGCACAGGCACCCCTGGTTAGGAATCTTTGTGTCTGTGTGATACAGTGCTATTTAATTAGTTTTTAAGTGCCATGAAAACAAATAATCACATCATTACTGTATGCAAGTGAGAAAAATTAAATTCAATGAAGTTTCACAACAGCAACAAAGTCTTCTTTGTGTACTCACATTAGAGAGTATTTGTCTGCCTGGTTTGTTTGGAAAGTACACATTTTAGCATTGCCAAGTAGCTTTTACTAACATCCAGGGAATAATTGAACTGGTCTGAAATGATTGCTTGATTAGCACTTAGAAAGTCCATTTTCTTTTCGTTGAATAGAGAGTAATTATTGCCTATGCACTTTATTCCCCATTATATTATGTTTTTTTTTTTTTGTTTTTTTTTTAAGTGATGTTTGTCAGGGGACCTCAAATTACAGCCTTGCTTTGTGTCATTTTCAATCCACCAATTTGAACTTAAAGTGGACACAATGTAATTTGTGGCTTTTTCTGGCCCCACTACAAAACACTAAAAAGGACTTGAGGGTTCCAGTTGTTTCCCTTTACCCTTTTTTTTCTCCTTCTTCTTTTGACTGTAAGATGGTAAACAAATGGCAAGTGGGTCGGCACAGTGCCGAACATAGCCCAGGGGGCCGCTACTCAATTATGGCCCTTAATCAGGCCCTCAGCACATGAACTTTGTTTTGACTTGGCCTTGGATACAGTTTCCTGCTGGCAGCACAGTGGTGGTCATTGATCAAGCATGCCACTGTGCTTTGAAACCTGCAGGGAATGTTTGAAGGAAGAAAAGAACAAGAGAGAGAAAAGGGGTAGAGGGGGAGATTAGCAAAATGAGAAAGTCTTGTACAAACTAAGGCTGGAGGAGCTTTCCTAGGAACAGAATAAAAATGTGCATGTGTTCTTGCTGCAGTACACTGTATTTGTCTGTGTGTGCCCCGTCAAAGTTAAATTGTTTATCTGTGGACAGGTTTTCTGGTGGAATGAAATTGAAGATGTATATCTCAGCATGTTAAGACTGACAGTTCTGTTGCACCTTGTAGCAGGAGTACTCACACTTTGCTTTCTGTCTCCACAGTGAATAAACACAAGCCGTGGATTGAGACGTCGTACCATGGGGTGATCACTGAAAACACTGACATCGTTCTGCTAGATCCTCCTCTGGTGGCCCTGGACAAAGACGCCCCCATCCCCTACGCAGGTACGGTACATTCCAACCTTAATGGCTGTCAACTGGAGGATGATCATAGCAAAAGCGGGGAAGGCGGGCTCCCTCAGACCAAATGGAGGCAGTCAACGACGACTCAGGTGTTAATCCGCACAGGGAAGCATAGCTGCAGGATATACTTATACTAAGGATATAAACCATATAAAGCAGTCATGTGATATCACTGTGAAGGGGCTTAAATTGGCTTCATGTACTCTAACTGCTGCATCACAGCTTTTTTTTTCTCAGTGGTAACCCTGCTCTGTGCTGCAACCATTTAATCCAATAATTCCCAGTGAGACACATCACATTCAGGACTCATATTTCATATTTATTGAGAGTGGAAAGTGGCCCAAATAAGCCCCATGATGGCTGAGGACACTGAGCAAGAAAACGAGTCAAACCGGATTAGATTCTTCCCACTTTGTGACCATTCCAGCTCGTCTGAAGGGTGCCAGCTCTTGTGGGAGGACGTTAGCTGGAAGCTGTTGGCGAGCCCAGCCAGCCTATCTCCCGCCAGGGTGCTAATGTGGCCAAGGTCTTAGCATGTGGCCGCCGCGCGGGGTTGGAGCCCACTCACCGAGGCCCTCAAGCTGGGCTGGCTGGATGAATGGAGAGGGACTGTGTATGTGTGCGAGCGTGCATGTGTGTATGCTTTCTGAGACTTTTTTTTTTTTTTTTTTTTCATTGTTTGCTACTGTGGGTGTATGTGTGGATGCTGTGGCATGGCCTGAGGGGACTCACTGTAATGGCCACCCTACAGGGAGAAAGAAAGAAAATGATGAGACAGTGGGGAGGGAAGCTGGCTGACCAGCATATGTCCTCTGGCTCTTGATGGACTGACAGCCACACACTGACAAAGTACAAACACATGCACACACACACACAGCAGGCAGAGCACATGGGCATTCCTGATTTCAGAAGTGAGGGTACTGAGAGGGGTTTCTCGCTAAATTATTAATAAACAGAAACATTAAGATCACCAGTCTTACAGCAGTCTCCCTCTCGTTTCCCTGCTATTTCTATCAGTTCTCATTTCTCCCTCTCCCACTCTCTTGTTTCCTCTCATCTACACCTTTAAGCTAACCCAACAGTCACCCTCCTTTCTCTCCCTCTTAAAACACAGGTGTCCAACCAGGCAGACACAGTTCAGGGCCGACACAGTTATCTTGTAATCCTTCCTTCCTCCACCGAATTGCTGGGGCGGAGTGGCAGGGCAGTGCACAGGTAGCGGTTAAGCCTCATTAATTAGGCCAGCCAGGTTTCAATTATGGACCGTTTTAAGACACAGACACGAAATGTCTGACTCACTGCGGTCACGCTGCAGAGCTTGTGATGGCAAGAATTGTAATACTCAGAGACCCCTTTGTTTATAAGCTCATAAAACCACGAGCACATTCACACTGTGTGGGATGCATTGTACACATTTCAAAGCAACGCGATTATATTTTGTTTACACATATATACCTAGCAAACATTTCAAATTAGAATGCATGTTAATATGTGTTATTTAAAAACTTGGATTTTCCATCTGTGCCTCCCGTTTAGTAGGATTCAAGGAATTCAATAGGAAAATACCAATAAGCCAGCACACACCCACGGTATTTCCCTGATAGTCTTTTACATCACTCCAAACCTGTCCAGTAATCCTCTCGGACTGCTGAGCAGGGTGCAACAGTCACCACACTCACTGGTCTGGAACAACAGGAAATGTGGCACTGCTGTGCCTGAAAGCTGGCTAAGACTGACGTCAACCATCACTGCAGCGCTAAAGCAGCTCACAAGCTTCAAAAATCACAGACAGCATGTCAGGAAGAGTCAAAAGCACTGGAATAGATAGACTCGTTGTTTTATGCATGGCAATGTATGACCTAGTGCAGGCATCTCACCCGGAAAAAATAAAGAAGATAAAAAAGGTAGATAGTACAAACAGCTATATGCTACAGATAACGTCATGGGAATACACTTTGATGTACATCTTTAACTTTCTGCTATACCTAAGCCAATTTTTTATTCATTAGCTGATACACACGTGTATGAGCAAAACTTGCGTGGAGCATATGCTCCTGTCTGGTCTGTCACAGCACAAAATGTTATTACTTGACAAGTGCCTACACAAACTCAGTCAGTCATCAACTCGAGTTTTTCCATTCCACTGACAACTGTACATGCAGTAATGTAATTGTAACTGATGGAAAAGTGAAAAATACCAGAGTGATGCTTCAACATGGTAAACCTGGGCCTTATGGTAAAGAAAAAGCCTTGTCACTGGATAAAGGGCAATTCTGGAAAACCCCTGACTATGTTTAATGTTAAGGTTTTGAACAATGTTTTTTAAAATTAGTTATTTCTACAATATCCATCCACTGCAGCTACAGTATTGTCAACATATGGTGAAGATTAAACTAAATACTAAACTAAACTAAAACACTTATTATTTTATTTATTTATTTTGATTTTAAGAAGTTCATGGTTATGATTTCATGTAAGCCAAAATGAATTGTAGTACCGTGAACTCTGGTGTCCAGTATAAGATGACCATCTAACAGCCCAACCTCCACACCCTTAAGGCATCTGCATGCTTCAACCAAAGTGCTTCTTGAATGGTCAAACTGTGTCTGAAACCCCTTCCCTCAAGGCCTTTCTTATGACAGAATTGAGGGGCCTGCATCCTAATATCTCTGAAACTTTACAAAACCAACAATGCAATAGTAAGAGCGAATGCTTTCACTCTGACTTCGAGTTTGGCTGTTTGGAACAGCTATGAACAATTTTGTCTTCTGACGTGTTCAGACAACAAAGTATACGTTTGTTTTGAGCATTCCCCTGCTTTTACTTTCTGCCTCCTTACATAAAGGGCACACTTCTTCTTCATTTTCCATTGAACATTGGTTTCAGCCATAAATGCCGATGCCAGAATTGTCCAACATGGACGCAATCCCAAGGAACACTGGCTTGGAACTTGTGAGAGATTTTAACCAAAGGCGTCACTTTGGAGGATCAAAGGGTCCTTGGGACTTGATGTGGTGCAGTTGTCCCATCCAGAACACATTTCTAATAGCTAGTTTTGTCACAAAGTAGAGAAACAAAAAGAGTGTCACAGCACTTGCCTTGATGGACACTACAAGCAAGGATTAAATTTACATCTGCTTAGACATGATTAAGGAAATGGTTGCATCACTTAAGGGAGATTTAAGAAGACTTAAAGAGATTTAAAAGGTATCAACAATTTATGTGGTAGCTCAGGCATTCACAAATCATAGGTTAAGATAAAGCTGGTGGTTTGACCCCCAGCACCACGTGCTGAATTGGTCTCGAGCAAACCGTATTGGGTGAAACTTTGGACAAAAGTGTCTGCCAAAGTACTGTAATGATCAGCGTGTTCAGAGTAGTTCTGTTGTGCAAACTGTAAGTCACTTCGGTTGACAACAAGAGCTAAACATTATTGATGTACAAATGTAAAGTAGATTGTGAAATATTCGCTTTGCTCCCTTTTGAAGTGGCCCCCTGTACTCTGAACTTTGTAGTGGTGGATAATAAGTGAGACTAGCTCAGTGTTCCATTAGTTTATTAAGTTGAAGAGGCTTTTTTAGCACAACGCTAAAACTGTACTGAGTGTGCTTCTAAAGTGCGGGGTTTGCGAGGTTAATGGGCAAAAAGTGTGCTGAGCGCCGTTATTTGACACAGGTTCGCTAGTTGTCAGTCACTCCTGGTTTTTCTATTACCGGCATACACAAACACCTACACCCACACATTGTCTTGTGGCGTGTCATACTATTCATGTGTCAATCTGCCACTTTCACGGGTCCCCGGAGCCCTGCAGCTTTTGCTTGAACACCAAACTAATGTCTCACCGGTGACCCGAGTACTCACGCGCTGCTCAATCAACAGCACTGGCAGTTTAGGAAGGTTCACAAGACCTCAGTGTGTCATACACGCATACACACACACACACACACACTCCGCATTAATAATATGTTTCACCCTTTATGTTCCCATGTGTCATACGCTGTTCCCCTTTCCTGAAATTGTGAATAAGAGAGGACTTTTTTAATTTTATTTCTGTCAGTGTTCTGCAATCATTCACTGCAAATAAGAAGTCAGACTTGACAGCAGGAATCAGCCTGTTTCTGCTGTCTCATCTGATATCTGAACAAACAATGTCTCTGAATTCTAATTTTACTGCATTACCAAACTGTACCTCTGAAGGCACTAATAAAAATCAATTATCGCTGACCTTGGCTTTCTTCGAAGAATCCAACAGCTTTCCATTTCTCCGAAAACAGCAGGCGATATCAAATTGTCATTCACTGCCATGAAGCAAGGTAAATAGATATGAGTAAACATAAAGGCTGGCTTATGTACTGTGATTAATTAGCCCCTCGCTGTCTGTCTGATTGGGAAACAGATCTCAAGCTAATTATGAAAAGTAGCTCATTAGCACAGTCGCAGTGAGATGAGTACAATGTGTAGGTGGATAAGCATGAACACTGCAATGTGTCTATTAACAAGAGAGGAATGAGAAGGGTTTATTTGGAAGGTGAAACATGTTTTGCGACTGAGATATAGGATAAATGTGTGGAAGTGAGATAAATAGCACCGTGAGTAGAGAGGATAAAGGTTAGGGCAACGGTCAATGGCTGTATTTGTAAGAGAGCTAATGGCTTTCTATGAAATGCTTTGATGTATATCTTAAAATATACACATGTTGACTGGGCAAATCAAACACTTTCAGTCTTAATATGAAAAAAAAAAATCTTCTGATAAAATATGTTTGCAGGTACTTGAGTCAGTTACCTGATTTAGTTAAGCTGTCACTGTATTTAAGCTCCATTTTATCATTTCCATGTGTAAAAAATGTCACACATTACGCCAGAAGCCCATAGTGATCTTTAATGTGGAGTCTAAAATGAATTCCTCTTCTGTCATACTGTATAAATGGAGAGTCATTTTTTATCAGAGAAAAATATAGATGTGAAGTTAAAGAAGACACTTTCTGATGAGCGACCCTTTATGTCTTTTAACGCTCATTTCATGAGCTGAATAAAAATTTGGAGGGGCCAGGGGGCTGCTTTTAACAAGGCAACATTTTTTTAATCCTATTTCTTTCTTTTTTCTGCAGGTGTACAGTGTCAATTCCCTCAAAAGCCCATACTTCAAAGCTTTTGCTTAAGACCATGATTAGGAAGAAACAGATTGAAATTATTTTGGTTAGATATAGTCTATTTAAAAAAATCCCTTGCACAACGAGGCTATCAGATGCCTTTAATCCATCTGTGCTTCCTGTTCAGACATTCTTCCCACCGTAGTTCAGCTCCTCCTTCCTTTTTTAGTCATTTTGCTTGTATTTTAGCCTGGAACAAGCCCTGGTTTTCTTTCCTCTTTCCTGCGCAATCACATTGTTTTTTGTTTTATCTTTTGTCGAATAATTGCCACCTGTCAGACTTCATCCAGCTTTACACTGTCCACAGCAGATGCACCATTTTCCCACAGATGACTTTCATTCTTTCTTTTTGAAAGTGTTCCGTAAAATTAAATCCATTGTCGACATAGCGTATGATGGGCTAATCACAAACATGTGGACAGAACAAAGTTTTTTCCAAGATAAGGATTTAACTGCTAATACAGCAAACTGTAAAGTCAAACTCAAGCAATATTCAGTGATACTGTTATTCATGCAAACTTGTTCCTGCAGACTGAAAAGCACAGGCAGCATAATGACTATCTTGCTTCTGGCATTCAAAGTGCCTTAGACTTTGGCTTCAAGACAATGGAGCCATCACTCTGCCATTGTTCACATACTCATTTATTAATGAAGTACTGAAATGCAATCTGCTTCCTCACTGAACCACACAGATGAGGGAAATAGTCTTTGTAATGAGATTTTTTTTTCAAGGCTTTTAGCTTTTTTGTCTTTTGATGAGTTACAGAAGTGGCAGGGGATGGCAAGCGGAGTTAGTGCCCAACTCCCTCCTTTGTTCTTTCAAAAGGAAGCAAAAAAGGAACACATTTTAAGTTCTCTTGAAAGCCATTAAGCAGGATTTCCAGTCAACTACCTCGTCATCCCTCCAAGAAGCGGAGATGCTCAAGTGTGGTTGCTTTCAATCTGAGGCATTCACGCTATTGAAATCAGAAACTGACTTGTGAGGCTTTGTCCTTCTGTGTTGTACGCTCCATGTCTGAATTTGCTTCTGTTCCACTGAAATAATGCTATTCAAGGACCATATTGTGGCTTTGTTGACACTACGAACATCATCAAATTAACAGACTGAAGCTTTGTCCTTGCTGAATTTTACAAGAATATCCACTTTAAGGTTTTTCTTAGTGTCATAATAAAAAAATACACTCCTTTGTTTCACCAATGCCTGATCAAACCAGATTACTGTAGCTCACATTTATAGATAACATTTACATCATTATGCTTAAAATGACTGTTTCACTGTTTAATCATTAGATGTAGACGTATGATAAAATTTAACAATGAGAAGCCTGTAAGCCTATAAGATACACCTCTGTGCTGTGTATTAAATTAATTCTAATAAAAGTGGGACGATTAAAGCTGTTAAATGTTGCTAGAATCCCATTATATGAGAACTGTATAGTAACATAGTGATTCATAGTGTTTCACTACATCTGTCACTGCATTTCAGGGAATAATACATAGAAGTATCATGTGTGATCATGAAGCGTGACACATGTTTGTTGATACTGATAACACATTTTCAGGTGTTGATTTGTCTTTACATGGGTATATGGTATATTTGCCGTGGTGCATTTGTTGATGTTTAGTATTCAAGCCTGAAGGCCTCCAATTAATGTGTCAACAGCCTTTCATGAGCGCTCCTCCTCGGGAGACAAACATACAAAGAAGGGAACCAAAAGTCTGCTCCGAGTCGTCACAGTCTCATATGGAGAAGGATGTTGTTTAAAAAACTTAGCACTGAAGTTGTCTCTCGCTCCGTGAGAGAAATCCATGTTTTAGCGGTTTGTCAATATCACATTCATAACTCGCCAGTTCAACACTGCTGCGCTTCAAAGAGTTTGACGGTTCTTTTGATATACAACTTAAATTTCGAGGTTCATCCTGTCTACCCTTGAGTACTTGTGTTTTTCATTGCAAAATCTCTGATCTGGTTTAAAGTCCTATATCCAAATGATCCCATCTGACTCTCAGTCCTCTTTCTGTCTGTTTTCTGAGGAGGACCTCCCTTTTCTTTGAAATTTGACAGCTTCCTCTCTACTTTAATCCCCTAAACTCTACCTCCTGTCGTTATTCCATCTCCCCTAGTTTTTCTGCCTCTTTTGGAGTTGCGGACACACGTTATAGCCACAGTGTATTTGTGTGTATGTGTGTGTGTGTCAGTCTGACTGAAACAGCAGATCTGTTGATGCAGTAGTGTCAAATATAAGACACATTGCTCTGTAAACAGCTTCATGAAAGACCTCAGTCGGACCCATTTCGACACAAACACACAAACACACACAAGGGCTTTCAGTTTTTTGCGAGGGAATATGGAAGATTCAAAGCTCTCAACATAGCAACACACAATCACTTTCCACACCACTACTTGATTTACCTTGGTACTAAGTCATTAATCCTTCACTCTTTCCCTTGCTTTAGATTTTTATTGAATGGGCGCAATCTTCACACAAGGGCAAGAAATTGTCTGTCACGGCGAATAAAAAAGCAATGAACTGCCGTTATTAAACATCACCCCGGAGAGCACGAAGAAATAAACGTGCGAATCAAAAGAAAATCTCCTTTTGATAGAAACATAACAGACAGCTTTAAATATAATACTAATCCCCCACCCACATCCATGTAGTTAATTCCTGGATGGCCTCAGCCCCTTGGCTCTGTATTTTAGAGCACAGAGGTTATTAGAACATCATTCCACCAAACGTCTCTCAGCCTTAATCACCTGACGGCGAGATCACCGCAGAAATCGTCTGCTCCCTTCACCACTATTCTTTCAAATTGGATGCATAGCACACATTTTTCAAATTGAGATGAGTAATTTGGGGATTTATTCATCCCCGTCTATGTCGGGGAGTTGCTGTGACGCCCGCAGTCAGGAGCCTGCTTCAGCCTCATCGAGCTTGGCTTCCTATCTCCGCACTGGTGTTTTATCTTCTTTTCTTTGCATGTCAACGTGGCTAATATCATTTCAACAAGTTTGCTCACATGCAAATGAAAGACTCAATTAACTGAGAGAAAGCTGGCTGGGTGGGTGGAGGTGGAGGCTGGGTGCACCGGGAGGGAAATGATCGCCAAAAGAAGGAAAACACTTTTGATCAATTGAAAAAAATAAATAAATAAATAACAAGAAACTTCACTACAGAAGGCATGTGATTTTAACAATAACTCATAACTCATGACATGTGGAAAGAAGGCGTTTTGGAAATTATGTATGAGGTTACCCTTCTGTGTTATAATGAAATACATACACAGACCTGCAAGAGTTGTCGCAAATATGAAAAAATTGAAGCTTTAAATAGACAACGACTACACAAAATCTGACAGGAAGACATCAGGGATAATTAATACCATCGGATCACTCGAGATGACAGACAATATCCCGGAGGCTGCACATCAAGGTTATTTACCTGAAAGGAGAATACATTAAATGCATTAGGTTTCTATTGCATGAGCTGGTTTCTGCTTTCTGTCCCGGACCGCACGCACGCACACACACACACACACACACACACACACACACACACACACACACAAAGTTGGATGCTTCTGGCTATACAGCTTTCCAGTTCAGCGAGGTTAGATTCTTCCCTCAGAGAAAACACAACCACTACTACTCATATATTATGAGTATTATATTAATCCTCGTGAATTACAATGTTTTCCTGTGGTCGCTGACTTCAGACACTCACGCATGTGCACTCCCAATCCCTTAAAAACAAAGCCATTAGATTTGCGCCGGGCGGAGAAAATATGTTCTTCTAAACGCGGTCGAGTTTTGAGTGCAGAACAAAATATAGTTATCTGACAGAATGGGAACAATAGGAGCCTCCAGGGGGGAAAATTGCTGGCTCCAACCTCACAGTCATAGAGGTTTTAAAAGGTACAAACAAGATGAGTAGCGCATGTATTGAAGGGTCTGGTTGAGATGGGAGTAATTGGGTGTAGAGAGAGAAAGAGAGATGTGGGAGAGAATGAAGATGACAACACAGAGTCATCTTATTTTTTTTTTACCTCTTCCAGCTGGTATAGATAGTCTTGTAAGTGGCATGTCGCAGGACCCTGCGGTGAGACGCTTGCAAAATTACTGAAAATTAAGTGTACAAGATTGGCCACCAAAATCCAATCTGCTCCCAGCCTCAGTCATTTTGTAAAGTTGACGATGCCTGGGAACTTGTGACAGTCCAATTAAGGACATTTGCATATCGGGAGGCTTAAATTATTGTCATCCGCTGGAGCATAAAATGGGGGTGCAACTCAGGAGGAGATAGTGGTGATCTGCACTCGTAGACCACGGAGGAGCATGAGGGGGAGGTGAGCTAAAAGACAGAGAGAGAGAGAGCTTCTTTCATTAGCTTACATGCAAAATTATTGTACATATTCCCTGCACTCATTCCCCGACTCGCCTGTCCTCCTTTATTGTCCGCTCCTATCTTTCTCTTCTAATACTTTCATCCCCTGTTCCAGTTAAGGTCCCTGCGTTCCCTCTAGAAGCTTTCCGTCCCTCCTGCCTCCTCAATCCCTCCATCTTCGCCACGCTTTCAGTTTGTTTAAAGAGTTCACCGTTTAGCAGATTTTAAAGTTTTATCCTCCAGATAAACGGACCACATGGGTGTGAATCTTAGTTGTAAAATGCTCCATTGCGGAGAATAAAAGTGGATTTTTTCCAGCCTCAGACAGTGAACTCCTTCCATTGTACGCTATGAAATTCTCACTCTTTTCCCATCTTTGCCTGGGGCATGTGTATGGTTTTGGCCTTGTGTCATGGAGGCAAAACCAACAGGAGGTGCAGCACAAGTAAAAATATATGTCAGGTGAGAGACAGAAGCAAGGCTTTACAAGGAATGACTGCAGGCTGTGCGTACAGGCCACGTAAGACAATTTTGCCTGTCTGACTCTCTTTGCCTTTGCATCAGCACCACCCTGCCCTCGCTTTTCACCTTCGTTTCTGTGTATCAGAGCCCAGCCGCAGGCATTTCAATCACATTTCAACAACCCTCTCCCCGGTTGGCATCTGACGTGTGTGAAGTGTTCTAATGTGGCTGACCTCCGTGCATTAAATGACATGGAGAGTTCACTTCAAGATTCACTGCATGCTGTTTTGTATAATGAGGATAATAAATTGTTGGATGTGGATTCCTAAAGAGACTAAAATGCTTTACTGCTTCTAAAAGTCTTAAGATGTAACCATGCTGTTACTCTTTGAACAGCATGGTTCATAGCTTTTGTGGCAAACAGATGCAGTGGCAAACCATTGTCTCCTCCGCACTTTAAGATATTTATGTCCACAATGACTCATGGGGTGCTCAAGTTTGCTGCATCAAAGGTGAAGTAGAGTGCAAGGCAAAGGGAAGACACAACAGTTCCCTTTGGGGGCATTGATGTTATCAATTTTATGATTCATCACATGCCCGTCATTTTACTAGGCATATACAAAGCCAGCCTTATGTCCTCTTGACATATTGTTTTTCTGTGTTCTTGGGTGTTTTTACTTCAAACTCCAAATGGAGTTACAAGCCATGAAATTAATATGACTGAATCTTTCATAAACTGCAGAGTGTAAAGATACTGTGACATTTGCAGCCCAGTATCAACGGGAATTAGTGGATATTGTACACACCATACACACCTGTATGTCCTGAGATTTGGATGCGCCCAGTGCGTCACTTGTCACTCTAGCAGTGCCTTTGCAGATTAATATCTTCTGTTTCACACTGTTAAGACAGATCAAAAAGGTATCCAGACGTGTCACCAGACTCAGGCATTTGTGTAAAATGGGTGCGGAAAGCAGTGAGAGTCTGATCAGCCGTGACCTTAAAATAGTCTGTTATATGGTCGTGCTCTTGTGTCGGGACGTGGGACCTTAACAGAGGAAGGAATTATTGGTCACATGATATGACCTTTGTCTTCCCTGGACAGAAAAGAAATTCACTTTGAACAATGTTGGATAGAAAAAAAAACCTGCATTGTCGGGTGCTTTGCGACGATCGAGGCCCTGTGCAGCTGCACCACTTGCACACCCCTTGGTTGTCAGGGTGATGGATGGACATGTAACACGTCTAAGCCTAACCCTAAGCCTTAATTAATACTAACCATAACCAAGTTTTTTTGGTTGCCTAACCTTAACCATAGTTTATTTACCATAACTGCAATCTTTGCCATGTGCAGAAAGCAGGGATTTAAAAAATGTTGGCATTTAAAAAAAATAAATAAAAAATCACCATTGAATGCAATCCGGAGTTTGGCAGAATTGACCAATGTTGACCTCTTTGTCTGGCAGTATTTTAGCTGGACATCTGAAACAAATTAAGCACAGCTGTTATATTTTATGGATCCATTTTCTTGTTGTGTAATGTAGTTCCTTAGTTCTTACACTGAGTGGCACTGAGAGATTTCTAGCACAGCTACAAACAAGGCTTATTGAATAAGGTTCTAAGACATCTGTAAACGTCAGGTCTCAGGGTCAGTGCCTCAAAAATCAAAGAGCAAGAGCTTCTAACAATTTCACAGAGAGAAATATTTTGTAGTAGAGGCAGACATTACTGTTTCCCCTCTGGCAACTGGCATCTAGAATCGTGGTCAGTAGAATAAAAAATATAATGATCTCTTTTTTGTAATTTGAACACGGTACAGGCACCGCTCACTGAAGAACTGCTGCGTAATCACAATGTCTCTCCTGTACAGCCAGATAGCTGTGTGGCAAGCAGCCAACTTGGTGGTCAGTATAGAGACACATGACATTATTAACCCAGTTGTCACACTTGACTGTCACTAAAATACTACACCATCAACTAATGTTATCACAGCTAGGTCAGGTCCTCAGCGATGACACTCCTGGCGAGCCCACAGTAAAAGTGCCTGACCTGGCACCGGGATGATGTAGACCGTCTTTAGTTCTTATTGAAGGCTGATTTCTGAATTTGTGCCAGAACAACATCCATTAACATATGAAAGAGAAGCACTCAGTTAAAGAGGTGGGGAGTGGGGGTAGAGGAGGAGGTTCAGCTCAGGCCAAATGCCCAATAGAAGTTTTTTGGTCTGAAGCCATTTCCCGTTTACTGAATATAATTTACACCTTGACGCCAGAACCGTGGGCACACTGGATGAGCACTTTACAAGATGCTGCAGTGTCCGAGTAGTCATTGTGTCTCGTCCCCGTGTTGGCAGGCATTTTGCACTGCCTTCGGATATCGCATTTCACAGCCGGTATAAACACTTTTGCCTTAAGACGTGGTCGACGCCATGTTGTGCAGTGTAGTTCATTATAAGTATACTGAACCCTTAAGTTAAGCGACAGCAAAGATCTAGAATCAGAATATATTTTGCCTAAAGCCGGTCACATGCATTGTGACACTGTGTGCAGACATGCTGTATGCGTCTGAAAAACCCATTTTCACATTTAACATACCACGATGTCCAGGACGTATACCATTAAAAAAATTTATTTGAATTAGAAAATAATTAAAGTAAAAAAATAACCTTGTTGGGCAAGAGTGCACAACCAATTATTTCATAAACAAGACTGCAGCTATGTGTAGTCGAGATTTTGGACGCATCCACTTCAGCTGCTCTGGTGTGAGCTACATTTACCCAGAAACCCTTTCTCTGTGTCACTATGCAAAACCATGGTGCAGCCTTAATCAAAGTCATTTATAGGGGTGGCCGGCTCTTGATAAGTAATCGTCAAGTGTCTGAGGATTTTATCTAGTGCATTTAATCACAGGCTCTGGCTTTACGGCCCCGATCCTCGTCTACCTCTCAGCTCTCGCCCAAATAAAAAGGACGGCTCATTTTCAGGGAGCGCCTTGTGGCTTATCAGAGGTGATATGCTGTCTTCACTTCCCCTCAGGCCTGTAAACTGAATGCATTAATAATGAATCACTCTGCAACCATACCCAAGTGGACAACAATTTGTGTCCATCCCTATCTGCTAACTCGGTCTCTTCCACTACCCTTATGTGAGACATAAGGGATTTCTGGAAGAGACCAACCCATGGCCTAAAAGAGGGGGGAACTGGCTCATACATTATTGTCAGTGAGGATGAGAGCCATTTTAATACCATATGTGTCAGACATGCAACACAACCCTGCCCATCAGCATTATTGTAGTTTATTAGGGTAGCACCTTAGCTGACAGCTGAACAATTGTGTTTCACTTCTGCTGTTGCCCGATAGTGTCATTTTCATGCTCCTAGCTCTTCCCTGTCATTTTCCCCTTGCCTGATCCCTTTTGAGATACTGACGGTTACACACAGGCCGAGGAATATGGAAAAGACTCACTGCAGCGCACTCCTTCATTGGAGCTGTCATACTTCATTGAAATGAAAAGCCAGTGGGAAGCGTAGGAAGCTGAACCAAAAAAGAAGAAGGAGGTAAAAATGTACAATTGAGAGAAACGAAGGGTTTAGGCGTTTATCATCATCCACTTGACACGCAGAAAAGACGACAGGCGGCGGTGATAAAAGAGACATGGAAAGTGATAAATGTGGCTGGAGTGTAAACTTTAATGGCCCAACCTTGGATGAGAGCAATTTGCCAATATTTAATTAACTGTAATGTGATCAATCAGAGTGTTAAAGGATGGAGCTGTTCCGGCGGGGCACTCTGCCAGCCTCACTCATCCTATAGCTCATTTAGCCTTGAGAATGCTCCAAGGAAATGCAGCAATCAACAATAGCGGCTCTGGGTTGTATCTGGAGGATCCCATTGTCACTGCACTGACAACAGCTGTATGTTTTCCTTGTAAATCATCGTAGTTGTTCAGCCATTCATTTTGGATTCAGGCCTGCGTCCCACAGGGGCAGTTTTTTTGGCCAGGGTTTTTGTGTTTGTGAGATTAATCTTTCCTACTTTTGAGATTATGGTTCATTTTTTTTAAAATTATGTTATGTCCAATTTAAGGTTTGACATGGTGGATTTCCTTTCCCTATTGAAATCTTTACCTCTTCATTTGCCCTTGTTTTTGTCCTGACTGTTTTATAAAAACACACACACAAACAAGTTTTAAAAAATATGTGTAAATCCTGCTTTCTTTCTTCTAGCTATTCTTAAATAAATGCCTGGCTGCATGCATTACAATCCATTCATTCACTTTAATGTCTACCAATGTAGACGAGATGAGATGAGTTTTGATAGCTGATACTGTTAATCAATATTTTTTTGGCAAGGCTGGGTAAATTATTCAAAAAAGTATCTTGACTAGTTTTATTAAGTTTACTGTAGTCGGTCATCTAAGGTAGGGTCAATTATCATGTGAATGCACAACAGAGTGCTCCAGGGATGATGTATTTTTGTAGGTCAATCTGGAAGTTATTGCAGAAAATACGCTCTGTGGCAAACAAAAATGTATGATACCTACACATTTTGTTCAGCAAGATAATTTTATCTAAGGTAGCGATTATCAAAGCGTAGTTTTGAAGCGTACGTTAAATGTCCCTGGCACCTCTGTAGTCTTGTTTAGCCTCTTGTTAGCAACCGCCTTTTTTAAGACACATAAAAGCTTCATAATTCAGAGTATGGTATTTACTGATGTATATTATGTCATAGAACAAAATGTGAACATCCTTTAATCTTATGTTAACAACAGACCTTATTTCATGCATCTAAACAACAACCCATTAAAAAAACCCATTGACCTTGAGACGGGGGAACCCGAAGTGCAAAATGCACTTCCTCAGCCCTCTGTATGTACACAGTTGATATTTTGTGTGTAGGCTCTAATGGTGTCACTTGCCACAAGAACACCACGAGCTCAGTACAGCAGAGATTAGGGAATTGACGATCAGTACTTCACCCGTGCAAACTTAGACTCTGATCCAACAGGTAGATGCTGAAAAGATGGGCCTTCTGAGATGCTTTTCATGTCTACCAATGTGGTGTCTTGTTAGCTGATCAATATCTTTTAATATCTAAAAAATATGTATGTTTTTACCAGAGCTTCTGCCAAATCAAGCTAAGTGCCCTCAGGACAAAAACAGAAAAATAAACAGAAGCTGTAGTATTTATGGTTAAAATAAAAATTTTGTTCCGAAAAGAAAAAGGTCACTGGACAGAAAAATGCCATATATGTGGCCCGCAATGAGACCTCTTGAATAAGCGTCTGAGAGCTTCTATTTTTCAGATAACACCTTGAAGTATTTTCAGATAAACCTATTTTACACTCACAGCGCCAAGACCTTTCGTTTCCCTGGTCTTCCAAGGTCAGTCATACTTTTCTATTCATGCGTGCTCTTGTAATTCAAAGCAGCTTCTTCTTCTCTGACCATCTGACAAATAAATAATAATAAATTAATAAATAAACTCAAATCTCAAGTCTAGCCATTATTCATCTGGACATTGGGCTAAGATCCCAGTGATGCTCGCCGTGCTATCAAAAATATATTCCATCAATAAAATAGCACCTAAAACTGTCGAGGAAGATAGACAACGGTCAAGCTAAATGAAAATGAAGTGCAAATTGATGGCATATATTATCCCAACCTCAATTTTCTACTTGACCTTTATAACTCACTACTAAAAAATAAAGCCCCCCCCTTGCTTTCTTTTTAGGTGAGTTCCTAATCTTTCAGAGACGAGCATGGAGCGACTGAGGTTGGAGTCCTTTGACAAAAAAAATAATATATGAATTGGTTAATAAAAGCTTGGCTGATTAAATTAAGAAAATAATTGGATTCCTGCATGTGAAATAAAATAAAGTTGGATTGGGTATAATTAAATTATCAACTACAGATTTGGACTATTCACTGTTTTTTCTTCCATGTTAAAAGTGTGTGTGTGTGTGTGTGTGTGTAAAATTACAAACAAAAAGATTACAAACTTTTTTTTATCACAACACGACAATTCAGTAAATCAGAGTAAGAGACACAGATTTCTTTGAGACTGAGTGTTCTTGCACCGAGATAGCATTTTCTTTAGGTGTTCAGCCTTTAAGTCAATGAGGATGATATCGCACATTATCTTTTTAGGTTTCAGGATCAAACACAAGCAAAGCAGGACTTGTAAGCAAAAGGTACATAGACTCTCATGTACCCCATGAACATAATTTCACAATTTTATTTCTTTTCCCGGAGACTGACGTTGTTCTCATGTGCCTAACTGAACAGAACTGAAATAGTGTATAGACTGAATGTGTAGTAAATAAAGAGAATAGATAGATTGAAACAAGGCAAAGAGTCAGCGTCAGCACGCTCCCAATGACACACAAGCTGATGTTTAGTATAAGTAAGTTAACTATAAGTACTACTATGAGTACTACTATAAGTTTACTATGTTCACCATCTTAGTTTAGCGTGTTAGGATGCTAGGGCTGATGAGAATATCATTATTTTGGAGGTATTTGGTGATAAACCAAACTATTGGACAAAATTAAAATTCATCCTGTGGGGAAATGAATGTCAGTACCAAATGTATTGGCAATCAAAGGTTTTGCTTAATGACTGGTGCCAGTGTGCTCAAAGCAAAAAGTGCACCTAACACCTGTGAAATGTCACTTTTTTTAAAAAAAAACTATAAAATTCATGGTGTAGGTCTGGGCTGATGTACCACAACAGGGGTATTATCAGATGTATCCTGCCAGTTATGGGATCAAACCATGTCTTTACTCATCATAGCAGTGTTGAGGACAATAATTAAAAAGTATCTCAGTTAATTTCAATAATTGCAGTTCAGTAAGCCAACTCACTTTTAGTGGATTATTATGTGAACGCAGAAGTTGATATTTGGCATCTCGTCTCTTACCTCGACACTCCCCACAAGAAAAAAAATTAGCTAAGCACAGCAGGGTTTGGGGAGTGACGCTCATTACTTCCCCCAGGGAACTAGGACTCAGACCCCACAGGTGGATGCTCGTTATGAAATCCTGTATTTGCACAAGTTGGTGCGGCAGAACCCGTGATGAGAAGTGAACGCAGCTGTTGCAGCATAGCTTTCAGGTAAGCAGTCCAGCAGCAGGCGTGGAAGAAGAATACAGTGAACAGAGCACTAACAAAAAGTGGAGTATGTTACATAAGAGTAGCAGCAGCCTTGAGCTGTCTGCCTTGTCTGCCCGAACTAGCTCACAGGCTTTGCTTCATTGGTGACTCTTGGGAAAATATGATTATATACAGTGTAATCAGTACTGCCTTGTGAGCTCAAGTACCATTACAGCAAAATGTATTCCAGCTACTGAGTCCTGGATATCAAACCTTGTGTTGGGTTGGTTTTCACTTGATTATTTTCTGCCTTTGTTTTTATGTTCATGTCCTGCGGGAACTTTGGTCTTTGTGGTTTGTGGTCTTCAAATATCTCTGTCAGCCCACAGTGGGTGCCTGCGGTTACAGCATCATAGTGCAGCAGCAGTTTTATACTGTCTACCAGGGCACTTTTAGTTCAGCTCACCCCAAGGCCTTGAATATCACTCCTTCAACCTTAATGACCCAATAACATGTACACACACACACACACAGATGCTACTGTATATACACACATACGCACACCTCCACCACCAAAACCACCACAATCAGTGATTCATCAACACTGATTTATTCCCTGTGGGAGCATGTGTTAATTACAGAGGGCTAATCGATACCTTCCTCTAAACGATGGCTCAAAGGCATGTATGTGTGCGGGGTCCTGTGTGTGCACACGCACGCCTGTGTGTGAATCCCCACTGGGATAAGTACAGTCTTTGCACCTGCATGATGGATGGCGTGAGTGTTTTAGCCATCAGCAGTGTTTTACAGGCTGTGAGTAGTCGTCTCTCTGAGCTGACCCTGTGACAGGCAGCCTGGAGCTGAGCCAGAAGCTGGCAGGCCCGGACGCAGCTGGACTACGACGGCGAGAGCAGTCAGGCAAGCTGCCTGCAGTACTAATGATAAAATTACCTCCCTCTTGTGCACTAGATTATAAATGCCACGGGTGCCATTGTGGGTCGAAGGGCTTACAGGTTTTTTGGGTTTGGGTGTCAGTCAGACTTTTAGAAAGGAAGAGCGTTCTGAATTTGGACCAGTAGAGTTCATACAGTAAAACGGTCACGACCGAGATGATATATTTATTTTATTCAAGCCAACAATAACAAACCTTGTGCATCTTTGTTTCTGCTGAAGGGAAATTCTGATTTCTTACAACTAAGGTCTTATTCTTAATAACGCCCGAGATCTGGAAACGCAGGGGGGCAAAGAACACAAACAGGTTTTAAAGCCTGGTCACACCAGTGATTAATGGATTTGCTCGCAGGGGCAAAGCAAATCCACTTGTAAATTCATGCGTTTAACCAATAGCAAGTTGTCTGCTGACCTTGTGCTGACCTTTAAGGGAAAGGAGAAACAGAGAGTCCAAAACGGAGGAAGCCAATGTAGCATATCGGCTGTGGCGCACCATTGCTTTAATTTAACGTCCCCTGTTGGACTATAAACTGCTCCACAAAAGAGCAGTGGTTTGCAGACTCACATTGTTATCCTATGCAATGAGAGACTATTATCTATTATGAGTATTAATATAATTATTAAATGGTTTTACTTTTAGTGATTTAGATAATGAGGCTGAACTGTTTAGCTTGTTGAGTGTCTGACCACTTGTGTTTCTTGTCCCTGTCCATGACAATAACCTTTATTTATCCAACAAAGTATTGTTCGGCGATTGAGCTAGCAACCTTCCGGCCTGTTTCTCTAACCTTTATGCATGCATCCGTTCAGATGCATTTCTATTCGGATAAAAGCAGACAAAGTGACGGTAGAGCTGGAAGGAATTTAAAAGAGTAGACTCAAAACTTTGGAGAAGTTATTGTAACATTAATCCATGAGATGAACATTAGCCACTTTCAAATTAGTAATCAGACCCCTGCTGGCTATCAAGATTAAACAACAAATTAGTCCAACCCAAATAATCAGAACAGCATTTCATGTACTGAAAAAAGGACGTTTTTTCTTTTGTGTAGAACACTGTCAGGTTTATGATGACTTCAGACAAGTGCACATATTGAATTGTGTCACCCTTGTGTATGGATTATTTCCCAGATTGCTACTTTTATTGACTGGATATCACAGAGAGAGAAAACTCTTTCATCGTTTCTTACAGAACAGCATTACAGCACACAGGTTTTTTGTGCGGGTTCACACTTATTTGGCATGATTGGAATAGACATGCTTAAAGACTGTGCCTTTTACAAAGATTGGGAAACCACCAACTATGCACCGCAGCTGTCATGGATGGGGGAGCATGTGTATGCGCCGCGGGTGAGGGCAAAAACAATACAGCAAAGAAGAATGGAGGGTCGCCTGGGGAGTGCTGCTAAAGCACTAATAACATTGTAAGGAATTTTGGTAATTTTCTGGATGAAAAGCATCATTTGGCTGCAGATAAATTTGCGTAAGACTCCATAGTAATTAGACTGGGTGATATGATTATACAAGGGCGTCAGCGTGAGCAATGACGGGCTTTGAATCCGGCGAGTCAAACGCAAGAAAGCAGAGAACGGCAACAATTACAACAACTAAAGGAAAATGAATGTAAACACATTAGCAGAGTATTAGCATAAGAGTCCACGCTTATTTGAACATTTTAATTATCATTCAAAGCATTGGGTCTGTTATTACTAAATGTTGTTTCAGTCAACATGTTATTAATTGCATATCTGTCATTTATCAAGCCCCAAAGTGGGGAGTTTGGGGATTAGAAAAAAGTTTCAAATTGAAAAAGTTTGATGTAAGAGAGGAAATGTGAAGTTCTGAGTATCAAAAAAAGAGATGTCGTGACCCCCCGTTTGTTGAGTTTGCTGCTACGCTCGAAACAAAACAGCTTTTGTTTTGAAGACTGCGATGTACAGAGGACCTTGGCAAGAGAAAAGAGAGCCAGAGAAGGTGCGAGCAGGAAATCCCAACCAGGATTTAAAGCAGCAAGATGTTCAGAGTTTTAACTTTGTGCTCTTGAGGGAATGTGTACATGCGTGGGTGAGTTTGTACTTTGTACGTGTACACATCTCAGTATAAAAGTAAAGGGCTTTTAGGAGGTCTTTTGCTGCCTTTCACAGGCGCCTGTCAACAGGGAAAACAAAGCTACTGTTCTCAGGGTGACCTAGGCCTTAGTGGACTGTCGATCAGAAAATGGTGCCATCGCTCAAAGCGGGCATTTAGTGACTCAATTTGTCAGTCCTCTAAGCCTCGTGTCCAAGGGCCATCTAGCACTCCCTGCCCCTTGTAATAGAAATCAAATTTAGCTGGATAGATCTACAGCCTGCTGAATGCCTGCACACAGGCTTTTATTTTTTCTTCCGCTTGTGCCTACAACATCTCACAGTATTTTGGGATAAGCGTGAACCCTGAAAAAGCAGATTACAGGTCATGGAAAAGTAAGCATTAAATTCTCTGACAACAGAAGGATTATGTGAGCTACTGTGTGCAATGTAACATGAATAGGAAACACCATCAACACCGAGTCATAGAGAAAGCTGATGGACTCATTGGTTCAAGTCACACAGTCTCCAAAGGCAATATCACCTGACCATCTATTTACTAGATAATCACCAGTAAATCTATGTCATCAATTAGTTAAATCCTTTGTGGGTAGAACAAAAGCCTTAAAAAAAGTGTACGTTACTTCAAACTGTGCACTCGGAGGTTGTTTGTGAGAGCATGTTTTCCAAAAAAAACAAAAGAAAACAAGATGTGTCAGGTCTTTATCATCAATTGGATCAGATGTGGTAATTGACCTGGAATTTAGTGTGTCTACCACTCTGTAACCACGTGTTAAATGAGCAGTGCAACCATGACAGACTGCGCTGTACGGTCAGTGCTCTGCTAATCTGTGTGTTTCTGTGTGAGACTCGCAGGAGCCAGTTAGGGAAGAACAGGCTGGCAGGAGGTGTCAGACTGGTTGATTTTGACGGAAATAGAATATTTTGTAATGATTGCCTTTGGTTTGCTGCTAGAGCTGATTTAATTTCACTGATACAATCCTATACTGATATATATATATATATATATATATTTTGCATGAGACATCTGAATAGTGTGTTTTGTTGCTGCTAGTATTAAGGGTGAGGAGGGATTTTCTTTGTGGGTCCACCTCAGAGAGATGGACACAGCATCTGAGTGTGTTTGTGAGCACTGGGTGCTCCAAAACCCGACTGGCACACATGCAGCCTCATAACCCGCCTTAAAAACGTTGTCTCTGTGGGCCACGTCAACAAAGCACCACGTGCATCGGAAACAGTCTAATAAGCAAAAAGCAGTAAAAGGGTTCAAATGAAAGCTTACAACAGCCGCTTATCTACAGTATGTGCTACTGTTTATTAACAGCTAATACGATATTTAATTTCATACCTGCCACCTCATGTATCACCTTCACTCTGGGTTTTGCAACATAACCAGCGGCACGTCAAAAGCAACACATCCATTCTTCACAAGTCTGGTAGTCTTTACCCCCTGGTTCCTTTTTATTGCTATTACACAGTTAATAATTAACTCCCAGCATGTCCACGCTGTTTGTCTTTGCTGTGAGTATGAGGAAAGTATGGCTCATTACTCATCAGTGATATATGATTGTTGTCTATAGAGAGTGAGCATACACCGGCTCAGCCATCGTAAGAAAGAACACTCTTTTCTATCAAGGTCCTGTTTTTCTCTCTCTCTCTCTCTCTCTCTCTCAGCACTGCCTTTCATTTACACTGACTGCGTGAACAATACAAGCTCAAATGAAATGTCTCAACTGAGTAATGGCTGTACAGTTTCACAACACAACACACACAGCACGATAACTTTTAACGCAAAGCTGAGTTGTAAAAATAAGTCAAGGTCGTGCCAGTGTATCAAACTGTATAACAAGCACACTGCCTGTCTGTGAATGCAGTTTTTTTGTCTTTCGTTCAGTGCATTTGAATTTTTTTTTCTTTTTGTGCAATTTGCTTGTGAGCTCCACGGCAGCGGAATTCCTCGCTGTTGCCGTATACTGTACATAACATCAGAAGCTGCTTTAATTCAACAGCTCCCACCCCTAAGTTGGCATTTAGGATGGAAAAGACCGTGGAATCCACCGCTGCGCACGTTTCCGTTACATTGTTACCAGGGAACAGAGCAGCCATTTGTATGTAAAGACACGTGTGTGCATGCGTGTTCAGAGAGTCCAAAGAGTACAGTATGACTGTGTGTGTGTGTGTGTGTGAGAAAAGGAGATAAAGAGAGAAGAGATGAGGTGTCAAAGATAGGGACAGGGACAAAGATAGCCGTGGAAATCCAACAGCTCTCTCATCTTTCTTAATGATACATTTGTGATGATACATTTGCGATTATGACATCTCTCATTGTAATTTGAAGAGCCTCCGCTTGTGTCAGAGCCGTACAAGACAGGATGTGAAATTGGGGTCTCAGAACGGAATGTTTTATTAGCTGCTGGATATTGCCAAGGTGGTTAAGATAGGCTATTTGATTTGCACTGCTCCTTTCATTTACTCTGTTTGATTTGCGATAAGTGACTTTTCCTCAGGAAGAAATTGGTAGTAATTTCACAGTTTGTGCTCTCTCTCTTTCTTTTCTTCTTTGTGTTTCTCCCTCTCTCTCTTTCTCTCCCTCTCAAATATGACGGGCCTGATGGAGTCCTCTCACACTCTTCCAAGGGACTCCCACGTGCTGCCTTGAGGCATGATTGCAGCGAACGATGCAAATGAATTGATTCCAATACAAATGAACTCATGATAGTAATCCCATGCTAAGTGGCTGCTGCTTAATTTCATATTGATGAATGAACTGCCTCAGCTGGAGCTCAGAACAATGGTTTCTAATTAGAGCGACACTAATTGCGGGCACATTGATTGGCTGGTAGAACGATCTTTTGAGGATCCCACTGGACCGGTTGAAGAGCAGTTCCTGTTGGTGTGAGTTTGTAGGGTTTTATACATAGCTTAACAATGTTCCAGGAGCTCTTAAAAAGCATATGTCGCTATTAGTCTTCAAAATTCTTTTCATATTAAGGAAACAGCAGGAGGTTTTTGAAGTGTGAAGCAGAGAGAGCATCCACAATACCAACTGGCAGGCTGTTAAGCAACAACAAAAAAAAAAAGACAAAACAGTGTGTTGCTGGTTGAATATGAATTAGTTTTATATATATGCATTATACCTTCAAAACAACACAAAACTCAGGTGCCCCTGACCTCCCAGTGAGGTCTCTAAATCATGGAAATGGAGGTAAACAGATTAATTAAATAGATAAAGTTAGAAAACGAAGGTCATACCTCAGACGTGTAGTAAATGAGCATGACAAAGGTGGTTAATGGAGAACTATTCGCCAATGAGAAAGGCGCCATTTGCAATATTTTATACCTAAACAACCTGTTGCCCTGATACAAAAATGAAACTCAAGAGGATGTGATTGTTTTATGGCACAGAACAGAGAAAGGACATCATGAGCTTTCAGAGTATGTGGCAAACAAATTTCCAGTTGTTTACAATGGCGATTGCACATTAACTCCGATAAATATGCTCTCTTGCCAAGAATTAGACAAGAAGATCGATACCACACTCATGTTCCTTTAAATGCAACAAGGAGACAGTTAGCCTAGCTTAGCATAAAGAAACAGCTAACAGCAAATGAGTTTTCGTAGTTTAGATTCACTAAAAGGGACGGAGCAAAAAAGAGGCTCAGGTGCACCCTAAACCTATCCCACTACCCCCGTGACAACATAACACTTCCTGTTTTAATCAGCCAGTGCATGGTGGGGATTGTAGTCTCCAAAGAAAATACATGTATATCCCAAATAGAAATAAAAAAAAACAAAAAAACAATACAATTAGCCTTTTTGTGTGTTTTACACAATTTGTACTTTAATATTAGCATCCTTCAAGTCCTATTACTGACTGTCATTTATTCACACAGGAAAAAAACCCAAACAATTTCAAATTGCTTATGTCTGTTTTATTTCATTTCTGAATAGCCCAAATTATCCTGAAAATAACAATATATACAATTTAATGTCTTAAAAGCCATTATAAAAAGGGAGTGAAAGCCGGAAAAGAAAAGCCCAGAGAGGGGTTAAGCCAAGGGACTACATGTAGCACCATATCTATTTCACAAACAAGGACGAAATGGAAAACATGGCCTTCATTTTGTAAAACATTTGCCCTAAAAATAAAGAAAAAGGGGCTAAATATAAGGTATAATAATTGACTTTAATAATGCTACAAAAAGCCCCTTAAAACTAAATAGTAGCTAACGGAGAGTCTGTGTTCCCTGTCTTTCATTTGTCACATATGAAAATGACATGATGTTACCATGAAGAACAAATATGAATGAACTTTGGGTTGGATTATGGGTTGTAGTGGCATATCATCATATCATATATGTAAAGGTCACTTTTAATATCTAGCTATAAGTGACATCTTGTTGTGTGCCTGCTTCGTATACCACATGGACATTACTGTCGGCGCTGTGTGTGACGTTTAATCCGTGCTGAATGATGACAGCGTTGCGACAGTGGCTTGTACAGTAGTGTGTGTTTCCTCTCTGAGGGCAGCGCAGCTCAAATCAAATCATTTGGTCTGATCCACTGGAATGAAATGGAGTTAGAGAAGGTCAGCCTGTGGCGCTGTGTTTCTCACTCTGCTCTAATGTAATAAGAGCACACTGAGAGAGGCGTGGATTAGACTGTAATCCACCTTCATCTCTCTCTCCCTCCCTCCCTGATTTGTTTACACCATCCCTCTCTCCCTCTCTGACTCGTCTAGTCCCCCGTCTCCCTCCCAAACTCAATCAATCAACCTCTGGGGCTCCCTTTCAACCGCACCCTCACTAGTTTATTGGGATTCAGCTACTCTCTTTCTCCTCCCCATTCTCTTCGGCTCATTTGCCCAATAGTTTTATTAACAGTGTCAGTCAATCTTTGGTTGGGAATACACTACAAGTTTTTGATCAAATTTTTTAGAATTTGGTCTAAATTAATCCGACTGGGAATCCCTGCGTGAAACTTGGTCTTTGAGGTGCATTTTCTAAATTCGATTTCATTTTTAGATGTACGCAATAAGGCTATAGTTTGAATACAGATGCTAGCATTGCTGTAGTATCTTAGACCTGTTTTCATCTAAAACAGGTACATAGTCTGCTGCAAGCACAGTTGATTGATCAAAAATCAAATCACAATAAAACCTTCTATTTCTGGTAATCCTCGTAAGTCTGAATCATCATGAGTCATCCATCTCCTGCTGTCAAATAAATGTGTCCCACAACTATAAGTGGAGATGCGTAATGCTTGTTGTTTGCGTATACTCTGATAACTACAGTGATTTGAATGACCCGGGGAAAATCACTTAAGTCATGTTGCAGACAGTGATCAATCCAAATGGGACTTGATGAGAACTGCTTCCAATAGTTGTTTATATTAATTCAGGACCTCATGAATCAATAGTTTGATATATCAGCCTGATATACCATCACTAACACACCATCATTATGGGTCTAACCTAACATAGAACAAAAAAACATTGAATATATCTTCAATTCCCACTGCTTAAAAGCTCAAATCACAAAGTCTCATTCATGCCCCTGAGGGAGAGACTCTGACAGCTTCCCACTCCGAACTTCTCAGCACTGAATCCCATGTCTTTCCTTGCTAAGGGTGAGTGTGTGTCTGTTGGGAGATGAAACAGTCTATGCTTTCGCTTCTTCCTATACTCCTCTAACCATCCTCATACCAAGACAGAGACAGCTGTTATCATGTTCCATCAGTAGTATCAAGGCTGAACACAGTGAGCAGAAAGCAAATTATTCATTATTTAAACAGTCCTTGGAGAGGGTCGGGCAGAAATGTGATGGTGGCAACAGCAGCGACACTTGTGGGAATAGTGATGGTGTGTGTGTGTGCAGACAGAGCCAGAGTGATGCAGAGACATGATGTGCGTCATTGTGAGACAAGGTGTTATGAAGTTATGCAAATGTCTTATTGAATTTGTATTTTTGAATTGTGAGCTCTATGTAGAAAAAGCCTGTGTACCAATAAGTAAAAATTTAAAGAATCATTAATTTAGACTATGTATGTAATGTAGGCTTGTACAAGTTCATAATATCCATAGTATATGTCCTACATTTGAATATTTATGTGTTATAACAATGATTTATGTAAATTTGTCTTCTCCCCTATAGCAGAATTACAGAATAGCCACTGCAACAACTATCATCTGATCTTATTTAGAGTGATGAAATAGGCCAGGGATGTCACTCAAAATACACCAGTGAACCTGAACAAGTCCAGACGGGGTTAGGCACTAGTAACATCTGAACAGGTCCAGTGATTTTCTCTATATATTATAGCTTTCTCAGGGCCGCAGTAGTGTTACCAGAGTAGAACTGGTTATGTATTTTTACTGCAGTGAAACAGTGATTCCAGTCCCAGGTCAGTTAATTTTATTTGACCCTATGGGTTAAAAGTTCTTCAACGGACTCTCATGTCCTCTGTCTATGCCAGTGACGATGCTAGCAATTACATTTACTCATGCAGTCTGCAGAGAGTTAAAAAAAAAAATAAGTTACCTGATGATGGCACTAGATGAAAGTCACCGACTCTCCAGGGTCAATAAGACACATCGCCTAGGAACCATGAATGTCTGTTACAAATGTGCAAATCCATCCAATAGATGTTCATTTATTTCAGTACATAAGTATAAACTTTCACCTGCTGATGGTGCTAGATGAAAAGATACGAGACCACAAACATTGTGATTGTGCTTCATCCTCTGGGCACCATAGATGTTCTGACTAAATTTCAAGGCAATCCATATATACTGTAGTTATTGAGACAGTTTAGTCCGGTCCAAAGGGGTGGACCGAAATTGCCATCCCTAGAGCCATCTGCCACTAGCATGGGTAAAAACATACTCTTTGGGCTTAATTTCTACCCTCCTTACAAAATATGTTAATAATCTTAGAGACAACAACTGCTTGTATTTCAGGACTGAAATCTGAAACTAATAAGCTGCTACCGCAGGTAGAATTTTATGTCCCAAGTAGGCTATGACATATATTCAAAATGGCGTAACACTGAGTGTTGGCTAAACATAGCAACATTCAGCAAAATACTTTTGTTGTCTGAAGAGTGAGAGAGAAAGAAGAGGCAGTCAATACACAAACATTCCTCAACTTTACCCACTGGATATTTGTGTGTTTGTGCATGTGTACGACTTGTCTGTTCAAAGCTGCAAGGACAAACATCTAGTCTCAAAATGCCTTGCATCACTGACAAACACACACTCTTTCACCCCGGTGTATTGGTCGGAGTCAAATGTGTGAGTGTGTGTGTGTGTGTGTGTGTATGGGAAATACACACACACACACACACACACATCTGTCACACTCAGTCAGAACAAATGTTCAACCTTTGAAACTGTTTCAGCTTCTCCTGAACAGTATGGCTGATATATTTAACTGATTTAGCGTTGATACACCACAATGTGACACACCATGTTTAAACACCTCTTAGTGAGTCTTTCTTTCTTGTGCTTGTATGTGTGTATGTGTGTGTGTTTCTGCGTGCTTTTGTGTGATTTCCTATTCATGGTATGAAGAGGGATTATTCTTGTTTGTACGAGTTTGGCCTTGTCATGTGTTTGCTGGGTCGAGGCAGAAGGCCCCCACATGCCAAGCTCGAGTGTTCTGTGTCACTCCTCTGTGACGTGCTGACATTTACCGCAACGCCGCCGTCTTTGTGCTGCTCTCATCACCGTGACAGCGGACTTACAGATCGCCAAAAATCCCAGAGCAGTATCAGTTTGCTCAGCCAGCTCACGGTGAATGAGGGACAAGACGCACTCAAGGCGTACACACACATGCACACGCAGATTTCCAGAGAAATGCAGTGGAGTGTAGAGGCACACACACACACACACACACCCTGCTGGGTTGAGCAAGAGATTCAAAACCCAAATTGGCTGGTGTGATAATAACCTCAGAGGAAAATGATTGAAAATTACTGAGAGTGACATTTGTGCAGACTGGCCCATGATTTACATCCCAATGATTATATTATCTAGTCCAAAAGAAAGAGGGATTTCAAGCCTCTAAATGAGACAACATGGCGGCTGTGAAGCTGCATTGACATGCATGAAGCATTTCTCATTATCTTTTTCAATATTGATCAGGCATCAAAAGAGCGTCCAAACAAGCGTGCAGCTAAGACTTGATCCACTGTCTATCATCTGCTGGAGGCAGGGGATAATGCATTATTAATGTCCTTTTGACACATGGGCTGTTGTTGTCATAAATAGTTTAGAGAGCCTCCTGACTAACTCTAATGAATCAATGTTCAGACTTACATTAATAATATCAGTTAAGTGTAACACATTCTCCAGGAATTATGGGATGTCTTTATATGCATTTCAAGGCAATTTATCATACAGTTTTGGGAGAAGTTATGCAGCACTTTCAGTACTAAACTTTTATAATATTTCAAAGCTTTAACGTTACTACATTCATGCATGCCTACAGTTGCTTTTCATGTATTTTTTATTCTTTTTTTTTGTGTTTATGTGTATTCTTTCTTCAGCCACCTGCAAGAGGAGGCAATCACAGCTTTCATAACACGACCTCTGCTGTTTTTATCTTAGCTCACAGAGGTGAATGGATTCAAGGAAAAATATCATCAGCACTGAAACAGGTGTACTTCATATAGTTTCTTTTATTTATTATTTACTTTAGTAAAATATAAAATATTTACACAGTTACTATTCCCAGGTATAACATCACTGTATAACATATACAGTAATTTAAATAAATACATTGTATCTGTGTTAAATTAATGACTATTTACAGTCTCAGCTAAGCTACTGCACATTAATTCAATACGTTTTGAAATATGAGCTTATGTCAGGACACATTATTACAAATATTTTATCTAAAGAGCATCTTAACATCCGGTTTTAGCTTGAACACGTATTCCATACAAATTCAAAACAACAAGTGTGTCAGGGTATGTCATAAATTTTTCACAGATTTCTCTAGGAAAAGGAAAATAATTTTTGTTACAATAATCACTATAAAATGGGACCAGGATCAATAGTGTGACTGACTCAAATAAAACACTATAGTGCAATGTTTTTATGTGCCCAAGGACACACATGCTCGAGCTTGAGGCTAAATGTGATACACATCCCTGCAGCCGGTTTTATGCTATTCCATCGACTGACAGTCGGCAGCGGTACCTTGCAAAGGAACGCAACAATGCACATACAGAGGCAAGGAAGAAGAAGACTGCTAGCAAACATGGATGTAAACAGTGCAGGATTCAAATTCTTTAAAACTTTGAAATGTTTTATGGGTAAGGAAAAACATTCAACAAGTTTGTTGAACAGTAGCTCAAAGATATGCAGAGTGCGCTTTAGTGAGAAACATAAACATATCTTTTGTGTGTTTACAAGAAGCCCCCACAGGGTACCTTAAAATCAGTTGGTAAGCAGACAACCACTATAATTCATTATTATACTTTTCAAATATACTATATATTACAGTGATTGTGGCCATAAATGGGTAATTAGCACTTGACTTTATCTCATTGAAGGATGCTTTATTTGACATTATCTGTCTGTAGTAACACTACAGAGGCCCTGTGGCTCAGCTATTGCTATGGCTGTATCCAGGACAGCTGACAGCATCTATTCTGCAGTTAATGTGGCGTGCTGAGAAGCTGCAGTAAAGATAATATAAGGGTAGTAAAAGTGCTAAAGCTAATTAGCTCTCTGGCAGAAGTGCACCAGGTGAATGTTTGAGATGGAGGACGGACAGGCAGAATGATGGAGGGGATTTTGAAATGATGGGTAAAGTAACGGGTTGTGGGCAGGATGAAAAAGACTCTGAAGGTTAAGAGGGTCATGTAACGCGGTGCCAAGTATCAGAAGGGTGGAGGAAAGACTATGTGCATCTTCTGCACAAATATTGATTAGCCTGTGATAAAGTATGACACTGTCAAGGGGAAAGATCGGGCTTGGTTGTACTGTTTTAATAACATCCTTATTGTGCTCCATCACTCTTTATAATACTGTCCGTCTGTCTGATGAGGTCTGCCTTGCTTTAAAATGTTGCTGGTGGCTAATGGAAATACATTATTTAAAGCTTACACCATACATCTACTTGCCCTCGATTAGCCTGCATTACCTTTTAGACCTATGTGTGTGTTTTTATCTATTTTCTTTCAATGTTGTTTCACCTTTGACATAGAATGAAATAATTCCATCTGTGCTTTATCCTCTTGTCATCTTTCCTCTTGTGTCCCCCTTCAATCTGAGAGTGGAGTCAGTGTGTGAAAACTACAGTAATTTTGCATTTTTTTTTTTTTTTTCACAAAATCCCCAGAATTTGCATTCCCATTTTTGAATAAAATATGTCCCAGACCGGAGACAAAACATAAAGTGAAAAAGAAAAAGGTCAATTCAGGCACTGACTAACCGATTGTTTATGCTTGACCTACCATTGAGCTTTCACTCTATGTCAACTGTAACATTGAAAAAGTAATTATAAGATGATTAATCCGCATCACCAGATAAACCGAATCGTTCAAGAATATTGACTGATTTTGCAAAACCTCTGATAACATGCAGTCACAGTGTTTTTAAAATGACTTATTTCTACAATATCTGTTCAGGGCAACCACAGTATGGGTAAGGTGAGGGAGAGATTGGGATTATGGCAAATGAACTACGGCTAAGGTATGGTTAAATATGCACCAATCAATATTTCTATACTAACAATAGATCAAATGACTGAGTGTAATGTGAAAAATGTCACAGGTGGTTGTTGAAAGGTTTCATTTTATTACTGCAATTACATTATTTTAAAGGTTACGTTTATGCATCTTTTTTTTGTGATAGATATGGCCTAATGTGTAATTTCAGATATATATAAATGCACAAGGGTCATATCTGGAGCTTATTAGAGATAATTTTGCATTATGGAAATAAAACTTAGTCCCTATGAGCCATATGTAATAACCTAATGGTGCACTAAAGGCTAAAAGATTCAAAGCTGCCTCTTTAATAGGTGATTGTTGCATGAAAGAGCTACAGTGTACAAGCAGCAGCAAGGTGTGACCATATTGTCATACATGTCATATTATAATCATGATTTCATTATTAGATTGTCCTGATGACAAAACAATGTCAGGTTCCAAAGAAGTCCATACACTGATTTTACAGGATAAACTATTCCATAAACTATGTTTGATTGGGTAAATATCACATATGAGCAGCCAGAGAAAAACTGCTTACCAAACCAATTCCAAAGTCCATGCCCACTCGGTTTATTAGCAATTCTGTCAGTGCTACATTAGTCAACATTATGGTGTGTGGGGACAATCCTCTACTTTTAAATTATTCATTTAGACAAATTGTATCTGTGTCGTTGGATCAGATATTTTGCATGCAAGCTAAGCATTTTTTTTTCTCGTCTTAAATTTGCCTTGGTACAATGGTAATCAACCTTGTAAAGTGGAGCAGCAGCATGAGAAGTGACACAGTGGAAAATGTGATCCCTGACCTATCCGGAGAAAGCGTTTTAATCACAAATCAGTTAAAAGCTGTAAGGGAAAATGCCCTGTTTGTGTTGCCATGTTTAATCACTTTTCACTCACAGTGGCTTTGCTTTGAATAGCAGGAGAGTACCGCCTGACTTCCACGTCCCATCGGCCGTTGAATGATCGAGCTAGGTTTCACTGCCAAGGATCAGAAGAGAGGAAGCAGACAGGGAAGGGAGACATAGATGACTAATTTGGGAGTGAAGTTGAAACGACAGCAAGAACACAGCGAGCTTTGACGCACATCAGTGTGCAGGCGGTTTTCAAGTTCAACAGCGGCCTTAACAAGTCTTCATTTGATTCTATGGTACATTGAAAATGCATTAAAACAGGTTAGGAACAGATGTTAGTAAAGACTATCCTATCAGCATCTACGGTTTAAATATTTGGTTTTATTGTTGACCAGGACTGAACTCGTAAATGCTGTTGTCCAGCCACCTACACTGATTGTGTCCTTTGTTAACATAACTGGTGAAAGAAGTGATAGAAATACAATTTCATGGTAGTAATGCACAGCAGTATTTCTCCAGCAAGGTGAAACACAAACAGGAAGAAAGAATGATATGAAGGGCAAATGAAGGAATGGAGAAACTCAGCGCCATGGACAAATGGCGTGGATGACAGACACTTAATAAGAGGCTGAATTTGAGAAATGGCAGCGGGAAACGACAGGAATAAATGAGAGAGCGAATGAGAGGAATAAATGATAGGAAGGATGGAGCTGTTCTCCCACTCGGATTGGCCAGCCAATCATAGGTTTTTTCAGTTGGTGCAGATTTTCAGGGGTGGAAGGCAGCGACGACGCACACGCACACACACACGCACACGCACACATATACACACACACTGGAGGATAAAGAGTGCAGGGAGGGGGAGACTCACACATAAACACACACACACACACACACACACACACACACACACACTTTTACTCAGAGAGGAGACAGGTGTAGGAACAGCAAGAGGCCAAATCAGCCTAGCTGTTATCAATGTTTCCAACCTGATCGCTCGCTCGCTCCTTTTCTCTACAACAAGTACACACACACACACACACACACAAACACACACACACACACACACAGCAGTAGAAAAAACAGGTGTATACAGCAAGAACAGTCTATGGGGCATTTTTGTGATGTGTATTGTTGCTCCCATAATCTCTTACCTTTCGTTCTCACTTGCTCCGACACACCCACCCACACACTCACACACATACACACACATTTCTTTTGGCAGAGGCTGCCCTACCTACGCACTCCTAGGTCCCTGGCCCAATTTGAAGCAGTATCAGTGAGCGATGGTGGCCCACTGGTGCCAGAAGACCTGGGTGGAAAAAGTCGAGTCATTTTTCACAACTTCCTTAACGCAAACTTCTCTCCAATGAGAGTTCGGAAAACATTTTGCCTCAAAGCATTTTTTGTTTGTGTTTTGGGGAAAACAAAAATGAGTCTGATGCTAAAATGCTTTTGAAAAGCATCCTAAGATTTTGCAAGATGAAGCACATTCTGTGAACTTAAGCTTCTAAAAAAACATTTGGTTGAAGCTAGAAAATTTCAGTATGGCCTAGACTGTTCTTTATAGAAGATCTTTAAATGCCCACACAGGTTTACAGACATTCCAAAGGGGACAAAACTCGGGCCTTACACCTAACAAATAAACAACTCTACTGGATGAAATACAGGGCATGTCATTTTACAACAAAGAGCACTCCGTTGTACTGAAATGTAATTAGATAGAAATTGTAAAGAGGGTGTTAAACAGTGTTGTAAGTCCTTGTCAGGTAGAAATCCTCTACTGTTATATCAGTAGATATATTATCTATCACATATGTCTTGCTGTTTCATCTGACTGCCATGATTGCAATGCCTTCTCTGTTTAAAGTTCAAGTACAGAAAAATCTTCCGCGGGTCCTCTCCAGGGACATCCCACAGACACAGGAGCAACATTATTTCTCTGCGGCTTTTCTCAGACATACTGTACACGGCTGGCCTCAGTGTATTTGCTTCCTCCTCCCTTTCACTTCTTTCCTCTCTTCCGTCCTCGATTTCTCCTCCTGTTTTCCCCCCTGAAGGTAAACACTGCCAGCAGCAGTAGTGGAAGTGTCACCCGAGGCCGTCGTCTCTCACAGTCTGCAGCAACCGCGCTACAGCGAGCTCATCCATCCTGCACTCTCACTGCGCCATCAGCTTAATGCACTCATTACCACAGACTCCCCTATAAAAAGATAGGTTCCCGCATCACAGACGCTTTAGCTGCATGAGCTTTTAAATAGGGTGATGTAACTGATGGCAATTTACATACAAAATACGCCAGAGATATGGGGGCTGTGTTGAGGCAGCATCAACATTTTGATCTTGTTTCCCTCTCAAATCCCCTAATAGACCGTAAACAAGATTAGCATACGTTTTGTGTTTTGGTCAGTGGGGACATGATACCTCCATAGTTCTATAATGACCCCATGAAAGTATTTCCTGAGAACCCCTATTTCATGCAGCATTTACAAATATAACATTACTCAGCATCCATCTTTGCCGCAGCTTTGTGCACAGATAATTTTAGCCCTGAATGCACTGGACAAAGCCGCACGCCTCTCTTTTGGCCTCGGTCCACGTTTGGTTGAGTCATGAGCGTACTAAAGCAGGCTGAGCAGAGCCATATCCATTGTGTGCCTGGAGCCGAGCCTGTAACACTCAGTGGTGATGATGGTGAACAGCTGGGCCCGGCTGCCAGAGCCGTCGGCATGCGATGAGATGATCGATAGCTTAATGGCAGGATTTCAGCCTGTGTTTGGGCAGTGTGACACTACATAATGTGGAGATGGGGATAATTATTTCATCAGAAATCTGGAACCGGACTTTTTAATTTTCCACCGGGCTCTGTGGAGGGCAACGGGTAATGTGGTAAGAATGGAAAGAATATGAGGTAGAGCGTTCACGCTGGGGATCATGTTCAAATGAATGGATTTATTATTATGCATATTAATCCTTGGACTGGCTATTCTCTGATTGAAGTCTTATTCATCTTATCGTGCTGTTACCATGAACCTCTGACACCATCTGATTGAGTCCTTCTTTTCAACAAGCCCTCAATGCCTTTATAATAGAAAGTTATATCTTCTAAATAAAAGCCGTTTCCCAACCTGAACCAGGCATTTATTATTTTAAGTCCCCTAACCTTAACGAAGTAGTAATTTACTGTTCGTTAGAAAATACTTGTTTGAGCACAAACTGTCATGGCAGAGCCTTATGGCTGTACCAGCTACTAACAGGCCATCACACACCTGAATACCTTGGTTGCTAGTCAACAAGAGAAAGATTCAGGCCTCTCACCTGAAACCCTGGGGAGCTCCACCAATTGTCAGCCGACGCTCCACTCAACTGTGTGGTCGGGCCAGTCTGCTCAGGTCCGCTCCTGCCCTCAGGCTGGATAATATTAGGTATGAAGATGACAAATGACAACCTGTGATAATTATGGTGGTGGTTGTAATCATTACAAGAATAAATATTACATAAAATGTCATATAAATTCAGGTTAATGACAGCTGTGCAAATGGCTATATTAACATTTTACGGCCATACAGTGGACTTATACTGTGTTTTAATATAGCTGAAGTACCAATTTAGGTGTCCCCGTTGACATATTGTTCTGTTTCTGTTGGCAAACAACTGAACAAGTATGAAACAAGTCATTTATTAAATTAAATTAAATTTCAATGATGAATAAAACCAAAAGTGAAAGCTGTCAATGGTTTCTATGCCAGAGGGATCTGTTTAGTGTGAGAGTTAGCCAAGATCTTTAACATGCTTCTCATAATCCATGCATGAGTTTTACCAGATTATATAATGTAGTGATGACATTCATACAGTTATTGATATTGGGCCAAACAAATAAAGTTGACTTGACGTACTGTAATCGCTCAAACAAAACATGGTCACTTGAGTTTGTTGCGTTAAGAAAGAACTTCTCATACAGTGTAACCAGGATATCAGTCAGATGTACACATAGCCCACTCTATGTATTCTGTTGTGTGTTTGCTGTTAAATTTGCTCTGCTTTGTTGACCTTAGATCTAATAAACCACATCCATGGTCAAAGGGAGTGTCAAGCGAGGCGATGGTGTCTGTTTCATCGTGTTAGTCAGCTGTGCAGAGAACGTCCTCAGGGGCATTAATGGGGGTCATAAACTCTGATATGGATATTTGAACACATTGAACTCTAACTGGCCTTGCTCAGACAAGGACACATGCTCTCCCCTGAGGCCATTTCCATGAACAGAATTGGAAAATAGAAACTATTGATTTTTCACTGTGTTTAATGTGATTGCCTTCCCTGTGTTTTGTTAATGTTTTGCAGTGGGTTTTTCCCCCCTCTTGGTTTCTTTCTTTGTCCGTCCTTATTTGGAAGTCTAAATTTTCAATTTACTTTTGTATGAGAAAAAGAAGAAACAGTTTTTCAGGGTGTTTGTAATTTGGGGGGGCTAAGGGAGTTATCTGTATCAGACTATAATTGTACATAATCTAAATGTAATCCAGCCACATTGTGCAAAATAATGAAGGGAAAAATATGTAATCCAGGCTTAGATTTACTGTAAAGGGCCTAAATCAAGTCATTTCACACAGTGGACTTTTCAGTGGTGACAGTCAACAACAAAGTGGCCTTATAGTATTATAAATGACAGAAAAGCTTATGGAATGAATGAATGTATGACATTTTTATAATTGTGTGATGTATATAACTATGTCCAGCCTGCATGGGCTTACAAAGCACTGTGAACTCAAACACGTCAGGACAACAGTGCTGCACAAATGTATTCAAGCACCAGAGACAGTCCATAAATAGAAAGGGTTATAAAGACGGCTTTAAACAGTAAGCAGTAGCTGTGACAACAAATAAGAACATAATTCATAAATCATCCCAAAATTCCTTAAATTCCGTTATGTCATTTCCTCACAATGAACACTTTATGGAAAGGTCAGCCTTGTCCTACATGTTCTGAAATAAACAACAGGAAACAGGGGAAGTCAATCATTTTTGTACAAATAAATGCAGTGCATTCGCATTGCTGTGGAGTTTGTTTATTCCTGGTCGAGTGAATAGTTTCTGAGTAGACGTAACCATCAAGTAGCCCGCGGATTAAATTGATGGTGCTGCATCGGATCCCAGTTTGTTATTGATAGTTTGACGGCAGCACAGCAGTGCATTGGCTCCGCTCCAGGTTGAGGCTGAAGTAATTGACACGTCGCCTGCTGGGGTTTGTGATTAACTTTATTGACATATAGGAGGAGGTGGGTGTACGGCATCTCACACAGTTGGCAGAGCTAACAGGCCTTTCAAGCCGCTAAGACAAAATAGCATTGATGTTTTCAGAACCCCGGAATGCTGCTGTCCAGCGAAGTTCCTTGGAGAGAGGCGATTTAGAAGCAAGCACCGGCATGGTGATTCGGCCTACAAGCTTCTGCCAGTTGTGTTTCTCTGCCCCAGACTTACTCTAATTCACCTCACTTCATCACTATGATGTTGCTCACTGGTACTCACATATTACCCACTTCTAGAAGAAGTTTGAAAACAAGTGAAATAATCCACTTCTTGTTTGAAATTCTACACATCAAGATCAGTTTATTAGTCATCATTGGGAGTTCTACTCAGCCTCTGGGAAGTAGTACCTACAGTCTGAGAAATTACCCCCGATGATGCCACCAGGGTTATCTCGCCTTGGACCTAAAGACCACTAATTTATAACGGAAAGCCTAACAAAGAGACACTGATGAGTTGTATCATGGAGTGTGTATCATCCAGCGTTTTTGGTACAAATATTAGGGAAATGTAACATACTGCATTTCAACGTGAAACTGAATACAAGGACTGGAATAGTTATGAGAGTGATTTAATCCAATCCTTCAAATTTTATTGGATGGCTCTGCCAATACAGAGCAATACAGAGCTGTAGAGCAGCAGTTGGGACACCACAAAATGATTACTAGAGTAAGGAAAAACAACAAAATAGATTGACAGTTAATTTATTTTTCTCTCTTTTCTAAACTAAAACAAGCAATTTGATGGATATTTTACAATATATGTCCATCTTGATGTTGTGCAACATATGCTCTGAATTACATGTGTCACGCTAGATCACGGTTTTGATCATGTCCCTCATAGAAAACGTGACTGTTCACTGCAAAAAAAGGTATTTGGTAGCTTGTCAAACTGTCCACAGAAAAAAAAACAGACAGAAAACAAGCCCAACCAGGGGCACTAAATTAGGGGAAGAACCCATGAATACTGTTTTAGCCCCTCATGAGCTGTTTTCAGAGGCCCAAAATTTCTCCCGGAGCCCGCCTATTGCTTGCTTGACGTGAGAGTTTGATTGACAGGTTCAGCCCTCCACCCTTCACTCTGACACCACTCTCACATGCACACACAGAGGGTGGGTTTTCACTCTGTTAAAAGACAGTGGGTTGGCATTAACTCCGTGAGAGAAGCCTATAACGTAATTAAGAGTGAGAAGATGGGGGTGAGGGGGTGGGGGGTAACAACCGCGAGGCAGAGTAAATCATCTCACAACCCCTCTTCAACAGTCTTACGCACAAACACCCCCCCCCCCCTCTAAACCCCTGTTGAGAAACTGTGTCTTTAATTAAAAATCCCCCATCCGACACACACACACAGACACACTGTACACAGACACCACTCCAGGTTCCGTGTGCTCCAGTCAGAACATGCGGGCTTGATTAGTATTAATCCTTATCACCAGAATGGACAGCTTCTCAATTGTGTTTTTTCCCCGGCTGGCTAATTTCATGAAGAGCATAATTACAGCATTTTCAATTTCGGCCCTCTGCAGAGTTATGAGGCTGACAGTCTATCTCTGCACTGCAGCTGAGAGGGCTGGGGTGCGTCTGAGTGAGTGTGTATCCGTGTATCCCAGAGTGCTTGTGGACGTGCGATTGTGTTTTTGTGACTAAAATGAGAGGGAGAATTAGCGGGTTATGCGGGTGACTAATACAAGGGCTAATTTCATGCCAAATCCAAATTGGAAAAGCAGCTGAAATCATGACAACTGTGTAAACCGCACAGTAGACGGCAACTCCTGTGCACATAGGGTTGAGTTACTAAAATTGGCAAGTGAAAATATTAAGATAATGTGGGCGCAAAAAAACATTTGGGTGCCAGCAAATTGATGCCTGGTCCAGAATGTGCTCAGTAACAGTGTGATATCCAGTAATCTGATTTACTTGCTGTCTACGTGGTATGTGTTCCAACAGTAGGAGGATGAAAGGCATGTCAGCTCTGATTAGAGCTGCCAAACTGGCACAGTTTGAGTAAATGTAAGTGTGTGTATTCATGCTTGTGCTTTGGTCACTCTCCAGTAGGGAGATCGGAGCTGCCCTAAGGCAGTGGCCACGTTCCCATCCTTCCCGGCTCCTCCTTTCATCTCCCCTCATATCTCCCTCTTCCCTCCTCTTCCTCTCAGCGGTGTGACTGTTTCCCGCCTGATATCTCCGCTCTTACTTCTCACTCAAACGCGCAGTAAACAGCTGCCGCGCATATCTATGCACTTATGTGCGAGAGCGCCTTTTCAGCCGAAGCAGCTTGTGTGTATATTGGGATGCAGGCGGCTCATCAGCGATGCTCTGTCAGCTTTGATAATAACTTGGGGCCCCCGAGGCGCTGTGGCCCCCCGATACTTTGTCACACTCCTCCAGCTCTGCAAACGGAGGCCAGCGGTGCCAGTAAAGCACCTCTGCCTTCACTGATAATGAGCTCCGTGTCCTCAAAGATAGGCTGCCGTGGACGGGTGCCCGATTCCCTTGAGGTGTTGAGCGCTGCCCGACTTCTGACACCGACAGGACAGCAGCTTAAGTCCTGAGCACACATTCCCACCGATTAATAGACATAGTCATTAATTTGGACTTGATTAAATGAAAATGTAACGATGCCCAAGGGGAAAGTTAGTAATCACAGCAGCAGCGAATAAGGTAGAGGAAAGAATGAGACAAATAGAGGGTGCCCTTAAAAGTCAAGTAAGTTAGTGTCTAAGTTTTACTGGATATGTGTGGAAAGCAAATAGTGATTAAAAATGTTCCAGACATCCTACACTGTACGGGAGAGCATAAAAACAATTCATTATGCCAAATAACCAAACAGTGATGATAACCGAGCAAACAGACTAATAAAGAAATAGCATTGCCGCATACATATCCATTAGTTTGCATTCATTAGTTTTAAATGCCCCCTCCCTCCCCCCCACAAGAAGACAGAGTTCATTCTGACCATAAATCTACCTCTTAAAAGCCTAATGTGACGCGGAGACACATATTTAGCTAACAGTTTAGCGCAGTAATTAGCATTTGGGAGCTCTCTGCCTCTGCCAAGTGCCAGCCGCCCAACATCTGTTCCTCCGCTGCCGCCGGGGCCCAGCGCTTCCACCCCTCGTCCCTCCCTCCTCCGCCCGCCGTCTTTTGCTTCTCTGCGGGTGGGGGAAGAACACTTATCAGGTCTGGAGTGAAGTGATATGTGGATGTAAGAAAAGAGAAAAAAGCTGCAGGTCTGACGCCCCTCCCGGGGCAGTTTGAGTGTCCATTTGAGTCTTAAAAGAGGGAGGCCCTCCTCCCGAGGTCACCTTGAGCCCTCTCCCCCGCTCCCCCATCGGCTACAATTAAATCATGTCGGGCCACCCAGCCTCAGCTGTGGCCATGCGCCATCAGCATATCCTCAGCATATTCACCCTGATGGGAAGCTTCTGCACTTGCTTGTGTATATTGGATTTATTTCTCGCTCCAGCGGTGATGGATTTTCCATTTGCCTGCTTTGTACGGTGGTGCACCATTGAGGGAAGCGGCACATCAAGACTGTTGCATCTTCTGTCACTACCCGTCGCACAACGTTCACCTAAATGCCATTGTAGGCAAGCCATGTTTCCGCATATTGTGGGGGCGAATTTAACTCTGATAAGTCATTGTTCAGGCAATGCGGAGGGGGAAGTTTTTACAGCGTGCAGACAGTGTCGACACCCCCCTCCCTGTGCTCTCATTTTCGGTTCTCCTTTTTTCCTTTTTCTACTCTTTCTTTATCATTGTGCCTATAGCTCCTCTGTGGGCAAATTGTCATTTCAGTCCCTGCCCCAACAGGAAGGGAGGGCGGGTGGGGGGTGGGGGGGATTATGACAGAGACAGGATGAAAGGGGAGAGAAAGGGGAAGGTTGGTAGAAAATAAAGATGCTCTTATCAGAACTTGCCAGGAGCAATGTGCACACAAAGCTGTTTGGGAATCCAATTTAGTCTTTGCTGTTAGTTTAAGTGATATCAGAGCAATTAGCTGTCACAGGTCAGAGTGTGTGCCGGGTGCGTTAAGTGATTCCCTGAAATCCCACTAGTGGAAACGTGAGGGGTGTCAAGTCTCCCAAGAAAAAAAAAAAAAAAAAAAAAGGAAGAAAAAAACTTCCAACTCACCAACTCCAGAAATGGACCTCTTTTTCATACAGCCTGCTAATAAATGTCAGGCGCCTCTTGGCTCTTTTGTTTTGCTCTTGTCAGCTGCTCACTCTGGATTTAAATGGATTTTCTTCCCCTATATCTCTCCACAAGGGTGACTTTGAGACATCGTGGTTTTATTTGAGCCCCATGTAACTCAATTGTGCTGTATGTTGTTTTTTCGTTTTTTTCGAAAGAATGTCTACTTGTTGGGGGGGGGGGGGGGGCAAACAGCAGGAATGTCCTTGTTGTTTTTCACAATAGCAATTACACGGAAGGTGCATAAGTGGGGATAGGATCTATTTATAAACTTCCCACATTACATATGTAACTCTAAAGTAGGAGTAGAAATTAGCCAAGGTGACTGAACAGAAAAGTGAAAGCCTATTTTTGCCATCCTGCAGCATGCATAAACTTCTGAATGGACTCTGTTCTGCAGCTTCCCTTGACTAAGCAGTATTCCAGAGGTGATAAATCTTTCCAAGTTGCTTTTTTAACTTTCAGGACTGCCTGAGGACACTGGTAAGAGAGAAGTTATCGAGGAACAGGTTTCTCTCTTTTTGAAGTCTACTTCTACTGAACAGATACGTAGTGTCGGGTGCATGTAATTACAGTGGAACGAATCAAGTACTGTCACAGGAATGGGACATGCAGAGTAGATTACAAGAAAATCGTGCGGCATTACACTGACTTAGGGATAAAGGGGCCCAAAATACTTCCACCCACTTTGCAACCGTATTTTGTGCAACTAGCACGATGTACCTGTTTAAACGAGGTCAGACTGTGACCATCACTGAGACTGAGGAGGGCATCATCCAAAGTGCATGTGCTTGTTACTCTTCTGCATTACAAAAGAATAAAGATGAAGCAAACGTGAACTTGATTTTTACTGCAAATGCGAACCAGTTTACCCTAAAGTTGGAACTGCAGAGTTTGGTGATTTAATGGTGGGGGCAGTAACACTCATAGAAGTTCCCTTAAAAAAAACAAAACAGTGAGGCTCTTGTTTCATAGACCTCATCATTTATTCTTCACATGTATTCCACCTGATTGATTAACACTGACCTCATCCTCATCCCCCCTCCCTCCTTTTCCCTCCACTACCTCCCTCCCCTCTGCTCTGCAGGGGAGATCTGTGCGTTCAACATCCACGGGCTGGAGGCTCCGTTCGAGGCAGTGGTGCTGAACGGTACGTCTGGTGAGGGCCAGCTGAGGGCAAGCGGCCTGGTGGACTGCGAGCTGCAGAAGGAATACACCTTCATCATTCAGGCTCACGACTGCGGCTCTGGCCCCGCGGGCACGGAGGGCAAAAAGTCCCACAAGTGAGTAAGACTGACAGACAGCAGCAACAGCAGGGGCTTCGGAAGTCTGACAGAACACACAAGTACATGCACAGTGGAGCCGTATACATGCGCAACCCACACGGCCATTTCTAGGCAAAGAGTGGGATTTATAGGTTTATAGCTTTAAAGCTTATGCTTTGGAATGAGTGTGAATTTCAGCATAGACCTGGAGTGCTTGTGCAAAGTCACTGAAAAGGAAAAGGCCACAGAGGACAAGGGAAGACACCATTAAATAAACAAAGTTTTTTAGAATTCATATAAAAATGTTTGGGCTAAATTATGTAAAACTACAAGTACTTATTGTATAATTTTAACATTCATTCAGACAAAGGGTAAAGTCCAGCAATGCCAGAAAACAGTGTTGGTTTAGACAGTATGATATAGTACAGTATAACTGTCTATGTACATTCCTAAGCATAAAGGTGCATGTGTGCTGCAAAAGAAAGCAGGGCCTACCGAGGATATAAAGAAGGCTGGCTGGTAGTGGGTGTTTGGGGCTCACTGAACCTAGAGTCGGCACTAGTCCGCCAAAGATGTGCTCATTCAACTTCTTTGGATGGTCCAACGAAAAACACTTGCATAGTCCTGTTTTATAAATCATTGTGGAACTGGATGAACGTGCACAAGCCTGATTTCCACTCCGACAGGTGGATAGAATGTACTGTAGGCAAGGCCTTGAATCATTCTTTGCAAATCAATACTTCTGGAAATGGATAGAAAGACACTATTTAGAGAGATTTTAGTAAGAAAATCGACCAGGAAATATAAAAGTGAGGGGGCATGTCCCCCTATCCCCAGTGGATATGACGCCCTTGTCTGACTATTTTCAAAGCAAACCTCTCTCTTTCCAACACATGACAGTCCATAAAGGGGCAAAAATGCCTTTTAAATTCTTATTTTCACACAAAGCGCTTGAAAAAAAAGCTCTTAATATCTCGCCTTAAAGTTAAATATTAGTCAAATAACACTCTCACTATGTCTTCAACTCCTTCTCCTCCTGCCATCCACAGCTACAGCTTGATCCCAGATTGCTCTGAGAAGCATCCATGCCAGAACAACACCCTCCTCAACCTCCACCACAAGCGCCAGTAGACTAGTTTAAAGAGGTCAACTGATAAAAAACAATTTGTCACACTTGTTGGCTCTCCTGAAAGCAGCTTCTGTCTGAGGGAGAAAAAAAAAGCCTTTCAGACAACTTCCTCTGTCCGCTGTATACCGCACATCTCCCCTCGCTGTCTTACCGCTCAACCCCCTCACTTCAGACAACAATGGAGCCGAGCACAGAAATCTATCATCTTGTCCAGCTTATAGACACGCGCACACAAACACACACAAACACTGACACACACACAGTAAATACACTACACATTTTCAAGCCTCTGTGAAAGTTTTAAATCAGTAGAGCAAAACTTGTATTTACTGTACGGTGTTCGCTCTGTTACTTGTGTGTGTGTGTGTGTGTGTGTGTGTACAAGGAAAAGGAGGTGAGGGGGTGATGTGTTTGTGCCACTATTTTCATGCTGCTGATCATGTTTTATATCCCTTTTAAGCACCCGGGCACTCTGCTCTGTCACACTATTACTTCCTATCAACACAGCTCCCTGCCCCGCTGTGACGCAGACCCAGTTTGGTTGGCACAGACAGGCCGGCGCTGGAGGGGGGGAAGTGGATTTTGGGGACACTTTAAATGGCCCGTCCTTTCCTTTCGCTGGCAACTCTCAAAGGACGAGGCTGGCCTTTCGCTGCGCCGCTCGCTTGCTCGCTTGCTCGCTCCGATTTGGAGAGAAACTAACAGGGAAGAAGGAGAATCTCCGCCTAGGGCTGTGCTCAAATTACACATGACACGTCAGCGGCAGAGAAGGAGAGCAGTCAGGAAAATTAGCAGCTAAAGAGGACAGGGGAGAGGATCAGGAGTGACACGGGCTAGAGTTTAAACTCTACTCTATCCTCTATTCTTCCCTGCTTTGCTTACTACAGGCTGCTGCCCTACTTCTCACTCCTGTTTTTTTTCTTTTTCTCCTGGCTGGCTACAGCTCAGCCGGCTCCTGCTGTCTGACTTTGTCCTTTTCTCTGTCAGTCCCTCTGTCTCCGTCACAAACTCCAGTGTTTGAATGTGTCCTCAGACTGCCTGTGCGCTCACAAATGGGTGCTCCCTCTGCCCCGGCTGTACAAATCTGTCCCTCAGTCTGACTGAAATGCACAGAAATGAAATGTTCTTTCATCTTCAAAATGCCATGTCAAACTCTGAATATATGCTTCATAGCAAAAGCCAGTAAAAGGGTAATGTTCTTCCACTCTTGGTGACTTTGTCAGAAACCACACTGAACTGACGTTAATGAGCACCAGCCTAACAGTGTACTGACTTGCCAGTTCTGAATCACATTGCTCCTCTCTGACCTCTGAGATATTTGACTTGGCTGCCTATGGAAGCTTTAGTCAGCTGTCAGCAAAGTGCAAAGCTCGAATGAATTCACCTTAAACTCCTTGGGACTGTTTCTGCTCTGGTCAGCTTTAAATGAAACACAAATTAATCTACAGTGCTGTAGGGCTGACCTCTGCCAAATGAACAATTTGTACTGAACTGTGAAGTGATCACAGCCTTTGTCATAAAGAGCCGTAAATGTGATAAATGTCCATTTTGTGTCTTTCTATTGGCTTTAACACTAGCAGTGGTTCAGCGTAGACATTAATGAAAATTATGAATTGGTTTTAAGTACTGCTGGTCTTTGTGAGAAGAATCATCTGGTGTGCAGAAAATGAGTTATCACAACCTTACTAAACTCAAACTCACTAAACAAGGGGGAAAAAAACTCAGTCAGTACTTATTTAAAGCCCTACTTTAGATTTCTCTAAAAATTATTCAGATGAAACAGCCTGTGCAGGGAAATTACTTTTCAGTTCCTACTCAAGGGGACACACATATAAATTGCTTTTTATACAAGGTTAATTTATAGTTTTTACAACACAGAGTTGTAGAACAGGATGTATATATAGTCCCATTTTGCTACTTAAAAAAAATATAAAAATAATCGTATAAGGGGTCACAAGCAAAAAAGGCTAGGAGCCACTGTTTTAGCGACGTATCATTACCCAACAGATCTTACTATTTGGTATTGTCCCTCTGAAAATTTGAGAAGAAGTCTCAGCAGTGCAGCTAGCCACCTGAGCACCGAGCCTTTGGGGTGGGTGCCGTTGGAAAAACAACCATATAATCTCACTAATTGGCATCTGAAGACTAGACACTCTGTACTGTTTGTCCCTCGCCATTCCCCACACACCTCGCTCTGCGCAAGTTTTCTATTGTTGCTATGGAGTAATTAAGCATAAGGGACATCTCGCTGCCTTACAAACCATGTCATATTCATAATCGTTCCCTCACACCTAACCGCGACACGTGTATTTAACACGGGCCTAGGGGTTAAATGCCTGCAGGCTGTCGGGGGGGCTAATGCATTCACATCAGGGTTACATGCCCCTAAGGTTGTGTGTGTTGCAAATGTGTGTGTTTGAGAGAAACTGTAGATGTAATTTAGACACACATTCACACACATGCTCGGTGCTTTTCAAAGCAGTAGTTATTAAAGTCATCATTAGTGAATCTTAGAGGCCCGTGTGTCCTAACCTCGCTGCAGTTTGGAGAGGCTAATTATCTCACGGAACAGCTAGCTGAAGGACAGCCACGCACACACACCGACACGTTCGCACATCTCAAATGCTGAGTCAAATTCACACTGATATACCCAAATTTACATATAAATAAGACAAATACCGTAGCTGGGGAGGGATGGGCCGATTTTGCATCTCATAACCCGGCTCGCAAGCAAACATGCAAACAAACACACTCATGCACACAAGACAGCCGACCGGGGAAAAAAAACACACTGAACATTAACAAAAAAAGTCACTTTCTTGCGCATGCAGAAGTGGGCCAAAAGCTGTGCCTTGTTAGCATAAGCTGTCATGATAAATTCCTGCAGTGAGAAGACCAGGGGACTCCACACAGATAGTGCAGCCCTGTCAATGTGTCGGCTCTTTCTTCTACAGAATCTTAACTTCACGCTTGTCACACTTGATGCTAATATGAGTGAAACCTCATTCTGTCAAAACCTGTTAGTTGATGCGATTATTATTCCTGGCAAGAAAAAAAAAAAAAAAACACCTCGTGTAGGAATATGTTGTTTATCTTGAGCTAACATAATGTAATAGGAGGGTATATTCTCCGTCTTTCAATTATGAATATGCAGCGCCAGGAACTGCACCATCTGTGCTTGTCTGCTTTAGTTACCAGACGAAAGGAAGTGACACCCGTTCCCAATCTTGGATTCAAACCATGATCACGTCAGCAGACGCTGAAGAAGTTTGTCAGCCGAGTCTGGAAAATGGACATTTCATTTGCACAAATGCTCTTCAATCTAAAAATAATCTTTCTCCAATCTCCGTGTGGTTAAGTGCATCGGAGATTACAGCTTTAACGCCTTTGTGTCACTTCCTCTATACTTCTCATTCTGTGGCATGACAGTCCAAGGCACCCATCAGTGATTTGATCCATACCGTCAGGTGTGAAGTAAGCAGGATCCGGGCAGGAAGTTAAACATCAACCTAGATTACCATGCATTATAATCATCTTGCATGGCCATTACATGGGCACCCGCAGAGTTCTGTGCTGGCGCCTCAGGGTGCTAATCAATGTGGAAGTGGGATTTCCTTGCATATTGATGAGATTTTCATCCTGTGCTGTGCTTTGCAGTGACCCCATTGGTATAGTAAGGCTTGTTTATTTCCATTCACAGCCATACACAAGGAAATTGATTATTCAACCTCTTGGCTAATTCTTGACAAAGATTAATTGAGTCCTTTGCCATTGTATTGTGTGTATGTGTGTGTGTGTGTGTGCGCACGGGAGGCTTTCAGTGATGACTCTGTTTGAGTGGCTGTATTAAGTTGAGTGTTGATAAATAATGAGTGTGGATGAATATGTTATAAACTGCGAACAATACTAACCTGGCATTAAGATGCATCACCTGGCTTTAAGATGCAGCTGGCATCTGAGTGTGTCTGCATATGATTTAGCTGGATTGAAATCACACCTGGCACTGAGATACGTCTCCACTGCTTGCTATGCACTATGCACTATTTACATCCTCGATAAGTGACAGCAAACATCCTCTCAGTTGTTTTTATTAGATAAAAGACAATTTCTGTAAAGAGTGTTTATGACATTAATGGATCGGACTGCATTTACACTTTTTTTGTTGCAGTGCCATGGTAAGTTTATGGGTTAGGATAGGTTATGTAATCCTTAAAAAACAAGTGCACTAAAAGTAGCCTACTTTAAAATCAATTCTAAAAAAAACAGGCAGCCAGTGCCATCTCGCGAGCAGCCGGGCAATCTCTTGTAATCTCTTTTGTATTTAAAATCCTGGCTACAGCATTCTGAAATAAATGTAATTTTCTAATAGATGTTTTAAGTTCCCCGGTAAAAAGAAATTTGTGATCTAAGCAACTTGTAAAAAAGTATTTATCAGCATTTCAGCATCATCTTAAGTTCAAAACTACAGTTTAGTGATGTTTCTATGATGAACCAAGAAATTATAAATTCATATAATTATTTTATTTTAGACACCCAACCATTTATCAAGTCTGTTGATTGGCACATTGTTAGAATCAATTGAAATTCTTGCATTATAGTCATTTGCCCCCAAAACGTAACATTTTCACGTTCAAGTAACCAAACTTCGGCAATAACTCTTGTCTGTGGGAAGCAAAGGAGGAACTAGCGTGACAGTTTTATAGAACCACAAAGCCTGCAGAGCGATGAAGGTCTTTCAGAAAATAACATTCACACGGCCATGTGGGCATTAAAGCAGCTTTTGTTTTCTGTAATCATTCCTCCTGTTAAACAAGTATTGCGATTCGATATTACAATTTATTGTGATTGCAATTTTGTTTAGTTTACTAACACTACACCATGTGAAAAAGCTGAATCATGAACTTCTAGAGACTGTATATCATCACCTGTCAGTTACACTTTCTGATTTTTATTTCAGCAGCATCATGTACAATAAAATAAATAAAAAATACATCATTTTTTAAGTAAATGGGTACATTTAGCTGTCCCTGCTCATCAAGCTAGTGCCATGACATAAAATAAGACGCTGACTACCCAGAATAACACAGTACATGATAAATGATTGTTCCTTTTGGCATGGGAGGGTGTCACTGTGGACAGGTGAAGTTCTGTGTGTGATCAGCTGTTGTGCTGTCGGTGCTTCAGTGAGTGACACAAAGGATGAGATTCACCAGCAGTGTTGCAGTCTGTGTGTGGTTTGTAGTCTGTAGATACTTTGTGGACAGACTGATCCAGAATCTGCAGTAACAGGTCTCTAGTGTTGGAGAAGGCGAATGCGTCAGTGTTGTGTTTGTCTGTCAGAAACTTGTCACAATTTTACATTTATATCCAGTTTTAAGACACATTTTACGATACTTTTAGGTCCTGGTTGTTTTAACCGTACGCTTTAAACAATGTAAAATATTTTAGTTATCGGACGTTCATTTTTTTTAAAATGATAAGTCACCAGTTCAGAGCCTGCCGCACGTGGCATCGCTGCTAGTGTAACCGGGCCTGTTTTTGGCATGAGAGCTTGCTCGCTAACGGGGAGCAGATAACTTACCGGCTGTCGAGACGCCGCTAACCGAGGCTTAATGTCGGGTTCACTTGTCGGTAAGTTTTACTGCTTAATGTCCTTTCTGTGGGTCTCCTCTGCTAAAACCACACCAACACTGTCGGCTCCGGGTCGGGGCCCCTGCATGTATGTATCTGTATATAAGATAGTAGTTACAAAGATGTAACTCCAATTCTATGAGTATGTGCGGAGCCGCAACCGAATGTGGATTCAGGCATTAAAGGATCGATTACAAAATCGTAAAAATATATTCCAAAGTTCAGCAGAAGTTAATATGAGGCTTCACGATTTTATTTAGATAAATCAAGTGGATATCTTCAGTCAGCCTGTTTAGAATGAAATCCCCCTCTCTGTGTTCTCGCAGACTGTTTCCTTGCTGAGCAGCAGTGGAGGAAAAGTAACAAAAAGAGGGAATTTGGTGCTAACAAGACTAACTTTGGAAGATACCCACTTGATTTGATTACAGCTTCAGATAAACATTGGAATGTACTTTTCTACACAGAAGAAGGACTGTGGATTTTGTCCACCATCACTTAATTCGAAAGCAGGTTAGGGAGGTATCTTGTAATGGTCAGCATAAGCAGGAGGATTGATTACAAACCATGACCACAACTGTCTAACTGACTAACCAAATCGTTACCTAAAGTGTATGGAACTATAAACTGCACACTCTTCTGGCAGTGACAACCAGTGTTTACCCTGTGACAGCTGTCTCATATGAACGTGGGCTGACAACATGTCAGAAACTACGGTGATTCACATCTCTTTCAGAATCTGTTGGATCGTTTTACATAATAACCGTTTTTAACTTAAGTGTCACACCGCTTGATGCCTGCTCCATGTTAAAGCTCCTCACTGTCATGTACTGTGTATTCTAAATACATTCCAAAAAAGCCACAAGTGACTAAAAGCTGCACAGAACTGCCTTTTTAGTTGAGTTTAATCCTGTTAAAGAGTTGCTACTCTTTCACGCCACTATTCGACCAGAGTGTGTTCACATAGTCCGTGTTTCAGTGAAGCGTGAAAACGGGGTCGCACTGTAGATTTGATTTCCTCATTCACTGGGGTGATGTAGTTTGTTTAACCTTTGACTTTTTTTCCAAGTATCCATCCCTGTGGCTCCGGCTTTTATCCATTTTGTTCAGTGGTGTTGTGATCATCCTTGCACCCATGGGGGTCACTTAACCCCTCGCTGTCTTCCTGTGTCACTCTGGCTCACTGTGGACCCCACGCTTATGACCTGAGGCCTGTCACATGGAGGAATGGTGTCCATGGGCGCAGCTTGGCAATGTTCCAGCGACATGGAAACCCACACACACACACACACAGACACACAAACATCCTTGCCCTAGAGAGCCAGGCGTCTGTTTCAGCCAGATGTGAGCCATCAGCAGAGAAACACACACACGCACATGCACACCCACAATGAGACATATACACAATTATTGCATTTAGTTATATAGCATGTATTTGTGTGTATGAATTTTAATCACACACACACACACAGCAGTCCTTTCATACAAGTCCCAGAGGAATGGAACATATGGTTGCTCCCTCACCACTGGGGAGTGTGGCGAAGCATGGGGGTAATGTTTATGAGGGATCGTCATTAATATGACAAAACAAGGCTGGCTGAGGGATTTACTGCGCTCACCGGTGCTGCCATCATATGTCAGGGCTTCCTATCACCATCTTCACTGCTGTTAGCATCGCGTTAACGTCCCACCAATCCTAAAGCCCCGTGATTAATCCCTGTACTTAGCACGTTCAGTTGTGTATTCTGTAACCGTGTGCAGTGGTGAAAGAAGTATCCAGACCCTTTAAAGGCCCCAAAGACCTATTTTCTCAAGCAGCTTCATACTAGGAATTATGGTCCCATGTGAACATCCAGTTTTCCGCCAAAGTTGGGACAGTTTTGGTTATTTCACATGAGGAATTTGAATCAAAGTGCGACGACAGATGTGGGATTATTTATGTCGCCAGGCCACTGTAAATCAAATCTGACGAAACCACACACACAGTCCGGATTTAAAGCAGATTAGTCTTTATAAATAATTGCCTTCCTATGGAGGTTTTTCCTTTAACTTCAATCCTAGAATGTAAACATACTCTTTTACAGGTAAAAGTCCTGCATTCAGAATTGCAGCCATGTAACAGTAGGCGATATAAATGGGCTAGCTTGCTGGTTAAATGTGCTTCAGCTATTGTCACAGTTCAACATTGACACCACAGCAGTATGCAGTAGGCCTCAGTTTACAGGTGACTAACACTGCGCACTCCGGCCACTGCAGTTTGAAGATGAAAATCAGCTTCAGCTAGGTAGGGAGCTTGGTGTAATTAGCCACCTGCATTCAGTTAAATATGCTACCCACACACACACACACACACATGAATCCAGCTCCGATCAGCGCTCATTAACTTATAAGTGTGAGGAGGTGAGGTGGGGGAAACGGCAAATGTTTCATAAGGAAAACCAGGGAATAGATAAATGAATTAAATGTGTGCCAAGACCAAAAAAGTGAACTTCAAAAATAAAATGAGTTGGACAAATGTGAAACGATAATAAATTAAAATTTTAATTTATTTGACCAACTGCTTGGTGGTAATGAAAAAGATTAAAAAGGCATTTTACCAACTGATTGGAGGTTAAAGGAAAATAAACCTTTCAATTACGATTGTACAACAATTGTATTTATTGAAGCATTCAACTCATTTTCAACTTGTCTGGTAACCTTTTACTACATTTTGTCAGCTTCAGGGCTCTATAAAGATGCCATAAATTATAACTTGTTCAGTTATAAAAAAAATCTAACTAATATCATTGAATTATGCAGATAATAAAAAAAAAAAAAGAAAATGATCCGGCTGAATCTTCATCAGTTTTGTATGTAAACTCTTAATCTGCAAAGTAAATGGTAACTTTAGCTGTCAGATAAATGTAGTGGATTAAAACAGTACAATCAATCACTCTATCAGTTTAAAGTACCATTTAATGGAAATATGCAAATTAAGTATAAATTGTACTTGACATTACTTTAGTAAATGTACTTAGTTACTACCACTGCTGCCTGTCACCCATGTCTTTGTCCCTTTTGCATTTTTACTCCGGTTGTTTATGTGTTTTTTATTTTCTTTTAAACTTTTTAACTGTGCATGTGTTTGTGGGGAGAACATCAAAAACAAAATGGTCTCCTATGTTTGTGTACTTGTGACAGCAAGAGATAGGGCAGTGAGGAAATCCGCTCTGCCTGGGCTCAAACTCCCCAATGTCTCTCTCTTTGTTGTCCAGCCTCAGTCTCCAGCGGACCACATGTCTTAGAAATATTAACAGCTTCTTTTAAAGGGATAATTTCACCGTCATTACCATACCCACCACTAATCCCATAAACCACATACTCATCTCCACCCCTTTGTCTCTTAAAGCAGTACTTGGTATTTGCAAGCTTAAAACTGTATTATTCTGTCCCATCGTCATCCATCACTGGTTGTCAGTCAATGAATCGAAGGATTGATTATGCAATCTGTTGCCTTCTGGCCACCAGAGAGTATTGATGAAGACGTTTTAAAGTGATGAATGGCAAAATTTTTTCATCATGTGTTACTTAACATGAATTACTGCTGATAGATCATTTATTGTGGATTTTTTTTTCTTATTATAGAATGATTAATAAGTGCAGTTTAGTGCACTTGGAGAGCTGTCCATATTTTGCATGCCTATGGTAGATGAAGAGATTCAGGGGATTATTTTGCTATAGCAACACAATCAAAGCAATCCATGGGGTCAGGTCAGACAGTGTATAACACAGTCACAGTGTGACTATTGGTTACCAAACTAATTAATCACCAGCAGTGAACTCTTCCCTCAACCATCCAAACATAACAATCATCTGGGAGGCTGACATAATCGCAGATAACTTACTCCTTCCCGCAATTGCACATTTAGACAAGGCACCCAGTTTAGTATCATGAACAGAGACATTACACTTGTACTCCTGTATGTGCGGACACTAAAGACATATTTAGCTTTGTAAACCATTTAAGGTTGCACTGATTACAATACAACACAGAATCATAAATACACATATAACCTCCTCCTATTTGTAAAATTACTTTTTTACTTTTTCTTTATCTACTTTAACGAACCTTAATTAAATTCTTTTTTACTTCTTTTCAGTTGAAAGTGGCAGCATGAGTAGTGATTTGGGGTTAATGCATTAATAATTTGATTGAAATGTGATTGAAATGTCTTCAAAGTCGTGCGTCAGTGTTTTAATATTGCACTGCCATGAAGTTTAGGGACTCACGAGAGACGAATTAAAAAAACGAATTATCAGAGGCCAAGATGTCCTTACTTTAGGCCCCTGTTTGTGGGAATTTTAATATTATAATATTATTTAACATCTCATGCCCAAACTGAGATAACCCTGATGACATCATCGAGAAACAACTGTTTTCACATGCTAAGTAGTAGTCCTCGTGACAAGGAAACATCATGTGTATGATTGGTGGAGTGCGCCTTTAAATAGAGTCTCTACTAACAAGAATCGAGCATTAGAACTATTGCTCTATGTTTGGTGTAGAATTATGAATGAGACCAAGAGTCTACAGCCATGCTGGAAGCTCTGTGAGCTGTAATAAGGCATAGTGATGTGTTGAACTAAATGCAAATCAGCAGGCAAACATGTACCTAAGTTTAGCATGTTAGCGTTTGTGTGCTAACATTTCCTAATTAGCCTAATTAGATACAAAGTACAGCTGAGGCTGTGCTGAAATATTGCAGTCAGGATCAAAGTGGTGGACAGACCTACTGACAGACCGGCATTGCCTTTCCTAGCGTGGCTGAAAACTGTCAACTTTATCCTGCAACACGTAACAGTTGAAATGGGGGTTTCTACTATGGTGCCACAGTTTATTATGATTTGTTTGAAATATTGCTATGTGAAGTCTAATTCAACAAATTTCTTCCGTATTTCCCTTGTGCACCAAGGAAAAAAGGGTCCTGTCTTAAAAGCAGTTCCACTCTGTGCTGATGACAGACTATCCTCCACTAATCTCCGCTTTCCTCCCCTCTGTTGCCCCCTACTGTCTGCAGGGCTGTCGTGCACATTCAGGTCAATGATGTGAATGAGTTTGCCCCGGTGTTCCGGGAGCCCCAGTACCGAGCCGCAGTGACAGAGGGCAAGATCTACGACAGCATCCTGCAGGTGGAGGCCACTGACCAGGACTGCTCCCCACAGTACAGCCAGATCTGTAACTACCAGATCACTACCACCAACACACCCTTCGCTATAGATCGCAATGGTGAGTAGAAGAGAGGAAAGAATATGTTAATAGCATCCACAGGAATGCAGGGTTGTGTATTGACAAGGAAGATGAAGTATGTCAGTACTTGCCTCAAAGACGCCTCGCTATTTTGCCCAATCTCACTGTAAACTATGATACTCTGTGCATATCAAGTTTTATTTTGGGGTGAACTTTCCCTCAACCTGCTGCATTGACAGCATTTTTCCTTCAACATATTCCATATAAAGTTTGAAGTCTGTTGCTCTCGATTTGCTCTCCATCATATTTAAAGAAGATGTAAAACCACATTTCCAGCATAACACAGTGGCACTAGAGATCTAAAAATCCCACCCATGCACACACATTAACATTACAGCCACAAGAGATACACGCACAAACACTCATTCTACACATACCTGCATACACTCTGGTAGCAAAACTACTTTGACAGATGTCTCTCCCCAGGATAAAATTTGCTCTTTCCAAGGACAGAGTCAAGCTTTGCCCTGAGAAGCATCAGTCTCCACACATCAGATCACAAAACTCTGTGCACCCACAAACATGTCAAACACACAAGATGAATGCTAAGGAAAAATATATCTATGAACACTCACGATTACCCTCATGAATTTACTTGGCATTACTGAGATGCTACTTACACTTACATTACAAGATTACATTCATATTTCTGAATAGTTTTGTCTTTTAACACCCTGTTCGGCAGCTTGCACAAAGTCAAGTAGGATAAAATATATGTCCTTGAGTGCACACTTCAACTCTAGATTTAAACGCCTTGGATCTTACCACTGTTGGACAAGCCATTTAAACACAACTGGCTCTAGTGGCTCTTTTAAAAAAAATCTGCCCTCACTTTTATTTGGATTTCTTAGGAGGCACACTGTAGGTGCAATGGACAAGGGTTTTTGTTGCTGCTGACTGCTGAGCATTGCCGACTGCTGAGGTATTGCAATAAAAAGGCTGAGTGGCTGAGGTTAGGGCCAAACTGCACTGTGAATGATACAGTGGGGATGCTGCAGCCAGAGTGCTCTCTCTTCTCTGTCTCCAGTTGAAGGGGTCTCGCTCAGCCATTGACCGCTGAGGAAAAGGCTTTGAGAGCCCTTGAACTCAAGAGCACCTGAGGGAGAGCGGAAGAAGAATGAGGGGGGGTTGGCTGTGACAGAGAGAGTAAGTGCTATGAGCAGATCAGGGAGAGAAGTAGATAGAAATCTTTAGCAGGGATAAACTAAACAAAAAGGATAGAGCTAGTGATATTGTATATTTTTTTTTCATATTGTCAAAAAATCCCATGGAAAGACCAAAAGCAACAATTGATCATACTTACAGGTATTTCCTATGTAGCTTAAGCCTGATATATCTTCCTCCTCTGTAACATAGAGCTCCATTGTTGTCCATAAACTATTAAAAAATACATCAAGGAGCTAATTAAGTCAGGAGATCATTAAAGTCATTAGGATTGGAGTCTGGAGAGTCTGGACCAAAGTGGTGGACCGACTGACCAACATCGGCATCCATGGAGCTGCTAATGTGGCTAATATAAACGATTAAAAACACATAGTTGAGCCACACCGTTACACTGGGTGAAATGTTCCTTCATTGCCATGCACAGTAGTTAATGTTATGTGATTCACCCACACGCCGTCTTTGTACTGTAAATACTAGCACACCAAATATGTATTCATCCACAACTGAAAATAGTCCTCAAGAACTGCTATATTTCTGCTTGTTTGAGTAGCGTTTGCTAAAAGCTGCAGTGCCCAGCTGTTTTGGGAAATTACTGAGGCTTTTTTTTTTTGTTTGTTTGTTTGTTTTTAATCAAACTTTGTATTTGTGACCTCAGCAGGGGCAATGCACACACAGGGTGGGGAAGTCAGAAAGTATTAAGAGATTGACTAACACAGTGTTGGTTTTGGTCTTTTGTTGACAATAAGAATAATACAGAATGATGTCGGCCTTGTCCTTAAACAAAGACCAGGAGTGATAAGCAGTATTAGATAAGAAATGCTCTGCGGTAAAATTGGATAATAATTGTAAAGAGACAACATAGGGAGTGTGTGTTTACATGCATATGAGAGGCAAATAGAGGGAGGAAGATGGAGGGTAAAGTAGTCATTTACTAGCTGGCCTCCCTTACCAGCAGTCACAGCACGCACAGCCTGCTGACACGGATAAGTTGATGTAGTAATTGAAGATGCAGGAATAGGAACCTCCGTCATGCAGGAAGGTGTGTGTGCATGCATACTTGTGAAAAAGAAAGAGAGAGCAGCACAACGGATGAGGCAGCAAACAGTGAAATGGGATGAGGCGGCAAAACAGTGAGACAATGATGTGCATTGAAAGGGAACGGGAACGTTGGAAAGGGGAGAACGAAGAGGGAAGGAATTCTAAACAAGCTGAGAGGGAGACAGAGAATGGGCGAGGAGGAGGAGGGGAAGGCGAACAACGCCGTCCTCATATGAATTACATCTAATCCTCCGACTCACACACACACGTATTCAAATATACCACATTATCAACATTCAGCTCCTTCTGCACCTCTCTACGCACAATACAAAAACCTCAAGAAGCATCCGGGCTGTAAAATAAGTTGTAATAACTCATTCCAGCTACGTTTCAACTCGCAGCCAGTAAGGCCCAATGGTGTCTCTTAAATGCTCTTTACACGCCACGAGTGTTCTCAGTCAGGGTGCGCCCTCCCTGCCCAGGCCTGGCTGCATGTATAGCATTGTCATCCGTCAGAAGTGGAAACCTCATCAAATATTAACAGGCACATTAGGAGCACAAGAACTCCCTTCATGCACTCTGCTCAGCATGAGAAAAGACGCTGGCTTGGTAAATGGGTCGCGGTTACCAACAAGGCAGGAGACTCTCAATGACTGAATGTCGTCTGGATGCTGATTGTACTGTAGAGACGAGTGGGTTATTTGTTTCTTTTAAGGTGCTGTGGGCAGCATTCTAACATTACAAAGTCATTGCCACATTCATTTTGATACATCAGTATACTCAAGGCTATCTCTTACAAGGCGGGCAGGCTACACTCTAACACCAATGTGAATTTGGTGGAAAATCTGCTGGATTGGTTTCATATATAGCACAACATAGGAAGTGGGTGGAAATAAAATAAAAAAAGACTTGCAACTTGACTTTGGCAGCAATGACTCATGAAGGTAGAAGAATCATGGCTGTAACCAGCAGAATATTCAGAGGAAAAACAGACATAACATATTTCTATTTATTGTTTTTAATTGCATTTTAATAAATGATTTGTTCAAGGTGCCCAGTGTCTATCTGAAAAGAATAAAATAATATTATGTAATCAGAAATTGCTGAAGTTCTGATTGTACTATCCGTTTTATAAATGTTAAAAGAGTTCTCCATTGATCTTAACTGAATGGAGCCATCATTAAAGGGGTACTCCAGCAATTTAGTATTGTAATTCCATTAAATTGGGGAACGAACAGCTTTTAAAAAGAATGGTCAAAATCGATGTATTTTTTTTCGAAGATGTATTTACTTTTATTTTCTAAGTTTAGGTCGAGCTCACTTTTGACAAACAGTATTGGTTACCTTTAGAAAAATAACACCGGGGAGGTGAGGGGAGGACAAGTCCCAGTATCTTCATTGTATCAGGAAGGAACACGGGATTAATGGAAACGTGGTCTTGATTTTGAAAAACATTAGCACTAATCAAACCACTTGTGAGAGATAGAGGCTACCTGTCATCCCAACCATGATCTCATTTGTTACAGTGATTATATTAAGGCATCATCGTTAATTTGACAATGATATATAATGATGCTTTAAAATTGAAATTAAATACCCACTCCTTTAAGCAAACAGACACACACGTGTGCGTGCGGTGTATAGGCAGATAATCAGCAATACACAAGCATTCAGTGTTATCTGACAATTCGTAAATGCCATAAAGCCACATAAAGCGGTACAGTACAATATAGTTCACACTTGAGTGAGACTGCTGCTACTCACTTTCCTCAAGGCAGTGTAAAGTGTATACTTAACTTTCATACTTTCTATAGGTTATACTAAACTTTAAAGTCATATAAGTCAGTAAACAGAAGAGAATAACTTTTATCAGTCATCCGACTGAACTATAACTCCATAAAGAATAAATATGAAGGTTTAGACTAGCAATGAATATGGAGCCATATCTGTTGCACATCGCTTACGACAACAATAAAATAAAACTCATTTAGCTGTAAAAGCTCACACAGCCGTTTTATGACTCCATAAAGTCAGTCTCCAAATCTCTGATGACTGAGTAACTCCAGACTATTTCTCAGTAACAGATTCGGGTTTGTGGTATTTATTATAGGATAAAAACATTGCACATTTTATATTAACTTCCTGAACCATTTCATCTGGACCAGGTCTAACTGAGACAGCTAACTGGAATTCATCCATTATAAATTTTTGTACAGCTATGCTTTTCCTACTGTGAATCATATTCACCTTAACTGTCTAAATGAATTTCAGGTTTTTTCACTGTTGGAAACTAAATACTTATATACAGAGCCCAAAACAGCACGGAGTAAGTGCTTTGTTGATAGCTTGACACACTAATGACAATCGAACGTCTCCACCGCTTCCACCCCAACCCCATGTTTATGTTTACTGACACCATATTAGCTGATTTTTAGCTTCTGAGGTCTTAAAACTTCAAACACTGCAATTCGTGGCTGTCAATGTGCCACATGGCTCAGCGCAAAATGTTTTCATCATGATGCACGATTGGGGAACTGAATTTAATCTACAACGCATTTTAATGAGTTTGCTTTAAAAAGCTATTTGGGTTGAAGTTGACACTGAGCGACTCTTCTTCTCCTTCACAAGGTAACATCCGGAACACAGAGAAGCTGAGCTACGACCGCCAGCAGCAGTTCGAGATCCAGGTTACGGCCTGGGACTGCGGCCAGAAGAGGGCCTTGCACAGCGTCCCCGTCCGCATCGACGTCAAGCCTGTCTGCAAACCTGGCTGGCAAGGTGGGCCGTCATCTCATGAATATGTGTGCAAAGATTTCAGGCCGGTCTGACTGTGCGGTGTTTATACATCCAGAAACGCAGATGCAATTATGTGTGTGTGATTGCTCAAGTTTGCTATATGCAATATGTGTGTCAGCCCGCGAGCCTGGCTGTATTGTACAGTATGTGCACAACAATGGCACATGAAGTAAGAGCTGTGTGTGTTCTTTTTATGCTCACAGAAACCCAGATGTGATTATTTGCATGTCATTACTTCAGTGTGTGTGTTCCTGCTTACATTTGAATGTGTGGTATTCGCTGTAGTCTGCATACTTCATTTTTCTCCATTTGTGCATATCGTACTGTCTGGGTTTCTCCTCTCTCTCTACCTACCTTTCTATATTTCTCTGTCTCTCTCGCTCCCCCTTTTTTCGCTTTTCCTTTCCTGACCCTCTTCCTCTCTCTTTCCCTCCCCGAGGAATTGGCCTGTCAAGTTTAGCTCGTGTGATCAACAGCACTTTACTAAGGGCGTCGTGACACAGCCAACACGGCTCTTAGCACATCAGAAAGTAGTCATGGCAGCCTTAACAAGGCCCACAGAAATGCAAAGACTGGTGTCTGGTGGTGAGTGCTACAACAACACAAACAGCGCTTGAGAGAACTGCAGACACAATTTACACTTGTCAGAGAGGGCAGCAGCACATGTGATGAAGGACAAACACACGCAGCGCGCCGCTTCCCATGTAACCATGTGCAATCTGTGCTGTTCTGTCATTAACAAGGTGATTCATGTGCTGGATTCCTTTGGAGTCCAGCCATTTATCGTCCCACAGGACATGATGTTAGCGGGGTGGTGATAAACTGCGGCAAATGAGGACCCTGGCAGCGGCTCAGTGGCAGCCACTGAACCCTGCGAAAAAACTGTCAAGTTGTTTGGCTCATATTCATTCTTCCAATATGTGTTTTGTCAAAACAAGTGGCAACACATGCCTTTGGTTTTAGATAAATTAAAATGTTTCTGATCCAAGTGAAATTTTCCTAAAACATACCTAAAAACAAGACAGACAAAAACCAAACCAATTCATTTTGCATTAAGAAAATAAATGATTCAAGGAACCATCAGTTCCTTGTTGTCCCTTGTAGTTCATCTAGTCTGAATCTTTTCTTAAGATGGGTACTTTTTGCAGTGCAGTAACAACTCTACCAGACTTGGATTTGATTTTGAAATTCAGAGGAATTAAGGTCACCAAATAAAACAATGCAAAAAGAAGCAATGAAAGAAAAAAGGGTAAAAGTTTTACCTATAGTTCTAAATTTCAAAATGGGGACATGTAAGTAGTACAAAGTCACTGTGGCAGCACTTGGTAGCATGCTGTGTAGTTTTTTTCCTGTGCTTAATGCCAAGGGGCAAAGTAACAAACAAGGATGATGGCAAGTGGAATCGCAGGCTTCATGAAGTACAAAAAAAAAGGATGCAGGAACTACAGACACACAAGAGAGTAGGGTACACATTTGCACAGTTCAAATCTAACAATGTTTCACATCAAAAACACTCAAACTTTTGAGATGCACACATGCTACTAACGCAGTTAGTGTTGGAGCATGTACAAGTTCAGTGTCTGCACATAACACACACGCATTCACACACAAACACACAGCACAGCCAGGGCTGTTGTGGGTGTACAAAGTGACATTAACTCCCTCTCTAGGCTCTCAGCGATAATCCTGTCTTTGAAGCCTGTTTGCAGTATTTTTTTGTGTGTGCATTTTTCAAATTAGGATTTTTAGCACTCGATTATGGCGAGAGGATACACACAAATACGCACAAGCACAGATACACTCTCCCTTGATGAAAGGGCAGTCGTCCCTATGAGCGTTGTTTGGCAGCGGGGATGAAAGGGAGGATGGAGAGGGAGAAGTAAATGCCATGGCCACAGATCAGGGGATATTTAATAGGGCTAGTGGTTGTTGTATCAAAGACAGGCTACTGTGGGAATGTCAAAGACGCACACACCTTTACACACACACACACACACACACACACACACGCACGCACGCACGCGCACGCACAAAAGATGTGCTTTATTCCGGTAAAAAAAAAAAAACAGTAATATGTCTGTTCAAATTAGCTATGGTCTCTGGCTCTGGACAGCAGGGCTCAGCTGTGTGTCTCTCATGACCAATCACATGTCCTCTCTTGGCTTGTGGAAAGTCCTTTTACTGACAGGTAATGCACACACACACACACACCCACATACACACACGTGTTTAGGTGTGTGCAGCAAGCTTATTCCTTTCAGTTTCTATACTACTGATAACACTGATAGTGGCAATTCATATTTTTGATACTTACCCCTGTACTTTTACTTAAAGCAGCTATAATCCATATTTTTCAGGGATGGAAGATTGTGAAATTCTGTGCCGATACAATTTATTTCTTATTCTTTATTTTTTTCGTCATTCAACCCCTTTTTTCATTCATTTATCCCCTTTTTTCCCCCTTGCCAGGGAAACAAATAAATCTTTATAATAAAAGAGTCATGAAACAACCTTTAGTATTGTTTCTTTCACATAAATTAGCCTAACCTTGGTGATCCCTTTAGCTTTGGCACTTTCTGTGTGGAATTTGTTCCCTTTCTCAAATGTTGTGGTTATTAAGTAGTTTTACTGGTGGTGGTTTGTGCTTGTGCTGGGTGCCCAGTTCATCACTGTGTTTTTTGTCACACTTCCTCATATCTGTTTTTCAAATGGGTGAAGAGATTTGATCTGTTTAAACTACTTGCTTGTAGTACCTCTTCTTGAAATGGCACTGGAACATGTCTTACAAACTGCATGTCGCTGATCTTTATCCGAGACAGTGTAATATTCCCACACGACATGTGTAATTTTTCACTTTTATTTTAAAACAAACATGTGCACATCACCCTGTGCCCTCTTACATCATGTAGTGATGTCCAGCCAGTGGTGTCCTCTCTGAATCCTCAGCTGGATATGCTAGCTTCTGTTGTCCAATTCCGACCGCAAATAACCAACACAACATTTAGCCAACAGATAAACATTTACCTAGCCTGGCATAGCCAGACTAATTCACAAATGCATATTAGTCTGGAACCTCTTAGTTCAGTTTTGATTTCCAAGGGCTGTTATCGACGAGCGTAGACAACCAATCAGAATTCCTGTCAGAAATACAGCAAACACATATTTCATATCAACATAACGTTTAAATGCAGTTGTTTGTTCTTCTAGAGAAAATTTACCGTCCAGTCCGTTTAATACTGCCGCTGTAGCCAGCCGGGGAACACGGCAGCCATCTTGGATATTTACAAAGATACCTGAACGGCGCTCATCTCTATCGTTCATTGTATTAAACCTGCCTCATACTAGATAAACGCTTGTGATTGGCTTGCCCAATAAAACCGCAAGGAAATCAGTTTGAATGGGAGAGGGGCCAAACGTATGTGCCAGAGCAAATGAAACATGAGCTTGCAGATCATCTGGTTCCCAGGCTTACATCTAGCCATGCCATCGGTGAATGTCATCTTATTTATTTGAATCAGGCACTTGCCTACTAGGCCTGCATACTTGTTTTTCTTTCTCTCAGAGGCCTCCTTCATCCGGTTTTCAATGTGGAGAGTCAATACCAGCAGGTACACTTGCCTTTCTGTTTCGGACTCCAGACCTGAGTTCAACCTCTGCAAATGTGCTTGAGAACTTGAGCTGCTTCCCTAGGTCAACCTTCAGATGCCAGTCCCGAGTTGTAGCAAGAAGCCAACTGGATGATCTTGAGTGCTGCTGGAGCTACTCCTTTTGTTTGCCATAGTCATACGGCCTTCCTGATTGGGTGCCTTTGCTGAGAATCCCTGTGCAGACAACAACTCAGGATATGCTCCAAGGATCCCCTTCTCTGGCACAGTGGGCATGCCAGTGTTTCTGCCAGACCCTAGTGGAAACAGTTGGATGGGCTAGAGAGGACAAGGTAAACTGACTAAACATTATCCGGAGTGGCATTCCAGAGCTCTGACCATGTTATCTTGCGGTTAATGGCTTGCTTCCATTGAGACCACACATCCCGCTGCCGCATCCCTGCCACCCTGCTGATACATATTTTCTCTACTTGTATCTCTCTCTGAACCATGTGAAGCCTCTCCTTTCCTTGGGGTCTCTTGTAGGAAAGAACGCTGCCAAGCCCTGCCTATACCAACACCACTGTTCCAACCAGCACATACTGTATGTCACTTTATTTGATTCATTTATATATATATACATAGTCAAATTTCCTATATAACATAATCACATTTGGTTGATGGTAATCATCCACAACAAAATTATAGCGCAATTACTGTGATTTCCCATTTATGTCCATGGCATATCCTGGATATATCCTTTAATATATAATATCTATGTAAAATGTATACTTTCTGAATTTATTTAGCCAAAATGTAGTTACTTTACATCAAAGGTAAAAAATACATTTTCATACTTCAGTACTATTGTCTCAAAATATGTTATAGGCGGTTCATATCAGCCATATATTAGTGGTGGAAGGCTCTGTATTTACTAAAACAACAAGCCTCTCAAGATACCATCAGTGTTGTATAGTGAACTGGTATTGTGATAGAATTTGAAATCATTGAAACTACATTTTGACTTTGGAGTGGTCACAAAATTGGAGCCAACAGGGAGAAATGTCGAAAACATAAATATTCTCTTGAAACTTCATACAAGCCCAATGCACAATATTCTGATGGCACTGCTTGTAACTGTTTTTGTATAATTCTAATTGAATAAATATTTTTTAATACATAGGTTGTTAAATATATTAGTGGATTAGTGTTTTTTTGTGCTGTTCTGTCATTAACAAGGTGATTCATGTGCTGGATTCCTTTGGAGTCCAGCCATTTATCGTCCCAAAGGACATGATGTCAGCTGAGGATTCAGATAAAAAAATTGCTGTATCAACATAGTTAAGATACAAACAATGGAGGCATGCTGGATATACAGTATAAGGTTAATTAAACTTGATTGAACTTAAAGTCCATAAATTATCTTAAGATGATTCAGACAATTATTATCACAGCACATGAATCCAATTGCATCTGATCTAGGTGACTGGTGACACTACAGAAAAATATTATATTAGTGAAAATTGTGTTTCTGTCGTAGGATTAGCAGGATTAGCCCACCTGCCCCTGCCCATCCTCACTACTTTCTACAGAAGCACCATAGAGAGCATTTTGACCAGCTGCATCTCTGTGTGGTGTGGAGGCTGCAAGGCCTCTGATTTGAAAAATGTGACGAGAGTGGTGAGGATAGCGGAGAAGATTATTGGGTCTTCCCTTCCCTCCATTCAGGAGGATATTGCACCAAAGCCTTGCATGTCCCAAGCCAAGAATATCCTTAAAGACTCCTCACACCCCCATAGTGGACTGTTCACCCTGTTAGCCTCTGGAAAGAGATTTTGTAGCATCCACTGCAGAACCACAAGATTCTGCAGCTTTTTCCCCCAGGTTATCAGGTTGTTGAACACGATGAATGACATTATTCCCACCTTTATTCTACCTCAGCGTGCACTATTGTAGGACTGTGTTCTGTAGTGCACTGGTGACAGTTCGTGGGACACTGTGGTCCAGAGAACTTGTCACTCCAAGCTGTACACTGTAGATTTGCACAATTATACCTGTTGGACCGTTGCACTATTATTACTCCACAGGCTACCACCTATGTATCTGCTATTTTTGTTTTATGCACTTCATAATCTTTATATAGTAATATGTCTGTATTATATTGTACATAGTCTTTTATTTTTATTTTTATGGTGTATGTTTTTATTATTTCAATGCTGTTGCTATGCCTTTGGTACGAAGTTTTGTTTGATGTACACTGGTTGTACATTGAATCACAATAAAACATGTCTAAGTCTAAATCTGTTTATCTAAACAGTTGGTTATGATATAGCTTATAGCCTACCTGGCACGAAAGAACCCCAGATCTATCTTTTCCCTGCAAAAATAAAACTGGATGCAGGAATGACACTTTATAGTAATTTATTTTGGAAACAATGATTCTTTGATTTCAGACAAAAGAAGCCAAAATGTGTCTAATTTTTACTTGGCTTTTGTGGCTTGAATGACAACTGTCGCTGCATATTTTATCAGCTGTAGCAATATGGTTTGAAACTGATTATTTTGTTTCCAAAATAATTAGCTTATCTTAGCAACGGTTGCTAAGATGCAGTCGCTGCTTGGAGGGCGGGGCTTAGCATGCTTTGATCTGTGACATCAGGTTCTAGAATGCCTTTGATGCAACATTCAGAAGTGTATAAATAAGCCTGAATTCATCCCTCCTGCACATTCTGCCAGTGTTAAACTACAGACCAGCAGGTGAAAACTAAGCCGAGAAGTTCACAATACGCAAGTATCAAAGAACAAATCGAGTTTCTTTTATTACAGTAACAGTCCCCATGGATAGAGCAGGAACTTCACAGACACAGGAGATGTCGGAGGTTAGAGTGGAAACTGTTCGTCCACTGATTGAATCCTTTTTTAAAGGGATCACGGCAGAACAGTGGAGGTTACTGAAATTAGGAAAACCTGATGATGCCACGAAAATTATGTTGGCAGAGCTGCTTTTGGACATAGTAACATCCATGTCAAAAGCTTTGTTGGCTTCTCTGGGAAGCATAAATGTGGTGGTCTCTGAGGAGCGTGTTCTGTCCAGTCTGGGCGAAACACTGCCTCAGAGTTTCGCTCAGGTTCTGGACGTTCAGGACCAAGTCCGGTGTGTCAGCTCAGAACGCTTAACGGACTTGATCACTAAAGAGGTCGCAGAGAGTGTGAACTCTGCTCTCTCCACTAGTGTGCGCAACGCAGAGTCTATGACAACTCAGCGCGTCACTCCCCCCCGCAGACTTAACGCTATGGTTGGTCATGCCTGCAAGATGTTGAAAGCATTCATGGCCAAAGTTAAAATGTTGTGCTCACCTCGACCACGTAGGCAGAGAGCAAGCCCGGCCAGCTCCACTCAGAAAGACACCCAGGAAGAACCTGAGCTGGAAAATCTGGAGGCCGAAGACATCGATGATGTCTGTGAGTCACCAGTCACAACACCGGAGCAGGAGACCCCGGAGAAGGTCTCAGAGGACAGCATTGTTATCTCAACAACTAAAGCTGTCCAGGAAATAATTAAGAGGGAGGTGAGTGAAATCATAGAACCTCTTTTGGAAGATGTGTCAGACTCTGACTATGAGCTGCTGCAATCTGAAACCTCTCTGGAGATTGAAGATGTTGCAGATAACATTGCTCAGATGATTGCAGAAGAGGTTGAGAGCTTGGATGAGGCAGATGCTGCAGGTCTACGTCCGAAACTGTCCTTGAAAGGAGCAGGGAGCAAGCTCAAGACCTTTTTTGCAAAGCGCTTTGCCAAAGCAGCGATACTGCGCATGGTCACACAGCTAAAGGCAAAATTCCACTGTGACACCACAAAAGTTGAAAGCAGGCAGTCAATGCAGTCACTCATAGATAGTGTTGACTCCCTGCTTCTGACAAACAGAGGTGAAACACAACAGGATGGAAATGAGGTTTGTGTCTTTCAGGGCTTCAAAAAACTGTCTAGTGGTAAGGTCCTGGTATTCACACAGGAACTAAGTGACCTCCTCTACAGTCACATCACAGCTGGGATGATGCCCGAGATTGTCCCAGAACCACTGAGAAGGAGGGCAACTTGCAGGGCAGTGCGTGTTCTTCCGTCACATGCTGCCATGTATGGTGACATAAGGACCAAAGTGGGGCGTTTCCTGGCACTGATGAGCTGGTGGATGAACACCCAGGTTGGCAGCCACAGTGAAAGGGTAACTCTCGCTTTAGCAGACACTCAGTCACCTTTGGAAACTGCTCCACTGCCTTCCCCAGTATGTGACGAGACACCTGCCAAACTTGAGCATGATGCAAAAGTACTGGCAGATAAAAACCAAAGGTATGTCTGGATGCTCCTGGAGAAGCTGGTTTTGCGGACATTCAAGAAAGCAAAAGTGGCCATTCGAGACGCAGACACCATCATTCAGCGCCTGTTTGAAAAAACATGGGCTGAAGTTGAGGGGGCAGATTTGTACGTCACCCCGAAAACCTTTGAAGACCTTGACAAGGCCATTTTCAAGGATCTCTGTATGAAGTGGGGCTGTGCAGAGATGGTGCTGGTTTCCATGATTTTAGAGGAACCAGCAATTGAGAAATGGATTGTCTCCTTGTTCAAAAATCATCTGACAACACCTCCTAAAAAGCGTAGCACCATTTGTAGATTCTTTTCCGCTGTGGGCAAAGCCATCTCTAGGCCTTTCAGACATAGAGATTAGTGTTGGTGTTATGTAGGTGACATGTGGTATTCATCTTGAAGGAAAAAATGGTCCTGGGTTCTCTTTTTTCCTTCAAAAAGAATGCTATAAAGAACTCAAATCCTGCCTCACCTCCAAGTTACCTTCTGCTCCACTGGCCTCTGTCGAGAAACAGAGAGCAAGAGGTGGAGCCAGAGGTTACCTGGATGTGGGGCAGGACTTGAGCTCTCAAGGCCACCTCAGCAGTGTGACCATAAAGCTACAAGGGGAAGGGTTGGTCCCGGTCCTGAACCTTTCTAGCTTTGTGTGTTCTACTTTGGTGGCATGGGTTTACTCCGGGTGCTCCGGTTTCCCCACATTCCACAAAACTATGCAGCAATTGGGTACTTTAAAATGTCCCCAAATACAAATTAGTTTTGATTGAAAAAAGCATCATCTCCACCCTCAAAGTCACCTGATAACACCACCAAAAAAGTTTAGCACCATCTGTAGATTCTTCTCTGCTATGGGCATAGCCATTGCCCGGCCCTTTAGACGTAGAGATAATGTTTGTGTTATGCAGGTGAAATGTGGTATTCATCTTGAAGGAAAAATTGTCTCAGGTTCTCTTTTTTCCTTCAAAATTGAATGCCATAAAGAGCTCAAGTCCTGCCTCACGTCCAGGTTACCTTCTGCTCCACTGGTCTCTGTTTCTCAGCAGAGGCCAGTGGAGCAGAAGCTAACCTGTATGTGGGGCAGGACTTGAGCTCTCAGGGCCACCTCAGCAGTGTGACCACAAAGCTAGAAGGCAAGGGTTGGGTTCCCAGTCCTAAGCCTCTCTTGCTTTGTTGTTGTCTACTATTGTGGCGTGGGTTTCCTCCGGGTTCCCCGGTTTCCCCCACATTCCCCAAAAACTAAGTAATAATTGGATACTCTAAATTGCCCCCTAAAGTTAATTGGTTTCATAATTTGTAATTAGTGATTCAATAAAAAATCAAATCAAATGAAAATGTCTGCTTATCTCTCTTATCATTTGCTATCAGAGCTGTAATCATTCAACTCAGACTGAAGTTCTGCTGATTCAGGAATATCACTTTTGTTGAAAATACAAAGAAAACACTGTTATTTTGCGACAATGGTTTTCATGTGAAAACTCTTGCACCATTATTAAAGTTAGTCATGACCCAAATATTTAGTAGATAATTCAGGGTTAGGGCTGTTATGCTAGCATATGTTTGCAACACTGATTTGCATCAACCAATTCTTTTTTTAGTAACCAGTTAACCTTCTAGACCTCCCTTGCTCCAATATTATGTCCTTATTGTAAGAAAGTCACTGTTTGTTGTTCCCTCTCACATTCCTCAAAACCATGCAGCAATATGTATCCTTTTGAGTATAATATTTGAATTTCTTTTATTGAAATTTTACAGATGAGTCAATAATTGTGCAGTATTTTAACAACATGAACCAGAACCCCTTGTCGTTAACTTGTCATTTTGTGAGAAATGAAATTACAATCTGCAAAATAAAAGGAAAAATGATTTCTTTAGGTTTACTACTGCAAATACTAACATGATTAGGTTACTCAGAAAAGCATAACAGCCTTTGCCTCACAGAGTAAAACAAAAATTGGTCATACAGTGAAAAGCACCCAGGTTCTTTTCCATGAGTCCTCATAAATGAATTATTTGATTGCACATGAATGTAGTCTACTCAAAGTTATTTCTCCATAGTTACTCCAAGTATACATAACTTATTGTATGAAGTGAATTGTGGCATGAAAAAAATATAAATTGTTCAGTTTTTATGGTCCTTCATCAGAGCTGCACAGTCTGCTTTAAGGGGACTAAAATACACTCAATATGGCTGGAGATTTAACGGAGACAGAATTCACTTTATTTTGAAAGCACCTCTCAAATAATTTCATAATAAAATATATTTGTTTCTGCTGAATATACCATCTTAATTAGATACGGTGTTAATTTACTTATATTCTATGAGTGAAACTCAAAAGCACATTGCAAGAAATGCTGGGGAAGGCATTCAGTCAGGGTGTGAGCGGGGCTGAAAAAACTGTAGTGGAAAATAAAAACAAAATAAATAAATAATGCTTTATAATTGCTCATTGAGTGGACAGGAGAGCAACTGAAGCTCTGATATCGAGCTGTTAGTCTGAACATATTTAAATTCCAAATTGTTTTGGAAGAAATTGTTTTGTTTTGAGTATGCCAAGTTGTACAGTGTGTTTTTTGGTCAGTTATGGAACTTAAGTTTTGTCCAAACAAAGATGAAGGAAATTTCATGACATGATTTAATGAATGTTAGAATTAATGTAGGCACAGCGGAATATTTATGGAGGACCACAAGTGTCACGGAAAATATGAATAAAGCGTTTTGTTAATGAATATCTAATTATACACTCAAAAAAGTGCTGGGTTGTTTCTGTAGACACAATGTTGGGTTGCTCATGCGTGGTCAAAGGGGTTCCTTCACAGCTGAACACCTGGTTGGGTTGCTTTGAGCCAACTGCTATGTTGTTTATTTTCTCGCTCCTCCATTGTCCAACTTTCTGGATCCTTCTCTTTGAGGAACGCACACTCGGTGTGCCGGATTTTATGGTAGGTTGATATGAATACTTTACCTAGCAGATATTGTAAATAAATTGTGTTAACAGTATGATCTTAAGCTCATTTGACTGTAAAATTACAATGTGGCATCATGTGGTTTTTATCTGTGACATTTGTTAACTTGCTAACTAACTAGCAATGTTTTACTAGGTGCTTAGGTACATTAGGTAACTTTAACAATCGCTATAACATCAGCTGATAACCACGCTGTATCTCAAGCCTTTTTGACTTCTGTAATTTAATGTGTGGCCGTCCGCCACGCCACCATGTTTTCCTCCACTTTCACAGCCTGGTCACCTTGATCAGTATTAAATCTTTCATCTTACGTTGCCTTAATGCTTTAATTGTGGTTGGTTAAAAGTTGCATTTTATAGATGCTAAATTAATTGTGCTACTTGTTATAAAGGCATTTCGATGACTCTCCTGCTCTCCCTGTAGGTCACTACTATGGAGATCCTTAACTCAAAGAATGAGGTGTCCTTAAGGAGTGATGACAAGCAGACAGACAGGCGTGTGTGTGTAGTGGTACATTTGTATTGTTTTTGTAATGATTTGAAAAACTTCATTCATAATATAAATTTTGGGCTGTAAAAAACAGTTCTATAGTCTGGAAAAATAGTTTCAGTATTTATTTTCTTGTGTGTATAACTTGTTTTGCCAAAAATTTGTAAAATGTCATTAAATGCACATTTACAGTGGCCTCTTGTATAGTGTGTTTGTATGATTATGGGAAATTATAATAATTTACACAATGACAATTGTTCTATAATTGCTTTTATTACTTATATTATGATTATTAATATTATTTAATATAAAAGTTGAAAGGCAATGGGAAAGGAAACAACCCAGTGCGTGGGTAATATTTAAAGGAGCAGTAGAGTTAATTTCATCCGCTATGTTGGATAAAATGAACAACCCAGCATCCTGGGTTAAATGGTATAAACCCAGCACTCGAGTCAAACCAACCCAGCACGCGTTCTGTTCCACAGTTACCCAGCAGGTTTTTGAGTGTATTCTCTTGAAACTTCATACGAGCCCAGTGCACAATATTCTGAGCGCACTGCCTATGACTTTATTTGCAAAATTCTCTAAGTGAGTAAATGGTTTTTAATATAAAGGTTGTTCTATACCTATAAGTGGAATTTTGTTGTTTCTTGTGTAAAGAGATGTTGTATCAACATAGTTAAGATACAAACAATGGAGGCATGATGGATATACAGTATAATGTTTATTAAACATGACTGAACTTAAAATCCATAAATTATCTTAAGATGATTCAGACAATTATTATCACAGTACATGTGTATCCAATTGCATCTGATTTGGGTGACTGGTGAAAGTACAGAAAAATATTATGTTAGTGAAAATTGTGTTTTTGTCGTAGGATTAGCAGGTGTGTATCTAAACAACTGCTTATGATATAATTTATAGCCTACCTGACACGAAAGAACCCCAGATCTATCTTTTCCCTGCAAAAATAAAACTGGATGCAGGAATGACATTTTGTGGTCATTTATTTGAAACAGTGATTCTTTGATTTTAAACAAAAGAAGCCAAAATGTGTCTAATTTTTACTTGGCTTTTGTGGCTTGAGTGACAACTGTGGCTGCATATTTTATCAGCTGTAGCAATATGGTTTGAAACTGATTATTTTGTTTCCAAAATAATTAGCTTATCTTAGCAACGGTTGCTAAGATGCAGTCGCTGCTTGGAGGGCGGGGCTTAGCATGCTTTGATCTGTGACATCAGGTTCTGGAATGCCTTTGATGCAACACTCAGAAGTGTATAAATAAGCCTGAATTCATCCCTCCTGCACATTCTGCCAGTGTTAAACTACAGACCAGCAGGTGAAAACTAAGCTGAGAAGTTCACAATACGCAAGTATCAAATAACAAATCGAGTTTATTTTATTACAGTAACAGTCCCCATGGATAGAGCAGGAACTTCACAGACACAGGAGATGTCGGAGGTTAGAGTGGAAACTGTTCGTCCACTGATTGAATCCTTTTTTAAAGGGATCACGGCAGAACAGTGGAGGTTACTGAAATTAGGAAAACCTGATGATGCCACGAAAATTATGTTGGCAGAGCTGCTTTTGGACATAGTAACATCCATGTCAAAAGCTTTGTTGGCTTCTCTGGGAAGCATAAATGTGGTGGTCTCTGAGGAGCGTGTTCTGTCCAGTCTGGGCGAAACACTGCCTCAGAGTTTCGCTCAGGTTCTGGACGTTCAGGACCAAGTCCGGTGTGTCAGCTCAGAACGCTTGACGGACTTGATCACTAAAGAGGTCGCAGAGAGTGTGAACTCTGCTCTCTCCACTAGTGTGCGCAACGCAGAGTCTATGACAACTCAGCGCGTCACTCCCCCCCGCAGACTTAACGCTATGGTTGGTCATGCCTGCAAGATGTTGAAAGCATTCATGGCCAAAGTTAAAATGTTGTGCTCACCTCGACCACGTAGGCAGAGAGCAAGCCCGGCCAGCTCCACTCAGAAAGACACCCAGGAAGAACCTGAGCTGGAAAATCTGGAGGCCGAAGACATCGATGATGTCTGTGAGTCACCAGTCACAACACCGGAGCAGGAGACCCCGGAGAAGGTCTCAGAGGACAGCATTGTTATCTCAACAACTAAAGCTGTCCAGGAAATAATTAAGAGGGAGGTGAGTGAAATCATAGAACCTCTTTTGGAAGATGTGTCAGACTCTGACTATGAGCTGCTGCAATCTGAAACCTCTCTGGAGATTGAAGATGTTGCAGATAACATTGCTCAGATGATTGCAGAAGAGGTTGAGAGCTTGGATGAGGCAGATGCTGCAGGTCTACGTCCGAAACTGTCCTTGAAAGGAGCAGGGAGCAAGCTCAAGACCTTTTTTGCAAAGCGCTTTGCCAAAGCAGCGATACTGCGCATGGTCACACAGCTAAAGGCAAAATTCCACTGTGACACCACAAAAGTTGAAAGCAGGCAGTCAATGCAGTCACTCATAGATAGTGTTGACTCCCTGCTTCTGACAAACAGAGGTGAAACACAACAGGATGGAAATGAGGTTTGTGTCTTTCAGGGCTTCAAAAAACTGTCTAGTGGTAAGGTCCTGGTATTCACACAGGAACTAAGTGACCTCCTCTACAGTCACATCACAGCTGGGATGATGCCCGAGATTGTCCCAGAACCACTGAGAAGGAGGGCAACTTGCAGGGCAGTGCGTGTTCTTCCGTCACATGCTGCCATGTATGGTGACATAAGGACCAAAGTGGGGCGTTTCCTGGCACTGATGAGCTGGTGGATGAACACCCAGGTTGGCAGCCACAGTGAAAGGGTGACTCTCGCTTTAGCAGACACTCAGTCACCTTTGGAAACTGCTCCACTGCCTTCCCCAGTATGTGACGAGACACCTGCCAAACTTGAGCATGATGCAAAAGTACTGGCAGATAAAAACCAAAGGTATGTCTGGATGCTCCTGGAGAAGCTGGTTTTGCGGACATTCAAGAAAGCAAAAGTGGCCATTCGAGACGCAGACACCATCATTCAGCGCCTGTTTGAAAAAACATGGGCTGAAGTTGAGGGGGCAGATTTGTACGTCACCCCGAAAACCTTTGAAGACCTTGACAAGGCCATTTTCAAGGACCTCTGTATGAAGTGGGGCTGTGCAGAGATGGTGCTGGTTTCCATGATTTTAGAGGAACCAGCAATTGAGAAATGGATTGTCTCCTTGTTCAAAAATCATCTGACAACACCTCCTAAAAAGCGTAGCACCATTTGTAGATTCTTTTCCGCTGTGGGCAAAGCCATCTCTAGGCCTTTCAGACATAGAGATTAGTGTTGGTGTTATGTAGGTGACATGTGGTATTCATCTTGAAGGAAAAAATGGTCCTGGGTTCTCTTTTTTCCTTCAAAATGAATGCTATAAAGAGCTCAAATCCTGCCTCACCTCCAAGTTACCTTCTGCTCCACTGGCCTCTGTCGAGAAACAGAGAGCAAGAGGTGGAGCAAGAGGTTACCTGGATGTGGGGCAGGACTTGAGCTCTCAAGGCCACCTCAGCAGTGTGACCATAAAGCTACAAGGGGAAGGGTTGGTCCCGGTCCTGAACCTTTCTAGCTTTGTGTGTTGTCTACTTTGGTGGCATGGGTTTACTCCGGGTGCTCCGGTTTCCCCACATTCCACAAAACTATGCAGCAATTGGGTACTTTAAAATGTCCCCAAATACAAATTAGTTTTGATTGAAAAAAGCATCATCTCCACTCTCAAAGTCACCTGATAACACCACCAAAAAAGTTTAGCACCATCTGTAGATTCTTCTCTGCTATGGGCAAAGCCATTGCCAGGCCCTTTAGACGTAGAGATAATGTTTGTGTTATGCAGGTGAAATGTGGTATTCATCTTGAAGGAAAAATTGTCTCAGGTTCTCTTTTTTCCTTCAAAATTGAATGCCATAAAGAGCTCAAGTCCTGCCTCACGTCCAGGTTACCTTCTGCTCCACTGGTCTCTGTTTCTCAGCAGAGGCCAGTGGAGCAGAAGCTAACCTGTATGTGGGGCAGGACTTGAGCTCTCAGGGCCACCTCAGCAGTGTGACCACAAAGCTAGAAGGCAAGGGTTGGGTTCCCAGTCCTAAGCCTCTCTTGCTTTGTTGTTGTCTACTATTGTGGCGTGGGTTTCCTCCGGGTTCCCCGGTTTCCCCCACATTCCCCAAAAACTAAGTAATAATTGGATACTCTAAATTGCCCCCTAAAGTTAATTGGTTTCATAATTTGTAATTAGTGATTCAATAAAAAATCAAATCAAATGAAAATGTCTGCTTATCTCTCTTATCATTTGCTATCAGAGCTGTAATCATTCAACTCAGACTGAAGTTCTGCTGATTCAGGAATATCACTTTTGTTGAAAATACAAAGAAAACACTGTTATTTTGCGACAATGGTTTTCATGTGAAAACTCTTGCACCATTATTAAAGTTAGTCATGACCCAAATATTTAGTAGATAATTCAGGGTTAGGGCTGTTATGCTAGCATATGTTTGCAACACTGATTTGCATCAACCAATTCTTTTTTTAGCAACCAGTTAACCTTCTAGACCTCCCTTGCTCCAATATTATGGCTTTATTGTAAAAAAGTCACTGTTTGTTGTTCCCTCTCACATTCCTCAAAACCATGCAGCAATATGTATCCTTTTGAGTATAATATTTGAATTTCTTTTATTGAAATTTTACAGATGAGTCAATAATTGTGCAGTATTTTAACAACATGAACCAGAACCCCTTGTCGTTAACTTGTCATTTTGTGAGAAATGAAATTACAATCTGCAAAATAAAAGGAAAAATTATTTCTTTAGGTTTACTACTGCAAATACTAACATGATTAGGTTACTCAGAAAAGCATAACAGCCTTTGCCTCACAGAATAAAACAAAAATTGGTCATACAGTGAAAAGCACCCCAGTTCTTTTCCATCAGTCCTCATAAATGAGTTATTTGATTGCACATAAATGTAGTCTACTCAAAGTTATTTCTCCATAGTTACTCCAAGTATACATAACTTATTGTATGAAGTGAATTGTGTCATGAAAAAAATATAAATTGTTCAGTTCTTATGGTCCTTCATCAAAGCTGCACAGTCTGCTTTAAGGGGACTAAAATACACTCAATATGGCTGGAGATTTAACGGAGACAGAATTCACTTTATTTTGAAAGCACCTCTCAAATAATTTCAGGGTAAGATATATTTGTTGCTGCTGAATATACCAAATAACACCACAATAGACAGTTTGACAGAAAGCTTTATATGGTCAACCTTACAGATTTTTTTCCTGCCATGCAGTAAAGCAGTAAATAAATCCATTAATCATATTTTCCTTTACAATTGTTAGTACACGGGGAAGCTTTGAAAATCAGAAGTGTCAGCAGACACTGCTGAAGCATGTGTGTAGTTCAGGAGCCCTATGAACAAACAGTTTATGCTACAAGACTATAAAAAATGTGCTCATGTCCCATTAAACCTTGCTGTTCTCTCCTCACCTATAAAACACGAGCCAGATCCATTTCTGTCTTGTGTGTCCTCTATGACAGGTGGTGTAGTCAGACACAGTATATAAACAGTATGTAGAAACCCATTTACATTGACACACAAAGCTTAGAACAAGCCTTGAGTGACAGATTGCCACACTGATGAAAGAAAATAAATAAATCTGCATATTCATATCCATCCTTTGTGTTTTGCGTATGGCTCTGAGCCTTGTATAATTGTGTGTCCACATGCTCTTGTGTGGTGTGTGTGGTTTTACTTCTAAACAGCCCCAAATTAAAACTGACTCCATAGGTATTTTCAGTCAAAGCAATTAGAATGAACTTCACACTGCAGGTCATGTTTCAAAACTATCATGGAATAATTAGAGCAATACAACATAGGTGTTTATGTTTTAGACGTTTGGATTCCACTGTCAGTTTCTTTCTAATGAGACCCATGGAAGACATCATTATTATATGTTTAGACACTTGTTGGTAAAAAGTTGCATTGAATATTTACCTTTGACAACAGCAATTTTTCATGACACTTGATGAGGAATTTTTTTAAAAGTTCAATGAATATGACAAGTAACATGTAGATTTTAGAGAATTACAACAACAACCAAGAACACAGCAGTAGGACCCAAACACAGAGAGAAGGGGAGGCTGGCAGGAACAGTTCAGTCTGTTTATTAAATCATGGAGTACAAAAAAAACCCAAAAACTTACAGGATGGTGTGGCAGATAGAAAATTCAACTTTAACAAAAGGCAATGTCCAGAGCAGGCGATGGAACAGGTCCCAGGGGCAAACCGGAAGCACGAAAGCAACAACAAAGACAAAAAACACACACAAAAAACACAATTATCTGACAACTGAACAAAGGAACTAGACCGGTACATATGATGTGTGTTTGATCAGGTGAAAAGGAGGCAAAGTCCGAGGGCATCTGGTGAAAAGTATGAGGATGGCATGTCCGGAGAACAGGGAAAAAGTCTGTGGCCTGAGAGAAGTGAGCTGAGGTGGAGACAGGGAAAAAAGTAATACAGAGTGCTGGGGCTAGAGCTTGACTAAAGAAAGGGACTTAGGGCCAGACTGTGACAATTACAGTTGTGAAGCTTTTGTATACATATAATGTTTGCGATAAATTAGTCTCAAAAATAGGCATTTCTGTGTGCCTCAGAAGGTACCAAGTGGATTCTCCATATTATGCTTTTATCTGCTAAAAATGAAACCAAGCCATCACTCACTAAAACTCCATAGTGACGTCTGTAATGATGACATCACAATTCATTTTTAAAGGGGAGATTACATCTCAGAATCAGGAAGATTTCATTGGAAGTTTAAAGATGGTCGCCCCCGAGACCCTGAATGCACAGCAAGGAACCTCAGTCTTATTAAAAGCCAGTATGTAACAACTTTGAAGTGAGGATTAAGATGCAGAGACACACGTGGAGAGAGACAGTTGCAGTGATTTACTCTCACACAGGCAATTTAACTTAACAGCTTCTGATCTCTTTAGTTTTATCCAAATATCCATGCAAGGAACAGGCTCTCAAGGTGTAAAGAATGACTAATCAACACAAGTGGAAGCACAGGGTACCGGACTCAAAGAAGCCCATTCATTTGAATGAAAATTGCTTGCCGAGCGCAGAAGCTGTTTTTTAGCTTCCACATTGTACAGCCCACTTAACACACACATAAGCGCTCCTCCTGCTTGCCCCACTTTAGCACTCGGCCCATAGACTTTACTTTTACTTTAGGAGGACGGCACACATTTTAAAATTGCTTTTCTGGGCTCTGGAAAAGTTTGACAAATATAAAACCTAAATTTATCCCATAAAAAAACCAATACAAAGAGTAATAATTCATCTTGTTCTGCATTTGGAGCTGTCAACACTTGTACAGACTTTTATAGTGGTGGTCCATGGGGAAAATCTTTTTTGTGCCAAAGGGGAATTCTAGTTGCAGAACCACGAGTGGCCACTAGGGCAAATTGGCAGCAAGGCTGAGCGGTGACACTGTATCCAGCTTTCTTAATACATCGATGGTGTCTCACCACCAGCACGTTCATGTACATGCAAACTGGGACATCTTCATGCCCATGGTAGTAACGCACAAGATATAAACAAAATAGTGACCCATGGCTCAAAAACTTACCTTAACACAGCAGCTGAGCAGAGAGGAACACAGAAATAAGCCTATGGACAAACGTTTCAGCCTGCACTGGCATGTTTTTGCCTCAGTTTGTGCCGCCCAGTGTGAATTTATATCCACTCACTTCTTTGTAATCACCTACCATTCCCCTCGCGCTCAGTCTTAACACACCTTATCAAAAACACAAGGATAGAGGGATCCTAAAGTCAGCAGACTCAGTAATATCCATCACACAGCAGTATCTATCTAAAGTTTACTAACATTAGCCACAATAAGCAAGTGGTCATATCAGACCAAACAAGGCTCTAGCAGCTAAACCCCTGACTGTATTTAATTGGGCAAAGGTGTCTTTCATTGCTTATTATTTCAACGTTTCATTTGTAAGAGGAAGATTGTGTTATTTCTTCCTCTGAGAGATAAATCATCTTGCTTCAAAGGTTAAAAGAGAATCAGAACAAGAAACATAGAAGCAGCACTTGCAAACCAATAAAGCTTTTCAAATATGATCTAATTATAGCTAAAAGGGTTTCAGAGACTCATAGTGACAGAGAACAAACAGTGTGTTGGCAGTAAAGTTGGTGGGAAGTTGAGAGCCAGCCTCAGGTAGATCAACACAGCCTCAGAGGCATTTTGTCTTTTTGAGGCGGGAAGCTGCATTTTCTAGTAGACAGTTTGGCAAGCAATTCAAGTGTGCGTGTGTGCGTGTGTGTGGGGGGGTGTGCGTGCGTGGCAACCAATGGTCCTGATCTCTGATAAGAGTAGGACGAGGAGGACTTAAAGGGAGGAAGAAAAAAAAATAAATGGCTAGGCACTTCCCTTTTCCATTTCCTCTAACCTCCTACCCCTTTCTAGCTTCCTCTCTAATCTCAGACTGAGGCTGTCTGGCTGCTGCTTTAGCACTCCCTCGTGTTCATGTTTCTTTCATTCTCTCCTCTAGTCTGTCTTCTCTGATCCAGTACTAGTTTGAAGTGGGAATCCAGTGGTCTCCAGTGTAAATCACAGTCACTGGATTCTCCTCTTCCTCTACCTTTCACTGCTATTGCATTACACCATCACACACACACTGTCACAGGGATCAACTCATGTGAACGCTCTGCCCCCCCCCCCGGCTTTAGGCAGGAGGGGTAGATGAATGGTGGCAGGGATAAAAAGATAGACAGGGGCCTGACACCTTATTGTGTCAGTTGAGAGCAACGGCTGAATGAAAAGGAAATGTGAGTGAGTACTGTCTGTGTGTGTGTGTGTGTGTGTGTGTGTGTGTGTGTGTGTGTGCGCGCATGTTAGCAGCGTAAGGGTGTACAAGAGGGAGGGAGACAGATAAATAAATTCCACCCACACCATGCATGCCCAAAACGCAACGGACATGCCATAGACACGAGCAATGCACAATGCACGCCAACACGCAGACACACACTTAAGTTAGAGTGATTACACTTCCTCAGTCCTTGTCATGCTGCCTGCTGAGATTGGAGTTTCCTTTATAGTGCCACTCCAGTGTCAAGGCGACATTGAGAGATCATGATTACAAAGACAAAGAGAGGGAAAAGGAGGAAGAGAGGGAGATGTGAGAGGGATAAAACAGCAGGGAGTGACCGAGTGTGAGAGAGAAAAGGGAGAAGAGTTAAGGGAAAGATAAAAGGTAAGTTTTTACATCTGGGGTAAAGGTTTTGCCTGAGGGATGGACTTTAAGCATCAGAGTTTCGTCAGGCTGGTGCTGAAATCGTGTAGACATATAGTAGACGGTTTACCAGTGGATCTGCCGTTCTGTTCTGACCCTCACCCATGGCTATGAGCTTGAGATAATAAATAAAGAGCAACATGCTGGAAAACCTCCCCGTGGGGAGAGCAGACCCTGCGGCAGACATGCCTGGATTTCAGTGTATATCCCAACTAGCCCTGGATTCCCTCGGGATCCCCCTTGAGGAGATGGAGGATGCGGGATGTCTTGAGTAGTCCGCTTGGTCTGCTGCCATCATGAGCAGACCTTTTTATCTATTCACCGTCCCCACTCTAAACACCCAGGATTATATTGTCATTTTCATTCAATCCTCAAAGGGGGCAAAATAATTAAAGTTACACTAGACATGAAATTGGGGTCTTTTAGGAGGCTTCTCACAAAATCCAGCAGAATGAGAGACTATAATTTCATTAGAAATGATCCCATTAGAGACTATAAAACTACTGTAATAGAAAAATGTTTCTGTCAACTCTGGTGTGCCTGTGATTTCCTGTTCCACAGGCAGATCTCAAAATCATGCTGGGAAATGTAGTTATGTCAGATGATATCTGTCTTATTGGTGATGTTTTCAGACTTTTAAGATATTTTCTTTTCATAGATGAAACATTTGAAATAAATCAAGTTAGGCAGATAAAACCAGTAAGATCAGACACATTTCCTTCAGCTGTTGGCAATTTTCTGACTTTCTTTTGGCCTCACCAAGCCCGGAGATTGCTGCGTGCTCTTCACTCTGTTTTTCCCCACTGCCTCTCTCTGCCGTAAGCTTGCTGAACAAGAATCTGTCGCTGAGGAGTGGCTCTTACTCGTTCTTTGGAGGCAGACCATCACATTTGCAACATGAAATGAGAAAAATCACCAAAAAAACAACCAGCGATGGACTTAGCCAATCACCGATAGCCGATAAATTTGTCCAATCGTCCAACCCTAGTGTACAGCAACAGCACACTGTAAAATCCAGCAAGTCTTTTGCATGCACTTCTGACGTTGTTGAATACATTTTGTTTGAACAGACCACATGCTACAAACCTGCTGAGAATTAGTATATAGTATGGAATTGGGAGACAGCTTATATGACACGGTTAAATCTTTGATGCCAGGAGAGGCTTCCCACAGGTTTTCATTCTTCTGAAATATGAGTTCCTCCATAGCAGCAAAACAAGTGAAAATGTTAACAGTTTCTTTGTTGTCTTTTTGACAGTTATGGACTGCAGAAACAAGCTGTAAATACAGGAAAGACCCCTCCTCTATCTAAAAGCATAACATCTTGCATCTTGTGAAGGAAGAAGGATTCCACTACCATCAGTTTTGTCATTCAACTTTTTGTCTTTTTTTTCCCAGCCACGAACTTTACAAACCCTAAATTTTTCAAGCCTTACGCTCCAGCAAGACAGTCTCTTATATGGCGCACAAAGAGCATGCATGAAAGCATTAAAATGAATGCTTTTGGAGCATTGTGGGGAAAGAGAGAGAGACCAGGAAAGGCAAGGAAAGAGGAGAATAAATCAGATAGATGGCACTGAAGAGGGAGATGTAGGATGAAGGAAAGAAAGGACAGAAAAGAGGAGCAGAGTGCCTTTTTAAATGGAAATTGGCTCTCTCACTGATGGCTGGGACAAATACGGACCCCCCCTCCCACCCCCCACCCCCCCCCCCCACACACACACACACACACTTTAACATGGTGTCAGCATTTTTACATGCATGCACACACACATCATCATCCTACATGTCCACATATCTAAATACACATTTAAAAGCATGCAAAAAGTTACCGATGACATACACACACACACACACACACACACACACACACACACACACACACTCATCCACACCCTCCAGAGACAGAGAACAGCGTGAAAGTGTGATGATGTATCATATTCTTAAGCACCTCTATCCATCTTCCCTTCCTCACTATCGCTCACTCTCTGCTTTTCACACCCTTCACTTTAAGGAGGATAGTGAAAACTTACCTCAGCTGTATGTCTGTACGACTGTGTGTGTGTGTTTTTGCATACATAAACAGAGGTGTGTCAATATTATTATACCCGTATGGGTTGGTGAATCTCTCATAATATAGCAGGAGCTATAAAATAGCCTGTCACTGTAAATTCTATTCATGGCCAAAAAATATGAGGTTTTTTAAATCATATAGTATGCGGTGTTCCAAAGAAAAAATATATATGAATATGCATCCACACTGTTTTCTTACATTTGTTTTTTACTTTTTGCCATATGCACTATATAGTAGTATATAGTAAATTAAAAACACAAGTATCTACATTTGTAAGAATTCCAGTATTAACAATATACCATAATGGTAAGTGGTTATTGCTATAAGTTTTGTAAATGGACCTAAGAGATCAGTGGCTGAGCGGAGGTGCAAGTGAAGTACAGCGTCCCAGTTTCAGCTGTTGGTTCTGACTCTAACTCTATACTCTATAAAGGCCACAGTCCATTCTGGTGGGAATGTCCTAAATCCAATTCAATCAAATAAAGCCATCCATCTAAAGGGTTCAGTATTTTTCTCACAAACTATGTCGTACAAAGTGTCATCCGAACATATTTAAATGCAAAGGTGTAGCCAGACGCGGTGAAATGTAATCTGTCCTCAAAGGCTTTCATGCTGTTGCACAAACAAAACCTGAGTGTGATGGAAGTTTACATCCTGTGTACTTCTGCACCTGGATGAAGTGGGCATTCTTGTTGTGTTATCGGTTTCAGAAGTTACAAAAATTCTCAGACACCACTCCAATTCCAACATCTGAAAGGTGTGAGGGGAGTGGGGTTTCAAACGCTGTTCGCAGATTTGACAAGCACTTTGTTTGAAGCTTAGCCTTTATCCTTTTATGCAGGTTTATACTCTAAATAGCTACACTGTACACATAGCTTCTCTAACAGATCAAGTGAGCTTAATATAGTAAATGCACACGTCTGCTTGCTATCGAAGCAAAGAGAGTTGTATGTCTCCTGACCTTCCCTAAGTGGAAGGCAACCATCATTAATGTTATTAAATACACCTGTGCTTTTTCCAATATGACATGACAAAATGTTTTCCATGAAAAAGGGCTTTTGCAAACGCAAGAGCAGTTGGCGAAGGCACAAGTGCATGTTTAAACTGACATCAAAATCCAAGTAAAATTCATTAAGACTTAGTTTATCAATGGTGTAACGACTGACTCTTACCAGAAATGCAATCCCCTTTCAGTTGAATAAATAGAAGCCGTCATACAGCCGCCAGAAGAATGCATAGGTTCCATCTGCAATCCCATAATTATTAAAGCATAATACAACTACACCAACAAGAGTCAAATAAGATGTGTAAAAGATACAATAATGGTGGCCATACAGAGTGTACTGTACAGTATGGTCATAAATAGTAGCTTTTTAATTGGCTGACATTCTGTATCCATGGTTACACGATCACTTCTCAGTGATAATGTCCCACCATGTACATAATATACATACCCTATATACTGTAGAGAAATCAGAAGATCATCAGTTCAAAGTAAACATTTAGATCATGATCCTGTTGAAAAAAGCACATTTACCATTTTTATCTTTTCATATGTAGGTTACAACGCAGTGTAAATAAAACCTGCTCACTTACATATGCATCCATAAAAGTGTTTGATTTTTTTGAACGATCACAGCCCTGGTGAGGAGTTGTTCCTCTGCTCTGGTGAACCGGCTCCACGTGGTCGTTTTCATGTCTGCCTTGCTTCCTCTGCCTCTTGTCTCCCTCTCATATTCACAAAGAGAGAAACTCCGAGGCCCTCTGTGTGAGTTCTGTTCAGTGTACTGCAGGCAAGCACACAACTCAATTGAGACCAAAAAGCTTCCTATTAAACCCACACTGGTTTTAAGACAGCTGGGCTGTAGTGCATGTCTCTCTGCTATTGTGCATGTGCATCTGCATGTGTGAATGTATTTGTAGTTATGTCTGTATGTCTGTCTGTATGTGGGCAGCCAAATCTTTTTGTACTTTACTTTCTGTGATTTTTGGACGTAGTAGTGGTAGTGGCTCTGCAGGATAACAGGAAGCACTGCTTTATAAGTGGTAAGAGGCCCTGAAAACCCTTTTATGATGGTTGAGTGTGCATGTAGATGTACAGGCATATGGGATGCTTTAGTTGACTAAAATATAAAGCTACAAACCTGTGTGCAACGATGTTGAATAGTACTGGAAATCACAGGTTAACTCGCATACTTTCATGATATTTTGACCATGCTCACAGTTGTATCAATACATGATATGATATGTGGTAAGAAAACAATCCGCTATAACACACATGATCTGTGTTACCAAAGAATGGCAAAAGATGGCAAATTCAGCAGCATAGAATTCAGCTTTTACTTTAAGTAATAAGTATTATCAGCAAAATGCAGTAAAAGTACTTACTTACTAAAAGTACTAACTTACTAAGTACTAATTTACTAAAAGTAAAACATATAAGCCAAAGGGGGGCACTGCTGCATAATGAGTAGTTTTATTTTGTTATGGCCCCTTTCAGTGTTTAACAAGTCCTCCAAATTAAAGGGATAAAATACGTAGATTGCCCTCTAGAATGACACATTGAAGCGTTTTACTTTAGCAGAGTGCTTGAGTCAATGCACTTACTTATATTTCAACACTGCAAGAATCAAACTTATCACTGCATTATGAAAAGCTTATAGATTCAGAGTTTTAGAGAGTTTAAATAAAACGCACTGTGCAAAAGAAAAAAAAAACAGTGGAGTCTGGGCCTTTTTAATAGACACACATAGCAGCATGAGTACTATGCCAGTATTTCAATGTCAAACAGTCTCAAACTAGCAAAAGGCTGAACTACCAGAGAGAAAAATATTTCAATTTAAATGTCCTCAAGAAACCGAAAGGAAATTCCTCTGCCTCAGTGACAAAACAGAAAGTATAACATTACGGGTGCCAGAGTATCAGCATGAGATCCTGTTATTTCATGATGGTTTCTGTAGATACAGAGTGTTTGGTATTAAATTAATTTATAACCACCTGTGAGAGGAGCGCATCAATGCTTAGAAACTGTGGCAGGGACAAGGATGGTGATAAAGGTTTGGTTTTGCTTTTTATCTTCCAGAAATCAAAATGTTGAAGAAAGGTGCCATTATCAAAATACATAGATGTGCTTCTTTGTTTTGTCTCTGTAAACAGACTTCAGTTCAGTCTAGTGGGTTTTTGGCAAAGGATCTTTTTTTCATTTTATTGCCGCAGTGTTTCCCATTATTAAAGATAAATGCCACTGCCAAATATTTATCAGTGATATGAGGCTATTTGTATGGGTCTTATCTATATGTAAGCCATAAAATGAAGAGTAAACTGTTTTTGCTTTGTGGTGAGAGTGTATCTCTGTTTTCTTTTCTTTTTCTTAACAGCTAATATTTCTACTTCAGTGCTTCCACACTGTTTCAACACCCCCTAACTCAGGTTTTAGAATGGAGGGAAGTCATGTCTGAAAAAGAAATCTGTCTTTTAGTGTGAAACAACATCTGCTACTGTATGATTTGTTTTCATGATATGCTGCACCCACACGTCTTGTAACTCATTTGCCCTCCTACCAGCGAGCCCATGCCTCATTATATTTGAGGGCGGTGCACTTCGAACCCTCTGTTTACATTCATTATCCGCTTCTGTCACAGTGGGCCGCTCATGGGCCCCTTACTTAGTGTTTTATAGTAAGCCTTGGTGTGTAATGGGCACCAGCGTGGTATGACAAGGTGTGACATTCAATACACTGACCTTGTTCACTAAATTATACACACAGTACAGCTGAGGCTGATGGCAACGTCATTAGTTTTGCAGGTATTTGGTCATAATCCATCAAATTGGATAAGATGGCCAAATTACAATTTTGACCTGATGATGGCACTAAATTAAAAGTCAATGGGTTAACCAAGTTAATAAAATTCACTCTGAGGGGAACATGAATGTTCATACAGAATTTCATTGCAGAAGACCCAATAGTTGACAAGACATTTTGATCTGAACCACAAAATTTCAGTCTGCTGACAGAACCGCCATGGGATCACCAAAGACGTTTTCAGAAAAAAGCCAAGATGTGGCAATGTGACATAATGTCACAGAAACAACTTGTTAATAGCTCCACCAAATAGTAATTTTTCCTTCTAAACTTCTCATTCAACCAATAAACCTGTTGGCTTATTTTTACTTAAAAATTTAAAATTATTAATTTATATACATTTTCTGCTAATACTTAACCCTCTACTTTTATTTAAGTAGGATTTTTAATGCAGGACCTTTACTTGTAGTATAATGTTTACATTTTTTACATTGATGTATTGATACTTTTACTTAATTAAAGGATCTGAGTACTTCTTCTTCCACCACTGCATGTCTCTGGCACCTCCAAAATGGCAGCAAGCAAAACAGACAATTTACTCAGTGGTCACCGAATATTCAATCCACTCATGTTGGTAATGGATGTTGGAAAGTCTTCTTATGCCAGATCTTGTGGAGTACTGGCTAAGGCGGGTTGAGTTGGCAAGTTGGTGTTAAGCTTTGATATGTCCCTGATGTCCAGACTGCTGTCGCTGTTGTTCGGTTAGCAGGAGTAATGTTAGATGCAGCTGGAATGTTAGGCTCGGTTGTAGGTTCGGTTTTTGCTGATCTAATAGACTGGGTCACTGGGTAATTGACGATGTTGACCTGCTAGAGGTGTTAGATGTCATTGGGACTGATCCTCATTGGGACCATGAATGTCTTTCATTCAAAATGTTAATACTGCCATTCTTAGAGCTTGGCTGGTGTAGCTAAATGCCAGAGGCAAATTGGAATGAGGAATTGGTAAATTATATGATATTCCCACTCTTTCTTCCTCAACGTGGCAATGTCAAAAAGTAGCTGCCCAGACTCTAAATGTAAATTAATAGCTTTCTACAATGGCAGGGGATGGCATACCTCTAAGTATCCACATATCTGAAGGTACCAGGATTAGTGAATAGCTACTGGTCACTGCCCCCTCAAGACAAATAGACTACAGACGTTCACTACATGAGATATAAAACTATTAGGAGGTGATGAACTTGAAATCACCTCAGAGCCAGCACCTTTCACCATCCCTCATGTTTGTCCAGTGCTCTCTAACCCATAAACCTTAATCACCCACTTCCAAACTCAACACAACCCTTCCTCAAATATCTATATGCACACTGCGTCCTCAACCCAACCCTCCTCATTAATCCGTCCATGTTCCATCACCCCTTACCATGCATCCTTAACCAGCAACTGCCCCATCCTCCCCTCCCTCTTTGGATGTGGAACCAGCTTGACAGTGTTAAAGCCAAGTCCTCGACAAGTCATCTGACTCCCTGTTGTCGACGGAGTGTGTTATTACCACAACACCTGCTATGCTCTCTCTCCAACCTGAATTGGAAAGGTGCAGCATGTAGTTGATGGTTCTAAAATCTTAATAATGGCTGTCAGCTAGTTACACCTTACCAGCTATGAACCCACAAAGGGGACCACAGAATAAGGTGATATATAGGAGTAATCAAGAGGTGGGAGGACATAGCCCCATATACAGTATATACAGTGTAATGCTTGTGAGAGAAAGATACAGAAACGCATAAATCAGCGGAGCCTTTTGTGTTTGTGTCCTTTTTTTCTGGCTCGTGCATGAGTTTTTGTTCTCGTTTAGCACGCACCATTGTTTGTGCCTATTCTCATCACAGCCACTGACAATCCCATAGTAACAGCGCTGCAGCAGCCCACAGCACTCGCAGTCTGGAGGAGGTAAATCAACTACAAAACAGATGCGGTGTGTGTATGTGTTTGAGCACGAGCTGGTGAGTGCGTGAGGAAGCAAACATGGCAGATTTAACACGCTGGCGTGCAACAGAGAGCTGCTCCCTTTCTTCTCCTCCAGTCGGCTCGTCTTCCCATGCTTATGCCTCCAACTCCTAGCTAGCAATGCTTGATGGATGGATGGATGGATGGATAGGAACTCATTTGTGTGTACCATCAGACAACATGGATTGGACAGGATGGTTGAGAGTTCGATGCCCAATTAGTTTTGAGGTGGTATAGTATGCTCTTATAGAACTAGTTTCATACAGTGATGGTGCAATGGTGCTGCTGTATGACAACAGATGGAAACTGGACTGACAGGCGTCTGACTCAGCAAATGTTGGAAATCTGGGCTGACAGCATTTATGGATATGCCGGGTATACTGTTTGAAACTGAGATAATGAGTGAGATCGGATCACTTAAACAGAACTCATATAAACACTAAACAGGAAACATCATTTTGCAGTTCACTCTCTTGTTATTTCCAGAAGAGACTGTGGAGACAAATTCACACCACAGAGGCTGGAAAAAAATAAAAGGAAAAGCAAAAACATCTCTGCCATACCAAATAATTGTTAGAAAAACACAATTCACAGCTGACAGGACAGACAGTGACAGCATAATGACTACTGCCACTAATGCAGGTACTGCACTGCACTCCAATAACAATGCAGCAATTTCATTAGCTGGGCACATTCTGCCAGAAGGATATTGAGTTGTGGTGCCAGAAATATCAGTGACAGTGAAAAATTGGAAATGGAGTCTTGTTTTGATGGTAGCCTATATCAACAAAATGAGGCGAAAAACGTGCAATAAGAAAAAAACCCATTTCAGATAATAATCCACAGCAGGGTTGTTTTTTTCCACGCAGGAGGACAGGCTGCAGTTTTATCTATCTCCTGACCCTATCACTCCATCTCCCTCTTTTCCCAGGTTGGAATAAGCGAGTGGACTATGAGCCGGGAACAGGAAGTAAGCAGCTGTTTCCTAAGATGCATCTGGAGACCTGTGGCGGGCCGCTGTCGTCGGTGAGGACCACGGTGGAGCTGCAGACCAGCCACATTGGGAAAGGCTGCGACCGTGAGACCTACTCTGAAAAATCTCTACAGAAACTCTGCGGTTGGTTCTGCGAAAAAAAAAAAAAAAAGAGATTTCTGTTGTGTTTTGAATACCATAATCATGCCTGTGTGATCAGAATGACAAGTAGCTTAGATTGAGTGAGCATTTCTGGCATGTAGCAGTAAATCACTTGAGAGTTTGACCGATGGCTATTAGGATGGCGGTGGATATGTAGAATATACAGTGGTTGGCTGATCAAAGATAACTTCTGACTCAGGCAGCAAACTGGAAGTTAGTGCAGTGAATTTGAAGTAAGCTGCTGCTAAAAGCATCAGTGGAATCCATGGTCTGAGTACCAGGGTCAGACAGGGCCTGGGGCGCCTTTCTCTGCCCTTTTTAAACAGACATCTAAAAGCTCCCGGTCCATGTTGCTTTCTTATCTCCGCTTGTGTCCCTGGTAAACCCCTGTGCTAAATGAAGGCACCAGAATAGCAACTTAAAGCTGTGTCACTAATGATGTGACAGACCGAGGGCATTAGCTGCCTCAGATGAAGCCACGCTTTCTCCTCGGTGACTGATGAGCAGCCGAGCCGCTGCGTCGGTGCCCAGAGCGCCAGCAAAGCAGCCGAGCCTGTCCGCTCCCTCCTCCCCGCCCACACTGCACCACCGGCAGGGGGGCTGGAGTCATCATCTTTGACTAACGGCCTTCACAAGCCCCATTCCAGCTCATCTGAATGCATGACGTCCCCTCGCTGCCTCCCCTGGCTCCTGGTCCATGCATGGTTTACCACTAAAGAGTCCTTTTCAGGCACCTCATAATCGTTATCTGATAGCGAATAGAATAAATTGTAATTGCTTTTTTAAAGCACAATCAATTTGAGATAATGTACAAAGACATCGGGGGAAAGAGAAGGCTGCAGCTGGGTGCTGGAGAAGTCGATGCGTATTTATTTACTGAGGGAATCTAATTACTGGAGTCAGAACATCAACACTGGCATGACTACGAGGTAGAGAAAAACAGTGCTTTACAGGCGGGGAATAACATCAATTAATGTGCTAATGTTGTGTTATTAGCAGAAACTAACAGATGCATGTTGCAGTTGTTTGCCTGGACAAGGGAGACATGCTGGATTCTGACATTGCCCATTTTTTTCTCGGAACAGCATGGTTCCCACATCGCTTTGATTTATTACCATCCATAAACTGTTACAAATGATTTATAAATGTGGATTAAACGCATTAAATGCATTTTTCACTGTCACACAGAGGGGCAAAGATAGATTGGTAAGGGCACGTCAAATTCACCGAGGAGCAAGGTGAGCGACACGGCAAAAATAACGTTTGTCAAGGTGACAGTTGGAAAACAAAGATTGTTCAGGACTCAACACATTGAGGTTACTGTGTCAAAGGTATGATGGAGTTGCTTTTAAAGGGAAGAAGAGAAAGGGGATAGGATGGCTCAATGCAATGCAGTTATGATTGGTGTGCTTTGTCAGGAAATATGGGGATCATAAAACAAAAGTGTCAGCTGGACACAATTCATGTGATTGGCTGAATCAAACCACATGCCGTCCTTCTCACCAAGTCTTCACTGTGTCTTTTCTCTTTGTGTTACCATAGTACTCGGTCAATATATCCTCTCTGTTTCCATAGAGGCCCATTTTTAGTGGTGAGCTATGTTTGTGACCGATGACTCACATGTCTTTCCTTTTGAAAGTCAGTTTCATTCACCATGAATCAATACCCACATCCTCCATCCATCTCGGCCCATTGATTACATATTAAGCCCTGCCATCTGCCTTACTCATAAGTAATCATAGCCAAGGTTAGGCCAATATACACCGCATATCTGCCAGGATTGTTATTGACACATTTTCTGTTACACCTCTTATTTGTTCACACGGCGATGACCCCAGGGGCCTCCTCGGGCAGCACTGACCTTCTCCCTGCCCCCAGCGCTGCCACCAACTGGACAGCTTCCCTGGTGACTGACAGCGGCCGGGACAGTGACCTGATCTTCAGGTTTGACGGTCGCCAGGCGGCGAAAATCCCGGACTGGGTGGTGCCCCAGAATCTGACGGACCAGTTCACCATAGCAACCTGGATGAAGCACGGCCCCAGTCCTGGGCTCAGAGCTGAGAAGGAGACACTACTCTGTAACTCTGACAAGACTGGTGAGTGTGACCCTTATAGGCAGGGACATTGACATTAATGGACTGTTTAAATTTTATACTATATTTAAATATGTATTTGCAATTTTCAATTGCAATTTAAAAAAAGATGAAGCTGACAGTTTTCTATTATCTTATATATATTATCATATTTTATATCTTATTGTCAACAAATCCCATGAAAAATAATGAACTGATGCTATTAACAAGTATAGTCTGTGTAGCCAAAGTCTGATATATCTTTTTCCTCTGTGCCAGAGAGCTCTATGGTTTGGCTTTATTATAATGAACTGTAATTTTGAGTTAATCCCACATAATTACACCATCCGGCTGCCATACATTCTCACTAGAGCACCAAATGTTTATTAATCTGCAACTGAAAATAGTCCCCAACAAATGTACCTGTTTGAGTGACGTTTGTAAAAAACTACAGTCCCCAGCTGTTTAACAAGCTTCTACTGACATCTTCTTTTTAAAAAAAATAATATGATATATGTGTGACCCATTTTTTAAAAGATTTACATCGTCAGTAGGAACAAATAAGCTTCGGGGACATTATTTAAGTGGATAGTTAACTTGTTGTGTTATCATCCTCATCATTTCTTCAGGGTTATTGTAAACATGATACATACAGTAAATGATCCTAAAGTGCATTTGGGGAAGAGGTTTGTTCAAATACTGTTACACTTAACAAAGTTTGGAGCTCTGTAGCATCATAACATGCTTTGTCCAAAGGCATTATTTTGTTTGAAAAATTTCAGTAAGAACATCACGTGAAATGACATTTAGAAAGTTGGTCTCCTCCGAAGCAGTGCTGCTGTCCCAGTTTTGTTTGGTTTCATAAAGCTACATGTAGATGTGATGAGTTGGTGCCTTTTGCCGACTCCTTTTCCTCCCTCCCACAGAGATGAACCGTCATCACTACTCGCTGTATGTCCATAATTGCCGCCTGGTGTTCCTGCTGAGGAGAGACTTCACCCAGGTGGACACCTTCAGACCGGCCGAGTTCCACTGGAAGCTGGAGCAGGTAAGACACCGTGATACTCTGGGACACGCACGACAGACACCCAAACCTGTGTGACATGTAACACGAGTGACCTCAGTTTAAACCTCAACTCACCTTTGTGGATTTGATAAGTAGGTCAGTCTCACAGACAGGGATGAAGCCTCCAGTCTGCCTTAAACCTGTATTAAACATCCACTGGGATTCTGTTGTTTGTTTAATCCGCTGATAATAAAAGACTCTTCGTAAGACTTTGGAGTTCATTTACAGAGTGTGGCATAAGGTTTATAAGGGGGTGAAAACCACCTGTTGCCCATCAGACTCGTAACAAGCTTAACACACATTCATGCTTTTGTGTGTGTTTGTGTGTACATTATACGCAGATCCATTTAGTGCTCGGCTGCACTAGGATCCTCCTACAGTCCTGAAAAAAAACCCCTAACCTTTAATTAACCCAAATTAATTTGCAGAGCTCTCATACCACTCTACTTAATAACGCTGTGCAGTTTCTAATGGATTCAGTGACTCGTCAATAAATATTTGCCATGGATATGAAAACTCACTTGTTGCTTTATTATAGCTAGAGCTATCTTTCTTACTTTCTCTCCTCTGCCGTGTAATATCCTAATATGTCATATGAAGATTTCTCAGATATTTCCAAAAATAAAACACCCTCATGGGTTCAGAATTGTAAACGATTGCAAACATGATTTTGGGGACCACATTCTTTGGTACAGAAATGTTGGTATCAGTAGGACAAGACTGGAAATGTTTTAGAAAAATACAGCCATAAATATTTCACCACTTTGACTCTGTGACCGTGGATTAAAATATGCCATTTTGTCATCAATTCGAAAGATTCTTATTTAAAATTTAATTAAAGCTCCATTAAGTGTAAGTGTATTTTCATATTTCAAATACAGTTTGTCCTCACACCACACCAAGTATTTTTTAGTGATTCTGGGATACTTGAACAGACCACGTGTGTATGTAGACAGCAGCTGTCTGTTGATCAAGGATGCTGTCTTAAAGTCAGACAGGTCACCTCGAACTCGCAAGACCCTGCACTCACCCGGCGAGGACATTTGATTCAGGGGGAGTGGCGCACAGCTGAGCCTGGGCGTCCAGATGCAGCACCCAGGGCTAATTTGATCAGACAGATCACTGGTTTTGATTGGGGGGAGAGCATGAAAGAGGTCGTCCATCAGCCTCCCGACGGCACATGGCGTGTGTGAGGCATCATCTGGAGGAATTTAGACACAGGTCTCCCGCAGAGTCAGTCACTTGTCTGTTTTCTCATCCATGCCACATTTTCTCTGCTGCTTTTAAGGCATCACGTGTTACTTTTTAAAGATTGCCCACATGCTTTCTGTCACAAAGGAGATCTTTGCCTCATTAGTCAAAGGTTTCCTTTTTTCTTTACTGAAGGATAAATGTGTTCAAAGTTATTCTTACCATTGGCATTCAGCGCAATATCTACCACTGATGACACTGAGGTCATGTTTGTTGTATTTCTTCAGGCAATTTGGGGGGTTTTAGCAACCTGGGAGGAGTTATATTCAACAAGAGACTTCAACTCAATGTGTTGGGAATTTTACACACTGATTCCTTTTAGATACACTTTTGGTTTTTGTATTTTGTTTTAGATACACTTTTTGGTCAATAAATACATATTTATAGTGTGTGTTTCATTGAATTAATTAAAATGAACTGGCAGTATGGAGAAGGAATTAAGACCTACATTTTGGGGATTCACATTTACAGAAAATGTTTAACAGTGTCTGGTCTTTTGTTAGTTAGTTAGTAAGGGATACGTTTGGGGAACTTGGACTCGTGTTTTCAGTATTTTTCTAAAATCCTGGACACAGCCCTGTAAGCATTTGAGTTTTTATCAGCCACACTAGCAGTCGATTGGTCCACCACTGAAATATCTCAACTGCTATTGGATGGCTTGCGATTCATGGTCCCCAGAAAATGAATCCTTTCACCTCTCAACAATGTGGTAAGCTACAGTATGTTTGCACTGAAAGAACGGCTCCCTCTTCCTTCACACAGGGCTGAGTGCTGTTTAGAGGCCACAGGAGGCAATATTATATGAGCATACTTGTTTGTATTAATTCTAGTGTCATAAAGTGTCATATACGCATAATAAAGTACATCACAGAACAACTGTAAGTTGGTTACCACATTTTATGAAATTCCACATAAATTAGATTGGTAGATTAGGCTGGATTTTGAGTTTTTTTGGTGACTAATAAAAAGATTTAGACGGTTAGTTGATTCTATGGCCTTGTCTAAATTGATCTCGATTTATTTATTTTACCAGCTCTTTGTGATAAAAGTTTAAACAGACTATGCTGGCACCACATACATCTCAGGCTGCACAATAGTTGTTAAACTGTTTCCTGGGCTCTTTTTAAATCTCCTTCTTTTTCTTACGTCCTCTCTCTTCCTCTTGTTAATAGTTGTCTCTGAAACCTCGGGGCATGAAAGGAAACTTTCATTAAGTCGCTATCTCCCCTCGCCTTCTCGCCACTTCCTCCTCATCTGCTAATGTCTTTTAGACAAAATGAACTTCTGAATACCTCCAACCCAGAAAATCCTTCCACGGAAGAATCTCATCCTCTCCCACGTTGGTTTATCACAGAAGTCCAATTAATTTCTCGTACAATCCAATCAGGCATTGCGAATTGCTACATAATGACTGGAACAGGGGGCAGGGGTTGGAAGATGGTTGCAGATATTCGTTTTACCTGCTGAAAAAAAAGAGTACTAATGTACTATCTGTTAATAACAGACAGAGTAGTTGACAGCAGCATGGGCTTTATGCTTACAGACCTATTGTATTCAGTGTGATTCAGTATTTTAAGCTTTGCTTTCTGTGTGGTGTGCATTGTTGAGAGAGATGGGCTGAGGTTTTTATTGACTTGAAGAGCTCTGCATTGAACGGGTATTGAACATGTCTTTTGTGTGCGGTTTCGCATTCTTTAAATGCTGACTTACATTCAGGCGTCTCAAAGAAGGAGACCGTCAATTTTTGAAGCTGTTTTGTACATGAGCCAGTGCTGAATGATCCCCCCTATGTGTTATAACTATGTAGAAAATTGGATCGAGTCTGCACGGTCCAGAGCATTGCCTTTGGCACACACACAGGTGTCCTGGAAATTCACCAGCTGAGAGAGATTGACTCAGACTTTCGATCTTCAACAGTGTAGTAACAGCAAGTGAGGCTTTCTATTGATCTAGAAAAATAAAACTCATTTGAATTAAGTCAGCTACGCTTTTTAAAACAATTTACTATGTCTTGTTGTTGGTTGATAGCATCTTTGCAGACGTGACCTATGAAACCTCATTTTGTTTGTTTATGTCAGACAGCTGTTGGAAATGATTTCTCTGGATTTCTTAACAACCTATTTAATATCACATTTTCGGTGTTGATTTAAAGCAGAGCTCCTTTAACTTTTTCAGCTTCAAAGGAAACTATAGTTGTTTTAGTCTTTATTGTCATAATTCTGCTCGTTCTGAATGTGGGTAATGCTAACTTTGCACTCGTCTCCTGTGTTATATCGTGAGCCTCCTAAAGCTTTCCAAACACTCTCTGAGTTCCTTTCAGTCTCATACATTAGTTTTTTGCCCTTGAAAGCACATATGAGGTTTTAAACTTTACTTTTACACTTTTTTAACACTTATACCTTATAGGTTGTGACCCAGAGAGACCACCTTAAACATTCACTTGCATTGGTAAATCACTTCAATGACCATTTCTGTGTTATGTTCCACATTTTGGGCTGCAGTGCAGTGGTTCATGAAATGTTGACGGGATACATGTCTGGCCCATTAGGACCTTAAATTTCAGTTTGAGGCTGCCGTAAAAATTAGATGTCAGTGGTGTTTCACTGCTTCCGTGTTTCCACAGAGTTTGATAATGTGCCCCACATACAGAGATAAATGGAAAGGCTTGGTGTACAGTTAGAACAAAGCATGCATTGTATCCTCATCCGACAGGGTGGGGAGACTTTGGCAAGAAAATCAATGAGAAGTCACCTGGAGCCTTTCAGCTGCAAAACAGCACGAGAAGAAAACAACTGGGATAATTGAGATCTAAATGATGTTTCCACCAGGAGTCTAAATCGAATGTGGAAGTGACATCATTACTTTATGGAAAACTATTTTTTCAGGAAAGCAATTAAGCAAACACTAGGGGACTTTCTCTGATTTCATAAGCGGACAGTTGTGGGAAATATAAAATGTAATCGGTTATCGCTGTAATCTTTTCGCTGACAACAGCTTCCCGCTGCATGTTGTTGAGAGTCGTGAGACTGAACCAAAACAGTGTGAGCTCATGTGAGCTGGAAATGTGTCCAAATTTACCTGGTAGGGCATGTTATCATCATGGTCACCCGGGGCTGCGGGACTTGCTCTGGCCCAGTAGACTTAGCAAACTGTTGAAGCTGGGCTCGGGAGTTCTAGCGTTGTGCCTGTCAGAAAGTCCGACATCTCTGGGTGTGGTGTCGGCAGCGTAGCGTCAAGAGAGGAGGGCTCACAGACTGGAGAGCGATGACACTTGTGTGCCAGTTGACAAGGACGGCTTATTTTTGTTTAACTCTTTTCTGAGGTCCATTTTTTGTTGTTTGGCGACGGCTGTCAAGTAGGCTACGTTTAGCGGCTGGTGACATGCAATGTAGACAGCTTTCTTGCATTTCTATAGTAACTCTCCACCTATCAACTTAATTCAAATTTCAACTCAAATGAGGCGATGCTGTAATAGATCTAAAATGACATCAATCACAGAAGGGTTTTTTTCATGCAATTGCCCAGTCTGGCCGGCCTCTACCTCTGGGCTTGGAAACAAATACGCATTATACATCCTTTACATTCTTTGGCACATTGTTCATATAAAAATATTGACTAGTGCAGCTGTAAAGTTAAGGAAATATATCTAACCTCACAAGGTATACTTTATACAGTACTTAAACTTTGCAGTTTTCTCAAGATACAATAAAAATCCTAACTATTACACTATCATTATATTCTCCTTCAAATTGTCCTTCTAGGTTTGAATATTTTCTAGTTCAGCCAAAGTACATGAATTGAAATTTGATCGATTTTGAAGACCACGGACCTCAGCATCATGCTATGAAAGTGAATTAGGGTTTATGATACCAATTCAGGCGCTTTTGTCTGTCACTATTGCTTTATGTGCTCCCTTCCTCATCTTCACATGTGGGTGTGAAAGCTAACAAGCGCATTTCAAAGTGTTCGCTCACATCCATTGTGCACATCAACAATAGCTGAATGTATTCTCAGTCATGACAATAAAAGATGGAGCACAGCATATTTTTTTTTCCAACCACTTGGCATGATTTTCCACCATAGTTGCCTCCTAACTGGTCCAGGCTTATTGTCAAAACAAACATCTCCTGAGCACAATTTAAATGCACAGCATCTGGCATTTTCAAATTGCTGATGTGCTGCTGTTGACTGCTGTCATCAGAAACTCCTTGTTAGTAAACTACGGGATGTTTGGGGACCGCACTGCCTGATCAGGTTATGAAATTATGTTGTTTTCATTATGAAGTGGAGAAAAAAAGATGTTGTTTGCAAGAAAACAGCGAAGGTCCACACATCTGTCTCGAGGAAAGAGATTCGGAGAGAGAAAAGGCACACCGCATTCACAGATGCAGGCTGTCTCTCAGGACTCAGACCTGCTTTGAGGAGCACGAACCATTACCACAGGCTCAAATAATAGCACATGCAGCTGTCTCCCATTTTGCACCAAATTACTGTGTACAAATGAGGGTGGTGCAATTTTGATCCACAAGCACAGCATCACACAGATTATTGAGATAAGAGCCTTGGTGTTATGCATTTTTAAATTTCAGTCATTTAGCAGACAGAGTGATTTATGATAACTGCAACAGCAGAAGGCAAATCCACAGTCAACAAAAATCAGGATTTCTTTTATTGTGTAATCTCTGTTTTCTGTGTTTTGGAGGATTAATGACTACAGTTCCCCAGGACTTGTTGCAAGGAATGATGTCCGAGACAGTTGATTGATTTACTGTACTTTAATGCGCTATGAACTTGGGTGTGTATGTAGTTGTTTCTCTGGATGCACACACAGGAATACAAGCGGTGGATCAACTGCAAAACATGTAGCCCTCAACTTTACACCGGCAACAACAACTGGATAATACCGCACCCTATTTGCTCCTCTTCACTGGTAAGACTCTGCCCGGCTCCTGGTGGCGAGGCCCCCAAACAAGCTGTCCTGCTCTATTTTTTCAGAACATTGCATCTTACTTTTTTCTTGAACACCAAGCAACAGGAGTGCCCAACACGTCCTCAGAATTAAACAACAAAATATATTGTTTATAACTGCACTGTAGAACTTCACTGTAGACCCCTGACATGGCGGAGCAGAGCGGTGGCTGAATCGCCCGATGCTGTCATTCCCTTCTGAGAAGACAAATGTATTTTTTATTTTTTTATTTTTATTTTTAGACAAATCTTGTAGTTTGTGTCCATCATTAATCAGTACGATTGCAAAAAGCTTTAAAGCCCATGCAAAAAAGTTTATCAGGTCTTTCTTTTTCTTACCTTATCTGTGTTACTATTGTATGTCTTTCTATAACCCACACACTCACACACAACATTTCACTCCTCAAGGGAGGGGTCGTGTTGAATGATAGATGACTCCTACTAAAGAGCCCGCTAAATTTAGAGCTCTGCTGCACCAGCTGGCTCCAAAGAGCATGATGGGTGCACAGACACACACACACACACACACACACACACATACGCAGGTTTTTGAAAGGTTTTCTTGACTGACTGTTTGATGTACATGAAGACTTGCCCTCATAGAGACCGGTTTCTTTTATTCCATCCCCACTTCTTTTTTCCCATCCACAAATACTGTGACCGCTGTCAAGCTGCACCTTGAGAGTGAGGGGGAGGCTTACATCAGCCATTACACGCGATCGTCCATGCCACTCTACCTGTAAAATTGCACCAAGTGGAGCGTAGAATTCCTCTGTGTCAAAATCCCTCTGAAATACAGTGTCCACCCCCTGTCTGGTACTCAAACAGCACACATTCACATTAAAACAGTGGATTTATAGCAACAGATTAGCCATCCCTGGATTTTTGATATTGATTGGCAGTCATGCAAATGGCCTTGTTTGTATTCAGGTGGAGGATCTGATTGACAGCAGGAATCAATAACCACAGAAAGAAGAAAGGGTAGAGACAGGACGGAGGGAGTAAAGGCACGGTAAAAGAAAGGTAGGTGAAAGAGAGAAACACGTTAGGGGACAGAGATCGAAAGAGAAAAGAAGAGTGAAGAGATTGAGATAGAGACAACAAAGGGAATATATATATCAAAAATGGCTTCCCCCCTGGGACATACATAAAACTTATTGGGGGGAGTAGTGGGAAGAATAGACAATAAACAATAGAACAACAACAGCCCTACTTTTTACTGCTGGTATCACTCAAACACAATCTGTCTGCTACATTTGGTGAGCCAAACACACAGGGTGACAGACGGACATGAGGTTAACACAGTCACAGCCAAAATAATATGCAAAATAATAATTTAGTAAATGTAATCAGAGCGGGCAGGTTCCATCGTCCCAATCCACTCCGTATGATATCACTCATTCACCGCAGACAACATTATCTTTTCTTATCATATTCTGCCGAGGTGTCTCTCAACCTCCACTATCACAGTCTGCTTCACAAATGAAATCAGCCTTTATTACAAACACACTTTCCAAAACCCCGTTCCATGCAGTTTTCCATCATTTTTATTCCTTTCACATCCCGCCATCCCTGGGTGATATTACCTCCCCTTTATGAGAGTGGCAAGTACGGTAGGTCTTCGATAGGCGGAAATTGTGCTGGAGAGGCCACTAAATGACAGGGTGGAGGAGCAATGGCTTTTATTACCTCGCTGACTCTGAGTGTGCGCGTATGAGTCACATGCAGAGTAGTGTAAATGTTTGGAAGTGTGTGTGTGTTTGTGTGTGTGAGAGAGATAGAGAGATGGCATGAGCTGCGAGTGTACACGTGTGATTGATATATTGTCTTTGTGTGTGTCCAGCCGACGTGTTTCAGTTTAAGTCAAGCCATCAGACAAGTCCAAGTCAAGTCTCAAATCAGTTGTGACAGGTTAAAATCAAGTCTCAAGTTCTTCTAATTCCAGTCATTTGTACAAGTTGAAGCTAAAGTCATTTGTGCCAAGGAAAGTCAAGTCTCACATCGTCCATGACCAGCTCGTTTCAAGTCCTGCGCGACAGTCTCAAGTCTCAAATCCTTCTTGACAAGTCAAAGTCAAGTCTCAAGGCCTTTATGATCAGTTTAAGTCAGAGTTTCAAGTCATTTGTGGCCTGCCCAAGTCCCAAGTCATTCATGACGTACAAGTCATCTAATAGCAAAAATAAAATCATGCCTGAAGTCCCCAAGGACAAGATAAGTCACAATTCTTCAGAACATAAATGCAAGTCAGTTGCAAGTCCGTCAGGATGCTGACCATTAAAACAAATGGTAATTTCAACATTCAAAGCTAGGTGGATTATAGTTTTTTACATGACTAAGGCAGTGTCACATCAATGCATGGAGCTTATTATTAAATATAAGGCCAGGCTGTTGCTGTCATACACATTCTGTGTTGTTACAGGATGTTACAAAACTGAAGACTGAAGATTGTTTTTTGGTTTTAAGCCTCAAGTCAAGCCAAGTCTTTAGCAATCAAGTCCAAGTCAAGACTTGAGTCCAAAGTCGCAAGTCTCTCTCACATCTAGTAATTCTGAGTGTGAAATTGGTGCATCTGTGTGTGTTTGAGAGTATATGTAAAGATAAAATCAAATGTGTACGAAATGATGTTTGTCCCCGTGTTACTGAGTGGTTAGGTCTTTGTGTGTGTATTATGTGTACAGTAAGCCTGTGAGTGTGTTGTACAGCAGCACTTGTTCACACATTTTGGTCCCCGCAGCAGGTGGGTAGGTGTTTGTGTGTGAGTTTCTGAGAAGCTGGAGACCTTTGATATCACTTTGTGGTAAAAGGGAGCACAAAAGTCAAATAAAAGAAAATAACAGCACAGTAAAAGCTGCTGCTCTGTCCCATTCATCATATTAATCTGGACCAAATGGGTTCGCTGAATCCCCTCTTCTTCCCGCAAATCTCTCCCTTTAGCCTTCGCCCTTTCCTCCCGCTCACTTTCTTTGTGTTTTTCCCCCCCACCGATTTGTCTTACTTTCTGGCCAAATAGCACTCCCAAACTCTCCACTCAGACTTTCTGCCTACCCAAATAGTTTTTAAGAGAGAAAGTTTATGTGCAGTGCATCTCTTCCCTCTGACTGGCTAAAGCACTTCCTGGATCGAGGGTGGCTGTCAGAATCTGCAGCAAAGATTTATTGCGCACATCCCACCCCGACCTTAAGTGTGGTAAGAGAAAAGGATGAGAAAGAGAGATGAATTGGAGAAGAGATAGAGACGGAGAGGCAGAGGAATAAGTAAGCCTGGTAGAGGGCTGGTAAATTTGGCGTAGGAGTATCGGCGGTGCGCGTGTTGTCAGGGCTTAGGTAATCAAGAGGAGGCGTGTGATGGATGTAGTGTGGCAGTAGGCGAGATGGCACAATGCCCCTGCCCCCCCACCACCGCCCCACAGTCTGGCTGCTTCCACTGCTCTGCTAAAGTCTGTGGCAACTTTCCCCTCTGCTTGGTTTGTACTGACAGTTAAGACCTGTGGGACCATGTTTTACTTTTTTTTTTCGCTCTCGCTGAGGCTGCTGTTGTTTCACAATCTCTTATCGTTCTCTCTCTCTCTTCAAATCCAGTTAGTTCATACGAATTCATAAAAGTTATGCTAAGATGATGGTTAGTATGGCAGGATGCTTCCCAACAAGCTATCCTTTTTTTTACTTGCTTCATGTGGTATGCCCTTCACAGCCACCATTTAACACAGAAAAAGCTGTGCCTTTGATTGTTTTGCTCTAAATGTAGCCTAAAGGTGTGATTACTTTGAATACACCTCCAGGCTCTCAACTTTCTAGCTCTCGCTCCTTACAAATCCCACTTAAACCCCCTGCACAGTACACAGAGTCGAGCCCCCTAGACTATAGCGCACTCCTATTTGGCCCTGTCCCAGACCAATGGCTACGACACTCAGATCAGAGGGTTTCTGTCTGACTTGAATTTAAAGTGCTGCAGCAACAGGCTTAAGTGTTGCAGCATGTTTGCATTTTTAGACCATATCGGACCAGACTGGAGAATAAAACGATGACGAAAGAGAGAGGATGATACAGTAAGAGCAAACAAATGTTTAGGTAATTATTGGCCTCGTATCGTTTGGTTCATATCATCTACCCCTGATATGAGGGAAGAATCCCTCCATCCCACCCATCCAGCCACAATTCAGATCTAAAAATACTGAATACAAGCCCATAATATTGTCTGTTTACAACCTATCAAAAGATATCAGTGCTCAAGCACTGGATACTGACACAAACAGCGGTAATTCACAGCTGAAGCTGCAGCACAGCTAGATTTTGTGCTGCAGCTACAGAGATGCCACGCTCAGCTCTCCCTCTGAAGTAAAATAAGGTAATCCCAGTTTCTGTAACTGAATATTCTGTTTGCTAACAAACCCAATGCAAAACACTTCTGGAACTTTAGATCCAAAGAAAATCTCCAAAATGACTCCAAAACTAGCAGTAAGAAATTAGTTTGTCCAAGGGTGAGCTTTTTCTAGACAGCTCAAAATTCAAAGGAAAACGACCACATATGTGCTGACAGACTGATGGTGTAGAGTTTAGTTTGTCAGACACAAACCACAGCAGTCAAACAGTGAAATAGCCTTGTGTACATTGTTGCGTTTTTTTTTTTTTTTTTACCATTTATTTTATCCAGCAGCAAAACACAGTCCTGTCTTCGTCTGTCATGTCTGTCAATGTCTGGCACATTAACCTTGGTTTAGCACAACAAAAAGCCAATCAATTTTTTAATCATACCATTGACATTCTTCTTTATTGACTCTTTTTGTTGCACTGTAAAATGGTGAAATTCTGAAAAAAATCAGATTCCAGGTGGCTTGGGGAAAAGCAGATGAGCAACAGTGGGTAAGATGTTTAACTATACGCAGGGGAGATGTGGTGGCTGCCCATTTGACTCACACCTGACAAACATTTCTGCAGTAATTGCATGTTAAATATCTTTTGTTTTGCATCAAATTTCATGGCAGTCAGAAAACATCTTCCTGCTGGGTTTTAGACATTCTCCATCTCCCTTTCTTTTTCCTTTCCTCTGATCTACTTAGCACTTTTGTTTTCTTTGTTCCCTCCCTCTGTTCCTGGTTTGTGACAGACTTATTCTATTCATAGGAAATTATAAAAGACACATGCAAGGTAATCAGGAGCGCTTCTGATAGATAATTAGCTGCTGTCCCACAAATCAACACCTCTCCTGATCCCCTGACAAGCATTTGGAGGGCATTAAAAATCTGCTTAAACTGTGTTTGTGTGTTCACAATCACAACTTAGATGAGCATGCAAGCGTACATGTGCAGCGAACACATACATATTCATAATGCTCTAATCCAGGGGGTTTCGAAGTCTGACAGTGTGAGCCACCCCTCAGATAGAATCGTGACAACAATGGAATCAGTTGCACTGTGGACATTTTTTTTTGTCTTCATTTTTTTTTACATTTTTGCAAACTGGCACCATTAAAACATGTGAATAAGCCATTAGCAGTTTCTCTTTGCAATTTAATCCGATTTGTTGATGTTTATTTGTGATGGACAGTGGAGAATTATGATATAGGTAAATGTAAGTCACACCAAATCTAGAAATATAGACTGAGTTATGATTCTGAGAGTGTGATTTTTGATGCATATCGTGGTAGCCGGGGACCTTAACTGCCTCGTGTGTCACAGCCACAACTAGTGACTGGTATTGATAAGTGGACCAAATCAGCCAAACTTTAATCGTTCTGTTGTTTTCAGAACACCAGCAGGCAGCTGTCACTTTCTCCTCACACAGTGCCTCGTGTCTCTCCTGGCTGCTCAAAATATGGCAACAGGCAGTAACATAATCATTTTAATCTTTAATTTAGGCTTTAGTTTTTAATTTTTGATGGCTGCATTATGACAGTGTACCTAAAGTGGTTTGATTTCCCGAGGTACATGAGAGAAACAAAAATGCAAAGGTTTTTGTTCTCACATAATTTAAAAAACTTTCAGCAGCTGAAATTAAAATCATTTTAGAGTAACAACCCCACATAGAAAGTAGAGTGCAACATCTGACACAGACCTACCGAGAAAAAAAAATACTAAAAAATGACTTTTTTACTAATAAAATCTTGGTCCACAGTAGAAATTTACCAACCAGTTTACCACCAATTTATCAACTGGCAAAGATAAATAAGGGCCAATAAGCATTGTATGACTTGCTGTAAGGCACCTAAGTAAGCCTTGATGCTAATTACACAAGATAAGTAGGTATCCAAGAAAAAGTTGCCCATCTGTTCATGTGGTTTCATATTCACAACTGTTTGTTCATGCGTGAACACTAAATGGACCAGGACTAAACTACATATTTGAAGGCAATCTAAGATAGACAGGCAGATGACCTGTGGCATCAACCAGGGCTCAGTTCAAACCCAGGGCATACTGATACGTGTTACTGTAAGCATCTTAGACCACCAGGACAACCCCCAAATTTGTGATATTATACAGTTTTGTTATCCACTGTAACAATTCTGTTGCTCTATATAAACCCAACTGGGTGAGAAAGTCAATGTGATCGCTCTCACTAAAATGGCCGTACAGCCTAAAAACCCTGTGGATATTAGCGTGCGCGCGCGTGTGTGTTTGTGAGCGCGTGAACATATGTAAATGTGTGTGCATGCATGTGGACCATTATGAGCTTGTGGAGAGGTCATTTGGCTGTTGACTCCCAGTCTCTGCCGGGAGCGGCTTTATAATTGCTACTCTAATTAGTCTCTTTTGCCAGCCGGTAATTCATAGTCACCTTCAAGTACTTCTCGCATACACAGAAAACACACATAGACATGCATACAGTACATCCTGTATACACACACACACACACACACACATTTGCCAGAAACTGTTTCTCTGCTATCACTTTCTTTTAATTGTTTCTTCTATTTTTGTAATTATAGGCTTTCAGACATCCAATTTTGGATGCTTACAACAATTGACATGATAATGGCTTCTATGTTGACACTGAGCTGACGATGATTTATGGCAATTATGTGTTAGCAAACAGCACTTTTGCTAATGAATCTGGAGGCTAAGTGTTTCCGAGGCCAGACAAATGGGAATGGATGAGAGCATTGGCTTTAATGATACCAACATTCATTGAGTTGTTGTACAATTTGTAACATTATGTCTGATTTTATACAATTTGTAGAGCCACGTCAACATATGGAGTGTCTGTCAATGTTAAAAGAGACAAAATACCTACATTTTAAGGTCTCAAAATTCCTTTTTGATTATTTTTTTTTCTTTTGGCTCTGCTTTCTACCAGTTTAAAGTGTCTCATTGGCGAAACACTGTCGTCCTTGTCACTGCTAACTCAGCACTATAGACAGCTATGTGCTGACTTATTTACTTTGCTGCTACAGCCTTACTTGGTCTGGTATAACTAGTAGGGTATGATGGATAGTGTAGAGTCATTGTAGTATGTGATACTGCTTCTAGATTTGGACAAATAAATATTTCAATAGTTTTATCTCAGAAGTGATAACTAGTAAGTCAAAACAAGTAAACATAGTGTAGCACCAGAGCAGAGGACATGTTTGTTCTTGCCTACGTTTTGGCTCCATTGACATCCAGTAGGCTACCATTCTATGGGACTACTAGGGAGAGAAACACTATTCGAAGTGGTGCAGAATTCGATTTGGAGTGGAAAGAAAACATGTCTTCCTAACTGTAGTTATTTGTATGGATTAATCAAACAAGAGGTGCTGTAGAGATATTGATACCTTCGGACAGACCCAGGCTTGCCCATTCCCCTTGTTTCCTCTCTAAGCTAAGGTAACTTGTTGCTGCTGGCACCAGCCTTATATTCACTGGTCAGATATGGGAGTGGTGTCAATCATCTCATCTAACTCTTGGCAAGAGAACAAATAAGGGTATTTCACAAAATGTAGAACTTTTTTTTTAAGAGTTTTCAAATGATCCATCAATTAGTGTTGTTTATATAAAGCTCTTAACCTTTGAAATTTGTGCATTGCTTTGGCAACTGAAAATAATTAAACATTGATAAAAAGTGTCAATGTGAAGCACAGGATAATAATTTTGCCACATCATTTTGAGAGTGCATGTTTTATAAACCAAATCATTGATGATCTCAGAGTGGTTTGAATCTGGTTCGAAGCCGGTGCCTTGGTCAAGGACGACGGCATGGGTATTTTCTAAAATTTTACCTCAATTGTAAAGCTCATTTTGGCTTGTTTTGGCCCGTGCTATCTCCCAGTTCACCTCAATTTTAAATCCTTGATCATTTAGAAGTGATTTAAATTTGGTTCGAGGCTGAGGCCCTGGTCAAGGACAATGGCAAGAGTATTTGTACCACCTACTATTCATATCTTTTGGGGGGCAATTAAAGTAGAGCAGCTCGAGAAAACTCACATTTAAGAAGGGAGAACACACAAATCTAATCAGGACATCCCTTCTTTGAGCTTACCACTGAGATGCTACAGTTAGAAATATATTTTATTTATATTTTACTTGTGTTTGCATTATTTGTTAGCTTTTATATTTTGGATGGGTTTGCTGCTTTCATGTAAGAGTGAGTCAGCACCGTTGCAGGACGTCCTTCTACTTCTCCTTTGTCGTAATGCGATCGTTTACAAGTTAATTTGGTACCCCACGCCATCCAATCCCCCCAGCCAATCCAACCCCTTTATTTTACACTTCTGCTTTCACTTTGCCTCTCCAGAAACTTTCTTATTCCTTCCCTTGCTCCTCCTCCCCATGCCTCCTTAAAGTCACCTTCTTTCCACTGCTCATCAATCTCTGTTGTGGATCCTTCCTCCGGCAGGCCCTACAGAACCTCCTCCCCCCTTAACTCCCTCCCTCCATCTCCTTTACTTCCTCTTCCTTCCTTCTTTTCCCCTCTCCCCTTAGTCCTGTTCCCCACGTCCGCACTTCAAGCTAAGAATAACCTCATGTTTATAGGCATCTTTGCTATCTTTGTCTGCTCATTCCTGCACGTGACAATAGGGCATCGTTGGGCTGTTGTCCTCATGCTTTCTACCCTATTGTGATGTAAATAACACCAAGAATCTATTTAAGCATTCACCGTGTTCACCATCTTAGTTTAGCATGTGAGCAGAAGTGTTGTATCGATCTCTTCCTCTAACTCTCTGCAAGTAAGCAAATAAGTGTATTTCCCAATAGAAATAAGTATTTCTTTAATGATTTACTGCTTTCCTCCATTGTTGTTGTTTCCTGAGTTATAGGCACATATTTCAGTGTAATAAAAGTCTTCCTTACTTTTCCCTCTCTTCCTCTCATTTTCCTCTCAGTCCTTTGTTATATCATTTATTTTACCCTACCCTCTCTTTTCCTCCTTCTCTGCCTTTCATCTCCACCCTCCCTCCTTCCCTCACTGTCATCACTCTGCCCTGCCACCTTCCGATCTCAGATCACCTCGTCCCTCCTCATTCTTCCGCCTTTCGTATCTCGTTCCTCCATCTCTTGTTTGAAGTTAGAAGGTTGGGTCGGGTGACAGATCTCTTAAAGACTTTCAACTCCAAAGGACTTGGGGCAACAACTCCCACAGTCAGGTTCTAATGGAGAGACAGGCAAAGGAGGGGAAAAATACCAAATAAACTGCAGACAGAGAAAGAGAGTGAGATAGAGGGGGATAGCAATTTTGTTTTCTTCTCGCCATCGAGTGCCCCAAGAGATGATGAAGGATCTTTTGATGTGTGATGTTTCCGTTCCCTCTCTTTCACTTTTGTTTCTTTGTCCTCTGGTTGTTTCACGTCCTCCCTCTCCTTTGTTTGTGTGGTTATTTATTTCATTCCTTCCTTCCGTCTGTCAATTTGCATCAGGCAGAGACACGGGAAAGTGGAGGGATTGGGGAATACAAAACTTTTTGCTTTGCTTTCATAACCAAGTCAAAGCCAGAGCTGCTCTCCTCAACTTTAACTTTGGCTTTGAAGTTTTTTGAAGTTGACATTTAATGGTGCGGGATTGATGTCTGTGCATTAACGCACGCATGACTGTTTGTGGGTATAGGTGTTGTTACAAGTGGCGTATCCTCGTGGAACGGCCGTCTCGCTCTTTCTCGCACAAACACACACCCACGCGTAAACGCGTACCCACACTCGCAGTGACCTATGGCTTAGTGTATGGCTTTGAGCTTGTGCCATTGTCGACGGTTCTCTTTGAGTCTTTCCCAGTCCTGAGGTTTTGTGATGAACACTGATTCCACCGCCTAGACACACACACACACACACACACACACACACACACACACACACACACACACACACACACACAACAAGTTTCTCCATCTGTGTCCAGCTGGTGTCTTCCCATGCATAGCAGTGCACCTGTTCTCTCAATCTCTAATCATTTTTCTGACAAGATGCCGAACTTTAGTGCCATCTCCATCAACTAAACTTCATTTGATTGCAGTCAACCATTTCTATCCACCTCCAAAATCCTTAAGTTTTGCTTCAATGCTAAACCTCTGGAGAAACAGCTGCCGGTTGAAGTTTAGACACAGAGTTAGAGGGAATCAAGATGAAACCTTTTTTTATCTTGTTCACCCAAGATCATACGATGTGCTTATTATCTTGTTCGAACGAATAAATATGATATTTTGGCAAGAAATAATACGGAGCCCCCGATGTCCTGGAAGAAGACATTTTTTTTATCTTGTGGGCACAAGAAAATAACTACAAGTAATACAAAACATATCAGCTAGTACAACAAAATAAAAATATCATTCCCGACTTTGGGGGCACCGTGAAATAGAGGCAGTAGGGCAAAACCTGTTAAGTTTGGCCTGGTAGTCATAGCAAAACCAGGCTGCTACCAAAATCAACATTTATTTCTATCTGTTTACTGGCCATTTTAGGACATTTCTGACTCAGCTTGCTGGCCCAGTTTTACATACGTAAACTTAGCTTTACTTTCCCAAGTTTGCTTGTATGCTTTGTCAGTGTCAGGTCTACTCAGGAGAGAGGAACTCTTAGGAACAGTAGTACATTAATGACAGCCGACATTAGATGTTGCCAATTATTTAATTTTTTTTGCAGGACAAAGTTAAGAATATTCCTTAGAAATACCCCAAATGCATACCAGAACTTCATACCAAAAGCGTTTTCAGCCAGGTAATATGCTTTTCAGAGCTTTTTAGTATTAAAATTTGATGATTTCAAATGTTTGAACAAAGCATTGGCCATCAGCAGATTAGCACTAAGAATTACGCTCTTCAAATACCCATGCCAGTTTAACCCTAGTCACAAGCTCTTGCTGTGCTTCGCAAAGTAGTCCGGACATGTGTGGCTACATAATTCTCTCCCTCCTGCTTTCCCTGAGAGAGATCTCCAACTGACATCCCAACCCGGCAGACGCAGCCTCCTCTTGGGCAAGAGCGCCTCGGCATCTCCTCTTTGAAGAAGAGGAAATCACCCACTAGGCACCCAGATCCCATATGGGCCAGATCTCTCTTTGAAATACTGAATCGCAAAATCAGGGAAGGCGCAGTAGAGCACGGGAGGGGGCTGTCTGCATGTGTAAATGTCAGAGGGATTAGTGTGTGTGCATAGCTTGTTTTACACTTGGAGCACGCGTAATAAGATGTAACCAGACTGAAGAACAATTCGGCATTGAGAATTCCACGACATCTGGTTCATAATGCGACGGGCACGCTAAAGATCGAGTTCCGGTATTTATCCTGGAGACACATGGAAGTCATATCTAGACAACGTGTAAACACAATTCTTGGGAACTGCAGGTGTCGATGTATATCCTAACATCTTAACTAACTAATCAATCCCATCAGTATCAGTCACATCTGCAGCACCATCGCATCCACAATCACATTATCCCCTCATTGATTCTGAGCACTGATTCAGCACATCGACACACCGCATATGTGTTAAGCAGCTGTGCAGAATGATCACCAATAGGCCAAATGTTGTATCTCACACCTCAATTGCAGCGAAGTTGAACCGGATTGATTAGAAATCCCATCTGCTGCGCTATCCCAGTGTTAATAAGCAGGCTGCGGAGCGCTCTTCATTAGAGCGGGAGGTTACCCAAGGCTAAGTGTTCAAAGGCTGTCCCAGGTTATATCAGAGGAGCTGAGAGGAAGAGGTGAAGCCCGGCCCAGTGAGTATTGGCACTGCTGAGGTAAAGCGTGGCCTAAAGCAGAGGAAGAGCAAAGAGAGACAGATGCACTCAGAGTCAGACATACGAGCATGAGTGGGATTTTGCAATCAATTAAAATGCACAGCAAGGCGGGGTCAAGCATGCTGAAGAGTGGCACAGTCAAGCATTTTTTAGAAGAGGTTAAACATGTAATGTACTAATGCATTTCAGTGAGTGTTAAGCACAGGGGAAACCACTCTGTTTTAAAACTTCACAAGCCAAGAATTAATGTAAAAAACGCAGCTGTTTTTTCACAATAAATCACAAGGTAGAGCTGTGATAGAGGAAACATCCCTCCTAACTGAGACTACATACTGTACCATAGATTTCAGTCTTTGGCATAAAGAGGACAAGACATTTGATTTACTAATGCCACTTTGCCTGATTCCTGGCTAACACTACAAGTTATAATAATAAGTTAAAAAAAAAACACTATACATCATTGCAACTGGTGGTCTGCCAAAAAAGTTTCCAAGTGCACCTTTAACAAATTACTATGATAAAATGAGAGGGACTAAAAGAGGAAGAGCAGAGCAAAGAAGCACGGGGGGTCATGGCCAGGAAAAAGCAAACATCAATCCACTAGTGTGTGTGTGTGCGAAATATGCAGCTACAGCCAGCAGTTGGTAGCTTAGCATAAAGACTGGAAACAGAGGGAAACAACAAGCTTGGCTCTGTCCAAAGGAATACAATCTGCCTATGAGCACATCTAAAGCTCACAAATTAACGCTTTATCTCTCATTTGTTTAAACTTGTACAAAACGTTTGTGATCTTACCAAGGGTTACATGCTGGACAGCTTTTTCTCCCAGTCTTATCAGCCAAAGATACAAACCATACAATCTTTTTTTCTCCCTGTAACAGATCTGTGACAAGGAGTGGCATTACTACGTCATCAATGTAGAGTTCCCAGTGGTGATGCTCTACGTGGACGGAGTGACCTACGACCCCTACCTGGTGACTGACGACTGGCCCATCCACCCCTCACAGATCGATGTGCAGCTCACAGTCGGCGCCTGCTGGCAAGGTGGGTGGGCAGAGCCGGGTGTTGTTGGTTTTGGTAATTGAATATAACTTCTACATGGGAGCAAGTTCATGAATATGAATAATATTATCATATTACATATATATATATATATAAATATATATATATATATATATATATATTACTGAGGGACCCATTGAGTGTGGAACATGTTCTTTGGCTTTGAATGAACAATGTAATTAAGAAAAGCACTTAGTCTGCCTTTGACAAATGATTGAACCTGAAGTCTGAATGGAGGCGTACAATTAAACTGTCCTCCAAACTGATAGCTGCCACTAATTGCACAAGGGTAGAAGACAGGGCACTTTTTCCACACAGTGCAGCATACCATTGATTTAATAGCCCAAATGAGACTACTCAGTGATGCTTAGCCTCAGATAAAGCGTCAAGATGTCTTTTTGTGCGGGAGCAGGAGCAGGTCAACTCGTGTCGCTTTCATCTGAGGCGGTGACCCCACACTCCTCCTCCTCCTTCTCCTCCTCCCCTTTCTTTTATTGAACATTGCAAGCCTTTAGGAGGATTAAAAGGGCCTTGAATAGAAAAGAGAGTTCAGAGACTATTTCAGCTTCCCTCGTTGGGGGCTTAGCCTCTGCAAAGAGTTGTGAGGGTGATACTGAAATCTTAACTTAAACCATTAGCTACAACAGATTGCCTTTTCAAAGCACTGAGCAGTGTGCTGATTACAAAGGCGTTGCAAAGATGAGCTTACTTGTTGTCTAACTCAATGTGTTTTTAGAGCAGTGGTGGGAAGGAATTCAGAACAGCAGTAATGGGTTTATCTCTGCTTTGTGTTGCACTGCTGAATGAAATTACAGAGGGAAACTGTCAAATCATGATTTCCGAGTTCAGACACACGCTAGTGTGCATATGGATGGCAAATAAATAGTATATAAATATATATAGATAGTAAATAAAAAAAGATTTGTCAGCTCAAAACAGTAGCTGCAGGCAATTGTGGTATTTCACAATATTTAATTAAATTTCATGATATAATTTCATGGTTCATAACATTTAACTGGTCAGTAAGCATTGCCTAATGGAAATAAATTCTGTCCTGACCACAGCAAATTAATATAATTCATGATTATCATATTTCAGATATTTATCCAAAGGAACCATTCTAGTGTGGCGTGGCAAGATTTTAGGGTTTCAGTCTGTAGAATCTGTAATGAAACCTGCCTTGAACTGCCATTAGGAGCTGCTAACACGCACAAGTCCATTTTAATTAGCAGGGCAGTTTTTAGTGTCTACAGACGAGCTGCAATAAATACTTATTCAGAGGCTAATTCAACCTGATTAAAAATGTTTTGGTCAACTGTAATCAAGTTTATAGATTTACCGACCAAATCTACAAGTGTGAAAACACCCTAAGATACATAAACCAACATTTATAACCATACGGACTATATGCACAAAGTCCACCTAAGCAAACACGCGGTGTGGTATAAAGAACCGTGGGTGCTGCCAAAAGGCCTTTATATATTCAAAACTGGACACAGACAAAAGGGCAGACAGGTGCCTGATTGCAATGTGCAGTCCATGTGGCCATGAGTTTTTTACTCCCTATTGTCTAATTTATTTGTTGTCTTTTATCTCATTTACAGTTTTGAAACTATGTGTATTGGTTTATTATTACATTTTTATCTTAATTTTTTTTCTCTGTTAACATTGGTACTGTCTTATTATTGGCTTGTCAGTCCTCTATAAAGCACTATGAATGGCACTCACCTGTGTGAAAGGTGCTGTAGGAAAAAAGTTTGATTTTGCAAAGTGAATTATCCAGCTCTAAAGTGTGCATTTGTACATCTTCAGTCTCTCCTATTACCCAATAGAAAGGTTGGCCCCACCCATCCTTCTTCCTTCACCTCTGATAGTAAGTTCTGGTTGTGCGGTTTTCAAACAGTCAGCCTATATTTACCCTGTGACCTGCAGGAGTGTGTTCATGTTCAGAAGTGCGTAACAGTCAGACAGTGAAGAGCAACACATTCATCTCGCCTCATTCTTCCTTTTTCCTCAACTGTAATCTCACGCTGCTGCTTAGCCTCCCTGGCTTCCCTCATCACGGCAGCAAGCATGCAGGAAGCGGTATTGATGATTACACACGTGCACAAATTGAAACATAAATATCTGTGTGTATACAGTATAATGAATAAATACAGGCACAGGGGCACTGACACAGGTACACGTATAATAAATCACACAGTAAGTAAGAGACTCTCACACTAACACTTAAGTAATGATCCTATTTCCAGCTCACCCATGCCTCTCAAGTCTCATCTGTTGCTCTTTTTGGAAATGACGCAAATAAAGCTGAGTAAAAAGGAGAGTGAAGATCTATAGAGCAAGGAGGGCTGCACAGAGCGGGCAAAGAGAGCTGACACCACGTAAAAACCAGCCTCTGTAAAGTGGAATGATCAGCGGTTTTATCACCCATATCATTCCCGCTCTGCGGCCTCTCGGTAATCCCCTCTCCTCTGTGTCTCTTTTCTTTTCTTTTTTTTTTTACCCTTAATGGTTTCTCTGGCCACGGCATGAATTGATAACATCTGTCAGGGTGGGACAGAGTGGATAGGTGGACATCTAGAGAGAGGGCAGGAAAAAGGGAAGAAAATAGTAACTGAGTGAAGGAGGGAGAGCAGGTGAAGCATAAAAAGAAAAGGAAAGAATGGGCTTGGCATAGTTTGATATACGGGAATCCAAATGTGATCATGTGGTTTTATGAGATAGACTCTGCTCCCCTGGTACCTGGCAGGGTATCAGCAAGCACTTAGGCAGGAGATGGCTTTAAATATGCAAAGCAGCTGTGCTTATTGTACAGGACTGAAACCAGAGTTGGATAACCAATATTCCAGTGAAGGGCGGATTGAGCTTTAAGATCAATGTGGTGCAGCTGTACCACAAAAAACAAAAACAAAACGTGAATACACCTATTTACTGATACATAGAATAACCAACATAAACCATAACCACAGGATCAATGTCGGGTATCAGTCAGGTACCTGATTTTTACAGCGTATAGACAAATTTGCAAATTGATCCCATGAACAGTGCATTTATTTTAAATAACCTGTAAACAACAAACTAATGTAGTTAGTTAATGATACATTAACTCTTGGTCTTGGAAATAAACTTAAGTGGGCCTACTTTACATAGTACACTACTTGCAGCTTAAGTTAAGGTAGAGAAGTACACTGTTTAAGCCTTTCCTAGAACTTGTTTTTGGTTTTGAAATGGCTAAAAAGCAACTAATTGAATATGAAAACACTGAGTGAGCAACAAAGAGAGTGATGATATGAAGGCACAGGTAAGTACATATATTTCAATCTGGTCAAGTAAAAAGCTTCATCAGTCTCTCATCTAGGAAGGCAGGCAGCCAGATGACAGCCAGTGGGTTGATATGGTCCCCTGGGTAGATCACACAACCAGTAAGACTCTGTTGTCTGCATGAGGGGCATTAAGGGAGCCCTATTCAACTGGCCGTTTACACAATGTAGCTGCAGTTCAGAAATCATAGGGGTGATTCTGACTTGAATGTCAGCAGTTGCTGGGGTCCGTTTCTCGGATGCTTTTGCACCAGGAAAGTAGAACACAATAAAGTCTTTCCAGTAGTGGTCAGCTGTGTCTCCACCTGCACTGACTGAGCTTTTCAGGCCCTGAATACATCACTTAGGGCAGTGAAACATGTGCATGCACCATCGCCCAGGGAGTTAGGGGTACCTGGGTCAAGCTTGACACTGCCTGATGAAGTGTAGTAAAAGGGTTTCGAACTGAGGATTCCCCCAATTCCAGTTACTGTAACGTAGTACTTCTTCAGTCACCAACTGGATGACCTGGTTCAAAGACTACATTTTTGTCTTCCAGCCACCACCAAAATGGACAGCACTGGGTGGATTGGAAGTGAACTATATTTGCTGTAGTAACTTTCTACAGCCTGCTTACCATACGCATGTGTTCTGCCAGTCTAAGTTGTTTGGCAGTGAAGGGATAATGTACAACCAGGACCTTCCGTTGGATTTGCCAAATGCAATGATCATACTCAGGCTAGATAGAAAGGTCAAGGAAGGTGTACACAGGGCATGGAAGGTGAATTAGAGCAACATGAGAGCTACTTTCCAGTTACACTTTGCTCTTCCATTGTGTAGCAACCTACAGAGAGCATACCTACAATGCTTTGACATCTGAGTGGTCGAGCGCTGCTGCTCTCCCTTCCATGCTGGTTAATGTGCTGTTTACAACAGTGGGGCTGAAAACGGTTTCATGATTGGACCACTTCCGTCATTTACTGTATCTAGGTGAACTGGAACTGCAACATACAGTTACAATAGACGTGCAGTAACAGTTTCTTTTTTTTAATAACATGGCAAACAGACAAGCATGCATAGGATAAGAAACTGTGATTGAACACGCAACAACTGGGACTCTGGAAGATTAAGTCGAACTGTTGGCTTTTAGATAACGGCTCAGTAGGTGATATGTTAATTTTGGGAATTAATGGTAGTAACAGAAAAAGACAGAAAAACGGCTCCTTGGTGCACCTTGGCAATATCTTTGCCCATCAGTCATTGCTTCACTTCATCTTCCAAATGTTTTGATGCACGAACAAGTTAAGACTTTGATTCCAATTTTATTTTGGGATAACAAATGTTATTAGATGAAGAGACTGTTCCGTACCTTTAGTGCTTTGGTGGATTACTGCCAGAATTGGAGATAAGCAGAGAGAGGTGAAGAGGAAGTGAGGAAATAAACAAAAAGAAGGAATGGAATTAAAAGGTGATGTTTTTATACCCAGAGCTAGTAACCTTTTAGATAATGAGTGGTTTGGAGACTCTTGATGCTGTTATTGGCCTTTATGGAGTTCAGAGAACATACTTTAAATGTGTTGACTTTTTCCTTACCTTTATTTAGCCTGGGTGGGTAAGCTGAGTAACACTTGCACTTTTATAGAAGAACCCTGTTGCTTAGTCACAGAATGGAGACACAAAACATGCACCTTGATGCCAATTAGAGGCATAATGTGGTCATCAGGCCTCATAATTAAAGTGGGAACAAGGTCACTGTTAGTTTGATGATTTTGTAGAGTGTAAGGGACTAATATGTGCCACCAGTGGAGACAAATATAATAACTCCAACTACTTTGAGGTTGCTGTGACTCATTGTAATGATTTTATGGAATATGTAGAGGGATTTCTTCTAAGGTGTTTCTCTAGGTGTTGTTCTTGTGCACAAACCTAGACACACTGGGCGCAAAAACACCAGAGTAAATGCTTCTTATAACCAATGGTGTCACCATAAACCTAAACAAACATGTGCTTTAAAATCCAGAAAGGCATTTCATGAACTATTTCAATGTATGTGTGTGTGTATGGTTGTGTGTGTAGGTGGGGAGGTGACCAAGCCACGGTTCACTCAGTACTTCCGAGGCAGCCTATCTGGACTGACCATCCGACCAGGGAAGATCGAGAGTCAGAAAGTCATTTCCTGTCTGCAAGCCTGCAAAGAGGGACTGGACATCAACTCCCTGGAGAGTCTGGATAAGAACATAAAGGTAATCACTAACACACACACAGTAACAGAGGGGTCCAGAAAGGAGACCCTTGTAGTGACTAGCCTGCCTTCAGTTAACCGAAATAGTTCAAATTCAAGCCATTGGGCAAATCTAGATGAGAAGGTCAATGCCACTCTCATATCTGTCCGTTAAATATGAAGCTACAGCTGGCAGCTGATTAACATAAAGACTGGAAACAGGGATTCTCAGCTGGTTGTTGACCACTGCACCCACTCAAGAAATACTCGGATTATACAAACATGATATGACATGGGAAAATTAATAACATTAATGAGCCTTGGAGGTGTTGGTAGGTGGAATTTGTTACTTACGCACTGAGCCAGGTTAGCAGTTTCCCTATGTGTCTAGTCTTTATGCTAAGCTAAGCTACCTGTCTGCTGGCCATAGCTTCATATTTACCATCCAGGCACGAAAGTGGTATCAATCTTCTCATCTAACCCTCTGCAAGGAAACAAATAAGGTTAGTCAGCAGGCAATTTGTTAATTTTTAAATGGGGGCATGGCCAGATGGGAGCCCATAAAGTGCCCTTACTAACAAGGGGGGTGGCATTCCCCCTCATTCATCCCCCTTCAAATTTCCTACTGAGCATTGTTCCCAAAATATAAATAAAATATTGAACTATTTCTTTAAATTAAATCCCTGGTAGCACTTAAAGTTGGTTTTCTCCTGACTATACTGAGTATAAATCCTCCTACGGTGCGTGCACATCCTCAGAAAGACTCATTTTGATCCCAGTTGACACAAAAACACTACATCTTTAAATCACAAGTTGGCTTCCTTGAATCTCCCCAGCTACTCCCCCCCCTTCCACCACCGCAGCTAATCCATCTCCCTGCACTGTGGAAGATAGAGAGCAGACAAGATGGATAGGGGTTTGTGCAGACTCCAAGCCGCCCACCAACCCACTAACCCACCCACCGTCTCTAAGCTCCCTTAACTCCCTTTCTATCTTCTTCTCTTCAGTTTTCTCCTCTCCTCTCCCTCACTCCTGCTTCTCTTTCCATACAGCTCCTTGTGCTGTGGTGCACCAAAGAGATCTTTGTCAGTCTTTCGAGAAGACAAGGAGGGATGATGAGAGGAGAGGAGGACAACCTCTCTAGGGCCAGTGTAGTTTATCTTTTGAGAGCTATTTCATTTTCTTCTTAGCCGCGCACCCGCCTGGCCGTAAGTCCTTGGGAGGCTTAAGAACAGCATTTAGCCAAGCAGGTGGAGGGCTGGCACAGAATCATAGGAGAATAACAGGGAGGGAAGGAGAGACGGAGGAAGGTAAAGGCAGATATACAGCGAGTAAGAGAACAGAACAGGAGACAGCTAGAGAAGGGAAGGTGTGAAGGGGAAAATGACAGGGGAGGGGGAGTGCATGGAGAAGCCCCCTGGTGAGCTGAAGTACTGTCACCCTGCCGTTTTTTGAAATGGGAGGCACTCAGTGTAGTTCTAGCAGGAGACCACTAAACCGTCTTTAAAGAAATAAGGGCCTTAAGTCCCTACCATCAAACCCTGCGGGAGAACACACACCTCTGTCGAACCGCACTTGTGAGGAGAGTCCACTGACTATTTCCTAGACCCCTGACGTAAGGGGTCGTTCCAGTGCTTTCTTCAAGCTTTAGGCCATTTAGAGAGCACATACATATTCATATTACTGTTATATTACTGTTTTCCTTCCTGGTTTCCATTGATTCATGTGCAGTATGAAAATCCATTTGCAAAAGACTGAGACTACCTTAAAATAGGTGATCCATCACAGTGAACATTTAGTCAAAGTGACGTTGCTGTTGCACGGTATTCCAGTACAAACATGATGTTCACTTTGATGGATTACCTGATTAAAGCAAGTTTCAAGCTGATGTTCATACAACTGTGTAGTGAAATGAATAGGAATCAATGGCTGCCTGGAAGGTAGGGAAACTTAAAGTTACTACTGCATGCTATGGAATAGTATGGACTCAGTCAACGTGAAATGGAGCTGTTAAAGCTATAAGCTGCATCAGACTTTGGCCAGCATGTCAAGATAACAGATGGTAGTTTTGGAAAGTTTAATGGACTAAGTGTCCAACTGTGCCAGGTCCCAAAAATGAATTGCAAATTGTGTTTAAGATATGTACCTCTAAATAACATTTTAACTGACATGATGCTCTAATAAATGTTTTTATATTAACAATGGATGAGATAACTGTATAATGTGGAAGGGGGTTGCTCATAGTAACAAACCCACAGAGAATTATCTCCAGATTATATAGTTTTCCAAGCTCCACGATGCAGTTTAGAGTTTTTCAGCTCATTGTTTTGGTTTAATGACCCGCAAATTTACTGTTTTGGTCCATTATCACCGCTCTCATCAGTGTCGTTTCCAGCAGCAGCAAATGGCTGTTGTTACAACATTCCTGCAATACATCCTACCTTCATGAAAGTTATAATGTTCACTTTTTGTTGAAAATTGTTTTACAGAAGTGTTGATTCAACTGTCTGATCATTTCGGAGGCTGCAGTTTGTAGTGCTGCTAAACTTTATTGCATTACACAGAGAGCTGTTTCTGTTATTTAGACTCAAGAGTCCTCACTGATATAAATGGGGTGGACAAAAAATAGAAACATGTACTAGACTGCATTAGTTTGAAGCTAGGTGTAGCTGATACACTAGAAACTAGTGTATATTCACCAAGTGGCCAAAAACACAACTCCAAATGAATACTAATGTCGCCCTATGTCTGCTGAATTTGTAAAAAGGCAATTCCTTCCTAACATGTTCACCATATAAACTTAACAAGGTGATAATGTGAAATTCCTGTGGCCAAAAAAAAATCAATTAATAGAGGTTTACGGTGCTGGTTTACTATCAGACCTTGAGGCCCTGGCTCTGTCTCTGTTTTAAAATCTAGTTTCAGAATGAATCCTATTACCACGCAGCAAACTTTGGGTCAGGTAGTGTTCCAGCAGAGAAAAACAGTTCACAGCATTCTTGCCCCAGACCCACCAAGCAGGTTAATCTGTCCGTGCCCTCTCCTGTCTACGAGACAGTTTATCTTTCTTTCACTTTATCAGTTCTCAATTAGATCTGATTGAGCGCAGCTATGACTGGCACTGTTTCTGTTATCATTTTATCATGATCCGTTTCAGTTCTCTATCCGTCTGACTTCTCTGATTTCTCTTTCCGTAGTTCCACTTTAACCCAGCCCAGTCCATCTTGGTAATGGAGGGAGAGGACCTGGAAAACATGAACGCTGCTGTGAGGAAAGTTTCCTACATAAACTCTCGCCAGTTTCCCACACCAGGCATCCGACGTCTGCACATCTCCACTGTCGTCCAGTACGTACAACTATTCTTGTATTTATTTACTTTCCTCTTGTTCTTTCAGTCTTTTTCCCTGTATTTTTCTTTAACTTTCTGTCTACATTCCTACATTTGTTTCCCGTTAGTAGTCTCCTGCTGTCTCTGTCTCTGTGCCTCCTCCTTCAGATAGGAGGAGTGTTAACCCACCTCGACACTTCTGTTAAGTGTTAAGACAACACAGCAGATATCACAGCCTGACTGATACATAATTCCCTTCTCACATGTTGATCCCAACCCCTCCTCCTCTCACTCCTCTCTGTCTCCGTTTCTCCTTCCCTCTGCTGTCACTTTCCTTTTCCTTTAATACACCATTTTCTGTTTTGCTGTCGCCACCGGGGGCCAGTTTTTACATTTTCATGTTGTGTATTAATAATTCTGCCTGGGTTTTGCCAGAGGAATGAGAGAAAGAGAGCTATAAAAGAGAGAGAAAGAGAGAGTGTAATGGAGACGGAGAAAGAGAGAGTCTGGATGGTAAAACAGCCTCCCTTGGCGGGTTCCCATTAAAATTCATGATTGTTTTAAATATATGTGGACCCCTGCAGCACAGCCCTGGGGTTTCACTCTCCGCCCCCCTGCCGGGTTCGATGCACGGCCGCAGGCCCGAGAACTTCAACTAACACGGCAGAAGTGACTGAGTGTGTGTTTGTGTGTGTGTGTGTGTGTGTGTGTGTGTGTGCTGCACAGGCTGCTGGTGATGAAGCAGAGTCATCGTTGCTAGAGGCACACCGATTATCAAGGAATACATTATGCTAATGACGGCTAAGGTTGCGTCATTGCTAAATGTTGTTTAAATTAAGTTTTTCTCACAGACTGCTGACTCGTCTGCTAGTTGCCAAAACTGTGTTTATGCCTGTGTGTGTGTGAGTTTGTGTGTGTGTGTGTGTGTGTGTGTGTGGGCGTGTGCATATAAAGGATGGAAACTGCGTGAAACCACAACTATACTGTATGTGGCTAGTGTGTGAGAGGGTGTCCATTCAAAAACTCATTTATATGGTGTGTTTTAGCCTCCAGTTTATTTTTATACTCCGTTTCACCATTGGAAACATTTCTCCTCAACTCAATTAGTTACGCTGAGAGCCTCAAACATGGCCTGCTGCCATAACATGTCAGCAAGTGCTGAAAAAACTCCCCCCGCTGCTCCGGACAGCAACACTCCTCACAAATAAACTAAAGAGATGTTCAACATTTCCTGGCGATGCAATTAAACTTGTTTCTTGATGAAGCCTAATAAATGTTATTACTGCAAGCACTGAGAAAATAAGTAAGCAAACAGAGCTAATCTTATCTAACCTAATCTCCCCTGCCATATTTGTTTTTTGGAACAAACTTATTTCCATTTTTCTCATGGAGAGTGGAATGGGTGGACTGGTAGAATGATTGTGTATTGGCACAGGTGCAGAGACAGTAAGTCTGTCTCTGTACTATTGCCAAATAAATGATTTTATGAAAGGCATTCACTTCATCTATACAAAACCAAGGGGTTTGTATAGATGATATTTTTGGCTCTTTGCGCTCCAGCACTAGATCAAAGATGAATTCAGAGATGAATCATAATTTGGAGGTAAAATGTGTGATTAATTGTAAATATTTAAGGAATATTTAGGGATCCTTATGTGTGTACAGAAGTGTACAGATTCATTTTGGTACACTAGAGACATTACTATACACATAAGTGACAACTCTTTTGTGTCCATAAAAAACATACAGGACTTTGCTCCTGACCGCTTTCCTTTCCGCTGTTTCTAAAAATGTTGAATGTTAAGGTCAGTATTTCTCCCAGACGGCTGAATGGTATTCCTTGTTGCCATGGCTGTGTCAGCTATAGAGTGTCTGTGTCTGCGACTAACGTGCAGCTCCTTTTTATGGCAGCAAATCTGTGCGTAGAGTACTCGTTGATGGCATGGGTGATTTAATTTCCAATTTGTTGTGTTAGCACTTCATCCAGAACACACACCAGCAGAAAAGATTCACTTCACCCGAGTTAGTTCCACTGAGAGCCTGAAACATGGCCTCCCGCCATAACACATCAGCAACTACTGCAAACTCCCCCTCCCTCCCCACTGCCGTGGACAGTATCACTCCTCAAAAATGAAGAGATGTTAATTAATTCCCTCAAATGCAATTCGATTTGTTTCCTACGATTAATAACGGCAATTACTGCAGGCATAGAGAAAATAAAAGTAACCAGCGCTAATCTTTGCAACAGCCCTTTTAGGTTCCCTTGTCATATTTCTTTATAATTAAGTTGGACTGGCTCCAGGTTTTGTTTTTTTTTTGTTTTTTTTTCCTTCAAGCTCCGCAATCCCACGCAGCAGCCGTCTCTCTGCATCACTGAGTTTGTATCTCCCACTGCTCACAACAATGGCTTAGTGCCCGAACAGCGAACCGACACACACCACCGGCTGTGGCCACAGGAAAGAAAAGGGGAGATTACACGATGCCCCCAAACCTGTTTTTGTCTCAAACCGTGGCCTTAGACAACTGACTGCGCTGGATTAGAGCCAATAGTTAAATTTCCATCCAGCTGTTTCAGGGCCAAGTTTCAGGGATTTAAAAAAAGATATTTTCAAGAAACTAAACGTGAATTTCCTCTTTTTCCATCAGCTGCGTTAGAGTTGTAAGTAAGCTTCTTTTCAAGTAGTTACTCTGTAAGTTAACTGTCTGAAGAAAGAAACAAAATAGAAATGAGTTTTTGTAATAAATTAGCCAATGGTAGTACCAGGGTCGCTTGTGGGCATTTTGGTGCCCCTATAGGAATGTATCTTTTCTATAAAATATTTTTGATAATTTAATGATATTTAAACTTTATTCACCTTTATTCAACTTCTGGTCTGTGTCATGCCATCAGCAGCACACAATCGGTCAATTAGTACTTTTACATGTACACTGATGAAACCAGATGACACACGTGAGGATGATAATTGTCCGAAGTCTCAATTTTTCTGCTCGCTTACGAGTAAACTATTGAGTGTTAATGAGTGAATGAGGGAGTTGAGTTTGGACACAAAGTTTTAATATCATGACAGTGGGCGGCAGTCCCCAGAGTGTCCCCCTCCCCCTTATAGCATCAGGTGTATAGTGCAGTGTGAGAACTGGGTTTACTGCAAATTGTCAAATAAATCAATAAGTTATTGACCTCAGTGGCAGAGATATCCAGGGCATTGTTCGTTACAGGCTTCATTAGAGACAGGCCTTTCCCCAGTTAATGCAAACTCATATCTCCCTCCACGTTTACCTATCGTGTTCATTTCAACAGCACCAATTCCATCAGTACAGCAAGAGTCATGTCAGACGTCCCACCTCAATTTTTTTAGCCAAACAAAACTAAGCTAAAACAAAGACACTCAAAGCAGCAGAGTGGTGAGCATAACATGACATCAGCGCAACAACTGATGGAATTAGTGCTGCTGAAATTGCCGTTATACTAAATTCACCATGTGAGCTGCTGTGGTAGGCTACACACCCCCCTCAAAGTTGTTATTGTTTAATTTTTTAACCCGGCCACTTTTCAAATGTTTTCCTTTTTGGCCATTTGGCCAAACCTACTCTTTTTTTACTGCCATTTCCTTTCCTTTCACTTTTTTCTAATTCTATCCAAAAAAACATATTAAACAACCCAGCTAGAGATGAGAAAACGTATGGAAATTCATCATACTGATTTATTCGTGCATCATAGTTTACGTCTGAATGTAGATGAGAAATTACAGGATGCATAACATCTGAAATCTTGTAGCATAGGTTTTCCAATGCAGGAAATAAGCCCGTTATGGATTTTTTCCTGTAGCAGGTTACGGAGCTACAGTAGGGAGCGAAAGCATTGATGTCCCTCCCACTGACAGATGTTTGTGTGCTTGAAAGGCCCTCTGTGAAATGTAATAAACACAAATCTGGTTGTTTGTTCAGCTTTTACAGCTTACCACCATTACCACCCTCAGTTCCCCCCACCCCACCACCCGTCCTCGCTCCTGTCGTTTCTCTTTTTAATATCTCTTGTTTTTATTTGATTGATGTGTAATCTGCAGTCTTTACACTGTGTGTATGCATGTATCCATAAATGAATCAGAATGGGTTGCGAGTCAGATGTCTACACTCATTTGTGTGAATGTGTGTGTGTGTGTGTGTGTGTGTGTGTGTGTGTGTGTGTTCTCTGCGTTGTGAGCTCACATCTAGCTCGCTCAAGTCCAAGAGAGCCGATATGGGTCCGTCCATTAAAGGTTGCCAGTGGACGCTGTGCATTTAAACACACACTGTTGCACGTTGACAGGCAGGCAGGGATGCGGACGTGCACGTGTGAAAACACAGCAGGCACACTGCTGCAGGTTTGTGTCTGCTGCCTGAGCACTGACAGAGAGTTTTACCCCCTGAGTGACTGCACACACTGGGGTCCGGATGTAGACTTAACAGCTGTAATGCAGTTAAGAGGTCCTGTTGGTATTGATAAGCTTTATTAGCTGTGTGATGTTCCACAGCTTTACATTCTGATGCTGAATAGGTCATTGGCAGCTTACATTAGGGACTGAGCTACCTTCTATAATGTCTTCAAAGACTCCTCTGTACCCTCCGTCACCCTTTAGTGCTGTGTGTCAACTGGATGGTCCTCATGTGACCACCTCCTCACTGAACAGGGTTCAGCCTTGTTGAGTGAAATCCATTAGAGGACAAAAATAACGAAATGCACTTGGAGACACTGTCATACTCTCACAAAGGGCTTATCCACGACAGTGTGTGACATTTGTGTTGGATTGTTCTCAATGTCATGGTATTGTGACAGATTTTATTTTCAGTAATACTAGTCCCCAATGAAAAAAACATTTTGTCATCTCAGTGCAATAACTGACAAGAACTTAGAACAATATTACACACATCCACAGGAGAAAGAAACTTTGCTTAAGGATGCAGCTGCTTGGAAATGAGACAGTAGAATATTAACCATGAATTAATTTTCCTGGAAAAAAAGTAATAAGTGAAATGGTACTACTTTTGGAAAGATTATTCGTTCCTGTTTTCTATTGGCAAATTACAACAATTTCTTTCCAGTAAGCCTTTGCATGTCAAAAGATGTAGATTTAAGGAATAGTTCGACATTTTGGCAATTTTTTTTCTCCCTTTTTTTGCCAAGAGTTAGGTGAGAAGATTGATACCACACACACATATCCGTGTGTTAAATATGAAGCCACCAGCAGCTAATTATCATAGCTCAAGTTAATACCTTAAAATCAAGCTAGATTTGTTTTTTTATTTTTCTATTTCTAAATAATGGTGTTTTGATAGCTTGTTGACACAAAAATAAAAATAAACTGACGGCATTTAAAGGTTGCAATTATCAGCAAAATGTAGCTCAGTTTTGGCTATGAGCCGATCACAGCTAATAAGTAAAAAGAAAAACACTGGATCACTGCCAGCAGCGTCAGGTGGCTTTTTTACGCCTCAGTCTGTCAGCTCTCAGCACTCACTCTCCTGCCTTTCTTCACCTCTCCATGTCCAGGTGTTTTGGTGAAGACACTTGCATCACCATCCCAGACATCGATGCGGTGGTGATGGTGTTGCAGCCCAGTGAGCCCAGGATAACCATCACCGGAGTGGAGAGACTGAATCGGCCGGCCTCCGACCTCAGAGCGCCAGGAGGCATAGCTCTGTTCCAAGACCTCCACATCATCAGCACAGTCACCAGGGCAGACGCCACCGCACATCACACAGGTATGGACTATCACACGGTGGGAACCCCTTTTGCTACACTTGGAGCACAAAATGCAGTAGGTGGGAAGCCAGTGAGGGATCAGTATCTTATTGTAGCATTAGCCACTTGCTCTAGTTGGTGTAAATTCCTTGTCTCTTTCCATCTACACCACGGAGCCTTTATTTCCGACAACACGTGCGTAAACGCAAGGTTGATGCCCAATAAAAAGGCACTGAATAAATATATTTATCTACATTTTGCAACTTAGGCTATCTTCTTATTTCAAACTTCATGGAATTATTACAATTTACTATATATTTTAGGGTTTTATCAGTATTTGATCATTTCAATTATTAAGTTTATCATACTTAGATGTCAATCATATGCATTAGTGTTCATTGAAGAATAGATCAATAATACTCACACATATCAAAGGAAAACTGCACACACAAAATGTTTGGCTGCTCAACGCTTTGAAATGCGCGAACAAGATGGAACCGGTATAGACCATCACTTCAGTGTTGCCTGAGCCCAAAGGTGTTTTGATTAAAAGTGTTTGATTAAAACATGTTTTGATTAAAAGTTACAATTGCAGGAAATGGTATCTTAATGTACTTTTACAGGGTACTTTCCCAGTGACAAGCTCACACTCCAAAAAAGTGTTCAAAAAAGTCTGTCCTCACAAAGCGGGAGATGTGTACCTACCTGCAAGTAGAAATCTGTCTTGACTAAATATTTCAGCAGTTTTTTCATATTGATAATGTGTTCACTCATTTATGAAGTCCCATAGCCTATGCAGTGCCACCTGTCTCGCAATCAAAACAAACCTTCAGAGAAAGTGGAACATTTCATAACGCCTCATGAGACTGCGAAATCGGCTGCAGCAAGTGTTTCTTTCATCTGGTACATCTGCATGCACTGTGAACTGAAAAGTTGGGCTGGTGCTCTCACACTGCCAAATTCTCTAGCTTGGAGAGAGTGAAGCTCAGCAAAACTCCTCCAAACTAGTTACAAAATGTGATTCAGCAGAACATATGTAATAATGATAGCCTGGGATTGCGTGAACATTTATTTCTTATCGACATATAGTTTAAGTGCAGTTGTTTGTTCTTTTTTTTTTTAGAAAAAAATGTACCGTCCAGTCCGTTTTATACTGCTGCTGTAGCCGGCCGTATCGACAGCCACTATCTTGGATATTTACATAGATGCTTCAACGGCGCTCCTCTCTGTCAGTCATTGTATTAAATCCGCCTCATACTTGATAAACGCTTGTGATTGGCTCACCTAATACCAGTACCAAGGAAATAAGTTTGAATGGGAGAGGGGCCAGATGTATCTACAAGAGCAAATAAAACATGAGCTTGCAGATTCTTATGGTTCCCAGGCTATAATAACTATGCCCACTTGTCCATTGTGCGTTTGCACCAGAAGAAGTAGTCTGATCCTTGACTTGAGTAAATGTTTTCTATACATACAATACAGTAATTCGTTCTTACTTAAAGTCACAGTAAAACAGTAGTTAGAGCATCTTTATCTTCAGTAATGTAATGCAATAGGTGATTTTCCAATCCTAATCAAGTCCTCCAGATCATCAATGATAGTTTTATATGATGGGTGAGGTTTGCTATTCGCCCCAAATAATTTTTGATTGGATACTCAAGATGAGTCATCAAAAATATTTTACAGGAAGTGATGTTAGTGATGTTAATTCCTTGAATTAGGACAGCTGGGTACAGCCCCATCATTTGTTACAGTGGTCAACTGCGGTAATGCAGCCCAAAAATAATTTACCCGTCGATCACGATTTTAAAAAGAGACGTCTGTGAAACACCTCCAACTGCAGACAAGTTTAAATAATCTTTGTATTATGAATTTTAATCCATATGTTCTGTACAACTTTCCCAGAGCCTCAGCGAAGCCATTTTGTGTTTGACATCATCCCAAAGGAAAGTCTACTGGCCAAAATCAATTTTTTTAAATAGTAAAATTACACAGTATTCAGCAGAAGGCCTGTCAGTTACATTATTATACATTATAATATAGCATTATTGTAATAGCATTATTATAACTGATGCATAAATGAGTAAGCAGTATTTTAATCTTTAAAAATGAATAATATTTTTTAACATACCACATTTTCTGTAAGTAAAATCTTAATAAGCAACTACTTACTCTAGCTTTCACATCACTAAAGTGAAGTATAAAGTACAATATTTCTGTCTAAAATGTAGGAGTAGAAGTTAAAAAGTACATGCATAAATGTACCATTGGTTTGCACATGCAGCTGTATTTTAAACAGCCCCGGAGATACAGCTGTGGACAAGAGCCCCTTCTCACCACTGGTAAATCTCCAGTGTAAAATAGAGCCTTTTGTTCCTTGCAGCTCTGCTGGCCTTGCCAATATGTTGAGTCAATTTCCTGCTGCAGCCCATCCCCCTCCATGCAGGTCTGTAGGTATTAGCCCCTCGACTATTGCCATACACTCTCCTTTCTGTGCCTATGCGACTGCAGACCCCCTATCCTGCTGAGTAAGACCTGCACCTACCCCAAGACTGATTCTTAGGGTCACACCACCCTGACCTGCGGCAAATGAGTATGACATTTAAATCCCGGCGGCTCTAGTCTCGTCCAACGATCTGACCACCTAGGCAGGAACGGCCCGGCCCGGCCTGGCCCGGCTCGGCTCGGCCCCCCACTGCCCGCAGCCAATTAGGAGCAGATAAGCAGAGCGAGAGGGAGGTTTATTCCTCCGTTGTGTGTAATGCGGCCAAGGAAGAAGAGCAGAAAGTGGCATTGCTTTCAGGAGTCGTGGAGCTCTTTCTGCTGGTGAAATAGAGACTGCAGCTGGGGGGAAAGATTAGCTGGAAGCCAGAGAAAGACAGAAATGGAAAGAAAGAGAAGAGAGATGAGGACAGAGAGTGTGTGTGGGAGAGGGAGGCACGATGAAGTTCCATAATGAGCAGATTTTGTGTTCTCTCAAGGCTTAAAGGATTCGAGATAAATCACGTATTTCTTTTGCAGGGCATGCAGTGAGTTTCTTTTGGACCTTGCTAATCACCCCCTCATCCTCTTCTATTCTTTGTCATTCATTTGTCTTTTCATTGAGCCTCCTGAGCACCGCCTCACTCCTCTCATACCACTCTATCTATCCAAGGCTTATTCTGATGCCTTTACTCAAAACCAATGTCATGAATTCTCTATTTAACTCATCATTTCTAATGCTCAACATCTTGACCCATTTGCTTTCATGGTCATATTCTGTTCTCTCTCTCCTCTACTGCTTTGCTGTAGCGTTTTTCTTTTTTTTTCTTCTTTTGCTTCCATTTTTTCACTCCCCTCCCTCCAGCACTCACCAGTCTCTCCCCATCTCTTTTCTCTTCTTTGTAATTCTTTGTTCTTTGCTGTAAGGTCATTGTTGGCTGTACACAAACTGTTCCTGGGACAGTCCTGCACTCAGGCTGTACTATTGGTGTGTACTAGCTTGTGTCAGCTATTGCAATTTTCTTTTTTAGTTTTCCATTCATGTCAAAGCAGAACAGAACACCAAGCAGGGCAACGCACATGGTTGATTGACTAAGTAACCGCGACAAGCATTAACTGCAACCACAAACAGTTTGGAAACAATGAAATAATCAGTAAATTGATTTAAAAAAGTACACTGAGTACTATAAGAAAAATAATAATATATCTCCTACTAGCAGTTTTACAGGTAACAGCATGTGTTCTGTAAATGTGAGAAATAAATAAAAGGTTTTCATTTTTGGCAAGGTATCTAAAGACATTGCACATTATATTTTAAAGTGAGGCTATGTAACATCACCATTAGGTGATCGTGTGAGTGAAATGGAAACCAAAAGAAGGAAACAACAATAATGTCTCCACCATAATGGGTTTCCTTTTTGTCTTGCTGTTTCACTTACTAAAAACTGGTTTTACTGTGATAATAAACAATGTATTTTTTATCTCTGGGGTGTTAAAATGTAGTGTTGCTGAACACAAGTAGAGAAGAGTCATAAAGTCAGCCAACTGACACGGTAATGTCAGATACCCAGAAATAGCTATCTAAAGTTTGCAAACATTGGCCAAAAGAAAAGCTACAGGTCATACCAGACCAACTAAGCCTGTAGCAGCCAAACGCCTGGGTGTATTGAATTGAGCAACGGTGTGTTTTACTGCTCTTACTGCTGAGTTCAACTTTAAATGTGTAAAAATAAAGAATGTTTTATCTTCTTTTATCTCATTATATCAGATAGTCTTGCTGTAAATGTGCAGCAGCATAAAAAAAAGCTGCTTTTATGAAAACAGAGTTCCAAGGAGCTTTTTAAGCGGGTATTTAAAGCTGCATTACAGACGTTTATTTTGTATTGATTATCATTATTATTATTATCATTGGTGTTTTTGGCCACTTAGGGGCAGAATAATTCCACAAAAAGCTGTAAAACACACACCTCTGCCCTATCATGGCCTTGAACGGTGTCAGCAAACATTTGCCTGCTTTCACATCCAGCAGACACAGAGCGACATTAGCATTCATTTGAAGTCGTGTGTCCGACCACTGGACAAATGTAAGTCCAATACTGACGACCTTTTCTGCTCCGTCTTGTTTACCATTCACTCCTGTGGGAAGTATCTGTCTCTTTAACTGCTAAATGCTCCATTGCGTTCACCAGCTATTCGCTGACTCTGTCTGTTTGCCATTTACTTCTGGGCAGCGTACAGTGGCTTTATGCAGAAAAACTGCTGCCGAGAGCTGAGTACAATTAACCCGCTGCTCATCCAAAACAATGAGCCAACAGAGGCTAAAAAGCGACCAAGGAGCACCTTTAAAAAAATGCCTTCAGACACAAAAACAACACGGAAATAGCTTTTCTTCTGGAACACAACTTTCTTTCTGCCACGTTTTTTTTCTCTATCACCCTCCCCCACTTTTCTCCACCTCACACCCCACCCCGCGCTCACCCCCCTCGGGATACACTCACCACATATCTATCTTTCTCCATTTGGAAGCTGTTAAATGGGCATAGCCGGTTCGCTCCCAAGGGAGCGTACAGTGAGGGAGAAGGCTGGGCAGCAGTGATGGGTGGAGGCTAGTGCTTAGCAGACTGTCGGAGAGCCCCGGCAGCCACCCTGCACTGCTGTGGTGGGAGCGGTCTGGAGGGACTTGTTACCACAGCGGCTCAACGCGCTGTCCGTGTTCAGACAGTTGACCAATAATTGGAGTTTGGGAGTGGGAGCAGGTGTGTTGTGCCCTGTGCTGTTTGAGTTATGGTTCTTCAAAGCGTTCAGGGCGAGCAATTAGACCGTCATGTGACAATTAAGGGTACACACTTTCAGACCGGCTGTGTTGGAAACAGTAAAATTGATTATTTGATTTATTGATTGATTGTCAACAGTTCCTCCAATTGAAAAGCCTAGAATAACAAAATGGGTTGAGGGCAAAGTGAAAGAGAGAAGGCAAATTACAGCTGTCTGTGTGTACGTGTGTGTGTGTGTGTGTGTGTGTGTGTGTGTGCACGCGCAGCACATGGACCCGGGTTGCTGGAGGAGATTATTCATAACTTGGACTACTGTGATGTCCTGGTGTTGGGGGAGGAGCTGAGGCCGGAGCAGGAGTCCCTCCAACTGCAGCGCAGCGCTTTGCTCGGAAAGCACCTCGACGCCACCAACTCCACCTCCGGCATGTCCATATACGGTAGGTTACTCTGGTAACCACACCAAAGCTACATGTGGTGTGTTCTTAGATGGTTACCATGATAACAACAGCAAACAACTCTCCCTTTAACATGCATAGATTCAGTTCAGCCTTCTACACGTCTTAAAGAGCGACAGCCTTTGTTATTTCCAGCTTGCATATTTCCCCTAATCTTTCTCCACATGTAACAACCATAACAACCCTGCTGTTCCTGCCTCTTTTCCACAGGTGTGGACTCCATGTCCAACTATGAACAGGTGATCCGACAGGTGCGTTACTATAACTGGCGGCCCGGACAGCTAACGGAGAGAAGGTTTCGCCTCACCTGCTCTGAGCTCAACGGACGCTACACCAGCAATGAGTTCAACTTGGAGGTGAGCGTGAACTACAGCTCGACTGATGTGGGTTTTTAAAGGGCGATAGCAATACAGGGTTGTCACTATATGATACAGGTTTTAAGAGGGAATTCACTGATTCTGGCTTCCTCACATATGATAGTTCACTAGATATCTTTCGGTTTTGATTGGACAAAACAAGCAATTTCAAGACGTCATTGGTCTGACATTTATTAGACACAACGTCTCACAGTTTAAACGAGAAAAAAATCTGAAATGAAAATACTTCTTGATTGCAGCCCCGTGGACAGTATCATGATTAAAATGGAAATTTTGAGACCACAAGTTTTTTTTTAAATGGTATTCAAGGCCTGGGGGGATATAATGTAGGTTAATGCTACTGTCCTGAGTGCTTTTACTTTAGTCAGCTTAATAACATTTGGGTAGAAATGAAGATGGCCGATCCAAACACCCACTCGTGCATCGTGATACATGTGTCAGGCGCTCCTAAAAGGAGTGACAATGTAAGAAAATGTCCCCAGGGCTGACAAGCAGCTCTAAAATAATAAGTTGTGCATATTTGCGAAGTGAACATTCTTTCAAAAATCCTTAATAGCATTTGTGTTAGTCAGCAACAGTAATAGCAAGATGTCACTGGAGACCATCGTGCTTCTTACAACCGACTGGACCAAAGTGCTTGAACTGGCAAAGTAACTGGGCTGACTCAGCTCAGGTGTCTGGCAACACTTTCACTTTGAGAGCAGATTTAAAAATGAGCCACAGTAGGCACTCCAGTAGCATCACTTTCCCTCTTTAGAAAAATTGCAACTGAAACGTGACAAATTAAAAGCCTTCAATTTAACTCCACACTCCAGTTTAATACAATCTGTGTGATCACAATTTTAATCTGGTTGTTACCAACCATGTTAATATCAACCTTTCAGTTAAAAGGTGCACTTGAAATTATTGAATCACTCCAAATACAATCTAAGACAGCGAGACACTTCTCCTAAAGAGACCTTGAACTGTTGTACAGTGGATCAGGCTTCTCTGGCAGGCAGACACATCCACACACACTCCAGCTGTAACACACTATTCTCACTTGATGATAAATGCCAAAATCAGCTCAATGTGTCAGCTAACCGCTGTTTTTTTCTGTCCCTGGTCTGTTTGACTTATTTATACATTCTCCGGTGTTTACCTGGAGGGAACAAAATGTTTCACTAGACATAGTTTGAACCTTGGAGAGTGTCGATGAATCTAGTTTACATTTCACCTTCATGTATTGAGCTGGCCCTGTCCCCAGAAAGGCATAAATACATCAATTTTTTTCCTGGCCTCTCTCTAAAATCTTTACTTTATTCTGTCTTTTCTGTCGAGTTCAGGTACATGGATAAGAATGTAAAATGTGACCACTTTACCTTCCAAAATCCTCACTCTGCTTCCTCTGATCCCAACCAGGTGAGCCTGCTGCACAGTTCAGGCGCTGGGGAACATGTCAACCACATGGTGGCCCCGCCTCAGTACATGCAGGTGGTCCACCATCCATCCATGATTCACGACCTGTACCCCAGCCACAGCTCAGGTAAGAAACCGTGTGTACAAAAGTAAAAAGCACTGTAGACAAGGCGGGTTGAGAGAACACAAAGACAAAAACAGAAAAAGTGAATCACAGCACATAACTAAGCAATTTTGAAAGCATAAGCAATGTTTAATTAGTGACGTATGAAGATCTGAGGCAGTTTAAAAGATCACAGGACCAGATGTGGCAGCACTACCCACTTTTGGGAAATATAAATGTGAAAGAATCTAGACGATGACTTGACAAAAAACTGGGCTCTTGGAAGCTCTCACGGACAGACTGCTGAGAATCAGACCCACTGAGCCAAAGCTGTAAAAAAGAAAAAAGTGAGCCTGTGAAGAGTTTTCTATGTCAGTTATCCGTCCCGGGGTAAACATGGCCAGATCCAAGGGGAGCGCTCGGTTTCGCTTTCTAGTTTGTTTATCGTTCTGTTCATCAGACTGCTGCTCTCACACAGAGGTCCTCAGTGACAGAGGGTGTAAACTCTCCCCCTCTCAAATGATGCGCCAGGCTTACTCCCCTCCCTCAGTGCATATGCGTGATCTAAAGAGAACATGGTGAGGAGGAGAGACATTGGTCTTAATCTACCAAACCAGGTTTAATTATTTATCAGACTCTAATGGATTCTACTTAGAGTCCTGGAGAGTTCAGTGGCCAATGCTGTTAACAGCCCAGAGATTTGGGGGGAGTGTGTGTGTGTGTGTGTGTGTGTGTGTGCATGTGTGAAAAAGGAGGTCAGAGGAGCAGAGAGGGAGGTGGGTGGATGGAAAGCATACATACATGTATGGCTAAAAAATAAAGATAAAAAACAGCTTTCCAGTTGTGGTTTCAGCCATGACGTGTTCTCAGCACATGTGATTGTTTCAGATGATGTCATGTTGTATGTAGAGTACGAGTGGATGGAAAACGTCGGGGTGTGTGTGTGTGTGTGCGCGCGTGCGTACTCATGCAAACACTCACCCAAGTGACTCTGAGGGGCTGCATGAAGCTTCACTGCGAAGAAGATCAAAGGCCGTGGATTTAGTGTGAAAATCTAGGGAACTAGACTGAATCAAATGATCATCTGAAGAGTCCTCTGTGAGTCTCACTCTCGTTAAACACACACACCCACACACACACACACACACACACACACGCCGGGACTAGTGGAGAGAGGGCAGGCACAGAGAAGTCATGTTATCTCAGTAGGCTGCAGATCAGAGAAGAAGAAATAAACATTTTAGATCAAGAGAAATCCCTCAACGTGTGTTGTGGTTATGCTACTAAATAGGGCCTATGATACATCTTTGCAGCCGTGTACCGCTCTGAGACCAAAATTTAATGTGTTTAAGATTTTTTTAAACATATTTGAAACAATCTGTAGCTTTAGCACGGCTTAGTTTAATCCCTCCTGCTTTTTCAGCTGTTTATTTGTCTGAATCCACTCCAGCAGACTATGCACACAAATACACCTAAAAGTTTAAACACGAGGCCCGTTATTATTTTGCTTTCTCTTGTACACTGGCAGCCATGGGAACTTAAAAAAACACATTAAAGACGTTCTTTTTTGTGAGGCTACGTTAGTTGAAAAATCAATTCACGGTGAGTGTGGCCCCTAGGGCAAAATCGCCTCACTACCAAGAACTGTTCCTGGGGTCCTGGCAATGCTAACATGCTTATGGTAATGTAGGTAATGTTTACTGTGTTCATCATCTTTGCTTAGCATGTGAGCACCTAATAATTTACACTAATCAGAGAGTACAGCTGAGGCTGATGGGATTTTCATTAGTTTTGCAGGTGCATAAACCAAAATATTGGTCAAATGGTGAATTGAGATCAATACAGTGAGCACTGGGAACAATTTGGTGTTCAGTATTTTGCCCAAGGACACTTCCACATGTGGACAGGAGGAGCCTCAGGTTAGACCGCCAACACCCGTTCTAACTGTTGTGCCACAGCCTCCACAAGTCAAATATTTGACCCCATAATGGCGCTAAATGGAAAGTCCGGGGATCACCGAACTTATTACAATTCATCCTGAGTTGGACATGAATGTCTGAACAACATTTCATGGCGATCCATCAACAGCTGTTGAGATATTTCAGTCTGGACCAAAGTGAGGGACAGATTATCAGGTTGGCACTGCAATCCCTGGAGACACAGTGCTAGCATGGCTAAAAAAAAAAAAGGAGTATTGATCAGTGTAAACATAAAAACACAGTGAAAAAATGATACTGAAAATCAATAGGCTGTCACAATAATTAAAGATCATAATCATCAACAGAGGACCCATCCTATTTAAAGGTTAAAACAGCCTCTCGCACAATAACATGAGAAAGAAGATTTAAAAAATCAATAGGCTATCACAAAACGCATTTAATTTCCAAGGGACCAGAAAAACCATAAAAACAGTGAAGAGGCTGAAGAAGAGGCCTGAGAAGAGAGAAAACAATGATTCATCTATAGCCTGACCCAAAATACACAGCAGGACTTGGGCAGCCTGTTTTATAACTGGGGGTGTAGAGTTTGAAAGATGAGGGCAGGGATGGTCTAAGAAAGAAGATGGAAAGATGCTATTGAGTTGCATTATGGGATGCATAGGATCCAGTGTTTTGGAGAGACCATAATTCAGGATATATCAGCCTCTGCTGAGTTGGGCCATTCTTTATTTTTTAAATCAGCCTCTTGCAAGTACCCCAGCTTCATGGTGCCATGAGGTTTCTTCGCGGTTAACTGATTTTAAAAAAAAAAAGATATTTATTTTGGAGCAACCGCATTGTTTTTCCTGCTTCTTTCCCTGAAGAGCCGTCTAATCCGTTTCTCTCAACTCTTGTGTCTCCTGTTCTCAGGCGTGCCGAGTGCTGCCACCGTGGTAATCGTGATGTGCATCGCTGCTCTTGTGGCGGTTGTGGTGCTGGGCATCTACCGCATCCACCTGACCCACCAGCAGGAGGTCAGGCTGGCAGAGACGGGCAAAGAGGCGGACGGGACCTGGGACAACTCTGCTCTGACGATCACAGTCAACCCGATGGAGGTAGGAGGGTGGGGGATGCTGTCAGGGTGGGGAATTGAGGGATGAATAAAACGGATCAGGCATCAGTGACTGAAATATCTACAAAACTCATTTACTGATCATGTAGTTTTTGAATCTCTCATCACAGAACCTGGGGGAGCCGCAGGCTGCAGAGGAGGAGGCCAGCGAGGAGGAGGAGGAGGAAGAAGAGGAGGAGGATGACGAGGAAGAGGAGGAGGAGGATGACATCACCAGCGCTGAGTCAGACGACAGCGAGGAGGAAGTGGACGTCCAGCTACCCAGGATGCAACGCCAGAGCAAGAAGGGCCAAAACTGGGACAAAACAACGATATCTTACTGAAACACACATTCACAGTCACACGCGCACACACGCCCGCCCGCCCGCTCGCACTCACACACACACACACACACTTTTGGCAACGCGTCCATACTGAAACCTCAAATCAGGTGGTTGAAACAAAAAGACTTTATGTGATGTTGATGCTCTAAAAATGAGGTAATATCTCCCCCTACTGGAAGAGTACACTGAGACACACACACACACACACACACACACACAGTGCAATGATTCAACCTTAGCCTTGTCAGAAAAACCTCCTGTTTTATACAGCTGATAAGAAATAATATGACACTAAAACTGCTCCTCCTTCTTAAAGGGACAGCTCGCCAAATTTAGGTCAACCCCTGAGAGACGTTTTTCCTCGAGTGATGTCTCTCCCGTCACGGTCTACACCACAGCTGCGTCCTTTAGTGAAACAAAGTTGTTTGATTCCCATTTTGTCAATGCAACCCTGCACCATACATTCAGTTTGATGTGTCAAATTCCACGGTGAGACTTCTTGATGTCCCATGAAAATGCAAAACAGTCTTTCTTCAAGAAAAGAGTTGCAAAAGTAAAGAATCTGACTATTTTTGGTTTGTATACTTCATGTTATTTATCAGTCTTTATTCTAGCCTACGTGGCAAAGCCAGGTGATTTTACAGAAATAGCATATTTTCAATGGTACTCGAAAACAAAAAAACAAACAAAAAAAAAAGATGATCTGTGTGTAGTCACGTCGAACTAGCCGAGGGGTCTGAGTTCTGGGTTTTTGGGAAAGACAGAGGAGTCTCCTTGTACATTTTTATATGCTCCTTTCTTGTAAATAGTGAGTATAGTAGGTGACCACCCGCCCCCCACCCACCCACCCCGTCACGCCACTTTCTTCACCCAGAAACCCTCCCCCCCACCTGTACACAACACACATGCCACCTCCTCATATGTATGTACACGCCCCGAACCCTCAGCCTGCAGGAGTCTTTACTGAACTGACCCCTCAGTCCTCTGTGTGTGGTTCTAGCTCAGTGTTCGATCATTCCAGCTGACTGTGAGTTGGGTTTGTCAGGATGGATGTGCCACTGCCTTCACAGGGACTGGGTTAAAGCTGCACTAGGCAAGATGTGTTCATCGAATGAGGGCACCGGTCCATACATCTAAATCACACAGCGGGGATGCAACACAGACGAGAGTCCCTTCACAACGTATATATAGTCCACAAGACTTGCCCAGATGAAATCTCAGGTGTGGGCACAGCAATGAAAGAAAGCAACACTATTAAAGCTACAACATTTCACTCCTACTAGTCGTTAATGCTGCATTGCAGAGATGTTGACAAGTGAGAAATTCCAAGTTTCTAGAAGGGAAAGTGCAATGGAACTGGGCCGTGAGATTGGAAATTTGAAGTAGGAAAGTCAAAAGATACAAATATCTAATGTTAACATCCGACCAGTTCTGGATTTGTCTTTTGACATAAAAAGATAATAAGGTTCCTTTAATCTTGGTCATTAATTTGAATTGGGACCAAAATATGTACTAAGTGGAACAGTTTAAAGTTGAGAAATAAACTTTTCCAAACGTTAACTAACACAAATTTAACACTAACCTTCACTGGAAAAAAAAACGATAAGCAACAAAAAATAAGGCTCAGATATGTAAAAATGCAACCTTATTTTGTTTTAATAAGAACTATAATAAATTATATAGAACTATAATAAACATTAAATGAAGTATGTGTAATGTGAGAAAGACTGTATTATGAACATCATAGCTGCACTAATTATTATTTTTATATTAACAATGGATCAAATGACTACATGTTAAATGAAAGGTGATGAACCACAGAGAATTATCAGCCAACTCTACAGGTCCCCTCAACTCTGCAGAGCATTTTAATGCCTTTCAGCTAATTGTTTTTTTGTTTTGTTTTGTTTTGTTTTGTTTTTTTAAACTCACAACTTTAATGTTTTGGTTTAGTCTTATCAACCTCATTTGCAGCAGCAGCATGAAGCCGTCGTTTTACTCACTGCACGCTACCTGTAAAATAGATCAAACGGCAGTCAGACAAAGTAAGCAGGGAGCTGGTGAGCATTGTGGAGCATTTAGCAGCTAAAGAGCAGAATTCTTTTTTTCCCCCAGTGAGTTGATGGAAACCAAAACAGCTAAAAGGAGAGTTAATATCGGATTTAAATTCATCAGGTGGACAGAACCACAAGTCCAGATGAATGCTAATGTTGTTCCATGTCTGCTGGATGTGTCAGTAGTGACTGCAGTTACACATTACCTGCAAGAAACCTGTCCACCGTCTACCTTTGAATGATATGCAGCATTAATGAAAGACATTTAGGTCTAGGGGTGATGTCACGTTACATAAATCCCACTTCATTAGCAGCACTTGGGGCCACCGACTTGTGAAGTTGCCTGGTGCAACTCAAAGATAAAAGGAAACGGAGGCAAAAGCATTTGGCAGTGTCACATTTGACGTAATCTGGGAAATCCGGTCGAAGGTTTCTTCACCTTGAAGTGAAAGGGCATTAATCTCTGGCCGTGGCCGTCCTGAATCCAGTCGCTCTGTAATGTTTGATAGCAAAGAAATCCACAAACAAGAGGAAGTTTTGTCACACGTGACTTTATGTAGTGGCTGATAGTGCAGTCGGCCACAGATAAATCAAGGTTTGGTTGAAGTCACAAACACGGGAACGTTTCCTCCTCTAACCTAGTAAGCCTTTGACAGCCATCCTTTGGGTGCAGCTGGGAGGACCTACTGTATGTGTATACTGTAGCTCTATGTTCATGTAAAGATCCCATATGTTGTTTAAGAGTTTTCCTCATTTACTGTGACACCTAGTCTTGTGACGTCACCTCCCTCCTTGCAGCCCCTTTCTCCCCCCTGGAACCTTTGGTGGATTTTGCATCGACCCGATCCCTAATGTTGTCCTGACGTTTGTTTTAGAAGAGGAGGACAGTGAAATTAACATGGAAACCTTGTATAATGTGTAAAAGTTCCTTTTTGTTTTGTTTGGTTTTTTTTTTAAGTTTTTCTTTTTTTTCTCTGGACTCTTTGGTCTGTTTTCCTTTGGAATGGTCACTACAGCACTTTCTGTAAATTGGCCAATAAAAACTTGTTTTTGAATCTAGCTGTGGGTGTCATATTTGTGTGATGGTGGGTGGTTGTGTGTGTGTGTGTGTGTGTGTGTGTGTGTGTGCGCGCACTTGTACAACTATCTTGTGAGAACCAGTTTGAGTTTTAAACCATGGGAGTGAGGACATTTTTGGAAAGTGAGAACATTTTTGGAAAGTGAGAACATATTGGCCGGTTCTCACATTCTGAGACACCTTCAACAGGCTGTTTGAGGATTAAGACTTGGTTTTAAGGTTCAGGTTAGAGTTAAGTTTAGATGAAGGTTAGGGTAAGGGGCTGGGAAAAGCAATATGTCAATGAATGTCCTCACGAGTATAGCTGTGCAACCGTGTGTGTGTGTGTTTCTTCTGTGTGCATTTCCCTTTCTTGAGGTTTCTTCCAGCCAGTATTACATTATTCTTGCACCTACAATTTGATCTTATCTGGTTATGAAAGTTCAGAATCTTGTTATGAAAGTGGAGTCTGTGTGGAAATAATGTGTGCAATCTGATTCCAATTATTTATGCAGAAGTCACAGTCATGTTTTGTTCATTAGTGAAGCTGAAAATTCCTTCAGTGAGAATATTATGTCAAAAGTAATGTTTTTAAACTTGCTCAAGTTAAAATCAAACTTCCTTGTAAACGTCTATCCTTGGTTCATAGTCCTTTGGGAAAAAAACTCAAATTCTGATCCTGATGTTCTGTTTCTATACAGTCTATTCACAACAGTATTTGATCTAACTCAAAGTCACAGGCAATTTTTGAAGATTTCTCCAAAGACATTAATTGAATTCAATTCAATCATCCATCTACTCTCTAAACTACTTATCTTCTTCAGGGAAAGGTGCAGCACTGATCCTCACTGGATTACTTCTCGTTCTTTTATAAAAGACTCGGTGCTGTATCAAACACAAGCATGGGAAAGTTGGCAAAACATAAGGAAGTTGTACGAAATGTCTTAACTTGTGTGCCTTTTTTCCCTCTGCCCTTCTATACCGAAGTCCTACAGTGCTGGGGGTAGTCAATCACGGCTCTACTCTGTAAAAACAAGACAGACACATGCACACTGTCAGGCCGGGGGTGGTGATTGTTATTGTTACTGTTGTTATTTATAAGGCAAATCCATGGGGCCACAGCAGGGGGCCTGCAACCTGCACTATTGCTGATATGATTCATGTTACAGGTTCCAAATGTCAAACAGAACCTGCTCTGTGCATGCTGTTTGGTTTGTGGCCTTTTTAAACTGTTCAGTAAGTAGTTTGGAAACATGAACTGATCTATAGGAGGGTGTGCTGTCCGTGGTGCTGAAGTGCTGCTCAGCACCACGGACAGCGACACTGAAAGCTGGTCAGACTGTAAATAATATTAAACCACTGTAACTGTTTGGGTTATACTTTTCTTCATTGGCTAGGTAGCTGCAAAATGGTACTGATATATTTGGGCTTCAACGCCTATTGTAGATTTGAGGGATCCCAATTTCAGAAAGCTTTGATTTTTAAGCTTTGTATTCAAAGCGTTTGTGTGTGTGTTCTTGTATGACTATTTTTGTGAGGACCACTTCAGTTTTACACCGTGGAGCATAGGACATTTTTGCAAAGTGAGGACATTTTGGCAGGTCCTCACTTTGGGCTGGCACACGTCGTTTGGCTCCTTTTCATGACAAAGCTGTTGTGAAATGACATATATAGTCTGCTGGTACCCAGTTTGTACCTTGTAATAATTCAATATGTCCTGGGTGATTAAAAAAAACTTGGGTAATTGAATTTTCCCCCCTTAAACAGAAATATGTTCACCCTTTTTTCCTGTACAAGTGAGGACCCTTGTACCCATATAGGTACATATTAGCTTACCTACAGACTGTTTAGAGTATACTTTATTTTGTCACATTTCCAGTAGTATGAAACTGGGACTCATCTGTGGAAAAAGTGAGAATAGCTGTAGTGCAGGCCTGGTATATTTCGCATCCTGCGAATGCTGATAGATATTATTGGAAAATTAAGTTTTCAGATATTAGGTTTGTTGCGTGTAGGGTTTGTTTTGCTTAAAATGGTTATAGTTGTGGTTCATTTGAACCATCTTTAACTGCTAAATAGAGCTTTCATATGTGGTGTATAAGATAAATTATGTTTTGTCAATAGGACATTATAACCCAACTAAATGCCCTTTCAAATGTAACCAATTATTACTAATACTACAAATAGAATATTTTAGTTGATGGTATTTTGTTTATTGTTAAAGTTCATGCTCAAGGTATGTTTATGTATTATGTAGCTTATAGATACTTCTTGTCGTTTCTGGGCAGTAGAATACAGCATTAGTTGTCTCTTTACTGGAGCCACATACTCAAGACTGCTGGGATTTTGAGCTCAGGATCAATAGAATAGTAGTCGATAGTCTCCATCTAGTGGATACTGACTGTACAGCACAACTACATACCATCATTTCCAAGCCAGTGTCAAATTCTGTTCATGTTTTACAGTCACACCTCAGCTCTCTGAGCCCTGCTCTATGCTTTTCACACTTATTGTCACGAAATGCAGAGGTACTAATGATATAATTTATGATTTATGCCTTGAGCCAATTAGGGGTTAGCATGATTTTTGGAGAACCCAGCATTACTAAAACCCCACTAGCTGTTCTAAAATCAGTGCAAATGATGGCCCGAGAGTCTTGACTGCTTGCATAAACTGAGTCGATATGAAAGAATTAAAAAATATTCACGACACTTTTTATTTTCCAGGATTCAGAGTAGAGTGAGGGGGAGCCCCAAGCACTGTCACCTTCACTCTCAACTCACAAACAAAAATAGACTCCTACATTCTGCAAAAAAAAACCTGTCACTCCATCAAACTACTCTGTACTGTACCGAGTGCTGTATAAAAATAAATATCTGCAATTATCCACTCATTTAATTATCACTTCAATTCCTTATAAAGCTCACCCACTTCTAAAGATGCACATATGTTGCCTCTTTCTTGCTGTTGTTGCTTGGATGATGACAGTCAGTGTCAGAGCTGTACTGTTATCGCAACCGGTCAATCACAGAAGCATCCTGCGAGTGGAAGTTGAGGCAGAAGTATATAAATAATGAAGTCCAACCTGCCTGAAACAGGAACAGAGTACACTTATTCCCATATACATTATTTATCATGTTTCTTCACACTCCGAGGCAGTGAGAATGATGTTAAAGCCTTAATTGTAACAATAAAAAACTAAAAGCAGCAGTGATGAAAGAGCAACAAAAGCAACTGAGGGCATGTGAGGATTTGCACCCACAGGGACAAATTGTGTTCTGTGGAGAATGCCAAACCTCACGCCTATTTATTTTGAAAAAGGTTAGCATGAGAAGTGAGCATGGGGGTAGAAACAAAGGCAGTGAAGCAGATATGAAAAAGCAGGGCTGGTTTCTTACAACAAAATGCAACCAGTCCTGTGATATCTGAAAGTAATAGCAGATGGTCACACGGTGGTGGCTGATGTGCAAAGGATTTTAAAAGGTTGGACCAGCGAGCCTGTGCACCACTGGAGAGCCCGGAGCCGGAGCAGCAAACCGTGGCCTTTAAGCCTGCCAGCGTCCTGAAGCATGATACCAATGCTGAGCAGAGACTGTTTCATACTGCAGGTTTAGGACTGGTTATTAACGTTTGACTGGAAAATAAAGAACTTGTGTTCCAGTGAAAATCACCTTTGTACATTTCAAGCAGAATTATGTCTTCACTCAACTGCTACATTATTGGTTATGAGAGAAATAAGGGCGCAGTGGGAGAATAGTAATGGTACTGCTGGTTCCAGACGTATTTGACCTCATTTTGTGTTCCCATTTCAAATGTTTCTTTAAACAATGTCCTCAGTTTTACCTAACATAAGCCTTGTTCCAACACAGGATCTTTTTTGATTGGTCGAGTACTCTTATTTCAGCCTCCATTTAAAAAAAATCTGCAGTCGTAAAAGAGTTTGTTTTTTGTTCATTGTGCTTAAGACGCATCGATGTGGAGTTAGAAGAAAACAGCCATCGTTTTTTCTTACGTCAGTGGACTAATTAGCCTGATCTTCGCAGGACAGATCGCAGTGGAAAAGCAGACAACAACGGGCGGAAGGAACTTTTAAGTTCCATGAAAAGTGGTTCCTGGCTCCGGGTACTTTGGGTGGAAACACGGCTTTAGTTATGCAACTCTAGCTGATAATGTGAGGAACTACATGAATTACTATAAAGCCATGGCTTTGTAACTGGTCATTTTTATGTTAGCCAAGTAGTTTAGGTAGTTACTGCCTTTCTGGCAAATTAATACAATACAGACTAACTTAAAAAAACTAGTTAAGTAACCAAAACTGTATAAACCACTTGCGTGTTGCTGTGGTGTGCCTGCTTACCAAGCCTCGCCAACCAAATGCTATAAGTGATCATATTGGAGGGAAAAAAGCCAGTCAGAAATGTTGCTCTCATTGTCTGCAGTTGTGGCATATTCTAATATTCTGTCAGGTTGAGGCAGCGTACAGAGCAGGGAATTTGAAAGAAAAACAATCAACAATCAAATATATTTCAACACAAAAATAGATAAAATAAACTTCTCTACAAAATATAATTTAAGTGCTTGCCAAATATCTTTTGTACAATCACCTGTTCAGATTTTAGGCACAAATAACTCCATACACATCCATCTCCACTCCCAACTGGAGTGCATGTGAGAATCAGGCCCATTGAGACTTGAAAAGCTTGTTGATCACCAGAACTTCTCTGCTGGCACAGAAGCAGAGTGACGAACAGTGTGTGACGCACAACAGTCAGCAAGTTGTAAAAAGGTCATTACCCCACTCACCAAATATGCTTCCTCAGAACACGAGTCCTGTCAGCTGCCCAGGAAAACCACTTTGGAAAACACCATCACATTTGGCTTGAGACGGCCATAAATCAACACTTCCCACGAAACAACAGTTCAGAACTAAGAATACTCTTCCAAGTACATACCCAATAGCTTAGTATAAACCTCATAAACATCACTTTTTATTACCAAAACCTTTCCAACTCACCTACAGAGCGTGTACTTGCTGCCTCGCTTGGGAAACAGTCTGGGCAAGAAAACTTTTCCACCCTCAAAATGACATTTTACTGGTACTTGTGGTCCCTGAAATCTCAATAACAACACTCCTGCGAGCTACATACAGTACGTTCAAACTGGCTAGTCGTAGAACAACATGTTAACAGAATAATGGTGCTATGAGAGCGGAGAGAGTGAACCAGAACAGTAAAGTTACTGGCCAGAAAAACAAAACAATGAATTAAAAGACACTTAAATGCTCTGCTGAGCTGAGGAGTCAGATAAAAATTCTCTCAGGATTCATCATTATGAGCGACCCCCTTTCACATTATATTGAGTCATTTAATAAATTGTTAATACAAACATATTGATTAGAGCCATTTTGAGAATTAACTGTTCTTTATCTGAACTTTTATGTTAACATGAAGGAGAAGTCCTAGAGGTGCTCACAATCCTGGGAATTTTTGAGGTCTACATTTTCATGTCAACTGAACAGATTCAATTTGCTGATGAAGACTATGTGCAATATGTTCAAAAGCAGAACAAGCAAGTAAGTGGACCTTGAGTTAAGATCACATTTTCAACAACTTTGAGAGCATCTTCTACCTCCTCGACAGCAGAGTACTCATGTATATTCACAGCTTTCAAGCGCACTAAATCCCTTTAGCAATCACCACATAAACAAACCCTTTCACTGACATGGGATTACACTTCTGGTTTATACTGTCAAACAATTACAGCTCCTCACACTCCAGTGGCCAGCAGCGCCACACCACTTCACTGTTAAGGACAAATTTAATCCACGGTGTTCTAATTATGAAGCCACCATGAGAGTAGCGCCTGGAAAATGAGTTTGCCACTCTAGAAAATGAAGTTAATCAACGTATGAAATAGCTCTGCATGTGTGAATGTTTACAATCAGCCGGTTCAACTCACAAGACTTATTAAGTGAAAGGGGAACTCCACCAATTTTCCACTTTAAGGTCAGTTCACTCATCACGTGGAGTACTACTCATCATGTAAAACTGTTGTATAATGTGTTTGTGTCTCTGGAGTAGCGATGTCAAGTCTGACAAAGTAACCCTGATGATGTCATAGCGATGTCACCAGGGTTATCAAGGTTTAGGCTCGGAAGCTGCAAATCTGTAATAGAAATTTTACGTTTCAAACTGGGATAGGGAGTTTGAAATAAGTAGGCATTTATCTGGTTAGGAAAGAACTAATGAAAATATACTGTTGTTTGCATAATGGGAAATAGGATCCACAGTTTTTGAAGATTACCAGGGACTAAAGGTTGGGATGTCTTGGCCTCCGCTGCTTCAATTTGACTTGAGTTTAACTCATTTGCAAACTAATCAATAAGTCAATCACCAGAAATTTGGAACATAAACATTTAAGTCATTAATCAAGTAAAAAACACAACATTCTCTGGTTCCAGCTTCATCAATGTGAGGATTTGCTGCTTTACTGTTTTGTATCAATTTAAATTGAACATCTTAATGTTTGGGCTGTTAGTTGGACCAAACAAGTCATTTTAGAACAAGATAGACTTTTTTAATGAAATGTCATTGACTAAATGCTTTCAATCAATAAATTAATCATGAAAGCAATTTGCAGATTAATTGAAAAAAGCTATAATACATTGCAACCCTAATTATGAGAATTTTAAAAAATCTGTCTTTTGTAACCCCCCCCCCGAACTGAGTGCAATACTAAATCAATGGAAAACCAGTTTTTCCACTCCCCTTCCATGGAGGTTTGATTATCTTTCTCTCTCACACGTTTTAATTTAAGCCACTGTGTTGTAGGAGCTGCAGATGACCAAAAGGTGGCAGCAGTAATGCATCACATAGCGAATCCAGGAGCTCAGTTGATCATTATTGAGTGGGGGGTCATTTGACATGCAGGTATGACTGAATTACATTTTTTAGAAAATCAATAATTCCTATGGAGCTCCCACTGTGTTGTTCAATCATGTATGCCAAACCTGAACTGACATGACAACTTGCATGTTGTTGCATTGCGACCTGTCACCACCACCATCCATCAGGATCCAGGATCCAAGAGACTCCTCTGTTAAAAGGCAAACATCTGGGAGTGCTTATGCTGAAATAGAGACATACTGTTCTTTTTATTGCAACAAAGCCATCAAAAACCAGAATAAAATGATTAAAAGGTCATGACACCCAAATCCACCCCGTTACTGGCTGGTTTTATATTTACACAATGCCAAGAAAACAGAACAGGCCAGTGGGCACAGATGACACTGTGCCCTGCACACTGACGTCACACAGTGTACGTGGATATGGAGGATTTAAAAAAGCTTTTGGCACAGAGGCAGTGACAACAGTGGCTGCTGTGTGTGTTGCTCTGATGAGATTATGAGGTCAGCCTCTCAGCCAGGCGGTTTGATGAAAGTGCCAATGTGTGCAGAACCACGATATTTAAGTACACGAAGCTGAGACACAGACGAGAGTCACCTGCATTGCCTGTAGGCTGTGGTCAGTAATTAACCCAGGTGTGTGTGTGTGTGTGTGTGTGTGTGTGTGTGTGTGTGTGTGTGTGTGTGTGTGTGTGTGTGTGTGTGTGTGTGTGTGTGTGTGTGTGTGTGTGCGCGCGCCTGCAGGGATATGTTATCACTAATTTTAGATGCACCCTTGCAGTAAGGTGGTTTGTTTCTGCCTAATAGGCAACGGGTGACATTTGAAAAGGTTGAGGTAGCAGGGGGGAGGTCCGACTGGAACCCTGTGAAAATATTAACAAGCACACTCGATGGGAACTTCATACCAGTTTGTTTTGCTTCTCTTACTTTTCACCTGAAAACCTCCTCAAGCAGGAAAAAACAACAGACATAAAAAAAACGTTGAGGATGTACAGAGGGAGGCACTGAAGGTACAGGGGAGACAGAAAAAAGATGAAGGATGGATAAGAAAAGTCACTGTACTGTTATTATTGAGTCTCACACTGAGTTACCCTACTGTGTGTGTGTGTGTGTGTGTGTGTGTGTGTGTGTGTGTGTGTGTGTGACAGTGAGATAAGAGTATGACTCATGCATACCTTCACATAATGTACCCAGGTAACATTCAAAACTAGCACTGCTGAAATGAGAAGTCAGACCATTTCTATGCTCATTAAGATGCTGTTTACACAACATACAAAGCCATCACACCAACTTTTTTTTGCCCCGGTGTGTGTTATTTTTGTACCTCTGAAGCTTTCTCCTTCCTGTGCCATTATGTTATCTCCACTTGAAAAAGTACACCGCGCAGCTGAAAATAGCCCTTCTTTCTCCACTTGTTCCACAATCACCTTCTTTGTTTCCACCTTTTTTATTTTTCCATTTTCACTCTCTGCCGCCCTACAGTACCCGTCCTCCTTTAACCCAGCTCGCTCGCCTCTTTTGTTCATTTTCTCCCGACTTTTCCTCCAGTTATCGGCACCGTGTTCCAGTCGGGGTGAACAGAGTGCTCAGGCAGCATTTAAAGAGCTTTTTGGGCTCCGGTCTGATAGCTGACTTGAGAGTGTGCCTTCGCTGAGGCGGAGCTGCTGTTGCACATATGGAATTTAGGGCTGAATCTGTGATGGGCTTTTTTTTTCCCCCTCCATTTTGTAGATTAAACAGCTACCTAAAAATCCATCCAATCCATGCATTTGTCATCAAGATATTTTAATCAATATCATAAATGTCAACCTCGTGGTGACGCTGGAGGAATAGTCAGTAGGATTCATCCTCTGGTAACCATGAATGTCTGCACAACATTTCGATGTAACTGAATTACAGCATTCAGTCTCCTTTGTATGACTGTGTATAGCATGATGGTCCTGTTGTTTTAACAGAGGCCTTCTCATACTGCCAAGGACAAACCTGATTCTCTGGCCTGGAAGTGTAAGCGACTGAAAATATGTATTAATAGTACAAAATATCAGTGTCAGCCTTTAAAACCAGGTTTTTTTCTGACCTTAATGAAGTCTCAGTGAAGTGTGATGTGACCTGTGAAGGAAGTTGAAGGAAAAGAAAAACTTCTCCTGCGGTGGGCGGCCTTACTTGCAGACAGGATACGATATAGAGTGCCAGTAAAAAGGGTCAGTACTTGTGCGATACATGATATTGTGTCTAATATTTTTAACTAAAGCTACTAGAGTTGAAACCATTAGTCAAACAATTGACCAGTTGAGCTTAGTAAAGTCTCTCTGAATGTCGTCCCGCTACCACAGAGTCGCCTTCAATTACTGTGCATAAGTGTTTGGGGGACTTGTTTTGCCCAGGGCGTCTCCTCTCAGGCTACATAAAGACTGCTCTTCCTCATTGCTGGAGGTTGTTGCGGCAATATGCAGTTAGGGAATACCTGAAAACACAACTCAAAGCTGAAAAACTAAAACCAAGGTCACTAGGTTAAATGCTTTTTTTTTTTCTAATCATTTAATTTATTTTTGAATTTGCAGTTAATATTGTCCTAAAAAGACATTAGAACTGAACAGGAGTCCAAGAAAACAGTAAAGCACAGAGCTCTTTGTAACAAAGAAGCAAATACAACATTATCAGAAAGAAATCAGATATTTATAAATTAAAACACATTTTAAGTAGGGTTACAATACAGGGGTTTACATGGCATTTGTAGTTTTGGTTAATACCATTATTATGGGAAACACAATAATCAATTTTAGTGCAATTTGATATTTGCTACATTCATTTGAATGTCTAAGCTGTCAGTTTATTCTTCACACACCGTCTCTTTCAATTATTTACATTTTTTCTTTGACTTAGAGACATGGAACTTTCTTGCAATGTGACTGAAGTTGTAAAAAAAAAACATGAAAACATCCAAATTCCATGTTTACTCTTTTCCTGAAACTCTTTCAGACGAATCGCAAACTACAACCCGAAAAAGTCACCAGAACTGGAGCAGATAATGCATCTTTGATGTTGGCGCTGAACATAAATGCAGTATAGTCACATCCTTATCTGTGACTGAGTGCAACTTTCTCAAGTAGGTCAAAGAAACATCCTTTACTTTGAGGAATTTTGTCCTCTGAAGTTATCTCCATATGTGATCTGGAGGAGAGAACCAAATATGAGAGAAATATGAAATGTAAGCTTTTACATGACTTACCAAGCAAAGCAGGCGGGATTTTTCCTCCATAAATTATGGATTTCTGCCTGTCGCTGCAGCAGACAACCGGCCTCCAACCATCCATCTCTTCCTCAGCTCGCTCCGCCACTCTGCATATATGCATATGTATAACATGTATGCGGGGGGGTGCAAAAGAAGCTAGAGAAGAGCAGTGTGATGGACAATTATTTTACAGAGACAATCTTCTCGTAGCTGAACCGCACACTTTTTACCTCCAGTCAAAGCAGGTGAGGCAGAAGATAAATCTCTACGATGGAAAATATGCTTTTGAGAGAGAAAAACGGGAAAGGGAGGATTTAAATAGCCCGAGCGGAGCGGCGTAAAAGGGAGAAAGGAGACGGAAGAGAAAGTTGGCACAACGTGGTGGAGGGGAGGCGGCAGAAGGAAAAAGACGGCGAGATGAATTGAAGTGAAGCCTCGCTGTCGAGAGGCAGCTAAATATGGATCCAGCAAAGCCACACAGTCACTTTTAACCAGATCAAACAAGTCATCAGCTTTAACTTTCAGACTTGTTCAATAATCCCTTAAAAGGGGGCTGCTCCCTGCATTATTGAACAGCACTATATGCTGAGGCAGACACATGTACAGCTGGGGATCAATGGCAGACTGGAGCTTACAGCAGTTCTCTTATCTCTGGAGTGACTTGCATGTCAGGATCTTCCATCTCTTTTATGTGTGTTTATCGTGACGTCAAAGCGTTAATGAACATGTGCACTGGGGCACGGTGTTCAGTTGTCCTTATTAAAGTGTCTCGTTCAGACACATTTCTGTCATCATTACCAGAGCCTTAAATGTCCATCAATTCTGCTGCGTTAGAGCTGGTCGTCTCCCTCTACAAAGCAGGAGGGAGAGATGCCTCCCAGTGCGATTATGATATTATCAACACAGACTGCTCTCCGCCGCACAACATTAATGGATTTTCTGTTGGCAGTGCCAGGGAAAGCCATGCCGGGCTGAACTTTGATCACACAACAGGCTTTGTTGTGTTCAAAGCCTGCCTTGGGATGGGGAATGTGATTTAGAGCCAGCTCATCATGACTCTACACCAAAACAAGCTTCTGGGGCTCTGACAGCAGGAGAGGATTTTCTAACACAGTAGACCTTTGTAGGTTGTGTTACTGACATTATCAGTGTCGGTAAAATAACATCCTTTCAAAAATGTTACCACTACAATAAGACAAGAGTCTTTTTTTTCTCTTTTGCTCTCAAGCTTTCTGTTGTCTAACCGCACACACGTATACATTTACAATTGAAACAGCGGTGGATTCAACACTCGAAATTGGTGGTGGCTTTTGGTCTGCGAGCTCACGCAGAAGTAAACCAAATCATCTTCTCATGTCCAGCAGAGAGAAGTTTGTCGGCTGATACATTTTCACTCACGGCAATAAAGAAAAGACAGCACCTTCCAGACTCTTTAGATAGTTTTACGAGAGCCCTATGTGCACCGCTTCACAAATAAATCAAGGCTTCACAGGCCTGCGATGCCTAGTTACAGTTGCTAAGCTATTATTGGACGATCGATGTTCAGGGAAGGGGTTTCGTGAACGGTCATTTAAGATGGAACAACTTTGGATCAAAACGTCTCCTGTCCTGGAATTGAGGGTACAATTAAAAAAATAATAATAATAAAAACACAAAGCGAGGCAGTGCGAGTTTAGCTGAGTTTATTCTTATTCACATTTAAAAGATTCTCATGGCAGCACATTCTTCCACCTATACCTGCGAGACATCCTGTCCCACAAATCTCTGTCAGACAAATCTTAAAATCCATAGGAGAAAAAAAAACATAAAAAAAAAAATCTCATCATAAGACCGTCATTTTCAAAAGTAAATCAGAGATAAAATCCCATGAGGGTGAGGCAGTGGAAGAAAGAGATAGAGAAGCAGCATTTAAAACTGTAAGGGGGGAGGGGTATCTTCTAATATGACAGAAGTGCTGTGTGCTTTTTGTGTGCGTGCGTGCGTGCGTGTACTGTCTCACAGCAGGCACGTTAGCAGTCAAAGACACAAACATGATGGAAGCTTAAATCAAACTGGAGCGAGTAACGGAGAGACAGAACGGGAGGGAGAGAGAGAAGTTCTAACCACCCTGGATCTGTTGTGTCAGGGAGCTGTCTTTTCACACGCAGTAAGGCCTTTGTGTGTGTGTACAGGAACAGTGTATATATGTTATCCATGCGTGCTGCACTGTGTACACACTAATAAATCTCTCTCTGTCTCTCTCTCTCTCGGTGCGTCTCCACAGAGCCCGTTGTGTTGTTGGGAATATAAATATCAACATGTTTCCTAGGGAGCTCTCCACAGAGTCTGTGCGGAACAGATGTCGGGGTGAACTATCGCCCTAAACCACGGCATCAAAAGGCCTTTCTCATTTGAGGACAAGCAGTTTGACTTTTACATGTGATTAGCAGGAAACCGGATTGCAATATTCTCTTTTAATCTCACACTCCCTTCGTTTCATTCATCAGCTCCTCAAGTCATCTGTCCGGGAGAAAGACAGCAGTCAGCAACAACATGATATACACAAAAAAAAAAAAAAAAAAAAAGCTGAAACCCAGAAGACAAAAATGTCCAGAATGGAAATCCCCCTACTGTAATTGTAAACAAAACCCCCGCTCGTATTCAATGTCATCATCGTCCACATCGTCTCAGATGTCTGATGGTTAGGATTAACTTCAGTGTGGAGGTCTGGTACCATAAGAAGTGGGCCTCAGTTTCTTCCCATCTGTGTGTGTGTGTGTGTGTGTGTGTGTGTGTGTGTGTGTGTGTGTGTGTGTGTGTGTGTGTGTGTGTGTGTGTGTGGTCACTGGTACTGGAGGTAGTTCTTGAGAGTCTGCGGCAGTGGGAGTGTGTCGATGTGATGGATGCGCTCTCTGCCCAGAGCCAGTCGAGCTACTCGCCTGCACAGGTCCATGAGGGGGAGGGGCTCCGCTGTGAGGGACGAGAGGGAGGAGAGACATGGTGAGGGACAGTGAGTACGAGCTTCCACCTCAAGCTCCCTTGTGACAACAGACCATTGGAATGTAATATCGTTTACATTCAAAGCTGGTTTATACACCGTTGAGACACCTGCTGTTGTCCCGCCTTAAAAATGCCTTTCAAACATGGAATATGTGACACTGCTGCCCTCATCTGTCTGTTAAACCAATGCTCTCGGTCATTCAGACATGTTTATTTTATGTTAATGTTCCTTCATTCAGACATGTTTATTTTATGTTAATGTTCCTTCATTCAGACATTACAGCACGTTAATGGAAAGAGCAATAATGTCTGTGTGTGAGGGGGAGAGGTATCACTTCTGGAAAACAGTGTTGAATTGAAAATGTAATGATATGAAACGTAGAAAATTTAGCTGCCTGTACTTTAGGAAACCAGTCAGTGCACGAGCATTGAATAACAGGATGTTAAGTTGGGTTAGTTCCTTTTAGCTCACATGCTGTAGGTAAAGCGTTTTTCTGGATATTCATTATTCATCCATGCAGTAGGCATGAAAGAAAACTGAAAATAAGGAGTGAGACAGCTGGTCTGATCATAACGGTGGTTGTAAGCGTTTAAAAAATAAATAAATAAATAAATAGGAGAACTGTTTTTATATCTACTGACTGTATGACAGTGATCTAACCCAGGGGAAGAAAACATGCATTTAGTTTCTCTCTGTAATTAACCTTGTGCTGCTGCAACCTTTACTTTAATCTGACAGCCTTCAATTCAGGCTTGTGCAGTTCAGAAATGACACAGAAATGTTACAAGATCCACTACAGTAAGATTGTTGTTGTGACTTGTAAGTAAGTGACTATTTACAGTTACAGTCATGTATGAGTCATACACTGTAGGCCGTCGGAAAATCTTTCATCATGCAACTTCTCATTTACTCAACAAAAGAGATTACAAAGCAGGTCGCCGCTATTTGTATTTAGCAGCAGTGACTATTTGCTACACTTAAATGTCACTGAGGGGCTGCAACTTTTTAAGATTTCTTAATGAAGCTTTAGAAATAGGCCTTTTTAATGCAAGACACTTTGATGGCTTTCATGGCTTACTGTGGCACAAGCAGAAAGGGAAGCAGCAGCTAACAATATTAAAATATTCACACAGACACGTCATCACTTTTGTAAATATATGTAAATTCCCTCCCACAAATTTTAGAGGCAAGTGATGTCTATGTATGTCAGACAGACAGACAGACAGACTCTTAACTGCTGTCCCTTTACGGATGTCAAGCTGCTCCACCTGGAAGCACCATCTGGCGGGCTGAATCCTGCTGTTTAGAGTCCACTTACACACTGTGTGAAGGACATGAGCTGGGGCATTTCCACTAGCGTACAACCATAATACACACGCGCACACACACAGTTCACAGGCTAGAGGTTGAAAAGAAAAGTTTGTCGTAGTTTCCGTGAACTGGCCTGACCTGCACGGTCTACATGACTGTTTGCATAGATATTCAAAAGATCACTCACACACACACACACACACACACACACACACACACACACACACACACACACACACACACACACTCAAGGCTACAAGGCTGTGATTTTGAATCTGTTAGGTGTGTGTAGTCAGCTCCTTAATACTGCCCTATTTTCTAATGTTGATAGCCTACACAGAAAGGGACACCCATCCAAACAAACCTCCTGTGTGACTGATTGAGCCGTTTCTCTCCGCAGTCTATTAAAAGTGCACCGCATCACCACAAACCGAGGCCCCCTACCAAACAAATAAGGAGCGAATACATGACGTCTGTGTTGAAGCGTGTTCATGGAGCCGGGTCGGCGGGAGCCTGTCGAGAGACCTCTGACATTCCTCTGGGCATGAACCGCTGCCCTGCTGGCTACATGGCCACTGGGCGGTGAACACACAAACGCAGCTAAAAGCAAACGGAGCTTGTCTGAAGTGAGGATTGGACAAGGTTCAAATCAACATCGACTCACGTCCAGATCCTAATTAAAAGCAGATTGGCGCAGAGATCTTCACTTAATGTCTCTGTTAGAATCAATGACGATGTACTTTCTAAGGCTAAATCTGTTCAGAAAATCCCTGTGCTTTGCTCTACTATTTGCAATTGATGGTGAACTTTTGCGGGGAACGTCTCGCTGGCTCTGCTGCGGTCTGGTAGGTGACCTTTGAAACAGCAGTGAGGGGAAATAATAAAATCCACCGGTGAACAGCGGCTGACAGGGTGTGTAGAAATGGAGTACAGCTATCTCAATTTATATGACTGCCATGTGCTTAATGAAAAGCCTTTGTAAGAGCACCTTGGGGACAAGTGGCAGAGTGTGGATTCATTTGCAGCCGCGTCAACATGGTTAAGTGCCCAAATCAGGATGACATGTTGAATTGAAATCAGATTGAATATAGGAGAATGTGCAGTGATGTGTGCAATGAGACTTTACAGCTGATAATTCTTAGCAAGCAGATAGAATAATACTTGGCAGGACCATCACATCCCTCCAACATCTTATTACCCTCTGTCAGCAAAGGCAAGTCCATGCTTTAGCACACCAGCTTACAAGATTAGGAACTAAGACTCATACAGCTGGTAGTACAGTGATGCCTCCATTTATCCAGCATCTTGTGACCGTCCGAACTCTGAACCCCTCATAAATAACGGACTCGGATTACACACTTCTCGGTGCATGTGGAGTCTCTGTGGAATCAAGGACCCCCCAGAGATGAATTTATTTTCCGCTGGGTCTAACAGCATCTACCAATCAGTCTACCCTAACAGGCATAGCCCCCGCATATAGGTAGTTTCCATAGTAACCAGCTCCTCACACCGCCGCTGTGTGATGTCACGGTACTGGGAGGGGACGCACCATGTGTTACATGCACTGTGTGAGTGCTGCCTGTACTGCTGCCCATCTAAATGGTCAACCAAATATTGCTGTAAAACAGTATGGAGAGCTGTGACAAACCAAACAAAAAATGTTTGCAAGATGAGTAGCCTAATTATAGAAGCGCTTCCAGCAAATTACATCCAAAGGAACATTATTTGGACTGGGATTTATTGGCAAAACGGCGCACACAAATCTCAGCATGTGAATAGATTTTACTCTTAACATATGCCAATCGTGAAGGGCGTTCGTATTCTTTGGGAAGTACTTTCTTTTGCTTCCATTTGGCAGACTTTTATAGACGTGAGCATATTTACTGTAGATTTATTCATACAGCACCTATTTAATCCTTGTTTTCTCTTCCAGCATTGCACATCTCATGTTATTGTAACTGCCTGCAACACTTTCATTAGAAGTCAAAAGGTAAAAGATGGCTGCTTGCAGTAACAAGACCGATGCTACCACTGAGAGTATCATTACTCTCTGACAGTGCTCTCCTCAGGGAGGTGATGATGCTACAAACTTGCTGAAAACCAGCCAATCACTGCAGACACAATCTGGTATCCATGGTAAGGGTTGCCTGGGGAGACACGTGGTCCTGTCAGACAGTGGTGATGTGCACAGACAGGAAGGGCACACTGTCCATCACCTGGTAAAATTGAGTAACAACCCTGCTAAGTGGTTCAAGTTGTGATTAAAAAGCTTCAGTTCTGCTGAAATGAGAACACAACGTGGCGAAGAATTGACCTGATGTGTGGTTATTTTACTTCATGAATTACATTACAGGGTCATCTAAAATACAATAACACTTTCTGTTACCTAGACCAACATCTATCCATTCTGTTGGTGCAAGTTGAAGAGGTTTAAATATTTGCCGTAGGCAACAATGGTCATCAACATCTGGATGCGCTGGCTCATATCACCATAAATAACAATTATAGAAATAACGATTGCAAAGCCAGTGAGAAATGTGTCCCTGTGAAATTACCTCATTCATTAAGTCCATATAGAACTTGGGACTATTTTTGCTTCTAAGCGTAGCTCTAAAACCAACTTAACACATGTAATTTCATAATATTTACAATGTGTGTACATTTTAAAATGAATCAGAATGGACAGGCAGGTCTAATAATCAATCCATGCTCATTAGCTGGAAGCATCTCAGTTAACCAGAGGTGGACAGTGGAGTCTTTGCTTCTTCTTCGTTTACAGTCCACCCTCTAATCCGTCATGTACGTGTCTATCTCTGCACTCTCCCTTTCCATTCAAGCACTCATGTCTTTTTGTAATGGCCAGAGACTAGTTTCTGGCAGATTTATGGCACACTAAAGAGGAGATGGAGTGTGGGAAAGTGTGGTTAAGGACGACTGAGCGCCTGATGTACTGTTGTACTACAGAGGCCTGGCAGGCTGGCAGGCGCGCACACACCTACCTAACACTTAATCGAGAACAAAGTGGAGAGAGGGGAGGTACATTTTGGGACGGCGGCGCGTCAGTTAGTCTGCCCTCACTGGGGTGAGACGGCCGATCCGCAACCGGTGATAGTTCCCCACCAGTTTCCTCCACTCTCGCGCCGACGGCCCAATGAATTTGTGTGGGTGTGTGTGTGTGCGCAGCATATATATCAGCTCAGCGTGAGGGACAACACGACCCAGTTATGTCCCACTTAGAAATAAGGGGTAAAACAGCTCCATCTTTTTGGCACCTGTGTTCCAATTTACTGTTCATTTAACTCCACCCCCATGCCTTCATTAGGAGAGGTGTAAAAGATTAGCATAAAACTGTTGTGCTGTCTGACCTAGTTTTAAGATGATAGGTGTATGTGTCTTATATATACAGCCCTTAAGGTGCGGACACATCTCTGGTCCCCCTTCAGTGATGGGTCAAAGGGGGAAAAAGGGAGGAGAAGAATATATTTAGGGATGGACAGAACTAGATCGATGATGTACAAGATAAAAAAGAAAATTGGAGCAGAACTGTGAGGTGAACAGCAGGGAAGGACGCAGTAGAGCGAACCGTCGCTCTACACCTAATTGGAAACGCAGGTGTTCAAATTGAATTGTCCACTCAGAGCAATTGCTCACTGAACTCGTGATTCCTGCCAATGACGATATCTGACTTCCTATTACCTCGCGCCGCCAAGCTAGTGAGTTCCAGACAGAAGCGTGGACGGCTGTCAATTGGTTCCCTGCTCCTTCTGCTGCTGCTCTCGCACTTTGCTCAGGAAATAGAAGCTAAGCGTGATTATAAAAAGAGGAGCACGGTGATGCTTGAATGCACTGAAACAGCACAAACGCAGCGCACCACTCGACAGCCACGTGTCCACAAATACACACTAAGCTGCAACAATGACAACACACTTCTCCATGGAGAGACGTCTTGGCTAGGATTCAACAAGATTTAGAAGAATGAGTTGTTTTTTCGACTGAAAATTACCATCATTTATTATGCATTATACAGTATTACGGTTACCAAGACAGAGACTATGGGAGTGGATGCCCTGGAAGATAACAGCTGTAACATCACAGTTTTACCTACAAATCTTTACTGGGAATCCAACGCTTTTAAGAAAAGATATTCGTGCTAGTTTGCATTATCTGTGTGTTCAAAAGCTGGAGTCACACTAGCTGGGTGACATCCTGAATCAGCCTGCGATCCTGGGCCCTGTTCTTCAAAAGGTGGATAACAGAGTTAGCTTCATTTGATTGATGTTGATTTCACAGCAGCCTGGATTTTGCAGTTCTTTAAAGAGGTTGTCAGAGCACTAAGTCTTTAAGCCCAGACTTGAAAAAGCCTAGGCTTATTCACAATTATGTGGATCATTAACCTAATTAATTAGTGCGAACCCCAAACATGAACTCACTTTCGAAATACAAATGACTCCTTTTCTTAGAGGGACAATGAAAAAGGTTGATATGATTTTAAAATGTAACATTTAGGTTATCGGGAAACGTTTCTGACCGTTAAATACCAATGGAGACAGAAAACATGGCATTTAACTATGAAGTAATGGTGGGGGTTTACATTTGAACATGGAAATTCATTAAATGTACTTGCAGCATAACTACAAACTGTACAATTTATACTTCGGCAGGGTTTCATTTCATAGGCAGAATATTTGTAGGGTCAAGTATAGTGGTTAGCAAGAATTCTGAGTAGAGAAGAAACCAGGCAGAGAAGAAGTTACTGCTTGCCCTAAACAATCAATACATCAAGGACAACTGTATGCATTAGGGAGAGCCACACAAGTAATGCACACAACCACACTCAGCCAGCACAATGTACCACACAATGACACCAGTAAGAATGTAAAGAGAAGTAGACTTGTGCCCATGAGTCTATAGTCCCAATGCATGCTGGGAGGCTTCTCTACAAATCTAATGGACCTCACAAGTGCAATAATATGATCAGCACTCAGCTGCTCATATAAGTGCTGATCATGGTATCGACTCTCTACTCATGTTGCCTTTATTTCAAAATAAGAGTTGTGCAGTTACTCAAGATAACTTCTTCTAAAACTAACAAAGGACTAAAAAGGCATTTGAAGAACCAAATTAGCTGGAGAAGAATTGACAGGATCATTTTAGCCTGCATTAGTTAACCCACGTTTATCATCCAGCTAAATGTGGTTCTTTGAAAGCTGTTCAAGTCTCATTGTTCCGTGTCCATGAATTTTACTGGTGTTATTGTGTTCTACATTATGCTCCGTGTGTCCACCGTTTGCACATTTCCATTTATTTACACAATTAGTTATGAGTGAATCCACTTATACAGTGAGTGATGTTGGTGTGCACTATCGGTGCGAGTTGTTGTTGCAGCATTAATTATTAAATGTCATGTTTTCCAATTGTGATGGCACAATGTTGTTGAGGTCCTTGTTGTGTACTTCATTGTGTATAGGTTTTTAACTCTTATTTGTGAAAATCAAATTGTGATAGGCTCTTTTCAGACATGGAATATGCAACATTGCTGGTTTCATCCATCAGTCTAAGTGATGGCTTTGTGTCATTCAGATATGGGTGACTTTCACGTCAATGTTCCTACCAGCTTCGTTCAAACACAAAGACATTTACGGAGAGAGCTATGTGCTTGCGTGACATTTGGCACCTGGTGTGCACACGAGATAGGACAGCGATGAGTTCTAAATGTTATGATTGCAAAGAAGACACCGGATTTATAATCTCTCACAGGCTGCATCACTGATGGATTATAAAAACGTATTTTTCTCAATAATGAGGGACACTCGCAACCTCTTCTCACAGTGAATCCATTTTCACATCAGTTGCATAATTTAATGTTTTTGGCGTTAATTCTGCTGCCTGTTTTACGATATCCATCAGTGCACAAGCATTTAATGACAGGATGTTAAATTGGGACTCCCGTTGCTCACAGGCTGTATGAAAATTGTTTTGCCAGATTTAATTTTGTTCATCCACGCTGTCTGGCATGAATGAGCATTGAAAATATACGGAGAGACTGTTGGTTAGGTTATTCAGACATGAAACCGACGGCAGTCAGATTAATGTAAAAATGGGCTAGAATTACACTAACAGATTCAAAAGGTTTTTACATTACCTGTATGCTCTCATATAAAATCATAATTAGATCAAAATTTTTCATCATACCTCTAATAAAAGGAATCATTTGTACCTGAAAATGAGTTCATATAATGGTGTTCACCTTGAAATGTCTTGGTCATGCAGCTAACTGAATAAGCCTGCACTTTTGCAGGTGCAGGTTTAAGGACATATCACAATACATATCAAGTAAGTTTTGAAAAAAAGTGATAAATGGGTCGTCACCTACAATCAAATCAAGCTACCTCACTTATCCACATACAAAGAAAAGGGTCCAATCAAAGTGTTGCATTTTAGTCACTTATGTGGAATAAATGTGGATAAACCACTGCATCTTGTAGTTTATAACAAGCCAAACAACACTGACTGGCTGATTTTTGATCTCTCTGTAAAGCAGTATACCGGTTCAACATAATTTACAGAAGGTCTAAACTCAAATTACAGCTTGCATCTGTCCTATGAATATTGCTAACAACTCTGAACTGCAGACAGGCAGAAGGAAGACATCCAATTTGCATATGGCAAAGCCTTGGCCAACAAACTAGTGAGCAAGCTGCCTGGTCAACAATTAGCCACCCACCTATCCACTGAAAAGTCAGCTTAACAGTTTCCACAGCAACCTGCCACCACAATTGGGAGTGTAAACACTGAAAGGAAGGATTAGTGTTGAAAAGGATGAGGAGGGAAATAAAAAAAAAAAGAGTAGAAAGGAGAGCAGGGGGGAGGAGATGAAACACAATGAGAGTCGGAGTCAAATAGGGTTCATTTGCAAAAGGGGAGGCAAGGCATGTCAATTGTGTGTGTGAAACGCTTCCTCTTCTCTGTTCTGTCTCTGTGTAAATGAGTTTGGATCAGCTTGTTGCCATTACGTTGTCCAGGCCACTGTGGTGTCATGAGGCTTGTTTAGGAGGAGAGAAAAAGATGACTTTCCAAGAATAAAAGGCTGAGGATGGAAAGAGCCAGCAACCCCACGGTTTTGTACTTAGAGATGTTAGCAAGACAGAGGTATGAAAACCGACAAAAATCATGTCTCAGTAGGGTTGGCTTTCAAGTATACCTGGGACTGAGGGCCAACGGACCAAAGTGTTCAGTGAAATGCAGGAAGGATGATAAAACTGCATTAATGCAGGGTATTAACGGACAATACAGACAGGAGAGAAGAGTATAGGGAATACTTATCTCCTCTCACTTCCCAGGGAGTAAGAGATGGAGAATAAAAGACTAAGCAGGAGGGAGAACGAGTAAAAGAAGAACGTGAACAGACTACAAGACAAGTGCAAGACCAAAAACCCAGATTCAAACAAAAAAGTGAATCTTTGAGTTGCTATAAGAGGATGCACAAAAGCAAGATCTGGGAATAAGGGAGCACTGCCATCTCAAAGCACACATAATGATGCTTCCATTCTTCTCTACATTACAACATGGCGATGGGCATTATGCCTGATATCATACTCTGATCTCTCAATGTGCAGTCTGTCAGAACACAAGCTCTTTGAACATTCATGGCTTCCAAACTCAACTGATATCATCCTACATTGTATTAGACAGACATGAGTGTGTGAGCGAAGAGAATATGAATAGCATGTTGATTAACGTATCAGTAGTGTATCATCTTTGATGTCTACAATGAAGCACAAGGAAAACATAAAAAAAAAGTGATTGATGCAAGTTCAGGCTCATAAGACAGCACCATTAGCCATTTCCATTAGCAAGCGGTGTTGCAATCTCCAAGCTTCATTAGTCTTGCAAGAAACAGTCTGATCAAACTATTCATGCTCTTCTCTGGCTTCAACGAGCTTGTGGAGAAACACTATTGACGCACTAACTGCAAAACACTTCTGCTGAAAACCAAGAGGATAAAAAAAAAATTTTAAATAAAATTGGAATGCTAACTGAATAACGGTGTAAAGACAAAACCCTGCAGAGCCTTTTTACACTTTGGACTAACATTCAATTTATCTGATCTGAACACAAGTTGACAGCTTTACATACAGCGGTGATTTGCACACACAAAAAAGGGCCAATTTTGTCACTAAAGTCACTATGATAATAGCCCATGAGTGCACAATATGTGATGACAAGCACTCATCCTTCAGATTCTGGGTGATTTAAACCTGTCCTTTAAAATCTCAGGACATGTGAACCAAATCCCACAACAATGTACTTGGCAGCGTAGGCTTGAACCCCAAATTCTCCTGTGTTTAAAATTTCTTCTGGCTGTATGTAATAAACTTGTATAATAAAACAACATTTATAATGTTTAGTCAAGGTCAAGTCATGGTTTTAACCCTGTTAAGCAAGTGTGGTTTGCTAATGAAGAAAGTGTATGCACAGGTGTAGGCTGCAGAGGTCTGTTAAGCTTACTTCTTTCCAACGCCGCACTCCCAGATTTATTTCATTTCAAAACCTGTAGTTTTCAGACCCAACAGACGTTGCCACAAGTGACATTACTTGAAGCAATTTATCAGACTTCACACAGCTCCCTCTGGAGCAACAAAAGGCTTTATGCTACTTTTTTTCATATGCACTAATACTCTCCAAGATCTGAAAACAGACTTTGCTTGAAGGGGACCTCCACCGATTTTACACATCAAACAATTTCAGACACATTTGGCACAAAGGGGGCATCGTGGGCAACCCTTTTGGAGTAAACTCAATATTCCTGACATTTTAACATCACTCAGGTAACACACAGCTTGCCTGGGAACCAGATGAATCTACGAGCTCATGTTCATTTGCTCTGGAAGATACGTCTGACCCCTCTCCCATTCAAACTGATTACTCTGCCGATTTCTCGGGATAACCAATCACAAGCGTTCATCTAGTAGGTGGCGGGTTTAATACGTTGACTGACCGAGACGAGGGCCGTTCAGGTATCTTTGTAAGTATCCAAGATGGCAGCTCCCGTTCAGCGGCCAGCTACAGTGGCAGTATTAAAGAGACGGGATGGTACATTTTCTCTAGAATAAGAACAAAGAACTGCACTTAAACTTTATGGTGATAAGAAATATGTGTTTGCTGAACTTCTGACAGGATGTAAAGTCCGACAGGGCGGCGTTTCGTCGCTCTGACTGGTTGAACGCCCCTTGGAAATCAAAAATGAACTGAGAGGTTCCAGACTAATACGCATTTGAGAATTAGTCTAGCGATGCCAGGCTAACATACAGCAGCTCCCTACTGTTTTATATGAATCGGCACTGGACCCACACAACCAAAACAAAAGCCAAGTTAATTAAAAATATTGCTTTCTGTAATTCAATCTAATGAAAGGACACTTCCATGTTGATTAAATGCAGATGCCTCCTAAAGATTGGTGCCTCAAGAACATTTTTTTTTTTTTTTTTTTTACTTCAGCTAGATCTTACACTAAGACCAAAACAGTGAGAACATTTCATAAATCACAGTGGACGGTGATCATCTTTCACATGCAAGACAGATTTTGTACTGTACCATGTTTTCATGAAGCATGAATACGGGCCACTCTAAATCATTTACTCACACACACACACACACACACACACACACACACACACACACACACACACACACCTAACCTGACGTTTCCCACTTTGCAAGGCCAGACGCTGAGCTCAGAGGCACACTGGGACATCTTCCAGAATTCCTCCTCTACTGGCTGCTGTCCACCAGCACACATACACACACATGGCCTGCAGCCATGGACATGGTGTCCGTGGCTCACTGTCGGCAACGCCCCCAGCCTGCTTTGTGCAGTACATAGGCTAGAGTGGGAGGGAGGACTGGGGTCTGTTACACAATCTGAGGGGCAGACTTTATAGAGATGACTACTAGTTGGAACGATGACATTTAACAGAGAAGAGCAACAGGGCAGAGAGAAACATTGAGAAAGACAAGCTGACACACACACACACACACACACACACACACACACACACACAGACTGATCTTTATGGCGACTTCAGGACACTGGTGAAATAGATATTCCTATAAACACCAGAGCTCACAGCCAGTGTGACATTTTTAGGAAGACTGTCTGAAGACTTGAGTCCTAAAAAGCAATGGAGGGGGAAGCAGACTAGAAATAGTACACAGAGAGCGTGTTTAAGCTGCTTCCTATTGGTAAACAAAGCAGCAGTGCCTCTCATTGTGGGCTTTTTATAGATCAGCGCAGACAGTTATGTGCGCTGCATAACCATCCTCCGTGCTCTCCGAAGAAAAAATGACTAATCTGCAAGTAAAGCCTTTCCAGTCTTGCCTTGAACCTTAAATCCTGTACATTTCTGGAAAAGCCAAGACCAGGTGTAAGTGTTTTGGAATCAGCCAAAACAGTACTGCTGGAGGACATACTATTTAAAACTTTTAAAAAAATCCCCCATATTTCACACATATTACACACTGGACATACAATTTCATCCACTCTAAGGATTGTATGACTGAGACTTCCCCAGAGGGTTAACAGTTTAGTGAAGGCTGTCAAAATTACTTAGCTGTCTGATTCACACTCGTCTCTCTCTCCATCTTCAACACAATTGCACTTTGTCATATAACTAGAAACACACATAACTGATTAGAGCCCATAACTGAGAAGTGAATACACATGCTTTTCCTAGAATTGTGTTTCCCATCTCTCTTCCTTCTCCTCCTCCTCTGCCCTCTGAGCCTACCCTGGGTTTTGTCACTGGATTCCCAAGTTGTTGAATCACTGGCTCACCCTGGGCCTTTATGGCCTTGACGATCAGGTCTAAATATAAGCCTATCTGGAGTTTTATACATAATCAAAACATCTCTGGACTGTGAAAAATCACCTACCACATCCACCTCTCCATATTTCTGTAGTGATGCAAAGGCAAACAGCAGTACTAAAACAGGCATTAGTCTTCATATTTGGAAGACGGGTAAATAAAGGGCTATGAGTTATAGGACATTTTAGGTATTACAAGTTCTGTATAAAATTGATTAAATGTGTATCTGAGACATCGAAACAACACCAGTAGCTACTTCATTTTTACACGCTACTTTATCCACATACTGAAAGTCCTGGTTCAAAACTATTAAATTGAAAAGCTTAAATTATTGCTATGGTATGAATGAACTGGGAGAATCCGCTCCTGATATTACCGTGACACGATCAGCTAGAGAGAAGACGTGTCACTCTGTTGGAGATGTTGGAACTACAGAAACACTCGGCCCACTCACAGCTGCAAGGTGGTGTTAGTGATGCTTTTACCTCATAAACAATCTCTGGCCATCTATAGACACCAGGCTGCAGAGGGCACACAAACCCGACAACAGCCAAGTTTTGTTTTAGCCCGCAATCCAGTTACTCAGAATTAACATTAATTAGCAACAGCTGACATTTGTCATTTTGACCTGTGAAAGCGTCACAGTCTGCGCCGGCTCCTTGGGGTCAGCTTGGGACATCCCTGATGCCAAGTTCACTTATACACACTCCCCCACACAATTTGGCATGTCAAAACTTCATATTACCATCATTCAGCCTGCCATTAAACAGCCGTATGAAGCCAGAGAATTAAAGATAGTGAAACACAAAAATATCTGCACAAATTACAGAATCCCTGTTAAGCAGTTTGTCTGATATTATGGTGTCACTGACTGGCTTTTCAAGAGTGTGTGTGTGTGTGTGTGTGTGTGTGTGTGTCAGTGTTGTGCCACTTACGATCTAGTCCGTTGACGTAGCGAATAGATACTTCACAGTGGCCCCACACGGCACTGACGATGGGATACAGTCTCTTGCCTTTCAGCCCTCTGAAAGCTACTCCCAGATACTGTCCGTCTACCATGAAGCTCAGTGTTCCCTCGTCCATGTCTAGTATTACTGTCAGAGAGTCTGGAAGCACAAATGACTCGTCTGGCTCCAGGAAACAGGGGTATGTGGGTGCTGACGTGGAAACGGGCCTGTTTTTCCCATCATGGTAGAGTCTGTTCCGACCCAGGTCCCAGCCCCAGGACTCAGAGTCCGAGCCCACGAGGGCCGTGTAGCCCACTGAGTGTAAAGGTGCTTCAGCAGTGGCCACACCGACGACGGCGTGGGTGCCTCTCTGTCTTGCCGGCCAGTGAATCCTCCAGACATGGAGGCCCCTGGTGTAGCCCACCTTCCCACGGATACAGTCTGTGCTCTGAGCAACTGGGTGCCGGTGAAACGTCAGCTTGTCGTCCTCCTTAACAAAGACATTGAGCGACCGGTCGTCAGGGTTCCAGGTGTGGCGAAGCTGTGTCTCAGGACTGGCCGATGGCATGTCCAGCAGCAAATCCAGCCTGGGGGGGCGACAGAAATCTGGGCCCCGCAGTTCACGGCGTACTGGCCGATATGAGGGCTCCCCGCGTACATCCACCGACTTGATGCTGCCGGATATCTTCTGGCCCATGGCTGGGTAGGTCCAGGGGTGGAAGGGACAGAGGGAAGGGAAATGGATGGACCAAGGGTGGTAATGAGGGAGTGGTGGGTCCTGACGTTACCTCATGGGCGCAATGGCAACACAGTGGGTGCTGGGTGGAAAGGTGCTGTCTTCAGCCAGGGGTACCCACACTCCTGAAACACACACACAAAATAAAAACATTATGTATCTAACATCAGTCACTGTTGGCTAATCAGTAATTACTAGGCAGATGGGACACACCAACTGCTTTATAGTTTTCCTTAAAATCGATTGGAGCGGGCACCATACGGTACTCCAGTATAAAGGTAAACTGTCGGATGAGTTTGAAATTGATGCAGACAACTTGCAACAGGAGGATAATTTTGCAATTTAGTAAAACTGAATATCATTGGATTTTGATCGATTAATGGATCATTAAAATAGTTAGCTGCAGCCCTACCTGGTTTATAGAATATACTCACTAACTTACTCTCAAACTGAGACAGATACAGAGACAGACAGAAATATGGCATCAACTGCGCTGGCGTCCAGCCTGAGCTGTGGAGAGGAGGGGAAATGACAGGAAAGGAGAAACGAAGGAAGGACAAACTTTTCTTCACTTCTAGAATTCCCCTAGAAAACTATTTCCTGTCTTCAGTTGCCAATCTGGAGTTAGGACAAACACACATTTGAGTTTCTCTCATGAGTGTATCGTTTTTTCACTTGATACCTTGACAGCTATTTGAAAACTATGCACTTAAAGATATAGCAGCAGGCTAGATGTGAGCTGGCTCTCTACTGCACATTTACAGTCAACACTGACAGCCAACGAGCAGGGACCTTTGACACCAACCACAGTGATAACTAAAATGTGTTCTCTTTCATAGACCACCCCACCAACCCTGTGATGTGTTGCAGATAGATACAAACTACCCCTGCTCCAAGAAACACACATTCAACTATTTAGTTCAATATGCATTGCATTAATGTATAAAGTATTTGGGGCTTAGTTTCTTTTGGAAATACAAATGCCATAAGCAACCCACCGATAGTGAAGTACTAACAGACACAGGGAGGATTTGCAGAAACTTGCTGCTGACTTCCTCTGAATATAGTCATGCAGTAAGCACTCCCTTTTCTTAGCCAATCCCTTCTTCACTAAGCAAACAAATGTGATGCAATTCATATTTTATAAGTCTTTATAAAGAAAATGTAACAAGCACATGGTGAGCTTTCATAGCAAGCAAATAGAAAGCCCTAAGCTACTTCTAAACATTTGTGTGGAGTTTTCCCCTTTATGTCAAGAGAAGCTGATCCAAATATGTTGTACTGACATTACTCTCTGTTACCTGTTTTTTCTCACCCTCTAGAGTCTTCTCAGGAAATGACTCCAAATGATTCTTCTGAGGAAAGTACAGAGCAGTAACTGGTACTGACCCACCAGGGGAAGCTTGAGTCAGGCACACAGACACTGTGTCTGTGTGTGTGTGTAGGATAGATTGAAAGAGATGAACAGCTTGAAAATATACATTTTATCCTTTTAAACATGCAACTTGTTAAAATTGTCAAAGTATAAGGCAACAGATGGAAACAAATCCACCTGGTGACTAGCCTGGGAACCAGATGAGTCTGCGAGCTCATGTTTCATTTGCTCTGGCAGATACGTCTGGCCCCTCTCCTGTTCAGACTGATTTCCCTGAGGTTTTGTCGGGCTAACCAATCACAAGCATTTATCTAGTACAAGGCGGGTTTGATACGATGACTGACTGAGATGAGGGCCGTTAAGGCATCTTTGTAAATATCCAAGATGGCGTTGCCGATACGGAACGTTCCATGGCCGGCTACAGCTGCAGTATTAAATGGAATGGATGGTAAATTTTCCCTCTAAAAAAAAAGAACAAAAAAAAACAAACAAAGAACTGCACTTCAACTTTATGTTGATAAGAAATATGTGTTTGCCGAACTTCTGACAGGACGTACCGTCCGACAGGGCGGCATTTCTTTGCTCTGATTGGTTGTCTCCGCCCGTTGATGACGCCCCTTGGAAATCAATGCAATGCCAGGCTACCTGGTGACAGATTTTACAACCATATACAGAGCTCACCAAGTCTGCATATAAGACGTTGCATTTCAAAAAACAGCTGAGCGTTGCATTATTGGAATCTCATCTGCCATATTTTCCTCACTGACAAAAGGCATGCATACATTGTTTTGGCTTCTGATCACACAAAGAAGAGCACTTGTCCACACATAGTTTCATGTTGCCAAAGTAAATACAAATTATGGAGTAGAGAGAGAAAACGCCATTAACGACAACATGATAAATGGGCTACGGCTTTGACAAAGCGCAAGACTGCTGACTGAACACACACGCAGACAGTCATCTGCAGAACACTATCTCATGACCACAACCCATGAAAAGTGACAAGCTCACCATTTCCATATTAACTAATTTATACCACAAGATATGACGCATAAACCATTTTGTAACAAACGAGAGATTATTTATCACACAGGCTAATGAAGTCACGGACAAAGAGTAATTACAGTGGTTACTGACCACTCAGTTGACATTTGTGAATGTGTAAGTGTGACATTCATAACAAATACAGGCCTTTACTGCTCATGCACACACATTTTGCTCTTCAAGCATTAACCCATCAGTGGGGAAACACTGGGCCAAACAATTAGATTCATGGGACTCAGGAGGAGCAGAGGGGGGGAATGAGAAAAAGAGGAAAATCGGTTTTGTTTGATAGGCTTCCAGATTTGCAGGGACCAATTAGTCTCAAATACAGGCAGCGACAAACACCGATGTCTGCTATTCAACCACAGCAGCCAAACCTGGATCTCTCTCTCTCACACACACACACACACACACACACACACACACACACACACTTCTAAATTTGCAGTCAGTCGATCTGGTGTAATATATCCAAGCACTCTAGGCCTAAGTCCAAGTATGTTATTACATTACGTATGAGTTTTTAAGTATGTGCATTAGGCTAGTCATAGTGGTGGGAAGCATTGTTTGTATACAGTTTATTTATGGAGGAAATGCCAGTCTATCCTTTGGGGTTAAGATATCACAGCACTACTTTAATAGAAATAATTGGGCTTAACCAAGGAAAAGATGTGATTAGTTTCAGCTTGTGTGCCCTGCACAAAAGAAACAAAATCTAGATTCTGGTAGATACAGGCTGCATCAGCAATTGGGGATCCAGCTAGAGGGTGTTTTGGAGAGCACGACAGAGAGGCAGAGAAATGGGCCTGTCAGCCTCTACATTAAAACAAGTTGGGAATATTTGATGCCATCTACATGGAGCTGCTCACATTAAAAAGGGACTTCCAGCTGGTGAATATCAAACTTCAAATTAACCTACCTGCCTGTATCAACAAATATATTAGACCTATCACTTAACAAAGTGTATTTATTTCTTACTGAAGTTGAGGTCCTAAGCTCAGGGAGAAGAAGCAGTTTCCGCAATGACAGGCTGTGGAAACCCTGCAGTCACATGATTATTTCCTGAAAACCCCACATTTGGCAAGCCTTACTGCTGTCATGAAACACCAGTTATGATGTTCTCGCTATGAAAACAGAAACGATACCCACAAAACAAATAGCAGTTGCAAGTGGGAGAGCTCAAATTTAACTATTGACCGTGTGCTCACACCGGTAGCCACAACGCTGCCACCAGTAGCTGTTCATTTTAAAATGAGCAACGAGAGGACAGTGAAGGACATTTGATGGATCGGGAGTCAAGGTCATGATGTGGAAAGACGACGGCATGGCACTTGCTTCATTAACAATAAAAATTGTGCACTGAAGCAGTGGAGTTAAAAATAAATAAATGAATACATACAATTATCCTTCAACATGAGCATCTAGAAATCTCACCACCCCCACACAGTCGGACAACCAACTCTTACTATTGTCTCCATAGCTATAACCAAGAACTTAACATATACATCATATGTACTCCCACAAAAAAAATATATATATATATGTTCTGTAGCCCAGGGAGTTGAGGATAAAAAGATATGGAGGAGAAGAAGGTCAGAGTTGATGAAGAAGGTCGGTGAAGGAGATGACAGGCAAGGAGAAGTAAAGGGGGAACGTGAACAAGAGGAGAGATGAGAAAACTGATGACAGAGGAGAGAAACACTGATAGGGCAGGTGAGTGACGGGTGATTGCAAGAAAGTGCAAGAAAGACTGGATGAGACGTGTCACCTCTTCAGATTAAGAGAGCTGAATTTAGTGGAAGGGATTATCCAGTGCCAAATACAGTGGGTGCAAGCAGAGTACAATTTCTGCTTCATCTCCTCCACTTCTTTTATATATATATATAAAAAAAAAAAGCTGATCTAAATAAATTGAGAGCTGGTGCGCAGTGAGGGGCTGGGACTGTTTAAGATTCAACTTGACCAGAATCCACAGCACAAACTTGTCATGTTGAGCAAGGGAGGCAGTGACATGAAAAAGGCCGCTGGTAGCGTGACAGCCATTGTTAACACAAGCAACCCCCACCCAAACACGTGCACCGACACACACGTACACACCCAGAGAGACACACGTACACATGGCTTCAGGGCACAAAAATGCAGACTGGTAATGCAGGGACTTTGAAGTATCACCCATTCAAACATGCGCACTCTTATCAGCAGACCGGCATTGGAACACCAGCTGGGGGCAATGATGACATGTGTATGAGCATGAGCATGAGCATGTACACAACCTCTCACTCTGTCAATGACAAACTGATAGACAAGCTTAGTATCCATTACAGGGAGGAACAAATTGACAGATGGCAACTGTATAAAAATAAAAACTGGACAGTAAATATGACCTTTACAGTCCCGCTTACTGGGTATATGTTTTCAGACTCCAGTAACATTTATCTGGTCTAAAAATTACAGTCAAATATCGAACTGTTCTTCAGGGTCCATTATTTAATGGTTTCTGGTATTGATTTATTGACAGGAAAGAAAAAACACGAGTGTAGGCGACAAGAACAGAAGTGAAAAGTGGTTGGAAATGGGTGGAAATGTTTCAGTTGTTTGTGGTAAACAGGTTAGGAGGATAATGCATAAGGACTTACTGCTGTAAAGAAAACCGTGGTTGATGGAAAGGACAGCTAAAGTAGCCAGGAGTATAATCCCAAGCATAAAATATTAATAGTGGCTGAATTCTGACATGAAGATATGCAATGCATCTTAATGTTAGTGAGTACTCTCTCAGGATTCCACAAGTTGCATCTTTTTTTCTTCAAAAAGCATAAAAAACATGAGCTGAGAACACCGGTGCAAAGCAACGCTAAACAGTAGGTTTGAACTGACATACTGCTAATTGGCATTCTGCAGCAGAGTGCTATGGAATTTTACATTCACAATTTTGTGAAAATGTTTTTCAGCAATGTTGGGTTTCAAGTTTTTTTCGGGCGACAAATTCAGACTACTAATTTAATCTTCTTGCACTGGTACAGGACGTATGTGCATGCCGGTAGGCGCTGACTGTTAGCTGAAGAATTTTAGTGTGTTGAAGCTCAACTTTAAACAGAAGAGGTAAAGTGATGTAAGGAGACGTATCCTGCATCATGAAGAAGGCTTAAGGCCTTTTCACACTTATTTATTTATTTATTATAGTTATTTTGGGGCGGTCCCAGACAATGTTTCTGATGCCTGATTCAGATCTTTGGCACACAAAAGACTGCTGGCGTCAAAATTCTGAAATGTAGCTGCTGTTATGACCCATGTTTATAAACCAGCACGATCACAACATGACATTAAAATGACATGCAATCAGTTGTTGCTGTGTGCCAGCGCTACAGCTAAAGCTTGTTTGTGGACAGATGACGTGAGTTGACAACATGTCCGTGCACCACCTGACATGCCTCAAAATTGTTGCTGGTGCCGTCTCACACAGAGGGACGTGTAACGAAACTGGAAGATTGTTTTTAAATTGCTCCGTCTATAGGCGCCCCAAGTGTGACGGGACCATGAGGCAGCATTAACTCTGGAGCCGGATTAGATTAGAGATTGTCTGAGGTCCGAAGCAGGCAGAGATAAACTACAGCTGGACACTTTACTTTATGTTTAGTTAGGATGAGAAATGACACAGTACTTAATTTCCTCTGACTGAAACCATTCTCAGTACCAACATATTTACACCATAAAGACTGAGCAGAACCCTGACGCCATCTGGTTTCCCCGACATCTGACACAAGTGTCAGTAAGCTACTCTAACCTTTGAAAAGAAAAAAAAATCTGATTAAAGCAACGCAGCACAATACAGTCTCTTAGGCATCAGTAAGGAACAAAAAGGCACAGCTGAGACAACGGACCAATGACGGTGCTTATTGGGAGTATTTTATCCAACCACTCATGTTGGACTTACACCTACTCAGATCAGACTCCCAAATTAAGCCAAGTGTAATTATGAATCAGGACATAATTAGCCTAGTGTAGCAGCAGTGTAACGCAATCCAGAAAGTGTTCAATCATGAGTCACTCTCTCACCTCTCAGTCACTCACGTGTGTGAAACGCTACACTGAAGGTCCCGTGCTCGAGCTTAAGCAGTAGCCATGCTGTGGAAGACAGGGCGGCCGGCTGGAACAGTGACAGAACACAGTTCTCCCTTTTTTACTTGGAGACCCAAACATGAAAAATATAACTAGTTAAGATGTAATAGGCAGACATTGAGGTGGACTTGAATTAACAAGCCTTTTTCTTTAATAATCTTAAAATTAAAAATAAATAACACACTAACAGCTCCGTTAGAAACCTAAACTTTTTAAACACAAAGAACGCCTCATTGATTTTCATTTGAGACATGCTAAAGTTTTCATGTTTTATTTCATTCATTCCAAGACTGTTTGGGGACATGCGGACTCCCGGTGAATGCCCAAAAAGACTTTTGGAAACTGTCAGCCCAGGATAAGCCCCGGCAACTGTCCTGTCAACAGAGAGACGGGAAACCCCGAGAAAATGTCACTGACTGAAAGAAGCACAAACAAGAGGTCATGAGACAGAAGTGGCCTGTGAGAAAGAAAGAGGCATCTTACCATGAAAGCATTTCTCCCAACAGTCAGGCGGCTCTCACACAGCAGTGTGAATACGCAGTCACAGCGGCCAAGTAGAAGAGTGGGAATGCTTGCTCCTCAGTCTCTAGCCCAAAATGAGGTCAGCACACAGTCAACGGCCAGACGAGTGTGGGACAGGACAGAGACGGACAAAAAAAGAGCTGTGTTTGTGTATGTCGGTAAGTTGGTGAGTTCCTGCTTGTGACGCGGGGACAGGGGGAAAAACAGCCTGGCTCCAGTTCCCAGCTAAGACAGGAAAACAGCTGCTGGAGGGAAGTGAGGGAAAAAGAGAGCGGGAGGGTGAAAGGGGAGGGCTTAGTGTGGAGAACGCTCAAAGTCTTTCCCAAGCAATGCAAAACCGCCCACTCTCGCAGATGCACTGACTGGACGGCTCCAGAAGACGGTGGAAAGAAATGTGGACAAACGCGCGCACACACACGCAGAGTTCTCCAACATTTGCAGTTTAACAGCTCATTTCCACTTTGCTCTGCTGAAGTGGTCAGAGGACACTGGGCCAGTCCAGGACGAGTGCTGAAGGAAGCAGAAGCCCTTTGGAAGTCTGACTTTTGTAGCATTTAAACATTATTTGTAGTCCAACATCTAGCATGTGATTTTGCTGACCTAGTTATTTAGGATTAAGGTTGAAGTTTCACTTTTTCACAACAGTACACTTGTCTGTATAGCTGTACTGTATTGTTTACCGCTGTACAGTCAGTTCTAGATTAAGTAAATGTTATAAGCATCAGATTGGGGGAAAAGGCTGCAGATTTTAAATGATATGATAAAGACTGTCTGTGCTTTCCCTCATTCCAAGACAGCATCCAACCCATCCTCAGCTGCATTCAGATACAATATGGAGAGAGTTTTCACATTTTGATATCTGGAGTTGTTTTGCAGCCAGACTTCTCCCCAACTGACTGTGTGACAGCTCAGACTGACTTCTACCTACATTTACGGACCCCTTCTGCTTCTCACTCCGTGCACTGTTAGAGTGATATAAGTTGGGAAAATGTAGCTTGTGTTGAAACTTTTTCAGAGATTGATTTGAAACAGCTTTGCTTCAATTTGTGTTGTCTAGCATGGATCTGTGTCTCGCCGCTGTTCACATTTGCTTGGAAATTTGGGCTTGAATAGTTCAGACATTTGCTATTTTACATCTTAATGAGGACATTCGCATCTATGTATTTTAAAAAGACAAGCTTGATAAAAAAGGCTATGCATAGGTTTGTGTGTTTCAGTCCGTTATTTTTCCTTTTAAACATTTGAAACAAGACTAAAACACTTTGTTGGACGGAGGAAACACTGAGACATTATTTTTGCCAAAGCAGTGGTCTCACTAAAATGAGGCTAACTGGGTGTTTGCACATAGTGCCAATGTCCGTCTAAACATTGCCTTACCACTAGTAAAATGCAAAGTGGCCTGAGGGTGGAACCAGAGGACAGGCTGTCACCTAAAATCCAAACAGATCTATCCTGCGGCTCTAGTTTTGAATTGTGTTTTGTGCCTTTAAAAATGTGTTTTGGTTGTATGTCAGACCAATAAGCTAGGCCAAGCTGAAGAATTCATTGTGGCCCTTTGATATTAAGATGTGTGTGTACGTTAAGCTCAGTTATGACAAGGTACCCCACCCAAGTCTACCTTCTCTTCCTCTCTCCTTGGCTGTGACACCATCCCATGCTCTTTACCCTATGTATCCACCCTTGTCTCCCTCTCATCGGTCTCCCCTGGGAGACAAGAAAGCCCTCCTCAGCAGATGCACAACAACACTCCTGTCTGCATGCTTGGACTGTTAAGTCTAAAGAGTGTTTTATGCTGAATTGCACGTACATTAACCCGACTTGGCTCACATTAACTAGGGCAAGAAACCCACATTGGTGGTTTCACTGTACAAAAAAATAAATAAATAAATTTAAAAAAAAAAAAAGCACACTCGCCACATTCATAACAGATTCAACAACACCTACCCACACGGAAGGCTGCTGCTGTTTGTCGCAGGACTACCTTGCTTTGATGTGGTCTGGTGTATTGATAGGAGTGCGGCAAGCAGCTAAATGAGCTCAAGCAGGGATCAGAAAGACTGGGCCAGGACTACGCTCAATAAGAATCCAGGTGTTTGAGAGTCTATACGGTCGTTTGGTGGTACGGATCATTACGAGAAGAAGGAAAATGCATTTAAGTTGTCTCACTGACTGATCTAAGAGGGCAAGAGACAAGGATTGGGAAAATTGGCAAGAAAACAGCAATGGGTTGATGAAGATTGGTCAAGTCAAAGAATGAATATGGATAGAAACAAAAAAAAGGGTGGAAATTTAAGAACGATGGAATAAAACATACTACACAGTACCATTAAACCTTGATGGAAACATAACAGCAAACAAACATATAAACCACCTTATGATTACAAACATTAAAACCTCCTTTTTCTCCTTTCATCCCCTATAAGGTAGATGGATGACTTTACAATGCACAGATCAAAGAGTCTAGCCAGCCAAGGTAGTCAATAATAGACCCATTTGTCCAAATGACTTCCTTCCTCTCAGACAAAGACACACCCGACAGCCAAGGATGAGTAGCAGTTTGCCGTCTCGGTGTCTCCGTTTACCCAGGAGAAGAATCTGTTGGCAACCACGTGTTAGAGGTAGGGAGCCAAGGCTAACTCTCTCCGAGAATTCAGTTTTTTCTTGTGTCCACATACACAAGCGCAATCCAAACACCAGAGACATAAAAGGTAAACCTGCCTCTGGTAATGTCTCCCAGGTGTTACAAAGGACAGAAATCATTTCATGGCAAAGTGTGAGCAGTGAGTACATTAAGCAATTTCTTTTACCTTGCAAGCCCAAAATGGCTTGAAAAAAAAAAAAATCATCACAAGTAAGATCTTTCCATATAGGAATACTTTTAAGTGAAATACTTCAACATTGAAGTTGCTTTGTTGCATACCACACGTTAAGCCCTTTCTGTGTTGAGTTTGCATTTTCTCCTTGTGTTTGTGTGGATTTTCAGACTATTCAGGTTTTCTCCCACTTCCGCCTAATGACAAGCAGGTGAGTTGAACAGGAAACTAACTTGCACTAAAACATGACATAATGAAACTCTAATGTTATGACTTGTGCTGCTTTCATATTTTAATCTAAACTATGTGTAGGCGATTCATTCTGAGAAAAAGGATTATTAATGTGAATACGATGGCCAAGTAGGAGGAGAGATTGATTGCTCATTTCACAGCTTCAAGAGTGAACAGTGTCACTACCAACCTGCACAATGAGAGAAAGGAAGATAATCTTGATTAACTGATTAATAATTAAAGTGATAGAGAAAATGAATCACCAACTGTTCTGATAATCAATTAATCTTTTGAAAATCAGTTTAAGCAAAATTGCCAAACATCTGAGGATTTCTGCTTCTCAAATGTAAGAATTAAGTTATATTACAAAAATGTGGATTGCTGTTCAGACAAAAACAAGACATTGGATGACATCACCCTGGGCTCTTGGACATTTTTCACAGTTTTATGAACCATACAATTAATCCAGAAAATAACTGGCTGATTAATCAATACTAGAATTAATCAGTTTATATGCAGCCATTAAAAAAAATTGCTGCACAAACTCCTTTGATCAAAGCCATTTAGGCATGCAGGGAAAACCGTGTTTGTCTTCATTAGTCTGGTGAAGCCATAAAAGTCTACCGTTTGAACATAGTTGTGGAGTGAGACTGGAAAACTGGCAGGATGAGCTGCTGGTTGCTACTCACACACTCACACACACGCAACAACAGCCGCAGTGATTAGAAAATAGGCTGCACACGTTACAAGTTGAGCTGTACTAAGCCAGAGAAAATTCCAGTCATTGTTTGACAGTGGACATTCAACCACACTGGACAAAGTCTGATGCTATTCTGGTTACCGTGGTAACTGAAGGATCCACTGTGTGTACTCCAGTTTATTAGTGTGAATAATAAGGAGACTGACAGGATAGTGAGGGGTCAAGGGGTTAACCCTAACTGACTGTATCCTGATACAAAATTGGAAACTGGAAATTCCAGTTGTATGGCTGCCATTTTTACAGAGTAAGCATGCAGAGACAAGACCTGCTGTTGCTGCATGGTAGTGTTGGCGGGAGCTCCTGAAAATAAATTTGCAGTACACAAATCAGCACAAAAAAGTAGAAACACCTGTATGGCATGACGCACTCGCTCAGTGACTCGCTCTACACACCTTTAATGGAAAAACATCTGATGCTGTCAGTATGCAACTGTCCAGTGCAGTGTTTCGTTAAAATGGATTATAAATTAAACTAGGCGTATTTCGGGGCACCCCAGTAGCTCACTGGGTCGTGCAAATACCATTAAGGCTGATCAAGTCCGACCTGCAGCCCTTTGCTGTATGTCTCCTCTCCTCCCACCCTCTGTCACTATGAATAAAAAGTGTTAAAATTAAATCAGTCAGACTGAAAGTGTGTTTTATTTTAAGTTCCTGTGCGATGGCTCCATGAAACTTCATCTCTACTTGTGTTAAAGGCTGAGCTTTCTGCTGGTCTGCAACAAGCTGCCAAAAGTTCTCTTGCTTTGTATATTGCAGTGGTTTTGGACATTCTGCTGTAATAATTAACTCTTAATATATTTATTATCATGACATAAACCAGACTTGACTTAGTCTGAACTCATTAGCTCTGAGCTGGCTTTATGAAACTGTTTAATCCTGGTTCAGTTTGTTGGGCTCATTAAAGTCAGGCTTTTCACAATAACACCTGCTCTTCTGAGACACCTTATGAAACACCCCACAGGTCCTTGAATATAATACAAACCTAAACTATTTAAACATAACTTTCATGAGGAAAACACAGTCTTACAATCCAGGCTAATACAGCACGTATTGAAAGGACTGGATTGCTTTACAATACAAAACACACTGAAATTCAGACCACCTTTTATCATTCACGGGGCTGTTGTGTTGAACTGATTTGGTGCATGTGACACACAAGCCAGTCTCACATGTCAAACATAGTGTCGTTCGGTTAGCATTGAGCACAAACAAACTTTTCTATTTGGTTACATGTTGGCCGCTCCTCTTTGTGACTGTGGGATTCTTCTGTTACTTTCACTGCATGGTTCACATGTAGCGATAGCAATCTTAGCCACGTGGGTTTATTGTTGTGTGGTGCTTTAGGGTTGTTTGCATTATTTATGGCATTGTGTAGATTAATTTGCCTAGACAACAAAGAGCCTTTGTCATCCTGGTATCTGCCTTTATGTAAGCAAAGTCAGAACAAACTATGGTGGGGGATTTTTAGATGATTTTCTTTAACTATAGTTTATGTAAAGACTATGTTCTGTAGCTTTAATCCTCACACAAATACACAGACAGGGGTCAGTTGCTCGCGGGTCGTGCTATTGTAATTCTGAAGCGTGCTGTAGCAATTACATTAGTGATGTAGGCCTCCACAGGACGAAACCTTAGCCAAAACTCTCTACGCCAGTAGTGCATATCAGATACTTTTGGGTTAGGGCCTGTTAAAATATTTAGCAGCCGCCTTGGATCAGTTTCACTTTGCCTGCAGGTAAGCCCAAACCAGTCTGATCAAGTTTCCACAGCTGGGTTATAGAACGTGAGGTAGATCATTGAAATCAGTCAGTCTGTCTTCACGACACTAACAAAGAGCCACTTCCCATTACCAGTGGGATACTTTGTGCTTTTCAAACAAAGGCATATCACGCACTTGCTGGGGTTACTATGTATTCAGTCTTTGCTGAATGACCAGAAAGTCATCCTTCCATCACCACCAATACATTTAACAGACTGCTTTGATCAGCTCCAGGGTTTGAATATAAAAGAAAAAGCAGCTTAAAAGGCAATGAAGGCACTAGTGAAATATGTTATAAAGGTGGATAAGCAAAGTAGGTTGTGAAATTGGAAGCTAACCTCTTAATCCATCTGAGTTGCGGCGTCTTGAGAGAAGCGCATCTCTGCCAAGTCAACAGGTCGCACTATCGAGCTTTGGTTATTTCCCTGTTGAGAAAAGATGCAAAAGGTTTGATTAGGCTGACGCTAAAACACATGAGAAGGTGATTGCCCATTGGTGGGAAGTTCTACTACATTTGAAGGCCATTGTTTTGATAAACCAAATAAAAATACATAGTGGTCAGTTTACAGCAGCCAAGATAGAGGTGTTCCTCATATTCTAAAGCAGTTCGCAGAGCATCTTAATGAGCTCAAACACTGAATACTCGGAGGCAATGGTCTGACATAATGTTTTGCATTATACATACTAAGTGCCACTACAGTACTGGTGGATGTCCTCCTCAGAAAACCTATGCTGGTTTGGGTCTGGTTCAAATTCAAGCTGACTGAGGCAATTCAAAATAAGAGTACAGTGACAAAGAGATAATAAAGGATGGAATAAAGGAATAAGATGGAAGAGGGGAGTGACTTCTGTTCTTTTGATTATTCATGAGCCTATGCAATCTTAATGTTCATCAAATTTTAAGACCACTCTTCTATAAACATTAACAAGAAAAATTGTGTGTGTGTCTGTGTGGGGAGGGGGGGTGGGGGGTCCCCTGCCTGTCATTGACAATGGTGATCTGAGCAGGGGAATGTTGACACAACAATTCTGTGGGGTGCACAGACAGACACATACGCAAAAGCACGTTTAAGTAGTAGCTATGGTGTGTTAGAACTTCCTAGAGTTATGAAGTAATAATGTTAATGTGAATCAATGCAGCCCAGAGCCGTGTGACAGGCAGGGGAGAGCCCTGCTGCAGCTCCAGTGCCAACATTACTCCCTGTGGTCAAGCACTACTTTACTCCTCTACAACCCCCATCTGCTAAGTAAAGCACTCAAAATGCTGGCTGCTTTTGTGTGGCTTCAGTGGAGTAGTAATTATGTCTGCTGAGTCTTCAAGTGTTGCACAGCAAAACTTGGCCCATTTGAAGAGATTAGCAGCAATCAGCATGTTTATATGTACTATGTAAAAAGCAATTAATTATTAGCCTTTGACAGTGAACCAATTCTAAAACATGGAGATGAGAATAAATGTTTCCTTTAATAAGGTTTGTGAGTAAAATAAAGCCAGTTAAAATGTCTCCCAGTTACTTGGCTTCCTGTGTGCATGTAATTGCAGTGAATGAGACATCATCCCTGATTATTACCAACTGCCATTCTCATTTCGCTTCCTTCACTTTCTTTTTTTTTTTTTTAAATATATAAAACACAATTTCGGGCAACGGTTGTTATCTTGATAATTACTTATTCAAATGAGCAATGGAGAGAATGTTTGGCAACGAAAAGAGTGCTGGATTGGTGTAGGGTTGGTTGGGAGAGCACCAAAATTGTGAAATTAATCTGCTATCAATGGGGCCTTGTGGGTTGAACACTGATTAAAATGAACCTCAGCTAACCAAGCACCAGCGCCCCTCTTAAGACATCAAGGTCCCCTAAGGAAACAAGTTCCTTGGGAAACTTTACCTATTAGAAAAAGGACATTACAGTGCATCAATTAATCTACTAATGACTTAATGAACTGCAGATCAAAGAGAATAAAATGCCACACTTCACCATCACTTTTTGGACATTTGTCTATAATCCAGAGCGCACCCATGACAATATCACCATGGCAACAAACAGTATTTTTGAGCTATGTTGCAGGTGTACTTGCTTCATAAATTATCCGCTGATTCAATATGGTCGCAGCAGGGTGCATCTCTTTCAAATTATCAGCCGTAGAGGAAAAACAAGTAAACACATGCAGGCACACATACACCCATCCAACTAACTGATCCAGGCCCCGATAGTGTGTGGTCTGACGAGACAGCAGGAAGGCTTACGTGGCTTACACAGTAGCCTTCTCTCCAATGCCCTCACTCCTCACCACCTGTTTCCTCCCCCTCTGCCCACATACAGCTCCACAGTCAGTGAGTTGTTGCAGTGAGCTGGTGTGGAAACAAAAGTCAAGGTGATCTGAATGGCGTAGAAACATTAATCAGCAAACAAAACCGCTGAGGTAGCAGTATCACTATATTGGTGCAGTTTCCTTAACGTGAAACAACACAGAGAAGGTGCAGTCTTTTATTAACTGGGAGTGCTTCTCTGGTCAAACATTACTAATTCAGGTTTCAGCCTTTACTAACCCATGGTAGTTTCACTTATAGTAATGCTCTCTTTTTCAAGTACACACTGTCTTTGTTCAAGGCCCTTAACACCCAAATGCTCCTGTGGGGTGGTTTAAGGGCTTTGCTCAAGAGCATCTTAGCAGTGGTAGTAAATAGGGAAAGCGGGTTCTGCTTTCTCACTCTTTGTTCTTTAGGCCTTCACTTCCCAGTTACAGACATGTGAACACTGTAGATTCAATTATTGCAGGAGTCTTTAAATTAGTGCATAGGTGTTTATTAGCATCTGCTCCACTGCCATTTCATCATCCACTGATAACTTGAAGGACAAAAGGACACAGTAACTGAGGTCTGAACTGAACTCCAATTACACACACACAAAATGTACCATGCTCTGCAAGAGGGAAGAAGAAGCCAGCTGTGCTGGCAAAAGATGTCTCCCATCAGTGCTATGGAGAACTGCAGCTTTTAATGTTCTGACATTTTTAAATGATGGTTAGAGGGTGAACCATTTATCAGTAGGAGGCCCCTGGGAGACTACAGCCCTCAGTCGTTTTCTGCCTCATCTACCTTCTCTCCTTCCCACCCTGTGTGTTTCAATCCAAAAGACAGTCTCAGATGACCAATCACTTCTATTGTCTGAGAGATTTGTCTATGGGCCTAGGATGAAATAGCAGCCATCAGAGAGACTATTACACATGTCTTCTTATTGTACAATTTAAGAGTGTCAATATGATGTGAATATAAATTACATTGTTAAGAGCCATAGGGTGCTTTATCACCCCCTCCTTGTAATGCAGAATGCAACTGACCACTGAAGAAACCATAAATCAATTTCCAAATACTTCACACCACAGCCTGAAGATTGCTAAAATTATGATCCCAAAATCTCCCAGAACATGATGCCCAGACATTTGTTCAGTGACAGCTAGTAAATAAGGTTGCAAAAAAAAAAAAGTATTTATATATATATATATATCAGTACTGAATTCTTTTTTGCCCCCATAGTCATCTCTTTTCTGTGCTACTACCAACCCCATCTTAATGTAAGGGGAGCATGTGATTCTGTGCTTTACTGTTTTCTTGTCATTTTTTTTCTACTTATCAGAACTTTGGGACTTCTGTGGTTAAGAAAAGCCCAAATTTTCATTTGAAAAACCAATCGCTAACTCAATTTATTCTGTGAAGGTAAAACAGAAATGACAGGACAATACACAGGTACATGGTGAGAGCCTCCTGCTGCCTGCCCATTCTCACACACACACACCAATTCTCTCTCCCCTTCCCTGTAAGAGATACACCATGATGAGTTGTAAAACACAAATTGCAAAATGAGAGCTGGTAGACCTAGTTACAATTTTATGTCACACATCTCCAAAAATGGTCCAAAAAAATGCAGGTTAATGTTCCCAGTCTGGGGCCCTGTATTTGCCATCTCTGCAGAGCGAGGAGGGCAGAAACTGCCTCATTCCTTGACACGTCCTCCACTAAAACAGCCAATTAGCAGCATATTTTAACAGAGTGACTGGCCATGTTCAAAAATGACTTGACACGCTCTGCATGTAGGCCGCAGGGTGGTTCTGATGACATGGTGTTTAACTGGGAGGCATGTTTGTTGACAGATCAAAAAGGTGCCTTGTCACTTTAGCGGCTATACAAGCTCAACGTGCCATTGTTGAGCTTGTGCCCTCATCTACCCCCCTGAGAAAAATAAGTCATTAGCTACAGTCAAACATGGTGTGAATTAAATTGTATAATTAATGGGTTGCTGTGCTCAAGCACTTGACTGAATTCTAATTAAAAATGCTAAACAAAATTTGTAAAAGAGGGGAAAGAAAAAAAAAAAAAAAGACAGTGGTGTGAAAAAAGTGTCTGTTCCGTTTATGTGCAGCTTTGATCCAGACTCTTCCTTTCCCAACGCCCCAGAAACACTCAGCGTGTCCTAACCTCAGGAGAACTGTTGGTTAAGTGCACCTCGGCACAGCAACTTATCTGCACTACTAAATAATGAATGGTGAAATAAATCTGCAAGCCAAAATTTTAAACAAATACTATTTTTATTCCATCTTTTACTTTGTATTCACACCTTAACAGAATACATGACATACATAACCTTAAACTAATGCAAAAATAATGAGAGAAAGAGGAAAGATTACGAGAGTTCTTCAGATGGAAGCCATTGCTGTGAACAAAGATCCCGACCATCTTTCATGGAGACCCAGCAGACAACAAAGCTTCCAGCTTTGGAGCAATAAGATTCCAGTAGAGCACATCCATGAGCACATAGGACAACTCAATTATTCATGTCAGTGTACTGTGGCTAAACAATGGCTGGGTTCATGGAATGGTTGAAACTAGAGGTAGGGGTATAGCGGCGCCTGAGAACTATCCCAGCACACCTTGGGTTTGATGTATTAGGCCTCTTAAAAGTCAATATCCAATTATTACAAGATTTACCAGACACATCAACACACACCTACAACTGAAGCAAAAAAAAAAAAAAAAGCAGAAAGACTGGAACAATAATGTTTTACTATATCACAAAGTAAAGCACTGCACTCATGGCTTATGAAAACACTCCTTATCATAAGCCTCTGCTTCAGCATATTGACATGTGCATATGGCATGCTCCGGTTATCCTCCATTTCTGTTCACCACACTGACAGCAGGCAGCCATGGATGACTGTATTTTTGAACCAACATATACACACACACCACTGCACAAGAGGTCACCTGAGGTGAGATGATTCACAGTAGTTGGGTGTATGTGGACCCTGCCCTCACAATGACCCATCGTTCGGGCACACTGTTTTGCATGGCAGATTGTTATGGCAGGAAAAAAGATGAGGATGAGTACGAGTACGAGGAGGAGGAGGAATGGGGGGGCAGAGAGTGGGGGAGGAAAAGGCAGCTGGTAGGACATAGGGGGAGGATGTCTGGTTTAAAGCATTTAAGAGGAAACTTCCTGCTTCCTGGTTTGATTTTAAAGTTCCCCTCCAAACACGTTTTAAAGTATTAAAATGACTCGGCTATGGTTAATATGGTTTAACATAGTTTTGCACATTAAAAAAAAGACTGGAAGCACATCTACTCTTTTAACCCTCATTGAAAAATTCTGGATCTACAAAGCTGCCCACCACCACTGATGATTTATTTACTATATACACTTTTGTTGTCACATTAAACTGCAGTTCATCGTTAAATACTTCATGTTCCTCTGAAAGTAAACTCTCAATCCTGCTCTGTGTTTAGCTCTGTTAGCCGACACACCGCAGGACTTTGCTGGCGCTCTGTCCCGGTGAAGAAAGGGAGCGCTGCAGAGCGGACATTCTTCCGCTGTTTGTTCCGTGGAGCTATAGCTGTTCAGAATGACCACACTCGAAGACGGAGTGAAAGACGGGGCAAGATGCGATCATTTCTCCTGGAAGGCATCCATAGCGTCGCACTCGTCTGTACACACGAAACATGGCTGCCTCATTCGGTGCATTAACAAACCAAACAAACTTTCAAGAACTGATGACCAGCTGATGCATCACCCTGAGGTGATGCATCAGTTTTCTGTCAAAAGTAGCTCTCCACTCACTTTGCACTTTTTTTCAATATTTCCCCCCGCACAGAGCTTAGTTGAGTATACTGTGCCTTTAGTGAATACAAAAAGGTGAACATAACCACTGTCAAGACTAGTTTTCATTCACAGGAGTTTGTAGCTCATTGCAGCACAATGCAGAGCTTTGGTGTACCATTATAGAAACACGTGGGTGGAAGCTTCTTCCAGGAGGAGCGCTTTACACCACATCCTTCTCAGATGTGAAAGATAAACAGCCCTAGTAACTCATATGGCACATCCCTCTCACCACCTCTCTCTGTAGGGAGGAACATCCGTCATCTGCCCGAAGAGCTGGGTGAGAATCCAATCTTCAGCACACATCACTCACCCAGCAGCGACAGGCAACACTGGCTGACATGTGCAGTAACCTCTTCTGTTATCATGCACACCATGCCTAAAGGGGGGAAACGATGAGTAGGATTTGCTTCAAATGGGTAAGCGTATTATAGAAAGAAAAAAAAAAAAAAAAAAAAAAAAAAGGTCTCCTGTCCCATTTAATCAATACTGACAGTATGAAGCCAGTGGCAATGTGCTACAATCACAGACATACTGGTGACAGGGTGGACAGTTAGAGGACCCCTCCCAGTACAGAAAGCCCACAAAATGACCCACCTGATAACCGCTGGCACTCACACCTGAACCTGATGGGAAATGTTGCTACTTTGCATGCAGTTCCTGCAGTTCAATCAACCTTATCAGGACAGAGCAATGAAAGCGACTGATAGATTTTTTTAATTTATTTTTTTGCTTTATTTCTCCCCACAGAACAGTGACAAAAGCAATGGGGCAAAACCGTGCAGTGTTTACCACAGGTACCAATGTGCAGCTGCGGCTCTGAGAACAATTATAGTCAACCAGTGACACTCATCCAAAATCATTTAAATGGCCTTCAAGAGCAACTGAACATGAGTGGCAGCGATTTAAAAAGAGCAGTTCAATTTAGTGTGGGCCACTCAAGTGATTAGATTCTATTACACAGTGCAAACACAAGGGCGCTGCTGGCCTTTTAAAACGACCTGCTGTCACATAAAGCCCGGGCATGGCCCTGCTCCGCACCGGATTGCTCTTAATGGGATTTCACAACATTAACATTCTACTGAGTCAGCATCTGACACACGGACCTGCTACAGTGGCCCTCTGCTCAATAAGCCCCATATCCGTGTGTATGTACGAGAGAGAGAGAGAGTGTGTGTGTGTGTGTGTGTGTGTGTGTGTGTGTGTGTGTGTGTGTGTGTGTGGGATGGTGGGAAGTGACTCGGTTCATAGTGTGGACAATTTTCAGACAGGCTTTGACTGCAGTGGAATGCCCCGAAGAGACAACTATTGTATGTACATCCTCTGACAGACAGAGCATAAAATATTTCTATCTGGAGGAAAAACATCTCCTGACATGATGCAGCTGACTGAAATTCAGGAGCATAGCGGCTCCTGTTTGGAGTTAAATGCCTCTCTGTTATGGTTGTTTCTCAGGTACTGCCGGATGCATTAAAGTGGCCATTTTGGGACATTTCGGACTCAGATCAGATCACTCAAAATAATCAGTCTAATGCTGCAAATATGAGCAGCCAAGTGGAGACCTTTCATATGAACCTCTTAGTAGTAGATACGCAAGAAGGAGCTGAAACAATTATTTGATCACAGCATTGTATTACAACAACCACATGCTATAATACAAAAACCATAATTAAACAAGAAACAAGGGGAAAGGTTAAACTATCGTCCTCTTTTGGTCTACAAAAGAAACTGTATATATATTAAAAAAAAAAAAAAAAAAAACACAAGAGGAAAACGTGTGGTACCTTAATTAGGAGGTAACATCATATTAGCCAGGTCAGGCTGATGAAAAAAAAAAAAAGTGCAGTTTCTTTGTGGTTAAAACTTGACCAACAAGTGTTGCCCACATCCAGATCAAGAGAAGCAGAGCACACTGAAACACACTGAAAATGTTAGCACCGGGTGTATGACAGCGGCAGGCGACTGACGGGGAAGGTAAGCTGTTGTTACCTGGCTGTCACCCACAGCTGTCATGAACTGATCCGCTACTCGACACAGGAGGGGCGATGCACATTTCCCACCTCATTTGTCAACATAAATTCACCAAATATCCTGACAGTGATGTGAGCATAATGGTTTCATGAACCAAGTGCCACCAACAGTGCATGGCTACTCCGTCAGGCGACTGCAGCCGACTGATGGTTGGAGATGTTGAATGTTAATCCCAAAGACACTGTGCCATTTTTCTACCTGGTGTCATAGTCATTAGTGTGCACACCTTCAGCCATGTACTCTCATTCTCCTGTTTCATATGTTGAGTGTCATGGGGCGACAGTGACGACTTAAGTGGGAGGGACCCATTACATCAATTCAACAGACGACAGACAAAGAGCAAGTTCAATATGCCTTGCAGTGTGTATTACAGCTCAACCATTACTGGATTTTTGAGGCCGATAAGGACATTTGGTAGCCTGGCATCTTTAATTTAAAATTAACTGAGAGGTTCCAGACTAATTCGCAAATGTGTATTAGTCTGGAACCTCTCAGTTAATTTTTAATTTCCAAGTACGTTATCCAGGGGCAGAGACAACCAATCAGAGCAACAAAACGCTGTCCTGTTGTACAGTACATGCTGTCAGAAGCTTTAGTACAGATGCATCATTAGGCCATACACCAATGTCATGGCCTCTTACATTGAGTAGAAGGCCATGACAAGAGAACCAAATAACCAGATTTCTATCCAATCCAGTACTATAACCGGGACATTTCTTCAGTCTGCAGCTACAGTACAGACTGCAATTGTGGATGTAGTAATAATTAGTGTTAGTAAATTCAACATTACACATGATGCGCATCCAACAAACGCATCACAGGCGTGGCCGTGGTGGGATGCAATTCTATATGTTTTATTTTCTGTGGTTGTGTCCTGCTTCTCTCAGTCTGTTACCACACACACATACACATGGTGCATGCACAAACACACATCAATGATTGGGATGCAGTCAACCGTGCACAAGTTCAGGTAAAGACAACGCATTGGTCCAGCCTTCTGCTTGGAAACGGCCGAAAGTGACCAATGCTCTATTATTTGCTTCCTTATAGACTCTGGATGAATTAAATATGACAGCGAGCGCCACCGTTGACCTCTGAATACTGTGGACCTGGGCACGTTTAAGCCACCCACCCTCCCAGCCACCCTCAGCGTATCAGGGAGGTCAACTGATGTCAGTGTGGTCACGGGGTCAAACCCCAGACGGTGAGAAATAGAGTCCAGGGGTCAACAGTTCCTGTACGGCAGGAGCATATGACCTGGCTTTCAACAGTACAGGTAAGCTAATGAACATCCAATCCATTTGTCATTCTGACAGTGATGGAGCGGTCCTCGGGAAATTGCTTACCAGTTAAAAAAAAAAAAAAAAAAAGGAACTGGGGTTTTTGTTTATAGCACCGACCACAAGTGGAAACCAGACAGACAACCACAACAGTGGGCCTGGCGACCACAGCAGCCAGTTATGTTCTCCATCTCACCATCTGCTGTGGTCCACCCACGCAAGTCTCTCGCAACACTTGATCTGGACAGTAGTCTGCCAATGCCCAGGAGGGCAAAGCAGATGGTGCGGCTACAGGCAAAGCATTTAGCCTCTGAATAGCAGGCAAACTTCTAATCGAATGGGCACTGAACGGAGTCAAACAGTCCACTTTCCATTGCTTCCAGGGCATTCGGCTGCCTTGTTTGCTCACCTGGGATAATGTCCGCCTTTGCTTAGTCAGAGCAAAGCTTGGAGGGAAGAAGGAAGAAAAAAAAAAAAAAAAAAACAGTCTGCTCCTGCTTAGTTTAAAAATTCCTCAATATAAAAAGCAACTTAAAATGCTGGCAACAGAACCATGCAAGAGTTTCTTTTTCACGCCCCCAGCACACATGAGGAGAGATGAATCCGAGGGAAAAACTATCTGTTTGATTTATGCATGAGCACGGCAAAAACTAAAAGTGCTCCTTCAAGGCATCTAACTGGTTTGCAACAGAAGGCACTGCCTCATGTGAACACTTCTCTCTTGAAACACGGAGCCAAAATCTCCTTTCAAACTCTGCTGGTTTAGTGACTACAGGTCTACACGCTGTGCGACTGAAACACAACTGGATACATCTGATGTGTCACTAGTGTCTTCATGTTTCGGCGCATGAATGACTTCCTTCTAACAAGAAATGTATGCTTTATTTACGGTCTCTCTTCTTAACTCATACCTTCTTCTCCTATCTGCTGGTTCTACGTTTAGTTCCTCTTGGTGTTTGTTTGTCAAGGAACAATGAAGCCCTAAATTAAACACAGTGTTGGACAGAGTTTGGTGAAACGCTCAGCTGCCCTGGCCGGGCGCGACGGCGATGTGTCGGCGTTATCAGAGAGAGCCGCCTCAGAAAAACACCGGAGGAAAGTTTGAGGCGAGGACTTTTCCTCTGCTCCCCGCCGCGCCACACGGCCACGATGCTGTTTCACTCCTGCTGTCGGCACCATAGTCACAGAAAGAAAAAAAACCCACAACTCACCGCGCGTCACCTCCCTGCCAGCGTACCCAGGCGAAGAAAGCCGAGCCGACCAAAGCCTCTCACGACGCCGAGTTCCCTCTTTCCTCAGCGAAACCAACCCGTCGGACCCGAGGCGCGGGGCGACATTTGACCGCGTCTGAAGTAAGAGCCCGCGCAGCTCCCGCGAAGTCCGTGCCGGGCGAAGTGAAAGCAGGCTCCGGGCGGCTCTCTTTGTTCCTCCTGGCCGCAGCCTGCTCCGTGGATACTTGCACCGTTCGTGCGTCCCCGACAGCCGCTGATTGGCTGCGGGGTCGGGATCAGGAAAAGGTGACTGCTGTCAAGCTCGCCGGAGCGGCGGCGGCGGCGCGTCTTCCGCTCGCGACGTCCCCCCGCAGAGACACTTTTGTGAAAAGGCGATTTTTTTTTTTTTTTTGGGACACGGTGTTTTCGTGCGCGACATGCGGCCGCGGCGCGGTGCCACAGTGTGCTCAGAGATATCACGGATTGTTATGTTGCTGGAAGTAGTTTTCTTCCTGAACGCGGCTAATTTGTATGCTTTTATTTTGTACTCATCACTACCGAACTTCCTGTTAGACAATAGCTTTTAAGAGACTTGACGCAGGGTGGAGGCCACTTCATGCCTTGCATAGTTTTATTCTGAGCGAAATCACGAAATGTCTGCAGCTTGTGTAGCTTATTTACTTGCACTTGAAGCATAAGACTGTTATATTGAGTTGACATTTTGAAAAGAAGTGGATCACTTACAAGTAAAGCATATCTGGTAGATATGTGTAATCCCCATATGTGTGCTTTATTTTGCCCTTCACTTTTAGATATAATTGCTGTTCAGTGGAAGAGTACCTTTAGACAGTCATTAAATGGGGAATATTTCTGCCATTTACCAAAAAAATCAGCTAAACCAGCTCACGACTATGAGATTAGCACTAGTGTCTGTTTGTTCTAAAGTGTGGTTAGTGCTCAGAGGTTTCACTTTAACCGCTGTGACCCTGCACACAGTTCAGTGCAGTTGTATGCCTCATCTAAGCCTGACTAACATCTTGTATTTTACGGTTCTCGGTATTAATTCCCTTGCCTTTGTCCCAGTCCAATTACGAGATGCATCTATTTGTATCTCGCCCATAACGGCATCAACAGCAGATCTGAACATTGAGCAAACAGGCTCAGTTGGTAATAGAGGCCTGGATGAAATTAGGCTCATTGTGAAAACTAGACCATTGGCTCCCTGAGCGGCTGGCCTCAAATCAATTCCAAAGAGAACCGGAGAATTGAAGTCGATGGGTTTAACACTGCAGAGATCACTTGCCTGTCAGTGTAAAACACAGTTGATTTTCCTCGCTCCTCTGCACTGAGTCATTGAGGGAGTTGTTCAACATTTGGATAAAGGGGCTTGTTCATTGTCTGGCCCAAAGTAAGACGAGTAGATCAATACCACTCTCGTGTCCGTCCATTAAATATGAAGCTGGAGCCAGGAGACGGTTATCTTATCTTAGCTTAGCTTAGCTTAGCATAAGGACTGGACCTGGGGGGAATCAGCTTGCCTGGCTCTGTCCAAAGCTTATAAGCACGTCCAGTTAAAAGATTATATCTTAGTTGTTTTACACATACAAAACACAACAAGTTGTAGTTTTACTGCTTGTTACGTGTCAGACAGGAAGTCACTGCTCCCGGACATGAAGTCCAACATAGAACCCCCTCATAAAGCCGCAACTTGCTGTTTTTACACTTGAGTTTCTCTATGAATAAAACAAACAGGATAAAATGTGTTAATTAGTGGCTGCTGGTAGGCGGGTTTAGTTCCCTCTGGAAGGAGCCAGGCTGGCTGTTTTCCTCAGTTTCTAGTCTTTATGCTAAACTACACTGACAGGCTCCAGGCTCCAGTTAGACATGCGAGAGCAGCATTACTTGCATATAAAAAGCAGGCCTATTCCTTTAAATCTGTCCATCCAACTAGCTGTCACCACAGACAGCTCATAGAGTCAGAAAGTTGGTGAAAAAGAGACATTTTCAACTGAACATGACTCAGAGCTCCCATGCTGTGTGTGTGTGTGTGTGTGTGTGCAGTGGATTTAATGTTGTCTAAGAGCAAGCTTTGTGCATATCTATTGTTTGTGAGAGTTTGTCTGCCCGTCTGCCTGCCTGTTTTTCAGTGCTGACTTCAGAGAAAGCTGCCAGGGCTGCTCTCGCCAGCACCCACAGAGTCCCCCCCCCCCGCTCCGTCCCCTTGTCCTCCCGACTGACACTCCGCATCAGATGTTTTCATTCTCTGCCTTTCATTACATCGTCCGCCTCACTGCCCCCTGCATCCACCCTTCTTTTCCCTCCCCGTCTCCTTCTCCCTCCTTTTTCCCCGGCTGTCCAGTCCTCACGAGTCACGTCCTTGTCCTGTGGGTCGCTCTCTCTCCCAGGACCGGTGGCGGGGCCCGTCATAATTGGATGGTGTACTGACAGTCACACAATGTCACTGAATCACCATGAGGATTTTTGCTAGTTAGAAAAGGGAGTACTTTGTTTTAACTTGGCTGAACTTCCCTTCACTGTGCCTCACATATGTAGGTGATTTGTGTGTGTGCGTGCGTGTGTGTGTGTGTGTGTATGTGTTTGTTTGCGTGTGTGTGGGTGTGTGTGTGCTACAGAGAGATGTCCCTGGATTCACCCTAGCCAGTGTTCTTGTCAGTGGGTGGAGGGTGTAAACAAAGCCAAAGTTAAGGGTGCTCATGTGTTTTGTGAAGGCATTTGAATTCAAACTTTAGTCAGAAGTCATCAAACTAACTTAAAATGTATGTTCATCCTTTCTGTGTCTGAGCGTCGGAAATCAATATCAATATTGCATGTAGAACGGACAGTGTCTCTTTTTATATTAACATCTTTAATGGTGGTTGGTTGGTCTGCCCACCACTTTGCTGCAGACTGAAATATCTCAACAACTATTGGATGGATCACCATGACATTTGTACAGACAGTCATGGTCCCAGAGGATGAATCCTGCTCCCTGGACTTTTCCTCTAAAGCCACCAGCAGGTCAAAGATTTCACTTAACTGGTGAAATGTCATCTACCACAATATTTACCTTTTTTTAATGAAACACCTTCAAGACTAATGACAATTCCATCAGCCTCAGCTGTACTTTTGTTTTGTGCTTACTAACAAATGTTAGCACGTTAAACTAAGACACTTAACATCAGTATTTTAGCGTTGTCATTATTAGAATGCTGACCTTAACAAGGTCGAATCACTGCTGTGCCTGTATGATGCATTCATGCAATGTGGCCAGGACCTCCTGTCGTGGGTTCATGGTGGGCCCCAATGCTAGCCTTCTGGTCACACTTGATAAATAACCTAAATAAGCTTTTTGTGTGTTACATATTTGTGGCGAGGGCAGGGGAGGGGGATACAAACAAACAGTGCATAGCTCCTTTTAAAATAGCTGAATCGATTGTAGCAGTGTTATTATTGGATTTGCGGCCATGTTGCCAGCAGTCTTTAGACACACTGCAGTTCTTTTTCGCCAGATGGGAAATATTGTAGCTGCTAGAAATCCTTAATATCTTCAACTCGGAATTACAATTACAAGTCGGAGGCTGACGTGAATAGTTTTTCCCACTCAGCTGCCCAGTGTTACGACATGAGGGCAGCACAAATACAACTTCACAGATCCGCTGGCGTGGCTGAGTCTTTCTAGGCCGACTTGCCAAGCCGCAGCCTTTTTACCCCACACAAGTGATTATATTGAAAATAAAAGAATGAATGAGAAAAGTAGATGAAGCTTCAGGAAATAGATCACCAAAAAGAAGGGGAAAAAAAGACAACCACAATGTATGAATTAGTTTGGCTGCCTTTACAATAAACCCCTCTGATCACAGACCAACCATGTTAAATATGAGTTAAGTGCCTGGAAAAGAAGAGCTACGGTGGCAGATCAAATGCATTTTTGTTTAAATCCATCCATGCACTGTGGTGTGCATGATGCCTTGTGCATGTCTGCCATACGCTGTAGTTGTTGTTTTCCACTTCAACCGAGTGGGCCATGGCAGATAGCTGAAGCAAGAAGAGCGAGGATTGATTCGTCTGAGTCTGAGCTGGGGCCTGTGGCTGCTCACGAATCCAAGCCACCGAGTACTCCCCCCCCCCCCCCCCCTCGGCTGTTAGCTGCAGCAGACACAGAGCCGCGGGGCTGCACAGTCTGCTCCGGCTCGGTCTGGAGTTCATGCGTTCAGCCAGTCAGCGACTCACCTGGAGGAAACTGTCTCCAGACGCCGCTGAGAGCCTCCAATTACTGGTCGATGTTAGAAATGAGGCAGTGCAGGAGACAGTGTGGTCACACAGAGCCTCCGAGGGCGTGGAAGGACAGAGATTCCATACGGAAACCGGACAAACTGTCAAGGGGTTCTGTTGTTAAGTCTGTGGTTCTAGTATTGTAGCCGGGAGAGAGCCACGAGTGAAAGATCCCACTGTAAGTGACAAACGACACACTAGTCACACTCAGCTGTATATGCCCCCTGTGGCTCTGAAGGGAGCTTTTTAAAGCAAGACATGCACCTTTTAGAAGGAGAAACCGCACGTTCTTCCTCTTACGGACGAAAAGTCAAATTCACAGACAGTAGATCGCTCCCTTGTTCAATTCAGGACACCCAGGGGTCTTGTTGCTACAGCCTCACTTGGTCTGGTATGACCACAACCTTGTGGCGGCCAGTGTTAGTTAATGTCAGCAAACTTTCAGATAGATAACTATGACCCACGAGCTAACACTGTTAAGTGTGGTTTTATTTGATGTGAGCGGCTATCTGAGGATGTGTCGTGATCTGCTCCCTTTCGCCCCTCCTGTTAAACTGTTTTGGTAGAACCTGAAATGTAAAGATTGTGTAGCCTGATCTCATGTTCATCTGTTGGCATTATCATTTATCTTTAAGAGGAATTTGCATAGCAGGTCTTTATCACAGTTGGTACGTCTACACACTTTGGTTCTCACTTCCCTAGTTTCTGTGTTTTTCTTCTTGTTGTAGCGGTCCTTCCCTCATTTCTGTCACTTCCTGCTTTTGTGTGTTCTCCCACCTCTGTAATTGGATTCACCTGTTCCCTGTTACCCCCGCCTGTCTCCAACCTCCTAATCAGCCACTCACCATTAATACTGGTCGACTTCTTTTGTTCCTTGTCCGATCATCCTCGTTGCTGTCTCGAGTTGTGTTTTCCTTTCCCGAGATTTGCTTTGACTTGTACCTGTCTGTATTTTATTTCATCATTAAAATCACTGAAGACCCTCCATTTACCTCTACTGTCTGCATTTGGGTCATTTTCCTTGATACCCTCACAACTCACCATGACTGGATGAGGATTAAAATGAAGGAGTAAAACTTTAATTCATTTAATTTTTTTAATGTATTCTTCAAGTATCTGATGATGATGTCATCAGGGTTGACCCATATGAGGCCTTAAAGTCAAGATATCTAACCTTTTGCTCCTTCAGTTTTGACCAATTCCCTTTATTAATCTGTCTCTTGTAAATTCCCATGAAGGTGCAATGCTAAATAGTTTGAGTGCCCTTTTAAGGACACATGCACGCCGCCTTACTCTCCAGTACCTCAGAAATGAGAAATCACTTAGGTGGAAATTGGGAAGGGTGTGCCAAAGCAATAGGTTACAGGAAAGAGGCCAAGGCAAGAAGATGAAAAGCTTGATATATATGCAAAGACTGAAAAAAACAACTTAAATCTTTACACATAACCCAAATACAGTGGGTCATGTGTGCCCAGATTCCCTTTTTTATAGGCTTAAGCCAGACAACAGAAAACACCACAACACAGAGCCAAAAGCCTGGGATGGTGGAAATGGAAAACAGCATTTTTCTGTCTCTTTCTCCTCCCTTCTCTTTCCCTTTCACTTCAGTTCAGAGGTAAACAAGGTGCCAGTCATAACACTCTACTGGCTCCATCAGGTTTATTTATTTATTTTTTTATGCTCTTGTGTGTCCCCATTGCTCAATTTAAAAGTGAGGCACAACCAACACCCCGAGGCACTTTGTATTATTCCAAGAACAGTGCCGTTGCTGGCAAATTGTGGAGAATGTTTCGCAAATACACTCCCCCCTTTCAGGCTGACACAAAATAAATGCGGGCGGTGTCTGACTCAGGCTGGTCCTGCTGGAGCTAATGTGATGATGCCATGCTGTTGTTTAGGGCCAGGAAATGAGCTGTGAATTAGGTAAGTGTGTTTTTCAGCTCAGGCTCTGCCATCGTTCCTCTGGTATCTCTTTGTCATACATGCTTTCTTTTCCAATCAGTTTATTTTCTGCTTTAGTTGGCAAAAAGTACATGTAGCTGTCTGGCTCATTTCATGTCAGAACTGTGTGTGAGGTCCAAAATACCATTTGGTGGTGGGTTTATTCTATTTAGTTTTTTCTCACTCCCCTCCTTTGGATTGAGGAATGAGGCAGCAGCCTGCTGTCATCTGTCAGTATCTGCTACATTGAGCTGATGGTGTGCTAGAACAAGTCTTAGGGCAGGAGCAAAGCAGGACAACACTACCGCCTGGTGGTTGGAAATCTACTTCCAGCTTGCTGCTGTACTTTAAATGCATCGTTCAGTGGGACAGGTTTCTCAATTTTTTTTAGGCATATTTACAAATATTTCCCCTCACACTTTCAATTACATTCACCTTTATAATCACATGGAACCGTGTCAGTATAATGGAAGACTAAAACTGTATTTCTCTATGTCATTTTTCATTGAGACTGACAGAGTGGGCCCAATTATAAAGTCCTTTCCAGCTGACTGAATAAACCCAACAACACTGCAAACAGCAGTTTCAACTGTTAATTCACATCTTTTCCTGTCAGTGTTCACTCATCTGGTTTTTCCCCTATTCACAGTACCTTACACGCAACAGTGATGTAGCACGGAAAATGCAAAACTGAAAGGAAGATAAAAACAAATGTCTCAATAGAACAAATTCATGTCAATTTTGAACTATTTAGAAATGAAAGTGAAGGCCCTGCAACACCTCATGAAGGATTCACACAGACCTTTTCATCACCAAGCACATCACAAACAGTATATTCCTTTACGCCTTCCCCGCTGTTTAAGACCAGGCCGCTTCCCTTCTTTAATTTCTACTAGGTAACTGGATGTAAACTCCCTTGTGATGTAAAGCAGCTTTAATTAATATATTATCAATGGATCACATGACTAATTGTATTTGAAAGGGGTCATTGATCGTAGCGATGAAACGACAGAAAATTACCACTTAACTCCGCAGTTCTCCTCAGCTGTACGGAGCTTTATGGCGACTTTCGGCTCATTGTTTTGGTTTTACGCCCTGTAACTCTATCGTTTTTTGGTTCACTCTTCACAGCTCTCACTGCCCCTGCTTTTGGCTGCAGCAGCAGAAAAGCCCTGATAAACTATTCGAACACTACCTGCCCAGCACCAAACAGCAGACGTCAACAACAAGCTGGTGAACAGAGTGGAACATTCAGAAGCTATAGAGCCAGATATTTCTCTTCAGGAGTAAGTGGAGCTAAAGGGGACTAATATTCACCATCTGGCCAGAAATATGACTCCGGTTACGTTGCTTGTATCCGCAGGATGTTTAAATAGGCAACTGTTTGCTTAAAAGTTCACCATATCAACTTAAAAGGTGAGAGTTGTGTTTACAGCTTGTTGCAGCTGCCCTCAAATGGCCAAAAATATCCGTTAATGCCGGTTTACAGACTCAACTGTTATCTTAATATTTTGCATGTAAAGAGCTCACCAATACCAACCCAATGCATCACTGAGTCAGTTGAAGATATCTATACTTATATACATTTGAATTCTGTGTTGAAGCTACAAGAAAGGCATATGATGGGAGAAACTGAGCTATGAATGTGAGCATTACCCCGTTTTGAGGATTTTCATTTGCCAAAGTAAAAATTACCTTTTAAGTTACTTTCTCCAAATCTATAAAACAGTTGTTATTGGACAAACAAACATGTCATAATCTGGAGTAGTGGTTATGTCATTGTTTTACCATTTGTTTGTGCTTATGTATGTTTTCTTTTAATGTTTTTATGATCCATTAACCTGCTAGGGACTGTGTAGGAAAATGAGCCTGTATGGTTAAATCTGGCACATTTACATGATGGACCCAAGTGCCCATGTTAATTACTGTGCATGGTCCCTTCTGAAAGGAAAGCAACTGAGCAAAACTGCGTATAAAGCAAATAAGAGACACTCAGATGTACTTGCACTCTTTCCACTTTATTGGCTTTGTTTTACAAAAACAGGTATGAGAGAATGCATAGACCGAGCCACACTCACAGTGGGCTCACCAATGACAACATGGAAACAACAAAAGGGTGTCAGGAAAAGGCAACAATTTATTTAAAAAGATAAAAACAACACTGTTTGCAGCTATTCTGAGTGCATACATACTCCTATGGTCTCTTACACACCGGGCGTGACTGAATGACACACCACTGTCATTTAAGCAAGCACACGCAATACACATACACACGCACATACACACACACACACACACACACACACACACACACACTAACTGGCACGCTATGCAAACATGTGGGCAAAAGAATAACTGTGGGATGCAGGGAAGAACGCATCATATGATACAAGTGAAAGAGATGCATACAACCGTACATTTAAAGGGTCATTTCACCAAAAAAAAAAACAAAAACAAAAAATTTCTTTTGTGTATTTGGGTGAACTGACCCTTTAATCACATAAGTACAATCAACTCACACTACCTGCATGGACTAGTCGGTCTGTCCTGTTTTAAGATCCATGGGAGTGCAGCCAACTCCACGTTACACACACGTCCAGTCACTACTAGCAGCAACAGAGGTCACCCATGGACTCGCGTCTAACTACGTCGATAGTGTGCGTTGATGGAACCGTGCGTGAGCATTAATACATTACTGAGAAGATTTGTACAAAGAGGCTAATCTAATGCATCCTTCAAGCACACTGTAAAACTGAGAAATGTTCACATTGAGGATCACGTCAATAATTCCAGTGAAGAAAAGCATCTGAGGCTGTTTGGGAGCGACACACTGAAGCCGTTTGAGCCATCTCAACAACAATGGCACTGAGAGAGCGAGCATAGTGGAGCTGCATAATGCTGCCCTTCCCTTCCACAGGAGCCGGGCATGCTCTGACCTAGTGAGCATTGTGTTTGGATAAGTTATCAGTGTGGGCTAAAATACACTGCAGGATAACTGCAACAGCTCACACTGTTGAAGTGAGATGCTAATGTGTGTTAGCACTGTGGGCTAAGCCATGCCATTTAAGTTTGCAGTTTGTGGTGAAAACACACACAGTTATCAACAGGTGAGGTGTCATGTGATTACAGAAGGAAGGTTACCTCTATGGTTCCTAAGATAAATGAGGTGACATCAAAACACTGTTTTTGTCTTTTAAACTGTGAAACATGACAAAAACAAAAGTGTCCAAAGCAGAGAGCAAGTACCTTTCCATTCATGACAGGGACACCCAAGAGTACATAAAACACTGACAAACGAAAAAGCAGTTTCCTTTTTCTTTTTTTACTGGTTGAAATGTAGTTATTCTGTTTTCTTAAACAACAACCATGGGAGGGAATCAACAAAAGAGATACCTTTTTTTTTTTTTTTTTCTTTCTTTTATACTGGTCTGCATTGAATTAATGTGCGCTTACGAAGAGCATATTGACGGCCACTTCCTCCACACACTGGCGAAACCGTACAAGTTTCCAGAGTAAACTCAAGGGGGATTGTCCTCGCCTGTAAAACGAGCTTGGATTCTCCAAGTGAGGGAAAAAACAAAATCAGATGAGGATTCTACGGAAAGTCATTGAAAAGTGCTATAAGAACAAAACTGTTGTTGGAGAACAGGTGACAACAAGCAGGCCTCTCTCCTCTAAAGAAAATGCACTAAATGTTTGCAGTGTGCCATTACTGGGCAGACGAATGCAACACAATCAAGTTATGTAGGTATTTTATATATCTATCAATATTACAAATTGTTAAGATTTGTTAATCGTATTTATTTTTAATTCACAACATAGGTCAATGTTTTACTTACTTTTCTTTAGTGATGTTATTCCTCATGTTTATTTACATTCCAGTAGTTAGAATAATGAATCATATTCTGGTTTAGTTTGGGGGCTTTTTACCCTCCATCTAAGCTTAAGGAATACTCTTTTCCACACGTGGTTAACATGTACAGGTTCAGAGGTCCATGTTGTTATGTAGACTTCACTTGTAATAAGCTAGCAGATATCAATCATTTAGGTATTTAGTGTAAAGAGCTGTAAATGCTTGTTAATTCCTGAATTCTGAGTATTAGGGATGCTGAAAATGTTCAGGCGAGTGTGTCTCTGTTCACGATATGTAAAAGATTCACTAAGGGGTGCCTGTAATCACACAGTACCAGTGTACGACTCTACATTTCTACGCCCTTTGTTGTGACAGGTCAACCAGGGCTCCACTTCCTCCTACAGCCGTTGAGCATCTTAGTCTACATCACATTTCCACACAAGGCACGTCTCCCATTCACCGCCCTCCCTATCTCCACCCCGTTTATCCTACCTCAACAAGCCACGAGCGCAAATTTCTTCACGCTAACTTGAGAACCCTTGTCTGATACCTCGGCTCACTACTGACCTGGTCCTCTAGCGGCACTCTGAGGGCTGCGGGGAATAGAACATGATACTAATAAACCATTTTAAAAACTGATCATCAGCATGACAGCAGAGCCTACTGCTGGAGGGGGTCCACTAGGTAAGGATTGGAATTACTGTACTTCTCGGTTATTATTAGTATTGTTAGAGGCAGAATATACTGTAACTCAGGTTCTTCCTTCAGCACTCACAGAATCTGAGCTTCCAGAAGCAACATATATAACCGAAAGGGAGAAAAAGGATGGAATTACAATGAAAATAGGGCAACCATTTCGTTGCCACCGCTAAACCTAGATCCCCAAACCAGTGAGGAACTTTTCGATCCTCCTCCCTGTGCCAGAACCTTTGGTTATAAAACAAAACTGCCAACTTATTTTTAACAACCGCCCACGTCACTGAGACAAAGGTCATCGTGCTGTCTCAGTCCTCTGGTGAGCAGGTTGTCGTTCTGGCTGGTGTGCAGTTGCTCTCATTCTTTTTCCTCCTTCTCCGAACAGGGGCAGGGTTACATATACTGTCTTAAATGTGTGCGTGGGAGGGGGCGGGGGGGAGAGAGAGAATTTAACCGTTCAGGAGGTAGACCACCAGCTCGTAGGTGCACATCATGATGGCGGTGTTGGGGATCTGTCGTACCAGGTGGGTGGTGAGGCCGCGGTACAGGGCACGGTAGCCCTCCTCTTTGGGCACTGTTCTTAGAGTCTGGAAGAAGGAGTTATACTTGGTGCCCTCCTCGCGTAGCCTGGTGCGGATCACTTCTGCAAAGTAAAGAAGAAAGGGTTAAAAGGTTGAAGGAAATGAAGCGATACACTAGCCCATATCAGCTAATTACGAATCACAAACTCTTACCATGAGGATAAGCGATGGATGTGGCACAGGTCTTGGAGGTGGCAGCGGCAAGCATCATCCCTACAAAGTCTGAAGCATCTTTGGACGTCTCCTCTTCCTCGTCCATGTTCTGCGGTGCCTTGGCCTCCAAGAGGCGCCTTTTAATGTTTTCATAGATCACAAAGTGGATCACAGTCTCTGAGATACCGGCGTAAGACGCCGACATACCCCTGTAGAAGCCTCGCAGGCCATCTGTCTGATACACCCGCCGAACGCACTCAAACGCACTCATCCTTCGCTCGCCTCGGCTCCTGAGAAAAGACAAGAGAAACATACGACAGTCAAGTTACTGTTTATGACTGCGTTTAAAACACGAGTCGGCATGAAAAGCTGTGGGGAAAAACAAGGACACATACCAGGAGCAAACACAGTGTCTGCCACAGTGTCTTTTTTTGATACTACCACAATGAGTCTGTAAAGCCATAAAATTTAAAATCATACAAACAGGGGCTTTATAAAGCTGCAGAACATGTAGAATAAGGCCAATTATTGGCAAGGAACTTTGTGTCTGCAGAAGATAGAACACAACCTGGCACACAATGGGAGCAGAGGGAGGTAGGAGGAGCATACATGTGTGGAAGTGTAGAGTTCCACACCGAGATTTTAAATATAAAGGATATTCTGGAATAAAAACAATGAATGTATCTTTAAAGCCACAAAATGAGAGTTTGTGGAAATTCCTGTGTGGTCATGAGCGTTTGCAATAATGGAAAACATGTCAAAAGGTTTGTGATAGTACATCAACTGTTGGTCCCTTTCTTGGTAACTGAAATTTGTAAAGCTCACACCATGGTGACATGGTCATATTTACCTAGCATCCAGCTGTAGACGGGTCTTTATGAGCCATATTGGATTGGTTGCTGTGATGGCTGTAAAACCTGTGGAGGAAAAGAAAACCCAACAGGATTACATATTGTTCTACATCTAAATCTGTCAGTGGTACAATAAACTGTCCACAAACAAAAACACTCTGAGTAAGATGTAAATGTTCTTTAAGCTGCATTCATGTTGGTGAAGTTAAAACTAGCCTCTTTAAAACTTGTATTTTAATAAAATGAAATGTAAAGTCACAAAGGCAGCTTAGAGAGAGAAATCTAGCCCTTCTTCTATAGACTATGTTATGTGTGCTAGTAGGGGAGCAACTGAATGCCATAAATATTGAATGTTGTGCAAACAGCTGTAATTAAAAAAGAAAAAAAAAAGATCTTTCATCAATGACCTAGATGGTAATGGAGTAGAGGACAGACAGGCAGAGAGAGAAAGAAGAACCAGATATAAAAAGAAGCACAGATCTGTGGTGAGTACTCACGCAGACCCAAGTAACTCCTCACAGATGCAGCTAGAGACCCCTGGTGGTGCGGGGGTCTCATGCCCTTGCGAGAGGAGAGCTACGGTAGAGTTAAAGCCTAAAACAGACACAGGCTTGTGTGTAGCAAAATGACCGGCATGCAACCATTTTACTTCCCATTCCCCCACCCATTATCCCACAGGATTTAACCCACCATATCCCGACCTCATGTGACATGATCATCCAACACCAAGACAGCAGAAGGGACATGTTGGAAGAGTAGAGCTGAGGTCTTGTTAATTAAAACATGAAACAACAATAATTAACTGCTGTGTAACCTGCTAAACTTAATTAAACACACAAAGGACACCAAGTTGTGAGGCTAGGTTTGGATGCTAATTACAGCCTGACTAATACTGGATTTTTGAAGTGGATATCTACAGTGGTGGAAAGTAGGCACATCCTTTGTTAGCCATGGCAGAAGCCGGCTCCGACCTCTGCTGTAGGTATCATGTATCACTGTGCAGACGATGTTAACCGCCTCATCACCTGTCAGTTCAACTCAGTCAGAACTCACTCTGCAGGATACGTACTGACAAATGCTAACCTTGGCTGGGTTGTTGAAAGCTCTGAGTCATGGTGTGCTAATAGTGGTGCCGCCGTGAACTTGTCGGAATCACCTACATACACACCCACACACACACCCACACACACACACACACACAAACACACACACCCACACCGTAGCTGGCTGAGTGACCCACATTGTGATGGTTCGGCACTCCCAGCTGGATCAGAGTGACACGGGAGCAGATAACCTACCCTTGACATAAAAAGCGTCAGAGAATAATGGTACAGTATTTAAATCTGGCCTTTTAACATGTTACTTTTTTAATCAAGCTGTTTTAAGATTGCCGAGCTGTGTATAACTGGACAAAAGGTGGAGGGAACATGACAGGATTGTTTTAAATACACAGTGTCCTCTCGAAAGGGGCGGTGTACTTAGTTTATCAAATAAGAACTCATTTGAATCTAACGCAACACAAACTAGTTTCCAACTGCTTGCTCTCTACACAGAAATCAACAAAAACTGACAGCATTTACTCAGCATTTCTGACAAGCATGCTGGACATGTTTACCAGGTTACAGTAAGTTAAAAAGCCTTGCATGATTGTGAATGTCCACCTGTTACCTCACATATATAGTTACCTGCCATTCCAGCCGACACCATGTGTACCTGCGTGGAGTCTGGTTCCAACACACCGTTCAGTTTCTCTTTGGCGGTGGAGTAAGCAGCAAAGTAGATTGCTCTGTTAAAAGTAAAAGACACAACGGTCAGTATATGCTTCACCACTGCAAGGCAAAATAAGTTAATAATGCCATGTTTTTGTGTAAAGATAATTAGTCCCAGCCAAATACGGGCCTCCCGTAGCGACATAGCTTATTAATTAACAAGTAAACTGTCCCCATGTCGAGGTTCAGCTTAATGAGCTTTAAAAATTCATTATGTGTAAAGCCGAGAGCAGAACCAACAGCCTCAACAAATCAGCCTAGTTAGACAAAGAGACTATTCAGCAAAAAAAAAAAAGCACACGTTTTCATTTGTTTTCACTAATTATCTTGTTTTCACTCATTAAAGAGGTCATAATGATCATGTTCCTACTCATGTGTAAATACAAGTGTATTTTGTGTTTTTTTCTTCTGCAGTCTGGTTCATTTGTGCAAACATTTGTCAAATGTGCGTCATCAGACTGTTAATGATGCTTGAAACCCATTGGACAGTGTTTGTGTGTCTGCATTTGTCTTTAAATTCATGTCACCGCTCAGGAGGCCTTCACCTCCACTGCCTACTGAATCAGCATTCATTCACGTAAGATGCTAACAAAACACTCTACATATGCCTGGCACTGGCACCTGCTTGCTGCAGCATTAGCCACTGCCCACTGCAATTAGCCCTCGTTTTGCCTCCTATCATTACCACTGGGGGGTAATTAATGATCATGACTGTTTCATGTTTTTACCTAACTGCAGTCAGGAACAGCATTTCCAAGACAAGCCCAAATAGTGTTTTCAAAATGCTGCTGCTGTTGCCGTGTTTCAGTGCAGAAACTGCTGAGACACCATGAAGATGAATGAGACCTAATTGACCGTGTATCCCTAATGCTTCTTTGTCACCAAGTAACCTCACGAGCCCTGTGGTGGTTACATAATACCACTGTTACTCACAGCCATGTTTCCTTGAAAAACAGCCCATGTGTTTAGAACTTACCTAGAAATATCTGTAAATATCTGTAATAATATCTGTCCCTGTGTTAGCACATTAGAAGTGATTTGAGTTATCTGTCTTAACTATTTAGTTTTCAGGTGTGTAATGAAGAATGCAGCCTAATTAGGGCTATCGACATGATTGTAGACTTTTAGTCTTGTTTTGGTATTTTTAATGGAAAACAATAATGACATCTTTGTCAAAATTCTGGGGAAAAGAAGTAAAACACAACTTCCTAAAGCCCAACATAAATAAAAACACCAAGTCCAAACAAATAACCAATAAATGTGCTGTCCACTGACTAAAAGATTGTTCCACTGATCATTTTCTGTTCTGCATACTACAAGAAATTCTTCTGCATTACTGTATTCCTCTGCAAAGGGAGGATGACACTGGAGACAAAATTTGGCAGATTTACAATTCCATCAAATATTCAATTAGTCAAAGAGATACTGTTACTATTACCCTAATTGGCTGAGAATCTCTTCACTTCAGGACAGCACTAACAGCTTAATAGCATCCTAGCACTTGAAGTCATACTCAAAAGAAGGAACACATTGTTAAGAATATGATGATGATGAAAATGACAGCTTACCTGGAAGGCGCCACACCCACCAGGTTTGGCCCCAAGCCCCTGAAGAGAGAGCGAGGTCCTTCTTTCTCCAGTATCAATCTGAGTACAAAATACACACAGAAAAATGAACATTATGACTCCACCAAGACTATTGGCGGATACACAACAGAAACTGTTTACAAGAAAAGTCCAAAGGGCTTCTTTAATTTAATGTCCTAAGAGTACCTATACTGTCTTTAGTGCACCTGATTTTCCCTTGAGCACTGCCATCTAGCCATTGTTTCAACCTCTGTAGAAGTAATATTACACTTAAAATTGTAGTCTGTTATGACATCTGATGGACAAATACATTCTCCCGACAGAATAAACCCTTAGATTTCCAACACTGTATGGCCTTTCACCTCCTTCTACTTTCAGGTCGAACTTTAGCCTACATTCGAAGCCCTACAACTCGTAGGGATCTAAGAATAGAAAAATAGTCAGTAATCAGCTGTTTACCCCCTCCAACATTTTTGTATTGTGGGGTGTATTGAGTACTACAGGGCCTGGGGGACACACGTTGGCATTTAGATACTAATATTAAGATAATGTTATAAATATAAATAATGACACTGAAGAGAATGAAGAGGTTTGTGTGCCAATTCAAACTAAATACAGCCAGAGCCAATTAATAAGGCACTGGAAAAACTTGCATAACAATAGATTACCAAAGACATGCATTATGAACAAACACATTAGATGGATAAACCAGTTTCCAAGTAAGAGGGAAAAGGTGTTCAGTTTAACCAGTGGCAGTATGTCAAGCTGCATGTTTATGTCTTCAAAAACACGTGAGCTGCTTTACAAAAGGGTTATTCATACCATAAATGCATGTCCTCATGTCTTGGTGTTTATGTACACCTTACGGAAAGCAGCTGTGCTCAAGTCTTCTAAGCTATGTGTCATGTCTAAACACTGGTGTGCCACATTTGCCTAAATGGATGCCATGAAATTTTCATGCAGCCTTGCTGACCACACCCTATCCACCGATGCCTACAAAATTTCAACAATGTAATGTGATTGGTTGCAAGCTGCATATTCTTTGGTCTACTTTCATAGAGTTGTACAACATAACCCCATACTTACTTTTTGATTTAAGAAAAATACAAAATATGTCTGCCTCCACTGTTTCTTGCAAGGTATTTGATCTAGTGATGATTCCACTAAATGAAAAGACATTTGATTGCAGCACTGTATTCAACAACAGTCTGAAAATATGCCAAAACTGATTTAGTTAGGATTATACTGCCAGCCTACAGAACAAAGTGTCTCCTGCCACAGTGACTGGCACTTCATTTAAATGAGACTTGGTTCAGTGAATTTGAGAGGTGGAATGGTGCCATCCAACACGCTTTTTCCAGAGGCTCTGAGCAGCCAGGACATGACCTCTTTAGAAGAGACCAGGCCATTCTCATCCTTATGGGGCGGATCTAATTTCTTTCAACGTCACAACTGGCAATCTACCCAAATCAAAGAGGTAATTGCCTAAGTGGACATGAAATAGGAAAATAGGAAAAGGTCCGTCGTAACAGATACTCAGAGTCTTGACGAATCAAAAATTTATGAAAATCACAGGATAAAGAACTAATAATAGTTGGATTTGTAATCATTTCCTGCTTGGCTAAAGCGAATGATGTGTGCTCTGTACGAGTTTTCCCAAAGGGTGAGGGGTTGGGTTTCAGGGAGCGGTCGGCCTTGCCAGGGGGACATCAGCCAGACCAAACAACAACAGCAGCAACATGGTGCCTGCTGAAGAAAGAACCGTGGCTCTGCAGGCAAACCTCTCTGGGAGAGCAAGAAGGAGGAAACGTTTTACGTTTTACAAATAATCACCGTAAACTATCAACTTTTACTGAGGTGTAAGATTAGGCAATATTGTGTACAATGTAAACACAATATGGACTGGATCTAAGTAGGGATGACCTCCGCAACCCGGTTTCTGAATTGGAAACGGTTTTATATTTTTAGCAATCCACGGTATTTTTAAGGTCTGTATGTTTATCAGTACTTGAAGAAACACGAGCCAATTGTTAAATATGGTTTTGGTGTAATTTATGGTCTTGAGTCCAGCCTCACGTCTCTGTCATTCTCTCCTCTGCTCCCTGTGTTTGCCTGGGCGGGGCTGTGCTCCACCACACACACACGCACACGCACGCACGCACACGCACGCGCGCACACGCACATCTGCACACGCACACACAGGACAGCAGAAAGGCTGCGAAGGAGAGAATGAACCCAGGTGAAGTTAACGACAACTATGCTCAATACTGTAAATGCAATAACAATGTTGCAAATAAAAGCCAATAAGAGTAATTTATCAACAAAAACTGTTCAATAAACTTGCCAGGAAGTTATGCTTTTAACTGTTCACATTCTGCCATTAACCACAGGTATGTTTTAGCCATAGTGCACTCATTAAGCTAAATGCAAATAGTTATGAACAAGCTCAAATGAAAGCTGAGTGTCTGAATCCTAATTGTTTAGCTTAAAATTGAGCAAAATCTTGTGGACTTTCTGGCTGAGATGGCTGCCCCCTGAGATGGCTGGTTGTTATTTTAACCAATATGAGTATAAATAACGTAATGATAAGAGTGAGTACTATGATGTCTAAGATGTGGCAGCCTGACAGTGATCAATGTTGTAGAGTACCCACTTGAGGAAGTGCAGGGGGCCTGGCGGGGCCACACGGGCCACACTGGCCCCGTTGACAGTACTGAGCTGCACCTCAGACACGTAGAGGGTGATGGTGGACGACTGCAGACGGGTCTTCACTACCTCCAGTGGACAAGTCAATATGGCTCCGACCGTGCCCCCACATCTGGCAGAGAGACAGAGATGGAAAAGTGGAGGTGAAAAAGCAAACAAACAATCTCCAGTGTCAGCTTATAGAACAACACTAAAACTGAATGTCCCTTATTCGATTTCGGCAACAGTCAGGATGCTCGTAGGTGTGTAAAGTGTTAATAAATTAGCCATTGATCTGGTCGCGGAATTCTAACGATCCCTGGCATGCAGACAAGAAATAGCACAGAGTGGGAACAGAGAGCCAGTCAGGAATGCTTTGTGTTTCTTGGGGAATAATAGCAAACCTCTGTTCAGTGCCACCCAACATTCCAAACTCACAGATGTCTGTAGAGATGTTATGTTTCTCATTTTGCTGTCTCATTTATCAAAATCCACATTTTGACAACTGTAAATTACAAAACAAATGATCATTTCCACATCATCAAATTCACAAAACTATGAGCCAAGATTTTAAGACAAGCGTAACGTGATGCCCCGTACAAACAATGTGCTACTCCAAGGGCATCGGGGTATGACCACCTCTGGTATTTGAGGAAAGTCATCTGCTCAGGTTACAAATGTAGGGGAGACGGTTAAGAGAAAACACATAAACACAAAAATATCGACATGGAAAACCTAAACAAACAAACTGAACCTGACCGCACTGTATTGGGCAGGGCCAGACTCGAGGATATCAAAAGCAAGAGCGACAGCAGTTATCTTTAGTCCGGGTTAATTTTCAATCAGCACCAGAGCAGAAATATAACGTCCTGCCAACACAGTTTTTGGCAGAGGAAGAACCACAGAAACAACAAAGGAAAAGCATACATAAATGGATATATTTTCATTAGATCAAATGTGACTGTTTATGTGTAGGTTCATAAATCTACAAGCATACTTGATTTTGCTTTCCCTGTATTAATGCAGACACACAATAACATAATAAAAAGTTCTAAGACAAATTAAGAATCGTAAGTGACGTGCTCCTTCACCCTCACAGGAAATAATCACAGTAAACTTCATGTCTCAACTCATTACCCAGACAGAAGGATTCTACAAAACTTAACTTTGGGTCCCTCAAAACACAGGAATGTTGTTTCACCTATTTTCTGAGGGGTAATGCAAAGTCTAAGATGAAGTGTGGCCTTTCTGTAACAGTTTCAGACTGTGCTCAATTCAGCCTGGAGCTAAAATTCATCCATTTATCACCCAGTTTAGAAAACACTAAACTGCTCTCCACTGTGACACAGTTTTAGATGTTGCATCAGTCACATCAGGGCACACAGGTTTATCTGTAGTTTCATGAGCAACCTTCAGTGGCAGTCTTCCCATGTTTGTTTTGATGCACGAATATTATTACACGGATGACACCGACAGTGGGCTCACTTTTAACACGGCAGGCTTCTTGAAACGAAGACTGTACACAAACGTAGCCAACGTTCAGCTTTTATGTCTCGTACAAAATGTCACAACTGGTATAAAAGACACCGAATACAGAGCACGCTTCCGCCAGCCAGCCATTTCATTCATACATTGAAATGTCATTGCAACTTGTGACATTGAGCGCAACTCCTACGGGTACACATGCGCGGACAAGATTGGTTAGCCGACATCTGACACAGTGATGCAAACGCGGATCTGCGTGTGATCACCATGCCGCTGACTTAGCCCCAGTACCAACAACACACCAATACAAGCGAGCCAGTACGTGAAGCTACACGGGTTAGCCACGACGGTCAGCCCCGCACTGGCCCGCTCGGCTCCTGCGTGTGTGTGTGTGTGTGTGTGCGTGACATAACGACGCAACGCTACTCACCCTCCAGCAAACAGATGAACTAAGGTGTCTCTCTGACTCATTGTGGATCATATTCGGGGACCGTCCACGGGGCACCGCACGGAGACGACGGGAGCGGGTGGGGCAGGGTGGGGGGGTCGGGAGGGAGGTAGGGAGAGGGAAACGACCCCAACGTAGCAGACCGAGCCCGTGTGCGCCGGTGTTGCGGTGGTGGAGGTCAGCCGCTGCCGCTGCGGGACGAGGACGAGGGTACGTAACGTCCCCCGCTAACGGGAGCTAGCTCGCGTTAGCGGCCAACGCTAACGTGTTTCCGGTGGCAAAGGTCGACGTCGGGGCGACACGCTCGCGTCTCCCGCCTCTGGAGCGGGCTCTTACACCTCACCACGCGGTGCGTGTTTTCAGTATCGGTGGGGTTATTCCGGTCTTGCAGTGAGCAGCAGGCGACAGCGGACGCGGCTCGGCCTCCCTCACGTTGACTTGCCTCGGCTCTCTGGGAGCCCTGCGGCTCCGGGGCGCAATGTTTATCGTCGAATGGGAAGCCGCAAAACAGAGGCGGTGATTGGCCGAGGGCTCCCGTGGACCCGCCCCGTCACTACGCGTTCACGTGATCACGTGACCCCGCTCTGACCGTGAAGGGCAGGGAGCCTCGTCAGTCGGGATGCTGCGGGGCCGCAGAAAGGACGAAAAGCGCGGCTTACTTCTCGCTTTCCCTGGGCAGGCTACCGTGGAAAATGAGTGTAAATAAATCGCGGCAGTGCAGCGGCAGTAGCCCAAGGAGTGCCTGACGCAGGAGAGAGCATTGTCTTAAAAAGCGCCGTCGCCCGAACGGGGACTTGAACCCTTGACCCTCCGATCAAAAGTCTGATAATCTGTCTGATATCCACCATATGTAACTATGCACTGTAGTCTGCAGCTGTAGTGCGTCTGTGGTAGCCTACTGAAGGACAAACAACGTTTGCTGGCCTAAAGCTGCATTTGAATCCTCTATAAGTTACACTACACATTCTTCATTTTCTGAAAACTAAACGTCCTTCATCATTTATCATCATTTACAGTATAGTTCAACAAAGACTTGTACACTAATTGCTTGAAGATAGGCCCCCAGCTCCCCAAACCTATGGTATTTTTTTTACCAAGTAATTTCAATATTTGAGTACTCGCTTTCAATTACTATAGAGTACTCACAAAAAGAATATGGCTAGAATATGGTTCGAAATTGACACCCAAGCAAAAATGCTGGTGGGGGTCCTTATTGAACCAAAGTTTGGCCATCGCTAAAACTGTTTATTTTGTAGGCTAAAGGCCTGTAAGAAAATGTTTTTTTGCAAAGCAAACAATGTAAAATGCGAGTACCCTATACATTGAACCATTGAACGAATACTGACGTCCAAATCAAGTACTCAAGTACTTATGCCCATCCTTAGTAGTATTACCTCAGTCCGTTGCCGATTCAAGTCCAGCTCAGACCAGGGAGTTTGGACTGGTAGCTGTAAGGAAGCTGAATATAACTTTCCCATCAGCATTCCTATTAGACTGATTTTTGGGATCATCGTGCCTTAAGCAGGGTCGTGCTGTTACCCAGTGGAACAGATCAGTTTGTGTAGGCCACTTGGTGAATTGGCAGTAATATTGTCAAACTTCCGTGAGTTCAGTGGTCTAGTTGGTACAAATATCTACACACAAACCTCTCCCATTTAACTATGTTATGCAACACTACTGGAATTAGAAGGAATCATAAATTCTTTAAAAGAAAGGGCCGATTGTTGCAGCCTGTGAATAGCCTCTAAGTTTATGTATGACACGAATGATATGATGAATTTAGACATTGGGAAAAAAATGTTGCCACTCACAGACAGATTTGACCTTAATCCATTTTGGTATATATGACCTAAATATTTCATACAGAGATTCTTTGTGCATTTAGTATGGGCAACTTCATGTGTGTGTAAGAGAAAAAGAAAGCGGGAGGTGAACTGACACTTCAGACTCAAGTGTACACAGAAAATGAGGTTTTCCAATTTGGGCAGCAGAATAAAATCCATACGCCACTTAATTTCATAATTACAGATGCAGTTTGAGCAGGCCAGATCATGTGCGACAGTTTCTCATGTAATCACATTACTGCCTGACTGTATTAAAGGCAAAAAAAGCACTGAGCATGTCTGCAGGGGTCAATGACCCAGACTTGTGTTATGTGTACTATGTGTTCTGGAACAGTCTGACACAAGCTCCATTAAAGCTGGGGTAGGCAACTCTGGAGAAACCAGCAAGAGAAGCTAGATTTAGAAGTATCCAACCTAAAAAAAATCTTACCCCTCCCTTCAGGCCTCCTTGCAAAGCCACCTTCCAAAACACATAAATGCTTACTGCCTGACTCTGACTGCTGGAGGACGAGTCCGCAGGAGAGCAGAGACATATACAATGTTTGCATACACACATATACAATACATATACAACAATGCCAAACTCTCCCTAACACTCTCTGGGATAGACATATATACATAAAATATGTACGTACATACAGTATGTCTATGCCAGAGAACTTTGGGGAAAGGAGCGCAGTGCATTGTTGTCATCGCTAACCGTATCCAACTACCTGATCATTCTCGAACATTAGTGAATGAATAAATGAATGAATGAAATTATTATAATTGTGTCATGCATATTACTATGCCCAGCCTGCATGGGCTTACAAGACACCATGAACTCAAATACACCTGGACCATAGTGTTGCACAAACGTATTCAGAGACAGTCCATTAATAGACAAAACTGTTAAAGTATCTTTTACAGTAACATTTTCAGACCATCATTGAGTAAAACATAACTCATATATCACTGACAGAAACATTTAGTATGTCTTGGAAATATCTGAATAAATACTAATTAAACAGTCTATCTTGTCTTCTTTTCCAGGCTTTTGAGACAAAGTTAGCAAAACTTAAATACATCAAAATGAAACAGCCATTTCAATTTTAGATCTGTACACCAGAATATTTCAGGGTTTAGTCCAACCATTTCATGGAACATTACCTCTCTTAAATTATCATAACTTGTACAGTACAAGAGAAAATGGAACTCACTTTCCACTTCACCCAGATAACATAGCTCACACAGTCTGTTTTCTTCCAGAATATCTTTGAATTGCCAAACCTCAATGGACAGAGGAAGAATACCAGCTACCACCTCATCTGTGCGTCTAATGATCTCTGGCTTCTAGATAAACGAGATGTTACATATGGTTTGATCTGCACATACGCCCTTAATTTTGGCTTCTGATTTTGTCTGGTAATCCATCCAATAGTTGGAGACAATACACTCAGAAGCACAAATGTCAACCTCGTGGTGGCGCTAGAGGAGAAGCCAGGGGATCTCCGAAGACACTAGGATTCATCCTCTGGGGAACATGGACATCTGTACCAAATTTCATAGCAATCCATCCAATAGTTGTTGAAACATTTCACTTCAACAGCCAAAAGGGTCGACCTGTTGGTGGCTAAAGGAAAAGTCAGGATCATCAAAGGCGATTGGTTTCATCCATGGCAATGAAATATTTTGTCACAGATGTTGCCATCCCTGGAGTAACACACTAGTGTTGCTAAAGATCCTCTTGGTTCAGAGTGATAATCAGCCTGGCCTGGTGTTCCCTGGATAGCGTGCAAACTAATGATCAGTCAGTCCAGCCAATATCCTCTGTCTACTTCCTAAGCCCTCCACTGTACAACCACTGCTCTAATGATGCTAATACGCAGTAAGGTAGTTAAGCTGTGATTTTCTCTGTGCGGGTGCTTATTACTACCTTTATGTAACCAGTGTCTGCTCTCACAGCCTGGTGCTTTGTTTTGAAAAGTGGTCTTGAGCACTTGAAACAAGGGAAAATGTTTGCCGTGTCTCTCCTAATCTAACAAGGGTTGCCCATGCAGGGCCTGGCCTCCTTAAGTGTAGGCAGTATGATTCACAACAAAAACACAAGCAAGCCGAGTGCAGAATTTGCAATACTGGGAGAGAAATGGCAACATGAACTCCGGGTACATGAGCTGTGGGTGCCTGTTTGTGAAGGAAGTGTATTTTTGGTCTGCTTGTTCGGGGTTTGTTTTGGCTCTCCTAGGCAGAGGCCAACATCTTGGTCATGCAGGTCTGGAGATAGGCAAATAAAATGTTAGTCTGAACTTTGAGAGCAAACATTCTTTCTGGGGCTTCTGGTTGGCCTCTGAGCACAAACAGGGAGAGAGCCAAATTTTGCACAATGTTGACATACTGTACTTATCAGGACAGGTCTGTTGTTGTTTACTTAACATTGTTGCTAATGCATGCTTAAAGCAAGACTATGGCTGATAGAAATAACACATCCTTCGTCCTCTTACAAATGAAAACCTGAATTCATAAGCAATAAAACACAATCTTTCTCAATTGAAGAGACTCAGGGGTTTTGCTGCTATAGCTTACTTGGTCTGGTATTTATAAAATTCATAACCATGCAAAGTTGTTGGAAACTTCATCTTTTCTTTGAATTAAGAGAGATGAATTATTATTGATATGCTAATATGGTCGTATCTCTATCTGATATATGTCAAATTGGATTTATATCCCTTTTTATTATATATATATATATATATATATATATATATATATATATGTATATATATGTATGTATATATATAAAAATCAGCAGTTCCTGTACATATCAACCAGTTGTCATGAATATGTTGTAAACACAGCTGACAAAGTGTATGTTGTTTTGAGTCAAACACTGAGGTTCCTGTGCTTTCTATATTAGGGGGAGACTGAATGTGTCGCTGTGTGGCGACCATATTAGGGTGCTCCCTTATAAAGGAAATTGATTTGGGGAATCCCTCACTGTGAAGTAATCCCTGGCAAGTAGTATGTGTCACACTCACCATATTTGGAGACTATCTTATATACCCTATATCCAGGAAACACAGGTTATTGGATTAGGTATGTGTGTATGAATATACTGTCAATATCCATGAATACATGGTATATTACCAATGAATTTTTCACTTTTTGTTTCATTTTTTTCAGTACTGAGAGACCCACAAAACACTTTCAATAGACAAAATGTGTGAATTTTATTATGTTTCCCCTGTGATTACTAATACTGTACGTGTCCTGTATAACTAAATGCTGAGGAAAGAAAACCAGACTTTCCTAAACCATTTATTTTTTCTGGAACATGTGGCAGGTCAATACATGATCAATGATCAACCACTGTTTGACCACCTGGGTTACAGAATGTTTTACTTTTTTGATAAAAAAAAACAAACAAACAAAAACACTTTCCTTTCATACTAAGATAAGTGTTTATATAGGTTTATTTCCAAGTATGCTGTAGTCATGAACACTTGTGTTTTGTTCGGTGGAGAAAAGATCGATGCGTCTTTCTGTACACAAGTGAAATCTATTAGGAAATTACCAGTTAAACTTTAACTATTTTCAGAGCACTGGGTTTATGTGTGTAACACACGTGATGACGGAGCTGTCAGTCATTACAGAGATACCCATGCTTTGCTCACGTGTGCCCTGGCACCCGTACCGTACCCACCTGAGACCAGTTTTCATTAAATTGAAGAATAAGCTTCTTTCCACCAACTTTTTTGCCTGAAGGATGCTAGCAGCATGTAAGAATTGTGGCCATTTTCAAAATATATAAGTACACTAACTAAACTTTAAAGGTGCACTAATATTCTTTATATTAAAGAGAAATTTCACCACGTTTTATGTGGATGTCAAACAAGGTCAGAGTAGGAACAAAATTATTGGGGGGGCTTAATTACTTAATTACTACCACTAGTTTATAAGCTGATCATATGTAAAATCTTCATCTCCAAAGTAATTGGTAACTACAGCTGTCAGATAAATGTGGTGGTGAAAAAAGTACAATATTTCCCTTTTTGAAAATATTTCTACAACATTGTAGGTAAAGCACTTGAAATGTTATTACTTTCCACCACAAATAGTCCATATTCACAGTATAAGTTTATGTTCTGCACGTCTTCCGTAGCCTATCAAGCTTGGCATTATTGATGGAAAAATCTCTTTATGTCCAGCATCTCTAATTAACTTTTGATTGATGCAGCTCCCCAATTTGTTATTTGCAAGCGCAAACCTTTTACCACACACTTTTCTGTTTGCAGGAAGCTACAGCCCCATATACAACTTTCATGGACTATGCTAATATGAAAAGTTACATGAATGCACATTTAATTTATGTATCAAAAGATTAGACTCATCTTTTTAGTCGGTGTTTTCAATTTCTAAAATAGAAAAAATAATTGAGGTACAATTAGCAGCAAGTTCATACCATAATTGTGTTGACATTCTTTTGTTGCAGTTGTATAAAAGAAAGTGAACAACTGTATGATATATATACAGTATCACCTCCATTACTACTGAGAGATGAAACTCATGGTTATTTGAAAAAGAATCAAGGCAGATACCAAGAATGCACTCACTGCAGGCTGTTAGAATTGATACAAATCAGTATCTCATGACGTTCACAAACACACACACACACACACACACACACACACACACACACACACACACACACACACACACACACACATCTGGCTGCCAAGCATGATTTGGATTCTCTCAAAATTATATCAACACAGCATTAGCATTGGACTGCACTTACAACTAACTATATTAAGGGCACCTTTTATATAGTTTGAAACTTGCAGACCTAGTCACACACACCTACATTTAACTTCTTAAAGTTATCAGTTTTCCACATTGCAACATAAATATATACACACCCACGCACACAGACATGCCATTCCCAATAACCCACACCATCCCTGTCATCCCTGTCCCATGACTTCTATTGGTGCAGAGTCGAGTGGGAAGGAAAAAGGTCAAGTTAAGTGGTTGCACGTTCAGCAGCTCGGCTCATATGACTGCCGTACCTTCAGATATTACTGCAGCGGAGGAGGGAGGAAGCTATACACAATGATCCAGTGAAGGCCTGGGAGATTCCTCCAGGATGCCTGATTCAATCATCAATAATCACACACTCAGCCATGTTTGTTCCAGGGCCCATCTGCAGATGCAAGAGCCACAGCAAATGCCACATCGGGTCCAATCAGGGGACACGTAATTTCTTCAAAGAAAGATTCATAACAGAAGACAAGACTGCATGCAGTCCTTAGTTTTATACGTGAAAAGTCACCTGTATTGAAAAAACATAAAGCTCAAAAGTGTGTGAGGAATCATACTGAGCTGAAACACTGTCTGAGGTTTCTGAAGGCCATCAAAGTCACTGTCGTGAGTCGTTTAAGCTCCTATAAGAGCTCTCTTATATCAAGATGCATTAGTTGTCACATAATTTATTTATATAGCACATTTAAAAACAAATGTTGAAGAGGAAAAAGTTGCAGAATAATATTGAGGCAACAAAATGGTAGTAGAATTTAAGAAATATTTAATTCACATTTTCGTAATAACTTTTCTTGCAAAGCTTAGTTTACTGGAAACAGGGAAAAAGCGGGCTTGACTCTGTCAAAAGGCTACAAAATCTGCCTACCAGCATCTAAAGTTGACTAATTGACATGTTATATCTAATTTGTGTAATCCATACAAAAACCAAAGGATGAAAATGACAATTTATGGTTTTAGCCAGGCTTGTTGTTTCCCCATTTCCTTGCTGGATGTAGCTTTATATTTAACGGACAGATATCAATCTTCTTATCTAACTCTTGGCAAGAATGCGAACAAGTGTATTTCCTCAAAGGTCAAAAGGCCATTCCTTTGAACTAGCTATAATAAATATTTTTTATAATAACAAACTTATCAGATGGAAATGTGAGAACAAGATGACAATGTGAAAGGGGTCACATGTAGTGATGAACCTACAGAGAATTAGCACCTGACTCTGCAGCTCCCCTCGACTTCCCAGAGCTTTACAGTGCGTTTCAGTTTATTGTTTTACTGTTAGACCCACAACTTTATTGTTTTGGTTGACTCTCACTGCTCTCATAGCGCCATTTTCAGCCGCAGCAGGCAGCTGTTTAAAGTTAAAAAGCTCTAAAAACCCACTGTATACTGCACCAAACAGCAGACTGGCTGCTGTTAGTGACTAGCTGGTGAACGTTGCGGAGCATTTAGCAGCTTAAGAGCCAGATATTTCCCTCAGGAGTTGGCGGAGACCAAAAACAGAGCTAAAAGGAGAGTGAATATTGGACTTACATTCATGAGACCGACAGAAACACGACTCCAAATAAACAGTTACTAACAGTTATTTAATTAACAGTTTAAACTGTTATTGTAAGTTTAATAAAGGCCACCTCAGAATATAAAGTAGAAATGTAAGCAGACAAATAAAACCTGTTCAGATGAGTTTGTCAATATCTGGGCTGGCAGCCCAACATTCTGCCTGCTGCTCTGCATCAATAACATTTAGCTGACAAACTGTGCTAATGAGAAGCTTTTTGTACACCAGTAGCTGATTTTCACTAAATCAATAGAACTGCATAAGTGCTGATTTTAGTTACTTCTCAGAGTCACCTTTCAAATTCCATGAGAGGATGAGTAAATCAGGTTTTGAGTGATGAAACATCAGAATTTAACTATACGAGAGTGTGAGTCATATTTGTCTTCCACTTTTCACTGTGTAAATATATGTCAAACTCATGCATACTGAGAATTAATTTCAATTTAATTTAAGTCAGAATTAATATCAAAAATATAAATTACTGTAGTAACCTGAAGACAAAAGGCAAAAAAAAATTAAATTGGCTGGTGTAGACATCTTGGCTGAAATGAAGAATAGATTTTTGCACCCGTTCAGCTGTGATTCAACCAGGTGAGCCAACGTGCACACAGTGTTGTTCTGTTGGTAACCAAGCAGCATTATAAGCTTGTTTTTCTCTCAGTTTTTGAGTCACGTCTCAGTGTCTCGCTCTGACTGAGGCTGAATGTGAGTAAACTCAGTGCCTCAGAATTTGCTAACCACATGAGCAGACAGTGGTGTGCTGCCGGCAGGATGACACTGATTAGTAGCAGCCAGACGGCAGCGCTACAGGACTGTCAGCAGTAGTCTGAGGAGGATCAGGCTGTTAACACTGCACCAAACATCTCATTTTCAAATCCAAAAGGCTGCAAGAAGCGTTTCTAAATAAACTAAACTTCCATAAAATCAATAGTAACATAAAATGTAGTAAATGTAAAATGTAGTTAACAATACAGGTATATATTTGAATACAGTGTTGACTGACTGACACTGACGAGACTGACAACCAGCAGGGGTTTGCCAGGGTTGTCTCATTTTTCTGCAAACAAAAACTTATGCCATCACAATAATTTGAAAGATGTTACAATAACATAAAACATCAACATAAAGATGTGTTAAAGCGATATTACAACCAGAAACTATCTTCTGAGTATCAAACACTCACTCCTGTAAGCTTAAGATTTGGCTGTAAAAGTTTGTGGTTTGCCCCATAATAACGAAGGAAGCTTTAATTTATGCAATTTATCATGTATTAAAATAATGGTCATTTTTAATGGCAAAGACTATCAAAATGATAATAGCAACTCCTCATACGACTTCTTCAGCATAATCTACTTCTCTGCTGTCTCATACTTTTACCAAAATATGACTAAAAAAACACACACAACCTGGAAGGTATTTTTTTGTTTTTTGTTCAGAATAAGCAGATAAAAACATCTTGGTGGTTAGAAGGTATAGTGTTATGACCACAGAGACTGCCACCTACAGATACTCAGACTATATCACCAGGAAATATGAAATATATCGCAGTATATGATCATACATATCGAGAATGTTCATCAGAAATTTAGAGCAGAAATCCTACAGCAATTAATGTTTAGCAGCAAGAATGTTGATGGATACAGTGTATAGATATAATAATTAGAAAAGAAAATTCATAACAGTTTATCCATGTCCTTTTAAAGCCATGAAGTGTGCTGGATTTCCTTTGTCAGCGAGTATGAAACCAATATTTTGGATCCATAGTTTCATTAAAAGTGACTCGGTTACATTCACGCTGTTTTTAACAGTGGGAAGAAAAGCACCTGAACCTCTCACCCACCGTTGTGCACAACTGACATTAAATATCCATTGTATTTCTCAAATAAAACCACACTCCACACTTTTGTTCTCATGTACAATGAAGAGCATTTGAATACACCACATCGGATAGTGTCAGCGAGCAGTCCTTGAAGGCAGCATGTGTACTGCCGCCGCAGGTCCAGTAGGTGGAGCAGCGAGGTTGGGTTGTGTCTCGCTGGCTGTCAACAAACCAGCCAGCGAGACCCGCTGTGCCACCGCCGTCAAGTCACACGCAGACAGCTGAAGCAGCACCGGAAATCCGTGCGTTTTGCTCCCGAAATAAAAGCACACTGTTGGCTCCAGCGTCCGCCTTTGTTCTCAAAACAAAGCCTGACATACGCTGCATCCATTAGGCTGCCCGACTGATGTTGTGTTCACTGGTTTTACAAACTGATTTGTTATTTACTCACAGACGAGGTCATCAGGCCTAACTCCTTGAATATTATTACCCAAACAAGCTCAACGTGACTGTTGGCGCAGGCGTATGTTTTATACGTTTATTGCAATTGCAATTATCATACGTGAGGTACACGAAATGCTACATTTACAGGATTATTTGATGGCCAGTGATGCAGTGGAGGAGATTTCTACTTCATTTTTTTACGTCTAGAATAGTTTTTTACTATTATAACAAAACATTTGTTTTGCTATTTAAAAGGCCATCTGTGAAAAACATGACGCTCTCTGCACACGGACGTGGCAGACGTATTATTTTGAAAGTTGTCCCCGGAAGTGCGGCTGCCTGTCGGGTGCGACTTGACGCCGCTCTCTCTCTCTCTCTCTCTCTCTCTCCGTCGGCAGTCGGTCGTACCGGAGGAACCGGAGCGCTGGATTGAAGCGTGTCCCCCGGCTCCCCGCGGCTCGGAGACACTCACTTCCTGCAGGTAAGAGAAAAGCTAAGAAGCGCCGTGCCGCGGGGCGTGCGGGCCGCTCGGGGCTCCGCTCCGCCGGCTCGTCTCCTGCCGTCAGTGTCGAGGTGGCTCTTTTTTCTTCTTTTTGAACGTCTTGACTCGGTCGCCCGCTCGGTGAACAGCAGCAGCAGCAGCAGCAGCAGCGAGGCTACACACCCGCCGGGCGACAAGCCTCGAGTCCCGGGCACGGAAGCAACAAGTGAGCCGAGGGGACAAAGTTTGGAGAAGTCCACACGGACCCGTGCGTGCGGCGGGCTGGCGCCGGGTCCCGGTCCACCGGGGTCCCGGTCCACCGGCGTCCCGCAGCCACGTTAACCAGCCTAAGTAGCGGGCTAACTGTTAGCCGACTAGTTACCTGCGGGGTAACCGGGCACAGTGACCCACCTGCGGGGCTGAGACACTCCGCGGTGGCGGGGCTTCGCGTCGCTGGTTGACAAACGCACGCAGCACCAAACTTGCGTGCGGCAGGATTGTTTAAAATCTCCACTCTTGAACTCGGCAGTCAGACACTTTAATGACAAGTGGCATCTCAGTGTTGTGAAAGTCGGACCCGACGGTGTGACAGTGCTGGGTTTAGGTTGATGTTTCACTTCAGTACGTGTCGTGTGTTGGGTTGTATGTACGCCGAAGCGACCGGCGGCTCCCTTAGTCGTGACAGATGCGAGTGATCTGTGAGGGGGTCGTGCCTTTTTGCTGGCGGGATTAAAGCACCAGTATTTTGGCCGCAGTTTGGTGTGGCGCATCGTGAAGCTACAGGTTGCTGAGCTCAGGCGGTGGAGCGGCTGAGGAGGGGCGCGTTTCTCGGTCCGGTTCCGCCTGGAGCATCGAGGGCTTCACCAGTATTTATAGACCGCCTAATGGCAGGGTTTATTGTGTAGGGCTACACTTACTGCACTTTTTAGTTTGTTCCTCCCTCATGTTTCTGCCTGGTTTCCTACCCTCTTGCCCTTGCACAGACTATTCGTGGACATGTATAAGTGCTGGGTTTATGGGGGGAAGTTGTACAGACTGGCACCCTGCTGTATGTACATGTGCGTGACATTGGAAACCCAAGAAAGAGTATGCGGGTCCTCCAGTTGCCAAGTTCTCTTATTTCCATGGATTATTGGTCAAACAGATGGCGTGATGTGACATTTGTTAGTGTTCAGGGATGCCAGTGGTTTGTCTTTCTGATTCGCCATTTTGCACAAACCTTCAACAATGAATCTGCCATGGAGGAGGCGAAAACAAAACTTTCTACTGATTGTACCCTTTAGGTTTTTGAAGGCACGGTCACAAAGGTTTAGGATCCGTAAGATCATAACAGAAAAGAAGTGACATGTCGCTCCTTCTTTCACGCTGCACTCTTTAAAGTCGTCATGGGGAATTACTAACTGATGTGAGCTTAAAGTAGCTAAAACACATTGAACTGAGGAAGGTAGACCAAAAGTAATTCAGTTAATGGCTCTCATAGTGCAGCGAATGCCAGATATTGATCTCTTAACCAAACAACCTCAATGGTTTGATTTTTGTTTTAGGAGGGGCCCCCAGTGTCTGCCTTTGAAAACCCTTGGGTTAGAGCAAGGGCAGCATCTAATGAACATTTTCATAATTGATAGTTATCACCTTTTCCTACCAAGAGAAGAACCCTAATATAATAATTTCCTAATGGGATAAAGTTTAGGAAAAACAAGCAGATTCTAAAATAGTCACCACGCTATCCACATCCCCATGAGCTCACTCTCTCTTTGTGTCCAGACTGCAGGGATGGGCCGTGGCTGACGGAAAGGGACGCGAACGAATCGCGTGACAAGATGCTGGCCCGTAACCGCTTCCTCCTCCTGGTGGTGCTGGGCGGGGCCACGCTGGTCATCATCAGTCTGAGCCTCCAGTTCTGTAAGTGCACAAGTGTTCGTGTCTGCTTTGCATATTCATTCCCTCTCTTGAAGCTCTGATGGCATTCAAATTTTTATGTTGGCAAAAAAAAAAAGACGCTCAGTTTGCATGTGTGTTTGTGTTCATATATGCATATCCTCTCACTGCTTTCCCAGTCAAGAGACCCCATTCATACCAAAACAAAGCAGAATCCTCTATAGACTTCCTATAAATATCCAGCACCAACAGTGGGCCCCTGGATGCTCTGAAGCCGCCGGAGAGTCTGCAGCAACACACTCACATCTGCTGTGAAATGCCTAGGTGTACACAACTGTGTCTGTTCCCCATCAAGTCATTGTTCAGCATCTCCTGTAGGTATTGTCTAGACAGTGTATCCCTGCCAGCCACAGTGAATGCAAGGAAACCACCGCTCAGCAAATGGAGACGGCCCGTCCAGCACTGAATGTGATTTGAAAGCCTTTACAGACTTGATTGTAGAAACAGTGGGCGATGAAGCAGACCAATTTCCATTCGTGAAGTACGAATGGAAATTAGTATTTTGATGTATAGTCAGTAAGATTAAGCCACTTTGTGTTGGATTTCTGAAAACCCCAATGCAGTGGAAGTGTTGTGGTTGATTCTAAGCTTGTGTCTCTGCAAGCATATAGGATTAGACCCGCCTAAATCATGCTCTCACACACAGGACTGTAGTGGAATTCAGTGCGACAGAGCTGGTGTTTTGGACTGCATGTTCGACAATATTTTGTGAGCTGTCCTTCATCAGCTTTTTTACTGCCTCCTCATTTAAACTCAAATGTGTAAGCTTGGGATACTGGAAGCTTTCACTTTTCTTCTTCTTCCCTCTTCTTCCGTTGCTCTAAATGCCATGCAAGATTCCGATGTGTAAAAAAGACAGCAAGAACAAGTAGGCTCTTACTCATACTTGTCTAGTGTTTGCACTTTTCAACCCCCGAGTACACACCCGCCTCCCCAGCCATCAGTCCCTCCCTCCTCGTCCACTAGATAATGATGTGTGCTTGACCGTGTGAGAGGAGGCTGCTGTGTAAGTTGTTATTATTATTAACGCCTCGCTATCAGACCCACTCTCACCTCCTGCCCTGTAATCTTCTTCTTTTGTAAAACACTCAGAAGTGAAAGATGCTATGATGAGAGAAAGCACCCCTCAATAGTAAGAAGTGTGTAGGTATTTGCATACATGCCTGTCTTCAAGAACTCATACGGTCTCCTTTTTTTTTCTCTTCATTGAATGTCATTGATTAGATTTTTATTTTATCTTTTAAGGGACATTGTTTCTTGTGGGAAGGTTCTCTTTCAAACTGCCCTCACTTTATTTTAGATCAGTAGTACTGTTGAAGAAAAGCTGCTGTCATCATTTATTCATCACACAAACTGTAGAGAAGGATTCGAGCCATTATCCAGGAGAAGCAGGGGATGAAAGCGTATGGGATTTCTCCTCATGTTTAAAAGATGGTCAGCTTCTGTTTTTGTTGCAGTGTTTCTGTTCATTTTTTCAAATCCTCTTCGCTCTCTGCTTTTTTTAGTCTGTAGTCTGTGTCTCACCCCCACCCCCTTGCTTTTAGGAAAAGCCTATTCATGTGTTTATTATTGTTTGTTTACCATTACCATGAGTGAATGAGTGACAGTTGATGATCATTGGAGGAGTAAATGCCTCTCTGGCTCCAGGCGACGTCAAATTAAAACCCGCGATGGTTGCAAATACACTGATTGACACATGGGGGACTCCCAGAGGAAAGTGACCACAGAGCTCAGAGGCACTCGAGAGAGGACGAGTCCACGGGAGGAAATCGAAGAGACTGAGAAAGGGAGCTATTTTGAGATGTTAGCTGTTGTGGTGGGAAAGGTGAAGGAGAACTCGGTGGGAGTTAAGTGCTCCAGGACTGCTGGTAGATTCACAGCGAGAGGAGATTGTCATGGGAGGATATAAAAGGAGAAATAGAAAGGTTGGTTGCCTGTGAGGAATGAGAGAGATTTAAGCACAATGATAAAAAACAAAAAAACAAAAGCTGGAATGAAATAAATGAGCGGTGGCATGTATGAGGGAGAAGAGAGACTTCAGGCCCCAAATATACTAATTTGTCATCAACTAATTTTTCTTAAAAAACAATAGTTAAATATCCATTAACAAGTGTCGTTAAGTGTTAAATAGCCTGCGCTCCAAGCACCTTGCAAATTCATTTTTCCACATTCCTCACATTCTTACTTGCTACAGTGTTGAATCAGACTATCCTTTCAGAGAAGCCACGTGAGCGCAACTGCAATGGGGATACATTTCTGAAACAAAAAGCCATTCTTAATCTTGCTCTTAGATTACTCTAATGCTAGCTGGACAGTTTCACAAAAACAATGGCTGACTTATTTTAAGCCTAAAACCTTAGCCACCCTACCCCCAGGCTAACTCAGGACCAGGAGCCCCGTTTCCATGGTAACAGTCAGTGACGCCCTCTGGCAGTGAGGACGTCGTCAGTTTGACTGACGAGTCAGCAGATGTACTAAGCCCTACAACATTAAGAGGTTAAGATTTAAAGCTACAGGAAATTACCTTGTAACTGTTAGCCCAAGTACAGCTGTAAGCGTGGCTGTAGACTCTTAGATTTTTCTCTCCCTTATCTGGTCTAATATCTAATCAGTTTTTTGTGGACAGTTTGAGGAAACTGAAACGGGAAGGAAACCCACGCAGATATGGGGAGAGCACACAGGATGAACCTCCACACAGGAGGGCTGGGGCTTTGATGTGAAGTCCTAACTGCTGCGGCACTGTGCCACTTTAGATACATATAGACTAAAATGTAATATCAGATCACACATAATATGACAAGATGCTTAGTATTAACAGATTCCGATCAACAATCAGCGGTCTTATCAGTACATCTTTGCCAATCATTAGTGCATAATTAAATGTGCTGTGGAGGATGTTAATCTGTTCTCAGATACGGTTTGTTTGATTGTTTATAAAGTTACATAGCTCTGCCTCCTCCAGTTGTAAATTTATTTTTTTGTTTTAGTTCCCTGTGAGCTAGAGGTAAGTGTTATCTTGGTGAACATGTGAAAGAGTGATGTGTAAAATCTGTCATTTCAGAATTATTTGGTCTATTATGATAGGGCAGCTGCAGACTGCCACTTCCATCCACACACACAGAACTTAGTCTGTGTCAATATTTCGTTTCACCTTTTCCTCCTGTAGCAAAGAACACTTTGGAGTCAGGTAAGTGGGGACCCATCTTCTAAATATCAGCCCCAACCACATTCCATGTGTACCTGTTCACCCCCTAATCACTGTGGTGCGATAGCTGACACACTTTTGTGTGCAGTTTTTAGGCAAAACGCCTTCTTCGCTCATGCCTTCAGGCAGAAGTCAAGCTGTGTCTGTGTGTGCATAATGATGGGTTTAACACACAGAGGTGGAAGATTTGACAGGGTGTACTATATATAGCTCCGTATTTGTGAGTTGGGATGCTTGTGTGTAAGTGAGTGTTATACCATTAAAATTCAAGAGAAATTGTGACAACATATATCAGTCAAACTGATTTGACAACTTTCTTGAAAGCCCTCTCAAACAGCCTTCTTTTGTTTTTGTAAGTTCCAATGAAGGTGGATGGAAAGTTTGAAAGACATTTCAAGTCCTAAATGCTTGTTACTCCAGCCACATTAAGTATGGGTGCATGAATTTGTGTGTGTGTGTGTGTGTGTGTGTGTGTGTGTGTGTGTGTGTGTGTGTCCTACAGTGTGCTCTGTGTGCCATGGCTGTGTATGCACTTGATAGCGTCGGGCAGCAAGTTACAAAAGCCCCATTGTGTAGGTGACTGTGACCGAGCTGGCCTCCAAAAGTTTGGTTAGTCCAGGCAGGCGTGCGTGCGCGTGTGTGTGTGTGTGTGTGTGTGTTTGTGTGTGTGTGTGAATATGTAGCTGGGTGGTAGGGAGTGGGGGGTGGCAGAGTATGGGGCACAGAGCGTGTAGAGGGGGACAGGTTGTGGTAATGAATGAGCTCCAGTGTGTGTAGCTGGACCTCAAGCTACAGAGCAGTCGTCAAAATGGTCTCCGCTGCCGCTGCACACCTTCTCTTCTTCATCATCAGTGGTGAGTTTATGCAGAAATCTTCATATAGAAAATCAAAACTCTCTTAATGAAGACCTCACTACTCACTACCTAGAAATGGAGAAGATGTTCACATGGATTTCACCACTTGTTTAACTTACAGATATGTTGCTGTGCTGATCTAGGTGTAGTTCCCCAACAATAAGTAAACCTCAACAAAATGTAGCTGGACTGTTGCTTTGTTGGACTTCTATTATGTCTTTTTCAGTGTTGATTTTGAAGTTAGCTCTCCTTCATCACTTTAACTACTCCTAGATGTTTTATGAATAGTCATGATTGAGAACACTTTGTCCATCTACTTCACTTACAAGATAATTAGAATAAAAACCCTGTTTATTACTATTGCCTAGCCATTTGGACAGCTTGTGCGTAAGTGTGTCAGCTGTTCAAAGTGATTTTATAATGTCTCACAGTTGAAGTGAGACATGGCTGTTGAAGTGAAAGTCTGCATCCTGTAGTCGGAGGGTGCCTGGCTTAGTCAGACAGCTGCTTTACAGTTTAAACTCAACATTTTGTCTCATTGTCCCCTCAAATGGTTGTAAGTCTCTGAAAGTCCCTTCATATTTCTTTTCCAAAAACATTTGTCATGCAGCAAAATACATTTTATAGAACAATTTGCATTTTGTTGAAGGTTTATATAAAGAGCTGTGGTGCTCCATGTTGGTTGATTGTAAAGTGATGCAGTCATAGTTTTAGGGCTGTAACTAAAAAATATTTTCAGTATTAATTTTAAGCTAATCAGTTATAACCAATTTATTTTTTATTAATTGATTAATGTGGTTTGTCTATGAAAGTTCAGAAAATAGTGAAAAATGCCCAGTGTTTAAGGTGACATCATCAAATTGCTTGTGTTGTCCGACCAACATTTTTGCTTGAAAAAATGTACAATCAATTGACAGCTCTAGAATAATCTGTTGATTATTTGTACGGTCAATAGTTTGGTCTACAAAATGTGAGAAAACAGTGAGTTTCCCAGAGCCTAAGGGTGTAGTCTTCAGATTGTTTGCTTTGCCAGACAAAAGGTCCAAAGCCCAACAGTGTTACATTTCCAATGATATAAAACAGAGAATCCCAGCAAAACCTCACTTTTGAGAAGCAAGAACCAGTTAATGTTTGGGATTTTGGCTTGATAAACGGCTCATACGTTATTTCATTTTTTCAGTTTTTCTCCCATTGTTCGAAACCTATACTATTCTAGTGAGGTCAAAATGATTGGCAAAATGTAGTTGTGTGTACATCACATTGATGGTCGAAATGGATATTAAGTACAGTGGAGACAGCCTCATTGTCACAAGAACATGATCCTGGGAGCAAGTTTGTAGAGCAAACAAGTGGATATTTGCACAAAATGTCTTGTCTGCAACTCTGTGAACTTGATGAGCTCAGCTGGAAAGAAGAGGAAGTTGCTATACTGTATGTGACTGAATGCTGGAGACAGTGTGTATGCGTACACTGGTACAGCCGTGTGGATGTTTTAAGTCTAAGAGTTGTTACACCAGTGAGAAGCCATTAGCTCTTTGTGCTTTATGATCGGGCAGCCAGGGCCTCTCTTCTTTCTCTGCAGCAGGATGTAATATTTGCACAGTTGACTTGCCAGCTTGGATTTCTGCTGTGTTGTGTGTGTTGTGTGTGTTGTGTGTGTTGTGTGTGTTGTGTGTGTTGTGTGTGTTGTGTGTGTTGTTTGTGTTGTTTGTGTTGTGTGTGAGTGTGACATAAGAAGAATTTGAATGTCTGTCTTGCCAAAGGGCCGCATGGGTTCAACTTGTTGGAGTTGGATCTTTATGAATGAGCCGTCCAGTTCCCACAACATCTCTGCTCTTATTGGACCATTTCTCCCAGGGGTCACAGGTCACTGGTCTCCAGGCAACACACTGGTAGCAGTGAGGGTTTTTTGGGGTACAAAGCTGTTGACATGGAGATGAATAACGGTTGAATTGGTTTTCTTAGTTTTAGGTACTCTGTCACTGCTCCGTCAGTTGGCCTTTTTACTTTTTCCCCCCCATTATGAATTATTGCCTGTAAATCTTTACAGATTTAAACATGACCTTCTAAAGGTAACTTTGTCACTTTGAGCACAGCCTCACAGAACTGTTTCAACCCAACTTCGAGGCAGATGGCTGCCCACTTAGAGCCCGGTTCTGCTCGAGGTTTCTACCTGTTAGAAGGGAGTTTTTCCTTGCCACTGTTGGCAAGTGCTGCTCATGGTGGTAATTGTTGGGTAGCTGTAAGTAATATTTTCAAGACTATGGTTGAGACCTACTCTATATGAAAGTTTTCTCGAGATAACTTGATTTGGTGCTGTATAAATGAAATTGACTTGACATGACACTAGACTCCTGAGGATCAAGCATTGTCTCTGTGGAAACTCGCATGCCAGCGCTGATGCAGGTGATGTGCACTACACAACGATTGTGTACATACAGGCACAAGTTGCGCTCCCGTCCATACAGGAGTTGCCATTGCTGTCTGACGCTGTAGTTGATGTTGGGGAGTCTATAGTGAGCACACAGGAAGGCCCCAGTTGAAGAAGTAAGCCAAATTAAGTTTCGTTGTCTAAAACGTTAACAGTGGCTGTATGTTGCTAATGTACAGCATGTGGGCTGTTTAGTCTTGTTTTCCTCTGTTCTTTCTTTTTTCCCTTGGCCCCCACTCTTTACTCTTTCACTTTCTTTATATGTCCTCATCCTACCTTTTCTTTTTCTACAGTGAACCCGACCCCCACCACTTCCATACCGAATCAGCGACCCTTCCTGGATGCAGATGGAGGCGTTGGGGTGGCTCTGGGGAAGAGCAGAAAGAGAGTGTTCCCAGTGCTTCACACCCAGGAGCCCAACCCCATATCTGAGGCTTACGGCTATTGCAACACCCCCAACCGCACCGAACAGGCCTGGGAGGGTGAGACCTGCACACTTACAAAAACAATCTAAACTACCTAAAGACTGCAAGCATGTGAATGTTATATGATTTTGAACTTGGTTTACTATATCTACGATTTGTGTTTCTGAAAGACTTAAATCTGAACACATCGGAGACCAGCAATAGCTGATGAACTAAGTCAATTTTTTTTAATTAAGCAACAGCAAATGTCACAGCATCACTGTTTGACAGCATTAAAAACAAATTTAGATCAGTTGCTAGAATCACCCAATTTGATGGACAGTGTATAAATACTTAATATAGTAATAATGTCAGATTTAGTGTGTCAGGACTCAGGGGATGTGTTTAATTGTGCAAAAGTCATTTCCACTAGATTGCATCATCCATAATGCTGCTGTGCTCTCTACAGCACAGCAGCATGGAGCCTTGTCTTTTTTTCATTCTCCATTGAAAAGTCAGCACAGCCTGAGGCGATCATACAAATTTTCTTCACTGCCTAAGACAAGTTCTACTAGCCACCACTAATTGAATTTTACTCCATCCATTACGTCTTTTAAATTTAGTTTGGAAGTTATTGAAAATCAATCACATACAAGTAATTCTTTACAGGTGGTGTTATTTTCCCTGTGACATGATCATTTTCAAAGCGTCCTGGTCTTTCCTGTCTTCTTAATTTACTGTCAAACACATACACCCACACACGCGCATCCCCCAGTCCAGCACTCACAGGCTATGAACACATTTGTTTTATGTTTCTCGTGCTGTTGCTCAAGTGGCATGGAAGCAAGATTAGTTAAATGAATATTTGCTTTTTTAACCTGTGATGTGTGTTAACTCTCCTAACCTTCGTCGATCTCCGGAGTTGACCACTTTTCCTTCACTTTGAACGATTTAGTTTGTATACTTAGGAGGTGAAGGAAGCTGCAGAGTCAAGTGTAATTTAATATGTGTTGCTCATAGTGAAGAACCCAAAGAGAATCATCAGTCATTTGATCCATTGTTAGATATATTGATTCTAGCAGCATTCATTTGTCAACTTAATATGCATAGGACAGTGATTTTTACCTTTGTTTTGTAAGATGTTTATCCATTCCAGTCTCAATATTTAGATAATTGGTACCAAAAGTCATGGTGAAACTATCACTGATGTTAGAATAGCAGTTCTTTACACTACTTGTTACACTGGAAAAACGTGTATGCTGACAAGAGTCTCTTCTCACAGGTCACAGTCCCGCTGACTACAAGCTGCTGTCGGTCCAGGTGATGATTCGCCATGGTGACCGCTACCCACTTTACTCCATCCCCAAAACCAAACGGCCCACCATCGACTGCACCTTGTCCAGCAGCAGGTACACACCATAGACTGTATAAAAGAAGTGGAAGTAGCACTGGCCGTCCAGCATCTTGGTTCTTTGGAACCAGAAGTGACGTTAGTCTGACGAGAGGGTAGCGATGCCTCTATCCTGATTGGCGGTCGCCGTGGTCATGACGTGTCAATCACGGTGGTCCCGCCCTCAAGCATAAGTGCTTTATCGTCTATTTTACTCTAAAAATGAACATCCTGCTGTATTGAAGAAGACTTGAAACTAGTGACCGTGACCATAAACTCAATAGGAAAATGTTTACTGAGGTAATAAATCAAGTGAGAAGTAAGGCCATTTTCTCATTGACTTATAGACAATCTGACTTCTTTTTGCAGCCAGTGGAGTCGCCCCCTACTGGCTGCTGGAGAGAATCCAGGTTTAAGGCACCTCCACTTTGGCTTCACTTTTCAGACCTGGAGGTTGCTGCTTGGTACACATGTTTCCTTCAAGTATATAATCCAAGTACAGCATGTGTAACAGTAGTCAAATTCATTGCCTACATTACTGTAGAAAAAGGTTGTGTTCTTCCGTGTAGCGTCCTCCATTTATGCTGTTTCCTTCCAACTTTTCTGAAGATGGTGAACTAATTTATTGGCCATGTCAGCCTTGAACTGGGTTGTTTAGAGAGTGATGTGGACACTTACTTAAAATGCCATGCAACATTGCAAGCTCATGAATGTATCATGAATACCTTTAAGTATAAACGCAATACAATACAGCCACCCGGCATGTATCATTGTGAAACATATGGTGTTCAATTTGGCCTTGAAACTAATTTTAAAACAACAAATTAGTGATGTTACATTTAATTGGATTATATTGCAAGGTGTCCATGGTGTTCTGCCCCATTATGCTTCTGTTAAGTAATGCTATGAAGACAACACACAGAAAACGAAAAGCTTAATGAAGAGCATTCTTACACATTTAATTGGTTTCTAGAGTCTAAAGATAAAGACTTTATACCCACAGTTTCAATTAATCCAGGTCAATGTAAAGGTCACAAAATTCCACTGGGATTTAAGCTGGCTTCCCAAACACAGCCCCAGCTACCTCTGTCTAATGCCCAGCAAGAGGACCTGCTGGAAAGGGGGTGAGACCAATTACTGCAACAGCTCCTTATATCCTCCTTTAAAACCTTCTGGCTTGATAGCAGCTGTCACATAATGAACTGTGTTAGATAGAAAGTAGTTCTAAATTCCGTTTTCTGTTGTATTTGTGAGGCTTACAGGAAAAAGTAACTAATTTATATCCAGATCCTGAATGTAAAACAAATCAATTTAAACTTGTTTAAGAATACCGTAGAAGATACACTTTCACAATTCCCTTGGTTTCCCAGTATTACTGCATGTGTCAGCAATAGCGGGTGGGTTTGGTTTGCTACATCTGTTCTGCTGTGCTTTGGTGCAAATGGATACACACATATATAAACACAAACACATTTACATGCGTGTGGTCTGGTGACGCAGAGTTGTTGACAGTCTTATCCCACTTAATTTGAACAACATGCTCACTGAGCAGCTCTGCTAAGGCAGAACTGTTGCCCATGCAGAAACTCCCTACAGGAATGTGGGTGGAAAATACACACACACACACACACACTCAAATTAATATTGTCTTTAATTCATTAGGCACCATTCGCTCATCTGTATGTTTTGCTCTCTGTCTCTCCTTTACTGTTAGCACTCTTGCTCTGCTCACATTGGCTCTGCTGCTCTTTCAAGTGGGCTAGATGAGAGCTCTTGATAGGAAGTTATTAAAAGCCAGCATGCCTCTGTACTTCAGTTTCAGAAGAAGTCTGAAATCAGCACATTCACACCCAGTTTCTGTGTATACATTCATTTAAATGTCTGCAAACACATCATGTGGATACACTAGTGCTATGATAACAAACTGCTATTTTTGAAATCCAGAAAATTGAGTTTGGTCAGATGGTTCTGATGTGTGCACACACATCCTCTTGGATGATTTATTTAGACCATATGGTCAATAAATTCCCTATGACCAATCTCTCCTTTTTGGGCTGTATACCTGAGTTCAGATTTAGCCAATGATTTAATTTTGCTCAAAGCTTTAACTGCAGCCACATCAGCTTTGCACATCTGGACAGAGTGGGCACGCTGTAATCTTTAGACCTGGCACAGTGTACACACAGCTGCATTTCAGATTGGTAGGATGCCGTTGAGCTGCTATGTACATCTAATTATTCGATATTTTCAATACCCTTGATCTTTGTACTCGAGCTGTACGTAGGCCATAAAGCACACAATCCTCTTATGATGGAGGTTGGGTTCCATTAAAAAAAAAAAAAAAAAAAAAAAAAGCCCTGATGTGCTCATGGAAAAGCATCTCCTCTCTTTGCTCAGGGAGCTCCTCTGTGGCCAACAGTTGTATCCTCTGGCTGTAGTACTCTAGCGTGGGAGACCGATGAATCTGCGGGCTCATGTTTTATTTGCTCTGGCAGATACATCTGGCCCCCCTCCCATTCAAATAGATTTTGACTAGAACTGGTATCTGGCTGACCCAATCACAAGAATTTACCTGATATGAGGTGGGTTTAATACGATGATTGACAGAGAGGAGAGCCTTTGAGGCATCTTTGTAAATAACCAAGATGGCTGCAGCCAATGTAGAACGTTCCACAGCCGGCTGCAGCGGCATTATTAAACAGACTGGACGGTTAATTTTCTCTAAAAGACTTGTGTATTGGCGATGCCAGGCTTGTAGTACCCAGCTCCCAAATGTGAAATGTGAATATATCAAAGTGTGTGTGAGTGAAGCAGTGCAGTGCTGCAAAAGGCTCAATAGTAAAATTGTTAAAGAAAATGCTAATAACAGTGCATTTCCAATATTATGGGAATATTAGAAGTTAAGTTGTTTACATCTGTCGCCATTTTAGTCTCTTTAGTGAAGTGGAAGCTTCAGTGGACGTTAAAGTCACGTGCTTCATGCTAAGTCTGTTTCAGTTGCACTTAGTTGCATTTAGTTTTCAATGATACATCAACTTTTCCACCTCAGCAAAGCATAAAAACCTTCTTGCGATATTTTTTCAGACTGTGAGCATGTTAGCATGCTGATGTGATCATTTAGCTCCGAGCTCTGTTGTGCTGAAGTACATCCTCACAGAGCTGCTAGCATGGCTGTAGACTCTTGTTTAATAGCAGCACTGCTCTTTGAGACAGAGTTCAATTTTCGGGAGAATGAAGGTACACAGAAACAAGCAGAACAATCTATAGATGTAGACAGTGAAAGCTCAGGAAGGTTGATTTTACTGAGCTACCACACTGAGGCTGAGTGAGTTCAGCTACAAAGCGTGTTTGGATTATTTGTGGTTTGGATGTGCTTGTTTTGCAGGGGGATAAAAACCCATTTCATATTTCTGTGTCCTCGTAATAATGGAGGTAGTTCTGTTTGTATTTACACCAGGGTGTAATTACAGGGCTCTGAACTAGTGTATGCCAAGGGCTGGATCCTTACAGAGAGCTCAGTCGTGTGTGTGTGTCTGAGTGTGTGTCTGAGTGTGTGTCTGAGTGTGTGTCTGAGTGTGTGTCTGAGTGTGTGTCTGAGTGTGTGTGTTGGCACCAGCTTGCCGACCCACTGTCTCCGTCTGCGGTTAACTGAGCTCTCTTCAGCAGGGAACATCTCTCTCTTTCCTCTTTCTCTTTCACCAACACAGTCTTTGTCAAGATTTTTGTCTTTCTGCACCACTCATTCCATTTACTCTCATTTCTGCAGAGCACCCCAGTTTAGACCACACCATCTCATTTCCTTTTCTGTTTATTCCTCCCCCTCATTTATCCTGCCTCTTTTTCCTCATCTCTCCATCCCTTCCTCCCTCCATGCTAATCTCTTTCCCTGTCCTATCCAGTGATAATAATCCCCGCTTAATGTAATTGGGCTGTGTAATCTTTGGTTAGCAACAATCAGTCTAATAGACAGTCTGGCTGGCTCTTTGTCCACACTAGTGTCCCCATCCGCTGACATCCAGTCTGTCAGTGTAGCCAATTACATCTAGATTGTCCCAAACTCCCCCCAGCAAACTGATCTGCTGATGGGCACTGGTGGGCACAGTATTTCACTCATTTCACCACTCCCATGCGTTCATGTGCCGTGTGGTACACTCACACGCACGCACACACACATGCACGCTCACACACATACATATATTACTGCATAAGTGAATATTACAGTGGGATAATGCAGAGAAAGGGGACTAGATAAATGGGGACAACTGCTAATGCAGCGTGACAACAAAAGGAAACAATTCCCATAAAAATAGATAATGTAGGCTAGTGCTGTCATCTGAAATCAAAGTGGTGTTTTGAAGCTTTTCTGACAAAAAAAGGAAATTGTCCTCCGCAGCCCTGTCTTTTCTAATGTAGTTGGTGGCTGTATATCCCAGATTAAGTTTACTGCTCTCAGTCAGTCACCGCAATCAAGAGTGTGATTTAAGAGTAATGACAGAAGGTCGTTTTTTATGTTCCTGAACCAGTCCATGATCACTATGGAAACTGTGTGTGTGTGTGTGTGTGTGTGTGTGTGTGTGTGTTCCTTTTAATCTGAGCAAGCTGAGCTGCCGCTCCCACAGATTTGTTATATTAATCTGTAATCTTCAATCATCTCTAATCTATCAGATCACCAACTGCTCCTCTTGCTGCCCTTGTGTGTGTGTGTGTGTTTGTGTTTCTGTGCCCGCTTATGTGTATATATGCGAGTGTGTGTCCCAAGGCAACAAATTCTTTCATCTTTTTATACCTCCATCTCCCATATTTCCTCCCACACATATTGAACAGTGCTGTAGTCCAGTAGTGTTGTGTTAGAGAGACACCTGGTGGTAGATGTAGGAAGTCGCCCGCACATGCAGTTACATACTCAACATGTAAATATCCTTTCATAATGATTAGGTTTTCTGTATACTGACGATAAAATACTGGCCCTCCCTGTGTTTAGGGCACCAACTGATGGTTATTTCCATTATTCACTAAACGGATAATGTTTTTTTGATTGACTGAATAATTGTTAAATCGTGTAGTGACAAATGACATCACAATTTTCCATAGCCCAAGTTGACATTATCAAATTGCTCGTGTTGCCATGCCAAAATGAGCAATTTGAGGTCCAAAACATAAAGATTTTTAGATTACAGTGAATTCAGGAACTGGATTCAGAGAATGTTTTGAATTTGAGCTTGAGAAATTATTCAAATGATTATCGAAATTCTTATTGGCTAATTTTCTGTCGATCTACTAATTGATTCATTTGAAGGTATTTGTTATAGGGCTGCAACTAACAATTATTTTGAGGTCCAAGGTCATGTCTTAAACATTTTTTTTTTATCCCACCAGTGGTTCATAACTAAGATATTCTGTTTACAATGATTTCAAAGATATAAAAGCGACATTTGTAAAGCTGGAGCCAGCCAGCCATTTTTGCTTAATAAACTGTTTAAATAATCATTATTTGAAATTTACGCCCAATTCATTTTTAATCAAATTTATTGACTAATGGATCGTGTAGTGTCCCCGTAAGCCGTGACAGTGTGACCAGTGAGCCAGCATGCACAATATCAGGACCCTAAAAACTAAAGCAGATAAAGTGAATTCAGCCATCATCCATTTTATTATTTACACCTGTGCTTTTCTTTCTGTGACATGTAAAAATGTCTTCAGTGGAAAAGGCCCATTTCTTGGCATGAGAAGAGGATTGTGAGTGATCCGTTGAAATACATCTGCTTAATTGTGTAGACTCATTTGAAGCTGGAGCTCTTTTTTTTTTGTACTTGCTAGTGTTGTTATGTGTTATGTAATTGAAATCAGCTCAGTGAAGAACAGATGATTCAGCACAAGTTAACCTTCCACTCTTACTCATACTTACTATAAATGCAGAATTCTGATGAGGCTGCGCTAGTTATCTGAAAATAATGCACACTCTACAACGCTCCTACCTCCTTGTATCTTTTACCTCCCCCAGGAAGCCTTCCCACCCCCTGCTGAACTCCTTCATCAGTCACATGGGCCTGGGAGGGCGTGGCCACTGGGAGTCAACACTGAGCTCTGTTCCCCGTGTGCCCAACCACAGCACCTGTGAGATGGGAGAACTCACGCAAACAGGTAAGCAAGGAAGCTCTCCCCACCAAGACCAGACCGTTTTCTACTCCTCTCAACCAAAGCTAAACTTTATGTGAACAGTTAGCATCAAATGTGGCTCTACAGTCAGTTCTACAAATTAATCTTTCTATCAAATGAATCTACAAGATAATGTCCTATTTCATGCAGTGGAGCCTTTTGTTCTGACACTCTTTGTTATCAAGCGTTAATCAACAAACCTTTATTTTGTTTCCGTTCTTTCCCAGGTGTGGTGCAGCACCTGCGCAACGGGCAGCTCCTCCACCAAGCATACAAGCATCACAATCTCCTCCCCTCCGGCTGGTCGCCCCGCCAGGTGTGGGTGGAGACCACAGGTAAGAGCCGCACTCTCCAAAGCGGCCTGGCCTTCCTCTACGGCTTCCTCCCGGACTTCGACTGGACGAAACTGACCGTGCGGCACCAGTGGAGCACGTTGTTCTGCGGCTCGTCCTGCGACTGCCCAGCCAGGAACAGGTACCTGGAGGAAGAACAGAGGAGGCAGTATCGGCTCAGAGTGAGCGATACGGAGCTTGAGAGGACTTATGCCGACATGGCACGGACTTTGGGTCTGCTTACCCGCCAGCTCCGGGCTGCAAACCCTATAGACTCCCTGCTGTGCCATCTGTGCCACGGCCTTTCTTTCCCATGCGCTCCCATGGGAGATAGTGGCACCAGTGGATGTCTGACAATGGCGCAGTTTGCTGTGATTCGACGACAGCAGCTAGACGATGAGGCGAATCGGAGAAGAGTGGGGCTGTACCATAAATACGCCATCTTGGCCATGTACCCCTACCTCAATCGAACGGCCACCAAGATGGAGCGTGTTGCCAAGGACAGCGAGGCTGGCCGACAGCCTCGTGCAGGGGGCGAGGAGGTCTTCACCCTCTCTTCAGCCCACGACGTCACCATGGCCCCGTTGCTGAGCGCACTGGGACTGGAGGAAGCCCGCTTTCCACGTTTCGCAGCAAGAGTAGTCTTTGAACTTTGGAAGAGTCCCCCGGGGATGCAAGGACAGCCGAAGAAGAGGGCTGGCAAAGGTGAGAAGGCGAAGGCGAAAGACAGGGAACTGTTCATGAGGGTGCTGTACAACGGCGAGGATGTGACATTTCACACCACCTTCTGTCGCTCCCATGACCGCCACGCCGGTCATCCCCTCTGCCCTCTGAAGAACTTCCTGTCTTTTGTCAGGAGAGACATGTTCAGTGTTGTCAACGCAACTTCCTACCAGGAGGCCTGCTACAGGCGCCCTGGTTGACAGATGGACAGATGGAGAAGAGGGAGACTGAGTAAGGATGCAGAGTTGACAGATGGTGGTACTTTCCATGTTTTCTTTTTTTGTTGTTTTCCACTTTTGAAGATGGTGCACTTTTATGCTGCTCATAGTGTCTTAAAATTCCACATTTTTAAATGTAGTCGTTGACTTTCCTGAGCACAAAGTGAGTGGCAAACACATACACACACACACACACACACACAGTTCTGTACATCATATATTGGTCAGACGTCTTCAGTTTCTAACCTTTCTACAAACTTTTTCCAAAACATTTTTGCAGTATTGTCGGATTTCTCAAGCATATCTTTAAGAGATAAATAATTCAAGGGAAGTTGTATGGCACTTAGCCACTTTATTCCTACATTCCATAATACCATGGAATTGTAAAATTCCAGTTTTTCCAAAATGCTTGCAAGATAAGGGAATATTGAAGCTGGAAATACTATGCTGGATTAATTACACCTGGTAAATATTTTGTGTATAATAAATCTTTTCAATGAAAATTACACTTTGGGCTAGTTTTGCCCACATTACTCAATATGACTCATTTGTAACTTAGGATTTCTTTGGGTTTTAATGTTTATTCATTGTACTGATATTCATATTCAGTCTGTTTAATGGTAGGGGTTATTTCACCCTTGATGCTACTACTAATTTTTTCTCTTAGTTTTAGTAAAATTGACAGCGGTACTTTTGAAAGTGACAAATAATACATGTTTTTCTCCTCTTACATTAATGTACAACTACAGTACATCTGTATTCATATTAATGGGAGATGTTAACGATCACATTCCACTTATTGTTTTTGCTTGAGGAAAGTAAATTTAATAAAAGTTCATTCTGAGCAGATATTTTTACATTAGTTGTGATTGTTTTGCTGAGAAATGGTTTTCTGGTGGTATTTTGGTATAAATCATGTGACCTGAAGAGGCTATATGATATGTGTATTTATGTGTATGGTTAAATGACGAATGAAGTAAAAAAAAAAAAAAAGTTCAATTGGCTTAATCTACCACTAGGTGGCATATTAGCTCCACAAACCTCATTCATACCAAGTCTAACCCATCTGCTACCATCAGTTATCCACTTTGTCAACAGTGCTGCAGGGGCACAGCACATAGTCAATACATTTATATAAATGTAAAAACCCTGAGTGCCTATTCCCTAACCACTAGACAAGTCATGTGTCATCATCATTAGGAACATAATACGACGCTGACAAGATATCAATTGTACAGCTCATTTTCAAAAGTGCCTCAGCGTGCTCGCACTGTTTTTTTCCTTACAGAATCCTCAGTATCAGGAGTGTATTGACTGGAAAAATGCAATAACAAGAGTGAGTCGGGTAAATTACGTTTGCAGTGTATGTAAATTATATTTGTCCTGGCAGAAGAGGGCTATTTGCTAGTGAATGAATGGGTACACAGTTGAAGCTGTAGACAGATTACAAATGTCATTTTGTTACAAAGACAGGACAGGCTTGCCGGGTTTTTAGGAGGTTGTGAGATTTGTAAATTGTATGATAACCAAAAGTGTAATGTGCATTTCATGGATTCACTTAGTTTTATTGTTTGACAAGAGTTACCCTAAAATCGTGTCAAGTAAGAAAATATTTGAACTCCCAACACCAGTGGATTAAAAGTCACATTCCCTTCTGTTGCGTTGAGTCACGCCCCAAACTCCAGCTCACATCTCAATCCCAAAGTTGAGGCGAAGCGCATAAATCGATGCAAATTTATTCCCAAACTTTCCCCGGTCAAATCCAAACCTTCTCCCGGGCCATTTCCCATGTTATGCCATGACGTCAGGGTTGTTAATGATAGGAGCTTACCTTACATGGCTGTCCCGATTCCTCCCCTCCTCGTCCTGCCCTCTCCCACCAACGCCTTTCCCTCCAGGCCCTGACACCCCCATTGCCACCCACGCCTCTGATGTCACCCGGCCACACCAAGGTGGAGTAGCAATTTTCTCCCGCCGCAACTTGCACAATCTTTGATGTTGTTACACTGCCCCCGGCTTTGGCTCATACACCGGTGTCCCGTGTGTGTGTGCGGATGAAGGTGAAATTATTGGGTGGGTGTGTGTGCGAGCTTTCGCTCGGCCCAATGTGTATGTCGGGGCCCAGAACAATGTTCACTTGACCCAGTCTGGCTCGAAAATGCTGCATTTTCCAAACACACCCTGTCCAGCCTCGTGTGTCTGTTGTTCGGGGAGATGCTGGGAAGACAGATGACGGACAGCTCAGACAGAAGCATTGTGGTCAACGCTGAGAAGTAGCGAGGATGGAAGAGAGGGAGAGGTTGTGGTTATGGTTCAGCATTAACCTCATAGACTCAGGCCCGGACTCTCCTCCCTTCCAAACCACAGTTGCAGCCACAGGTCGGAGGAATTAAAGAGAGAGATTAGATTTCGTGTTGTGAAGAGGTTTCGGAGGAGGAAGAACCAGCAACCAGACTCGGGGGGGGGAGAGAAGCCAAGTGTTGACCGGAGGGAGCAGCTTGGGTTCAGGCTAATGCCACCACTGAAACGACTCCAGCTTCCCACAGTGGGTTCTTCTAGCTCCGCTCCGCTATAATTCATAAGAAATGTGCCAGTTAGAGTATGTGTGAGAATGACATGGACTTTACTCTCACTGCTATTACCTTCCCATACGCAGTGCAGACGGTTAGACGATGCAACACAAAATCCAGCAGCAGCGACATTCAGGATCCCTCTCATCAAAGAGTGTTTTGGAATCGGATATTCTACTCTTTGCGATCTGGATTCCACCTACATTTAAAGCAACGGCTTGACATTTTGGGAATTGCGCTTATACGCTTACTTGCTGAGATTTAGTCGAGAAGATCGGTACCGTTAAATATGCAGATACAGGCCAGGAGCTGGTTAGCTAAGCTTAGCACAAAATCCACCCAACACACCCAAAACTTACCGATTAACACGTTATGTCGTTGCAAGGCACTCCATTGCTAACCCGTTACCTAGGAAATAGTCCATCACATAACCCCCTTAAAACCACAACTTTGTCACTTTCACACTTCAGTTTTTGCATGGATCCAACAAACGAGATATAACATGTAACATATCCTCTACAGGGGCTGGTAGGTGGATTGTGATACCTTTTGACAGAGTCAGTCTCGTGGTTTCCCCTTGTCTCCAGCATGGATGTATAAAGAGAACTGGGTACAGCGTTGGCGGCGGTGCCGCGTTCATTCCCATGGAAGTTGCTCAGTGGCGCATGAAGCAAACATCTGGGTAAAGGTCTTCTTGGGCCCAATGGCATCACGTGACGGACCCGGAAGTTGTAATTCCACCGTTTGGCCGCTATGTCAAATTGGCGTCAAAGTGCGGCGCAATTCCTGGGGGCTTGGTCTCCAGTCTTAAAGCTAAGCTAAGCAGCTGCTGAGTGTAGCTTCATATTTACCGTATAGACCTTTTATACAGTCTGTAGTGTAGACATGAATGGAGTTGATTCTCACATTTTCTTTTCCCATTTTATAAACTAAAATTAGAAAGAAACTACAATAGTTTACCAAGTTTTAAAACTAGTCAGAACTATGGCTGAAAAGTGATATTCTCAGGACATGAGGGGCCATGTTTGGGATATGGCAGAAGAGATGTGTGTGAGAGAGAAAAGAGACCTAAAGAGTGTGTGTGCTAAGTTTAGGGGTCAGCTAATTGGGGTCTGCAGAGTGTGTGTGTGTGTGTGTGTGTGTGTGTGTGTGTGTGTGTGTGTCTGTCTCTGTCTCCTGTCTGTCAGTGTCTAGACTGTGCCACAGGTGCTTTCCTCAGAGACTGTATTGACTGAGCCCCTTTTGCTTGAGCAAACAACCCGGCTCACCGCGCATGCGTCCGTCCGTCCGTGTCTCCTCGCGAGCGTGCGCTCCGCTCGCGGGGTTGTTTTTTCCTGATGCTCCTCGCTTGTGCACTTACCTGTCCGTGATTTGTTGAGATGGGAGCGAGTTCTCGTTAAAATAATCAGGATTTATGAGTCTCTCCGTGCTGTAAGTGGCGGGCCAGAGGCTTCGCTCCACACAGACGCACACGGCCGGGCTAATTAAGTTTGGTCATTATTGTCTGGTTCCTCTATCAAGGGCTCGTTCAGTCGGTCGTCCATCACAACTGGCACACAAAAACACACTTAATAAGAAAACAGTTTGTGCATTCTACTTTTCTTTGAAGACTTTTTCTGAAGGTTTGTCTGGCTGCCATTTTTTTTTTTTTTTTTCGCTGTGTGTGTGTTGGTTGCCATATACCAGCACGCACACACACCCTGATGTCCATCCTGCGTGTCTCTAGCAAGGGTTGGGAGTGTTTGTACATGTGTCTGCCATCCTGTAAAACACCCTCTCGGATGCAAATAACCCCCCCTCCCCATCGTTCTTGAGGGAAAAACAGAGACAGGGGGAGAATGAGATGGACGGACGAGTGGAACAGACATACATACCAAACACAGCAGAGTGGCAGAGATGCATGCAAATGTACGGCGAGTCAGTGACGGGTAGTGAGAGATGGCGCGAGGGAGGGGGGGGGGGGGGGGGGAGAAAGGCGCTTGGTAAATGGGTCAGGCCTGTCTGCCATCCCAGGCACATGCACACAGTGCGCAGCCCCCAGAGAGAGACCCAGACTGTACAACATGCTGCTGAGAGAAGAGACGACAGGGGGAGAGGGAGAAGACGGGGAGAGCGAAGGAAAATGTGATGAAGTAGAAGGCTGCCGATGGATCGCAGGAAAAGGGGGATGGAACGGGAGAGGGGACAGTGTCCAGTTATCTCTGGGACTACTGTCTGTCCCACACGCACGCACCCAAAACCACTCCCCACCTGTGACAGTTAGTGTGAAGGTGATGATACAAGTCCGCCCTGTTTCATATGAGCCTCCACTCAAGGTTCAGAGATGATATGGCAAAGCTACAGTAGATACGACTACAGTCAATGAGAAAATGTGTGTATTTAGGGGGAACTGACCATTTAAGCTCTACTCTACAGGAAAATCACTCTAATGTTCCTGACATTACTGAAGAGATTCCAAGTCTACAGTTGCCCCTTTGTACTATTTAATACGTTATGGCATCACTTAAGCCATTTTCTCATATGAACTCTGGACAGTGTCTGGAGTTGCCCTTTCACACATGTAGCAAACAACAGGAGACTGCCAGTTCTCACTGACTGGAAATACCCAGTTTGGTTTCGGCGGGTGCTGGCGCCTGGGTAGAGCAGGACATGACGCAAAAGAATATTCCATGGAAACCACAGTGTTTTGTTTACAGCACATTGAAGATGGTGGACGAGGCTATGACTCGCTCGTGAATGATGACCTTGTTTTTTTTTTTTTTTTTATTCATCAATACTACATGTATTTGGATATGTATTTTGCAATATCTACAAAAATGTGCTTTTGTAGACTCACTCTTCTCTGATTTCGAGTCACTCCTGTTGTATCACAATATTCCTGGAATATTCCTACAGTGTCCGATCGTCAGTAGTTATGTATATTGTCTTTATTTTTGTATGTGGTATTTGAATATGCACACCTGCAGGAAGTAGAGATACAGCACCCCCGTCCCCAGGTGGCTGAGGTAGGCTATATTTGTATTGCTGCACTTTACTTTTTTCTTCTTCTTTTTTTTTTTTTGGTCAGTTTTCTTGCATCGCATCTCTCCAGGTTCCTGTCTCTCACAATATCTTTATTTCATTTTATTTGAGCTACACTTTAATGTCCTACAACGTTATAATAAATGTGGCATTGTCATGAGTGATGACTCACGATTACTAAAGAACATGTTTTAATTATACTGTAATACTGTATTCATATTTTTTGGCCGACATAATCATACAGATTTGAAGGTTGAGGCTATGTATGTGCTACACCTACAGCACCACATTCCCATAGCGACTTACAGTGAGCATCCGTCTGAACTTTTTGTTGTGCGATTACTTTTTGTCCATGTGTCTTTATTAGAGAACGTAACATTTCCCGCGTGACAGGTCTCACGGGAGGAAGGGTAGTTGGGTTTTGACCTGTGACAGAGGTCCCGCGTCAGACTGTGAATGCTGCCGCGCAGGCCGCACCAGTCCTTTTTTTATGGCTCGCTGCTGCCTGATGAAAGGACGCGGTGAGTTTGTTTGCTGGACTGGAACTGCATCAAAGAAAAAGGGAGAAGAAAGGCGAACGAGCCAGGCTGTCACTGAAGTGAGAACCGCTCCATGGCTGTTTGAGATGAAAGGGTTAATGTCATTTGACAACACACAACAATGAGTAATGACTCCAAAGCCTTCCACACCCTCCCGTGCCTTCCTCGCCGTTTCCCTCGCAACTATTTTTTTTTTTTCCCCTGAAGCATGGCCTTATTTGCTGCACAGCCTCTGCGACACTCTACCTTGTTTGCCTCCATTGTACGCGCACCAGCCTGCTGCTTTGCCGTCTGTGTGTGCGCCTAGGTAAACACGATTTGGGAATAGCAGCAAATCCATCACGGGAGTCGTGCTGAAATGTTTCTCCCCCGGGGCCCTGCAGTGCTGCGGTATCAGGTGGAAGGGTTCCACTTCCTGTCTTTGTGGGCAGGTTCCTGGCCGAGAGGGACAATCTCCCTATTGGCCCCCGGTGGGTTGAGCACACAACCCATGGGCGACAGTACCTGTTCCACCACAGCCCCGGACGGCGCCACTATGGGCCCTGTGGAAGGTTGTGTGTGTGTGTGTGTGTGTGTGTGTGTGTGTGTGTGTGTTAGTATGCTTCGTGTGTATGAATCACAAGGAAGTTGGTTTCTGCAGCCTAGAATAGGGCTTCACCAACATTATTTGGTCCTGCTAGTGTGATTTCAGAAATTCACTAGGTGTCAAATTTTGATTTGAGGAGATTTTACTGCATGCCTGAGTCGATGAAGGGTGCATGTCAGTATCTCCCACACACACACACACACACACACACACACACAGCCATACACAGGATGAGTGTTCCTCAGTGAGCTGTACAGATTTTAAATTGAATCTCTCTCGTCCACACTGTGGGTGACCTTCCCATTCAGAGCTGAGGAGTGTTGCGGAAAGCCAATACAGCCGCTGTGATTTCATTCTCACAGATCCAGACAGTGACGAGCAGGGGGAGAGATCCAAAGAGACAGAGGGAGCGAGACGCCTAACTCGGATTCCTCGCACATTCCCTGTTCCTTTTTTGACCTCGTGTGTGATTCGAAAGGTGCCACAGAAGAGATGGGATCAAAATCTTAATAGGTTTTTAGCCATGCATTGCACGGAAATTAGATATTTCAAGTTTAATCTTGAAAACTAATATAATATTGTGTATTTGTGTGTATTTCTTATGCTAGTTGTCTGCTACAACGGTGGCGGATATGTCTGAGAAGAATCGAGGTGTCAGTCCGCTTCAGACAAAGTGCTTGTCTTGTCACTGACATTGGAATTGGATGGGCAACATCAATTTTCCATGTGTGCCACCGAATGCAGCACCGCCTTTGAGGAAAAGCTGTCCAGAAGTGTCCACCATTATCCCCTTTTTTGCACAACTGTGTCCCCTCTTCATGATGACAGGCTTTGACCATTTGTCACAGCTGTAAACATTTTAGCCTTTAGACGTGGTGGACGACCCTTCTTATAGAATAGCTAGTTTCAAGCAAAGCCCTGCTTTTAAGCATTCAAAATACAATGCAGAGAGACTATGACACATGAGGCTCTGTGGTACATTCTCACCAACGTGGCCCCAGAATTACACATCAGAAGAACTCCCACCTTGGCGAGCAACAGCCTCACCACAGATGGCTTTCTTAACAACAGCACACTAAGACGAGAAGTTCACTTCTACCACTGTGGGTGGAGTGAGGAGGAGGAGGAATACATCAACATCGGAACAAAGAACAAAGGCCAACAAGACACAAGATTAATGCATTAAAACAAAGATTATCAAAGCAGTGCTACAGTACATAAAGGGCAAAGGAGGGGGCATGTTGTAGTGGAGCGCTGGGCTGAAGACAGAATTAGAATCTTTAGTTCTGTTAAGTTTCTCAAAGGAGAGAGAAGCAATCGCTTTACACCGGGTATCATGTTGAACTAAAAAGTCGCAAATTGAAAGAGAAATAAGTGTAACTCCATTCAAGGTCACATAAAAGAGAGAACATAGGGAGAACTCTCAAAAGCAATAATCTCCCATCAAACCGGCAGGCTAATGGGGCCCAAACTATTTCAGTCTTGACGAAGCAAAGCAGAGACAGCACCTTAATGAGTGCCACTCACCAAGAGACAGCAGCGCCTTTAATCTGAAATCATTTCCAAGTTACATGCTTGAGAGTTTCAACTGTGTCTGACTCACCTTGAACTCCGAGCGATGTAATCACAGTTAATTATTGTTTCTCCCTCTTGGACAAAATACCTTGATTTATTCCCCGTTTCTGCTGTGACTCTTCAGCCTCCTGAAATGTATTTAATATTACAGTGCCAGTATTTCTATTTCTATTTCTGTATTTTTCTCCTTTTGTTTGGTAAAGCTTTTCCTAACAATTTAGGACATGGTTCGGCTATGTTCATTTGATATTTAGTCAACAAATACACAAGTAAACGAGTAAAAGATGTATATGGTATATACATATAATATATGTATATGTATACAGTATATTAAGGCATGGTCACACCAGAGGTTTGGGGATGCAGTGACTATTCACAGGCATGCTGGAGAACTACTATAAGGCAAGTTATGCACTAGTGAGCCGGGACATGCTCACGTTAGTCATAACGATAGCTCCTTGACTTTCTCTCTATTTTCTCTGTACTGTGCTACATATTCCCGACTGCATTAAGTTCTCAGGGTTGCACATTATTTCATTCAAGAATTTGATCGAATAGCTCTCCAAGCTCGAGCTTGTTAACTGCTTGCTTACTATCAGTCGCCTCTTGCTCGAGTTGATTGTTATCCAACGGACATCACGTTCAAACCGTTTATCATCACTGGTTTTATTTTGGCCCGATAGAAGTGTCAGGGTAAAGTATGGATGAAGAATCAAATGGCAAAAAGACTGATGGAAGCGAATAGAGGGAAAGTTAAACTGAGAAATAAAAGAGATGGAATAATGGCCCAGCTCTGCATGGTTTGTTTCACCCCCCCCAAAAAAATGAATTCTGATGCTCTTTTCTATTGTTAATGCCAATGAGAGGCGCCATGGGTATAAGATCAATAAGTCTCAATTCTGCCAGTGAGCTTGGCTTTACAGCAGAAATCTATAGCACTGTTTTGAATTATTATCACAAATCCATTGCTCTTGTTTTTCCCTGTCCCTGCTAAAAGAGGTGGGGAGGTTGTCGAAACAATGAGCGTAAATCAATGGCTACGGCAAACAAAGCACGCCCTGCCGAGCCCCCAGCATAGGTCAAGCCAAAAAAAAAAAAAAAAGTATTATGATTAGTATGATTCAATGGTTCCTTCTCTGTTTGCTCCTCCGAGAGGTTTACACTCGACCCTGAGTGGAGGAAGAGAGTGGAGGGATGTTTTCATCCATCTTTCAAGAGGTAATGAAGTCATCATCCCCCGATAGATGTGTCCTGACCCTGTCGTCTCCTGATGGTGAGTCATCCGCCTGTCGCTTCGGTCACAAGCCACATACACACACACCCACACACATACACACATACACACATTAGTGTATTTTCCCATAAGGGCAGATGTAGATGCTCATGCAGTGCTGACGCTCACACAATCCAACCCTCTCTCAACACCGTCCCTGCTTCCACATCCCCTCTTCTTCTGTCCTCCCACAGTTTACAGCCCCATCATAACAAATCACTGTTATTAGGCATAACACCATTAACACAGATATACATACTGCGCTAATATCGCGGGTGAATTAACAGTATAGGAAGGTGATGTTGAAGGTACATGTCCAAACACACGCAGGAGTTAACACTGCACACATGTTGCCTTGATAATGGGAACATGTCAAGATTTAGACTTTATGTAAACTTGACTGACTCGAAGCAATTATGCTCAACTGGACTGGAGTGTGTTTGTGGCTGTGAATGTCCAGTAGACATTTTTCACACTTCCAAGTGTAACACAACGTCCGGCTAGCCATTAGTCATGACCGAAAACAACGAAAGAATTTAGAAACCACAGCGTTTTATTTTTGGATAAAAGCTAAAATTGGTTTCAGTTCACCACAAGATCGGAGCAAATGAGCTGACCCCCAAAATGTCACGGTGTAGGAGCGATGAGTATCTTGTAATGGAAATACAGAACGTCAAATACACGACGTTACTCAGTAAGAGGATACTGCCCACGGCCTGAGCAGATCCAGCAGTGTACAAAGACACGGACAGGGATTCTGGGAAAAGCTTAAGAAGCAGAGGACAGCTGAGGTCTCTGTTTGACAGATGCCCTGGCTCTCAGAGGAGCAGAATTAAATAGTTGACATAGTTTGGATGGAGGACTTTCATGCCCTTCTTACTCACTCACTCACTCACTCTCTCTGTTTCACAGAGCGAGCTGTCTGACAGAACATAAACACGTATTAGCCGTATCATCTCTCATCGACACCTAATGCCGCAGCGCCGGGTGTTAACACGCCACAAGCCGCGCTAATGCACTGTGGCAAGTGCAGTTTTAAGTAACACCATTAATGTACATACGGTTACAGTCGCAGAGACACACGCACATATGAGTTACACACAGAATGTGTAAAAAGTACAGCAGCGGGGCCCCAAAATAAGTAAGTAAGCAAATACCTGACCTCAGGGACATGGACTTACAGTATCTTGTGTGCTTTACTAATGGAAGAATGGATATTATATAATACACAGTATATCAGTGTAGCAGAGCTGCTTCCTCCAGATGGATACAGTGTGTGTCTATGCTTTCTAATCCTATTTCCCCCATGTCCACGGTGCCTGTTTAATTGCGCAGTAACCCGGGTAGGTAGGGAGGGTTTCACGAGATTTTGTCCGCAGAGGCTGCACACACGCACCCCCCCACACACACACACACACACACACACACACACACACACAGCTTCAATTTTTTAGATTTATCTATGGCTCAGATGGCTAAGAAGCTCGGTAACCACATGATACAGTATCATGGGTTTATGGACGTGTATCTATTCAGCTGGGATCAAAAGGCTTATTAGTGTGAGTGAAGGCTGCAGTAAGGTGTTGAGGCTCATCCACAGTGTGTCTGTGTCTCTGTGTGTGTGAGCGAGTGTGTGCGTATGAGCATGTTTTCACAGCAGTGGTTACTCAGCCTTGTCAAGTCATGATGGAATCTGTAATTGATAGACCTCAATAGCTGCCACTTCACCTTTTTTTTTTTTTCTCTTCTGGCCTCTCATACCCGAAACCTACCTGGGTTTCTGGCAGCGTGGTTATCAGCTGACACAATTTGCTCGCCCACCCTCTATCTATTTCTCTCTTTCGCTTACCCACTTTCATTCCTGCCTCTTGTCTTTGTTGACCTTGCTGAATTCCTCCTCCTCTGATCCAGTCTCTTCTCTAATCTTGCAGCTTCTTTCTCAATCGATTGTCCCTCTCTTTCAATTTCTTTCTCTCTTTGTCCCACTTTTGCTATTACTGCATTTGCCGATTTTTCATCACTGTACTTACACAGTTAACATTTCTCGTCTTTCTTCATCCTTCCAACACCCCTCTCCCTGGCCATTCCTCCCTTTTTCCGACAGGATCTTATTGGTGTTAATTGGATGATTTCATGATGGGATACAACTGACCGTGGCACTTTGATCCCAATCTTCCTTCATGAACTTTCGCTGGTTGGAGGCGGGAAAACACTGATTATCCCCCCCCCCCGGTAATTTTTTATTGTTTGTGGCGGAGTCCGCCTTTCCACTCAGAATTAAATTTACCTATGCATAAGGAATTCACAGAAAACATTGCATGCATTTACTGAACATGATTCAGTGTTACAGTTTACAACATTATTGACTGTCATTTTGACACAATCAATCCTCTCTACCCACTTTTAGCTGTGGTGTGCTGTAAACAGAAATAATAATAAGGAATAATAACGTCAAACTATTTTTAATTTTTAATGACTATGAATGTCTTTTGTTCCCTGCTAACTTCACTGTGTGATGGGTCAAGTAGTCAAACGTACAGACAGTTCTCACATTGACTGATTTGTTAACCTTCCATTGGCCCCCCGCTGATCTCGAGAGAATTGCTTATACAAAGTTGGAGGTAGTAATTATAAGTTTGCCCTCCTCTCCATAGAAAGTTGCAGGTCTAGTTGGTCCAGTCATCTCTGATGGAGAGATAAAAGAGGAGGAGGAGGAGGAGGAGGGGAAAGGCTTGATCTCAGCATACAGGAGAAATAGATGACTAACCAAATAGGAGGGCCCAGCCAGCCGTGACCACAATCAATGGGCTTTCTCTAAGTGTCTTCGATTTAGACTCACACTCCTCTCTCCACTGCAATCGTTCTCCATCTCTCTCTCTCCATATATATATGTTTATATACCTTCATGGCTCTCTCCTTCCCTCAATCCCTTTCTTCATCTTTCTCTTTTTCTTTTCTTCCCTCTCTCCCTCCCTCCTTTCCTATTCGTCTCCCTTTTTTCTCCCCCCCCACCCTCTCTCCTGGCCTCTTTCTTTTCCTGCCTCATCATCCTTCCCTCCGTTTTTCTCTCCCATACTCATTTGTTTTGTCTCTTTCTTTCTCTCTGTCCTGTTCTTCTCTCTCCCTCCCGCTCTTTGTTGCATTTCGTTATTTATTTTCTGCCCTTTCCTGCCATTCACGTTTGTCACGCCTCTTTCCCTCTCTTTCCTTTTTTTCTTTTCAGTTTCCCCTCCCTGTCTCCTGTACTTCCCTTTTTTCTCCTTCTTAGGGTTAGCCTTCCTTGTGCATCTCTTCCCCTCTGTCTCTCTGCAGCCCCCCCCCCCCCCCCCCCCCCCGCCTCACCGAGCTGGTATTGATTGAGTCCTCACAGCTTCATTAGGATTCTCCCGTTCACCTTGTTGATGCAGCCCCGGGGCGGTGATCCAGCGGGGCTCTTGAGAAGCGCGCTCGGGTTACATGTCAACTCTTCCCATATTTCACTTTTAGCGGACTTACTTTTGCTTATCTGCTCATTCCAGGCTGCTGAACGTGCACTTCAAGGAGGTTCACCCCCCGTCCTGGGGTTTACTGTCACGAAGATGTGTCACAGGCAAACTGGAGGTGAAGACTTAATTTAGGAGTGTGTTAAATGTGTGTGTGCTGCAGGTGCTTAGCATTCATTGGGCTTCAACAAAGTTCAAGTTCACAGATATTTTTCCTTTCTTTTCACTCATCTGTTCTTCTTCAGAACCTGTACTTTTGACCCAGGCCTTTGATCTAAAAAGTGGTATTTTGTAGACATAAGGTTATACATTTTAATTTAAAAGAGGAACACATGAGGCTGTTCGAAGAAAAGTGCAACTTGAGAGTATCGTGGGCAGCATTTAACATTTAACGACCACCTGTCGTCACGTGACCAATATGATATACTTAAGTCATGTGACAACAATGAACAAATCCATGACAACTGAGCAAATCCATCCCCTAACACCCTGAGAAAAGCCACGAGATGTGGTTGAAAGCTTTGGAAGCAACAAGCAAGTTGGGCCTCGTGTTGAGGACGTAAAAGCATCATGTACATGTTGGACCTAAACACTTGTTCCATGGATGTTAGTTCAAGTCTCACCAAATAAGGGAGCTAGGTGGCAAAGTAGTGACGATTAATCATAGGGTCAATGTTTTGATCACTGGCTCCTCTTGTCCTAGAGGTCCCTGGGGGCCACTCGGTTCTGAGGAACCAAGACCCGGCTTGCGAAGCACATCGGCTGAGGACCAATTGGATCAAGTATGTTCTCATTTTACTGACACAGGTCTCTGATCTTTGTTGATAAAACTAATACCCGAGTGGATACGAACAATTATTTTATCTGAAACCTATGAGAAAAACTAATGCTATGAAATGATTATCTGTGTATCTATCATATCTTAAATTACTAATCAAAATAAAGAAGAAAGGACAAGTCAATTTAAAAGGTCTGTAAAGCCCTTATCTTGTCTTCTCTTGTCTTTACAGTATCTCTGATGTAGCTCACATGATTTCTACATGGAAACAATTTTCTACATGACGAATACATACTTACTGAGCACTTAACACCAGGGAGGGTAACAACACTCACCCTGTATTAACAGTAAATCCAAATATAAGTCTCTGTTACCGCTGTATAGGTGAATTCCCTCATTTTCCCCCTCCTTGTGTTTCGGTCTTGAGCTCTTACACCCTTTCAGCGAATGTTGCCAGCGGACGATTAGTCACGACTTTGCCTAAATATGTCGGTTTGTGGCAGAGGGACACAAAGCAGACGCGGGGGAGAGAGTGTCAGTCGTGTGGGAGTCAAACACAGAGAAAGTAGAGACCCCCAGGATCAGAGTTCAACCACAGATAACACACTGATAAGTCACACATACGAATGTACCCCCCATGCTATCACATCTATATATGTAAACACGGTTGCATTAAGACATTCATACACATGCAGCAGTTTGTGTCAAGTGATGTCGAGATGACATATTCCCACATAAAAATATCATTGCTCAGTCTTTCGCTTTCTCTTCACTGGCCCGAGACATTATACAGGCCTTGTTTTTGAGATGTGTGTTTGATATGTGCAACTGTATGTTTTCTCTGGGCAGCTGCCATCTTCCTTTATGTGCTGTGGAAACCACAGGATGATATATTGTGGTGCTGATGCATGTGTATGTAGATAGTTTTGGGATTCTGGATTGAGCCCATGCACAATACTGCAGTGTATTTTGTAACCCATTATTTATTCAGAACATTGGCTATTATAAATAATATTATAATATTAATAGTAATTTATTCACTTACTGGTTTACTTTACAGGGACAGTGCACATAAAAAACATTACTGTAAAAGTGCAACAGTTTGCAAAAGGGTCAGTTCTCATGTATGGTTCAGATGTCCCGTAGCCACCGTAAAAAAGTAAATAAAAACTTAAAGCTGCACTATGTTTTTATATTAACAATGAATCAAATTACTATATGTAATGTGACAGGGGCCACTCAAAGTGACCAACCCACAGAGAGTTAAAGCCCAACTGTGTAGTTTATTTTTAAGGAGGTTTTAAGCTTATTTTAGCTAATTGTTTTAGTCAGCTTTAGGTTGTTTTAGTTTTAGTTCAGGCCCACAAACTCAGCTCTCATCAGCCTTGTTTCCAGTTGCAGCAGGCAGCTGTTCTCAGTGAAAAAGCACTTAAACCCACTGACCGCTCCAGACAGGTAGCACAACATGGCTCCAAATGACAGCTAATGTTGCTGGATGTGTAAGTAGGCAACTGGTTGCTGACACACTGCTCATTTTTAAAGGTCATATTAGATAAAATAATAAAAAAAAGCGGTGCTGCTTTAAATAAAAGGTGATTAAATAGGATATGAGCATATAGAGCAATAATAGAGCACGTTAATGCTGATAAAGACATGTAGCCAGGACATTATGCAGCATTCAATACACAAAATAAATGACAGAAAGATTTAAAATGAACACATAAGTCACATTCAACCTATGGCACAATGTAACTGGGGCCATAATAAAAAGCACATATTATTATGATGGTAGAGAATAAAAATTATACAAAGGTCAAGTACATAATAGATCCACATTATAGAACATAAATAAAATCATCAGTATTTTTCATTAATTAAGCAGGTAGATGGTTGGGTCATGTATCTTACATTGTTAGTTTTATTGTCAGTCTGTGTGGATTAAAAAAAGGGTGTAATGTTTCATGATGGTCTAAAAATTGAGGTCTTTTCATCCCAACAAGAATAAAATGCGGAAACACTGATTCTTTGTGCTTTTTTCTTTTTTAAATAAAATGGTCAAATGTAAAAGATACTATCATCTTTTCAGTCTAAACATACTGATATCTGCCTTCAAAACCCATATCACTCAGACCCTTGTATGTCTACATGTTCCCAGGCGTGTATGTGTGCATGTGAAGTGCTGTTTAGTGTTAAGTGCCTTTCTATGCCACTTGCTGCCCCCACCCCACGCCTCCGCCGCACCCCTCCACCCTCCCTCCCTCATGGCTGTAGGGAGTGTAGAGATGTTGGGAGGGCTTGTTCAGTTCTCCAGCAGACACCCTGTTTATTTAGCCTGACATTCTTCCACTGCTCCCCGAACGGGAGAGCCCGCTTCTCTGCCTAGTCTCATCCTGACTCACGTCCGCCCCGTCAGTACCAATGACGTCTGAAATATGTGTGTATGAGTAGTGTGTGTGTGTGTGTGTGTGTGTGTGTGTGTTGGGAGAGGGTGCTCACTTGGATTACAGAGGAGCGTATGCACATGTGTAGGAATACTGTCTGTCTCCACGTGCCACTTAATGTCTGACAAGTCATCATTACCATCATCGGATCTTCGCTCGTGTACATTATGGTCTTTACGAGCATGTCGGCATTTGATGAGCGGCTGCGGGGAGCCATTTCACTTGACGACAGATCGCATTTGTAAGTCGCCCTCCTCGCGATGAGTTTCGCGCTGAAAGAAGAACCAGAGCGGCGGTTTGGCCGGTCTGTCCTGTCTCACTGCACTTGGGGTTTATTTACCCTTCACTTCTCATTAGGCGGCTGACTTTTGCCTGTGCACGGTGGCCATTTTAGATTGTTGAGTAGCCCACAGTCCACAGGGGCCTCTAATGACTTGTTGGAGTTTCTGTCGATACTGTTCACGTGGACGTCTTTATTTGCCTCTGTTTAGGATTTCCTCTAATTGATATTGAGTGCTGACTTGCATTTCGGTTAACATGTGTTGGACTGCTTGTCACTCAAAATTAGCCGTCTTTACGAGGCCGCTCGAGCGCCGATGTGTGCACTGAAACACGTCCTTATGGTGCGGTTAGCGACAGAATTTACGATTAATTTTCTTTACCGAGACGTTTGGCTGTGGCGGTACATTCCCCTACCCCTTTGGGTCAACTTTCCATCTCCTTTATCCCTTCTGGAAAGCTCCATAACATATTTCAGTCCCACGTTGGGTTCGGAGCCAGAGTATTGGCTTTCTCATTAGAAAAAGCTACAACGCTGTTCTTAAAAATCCCTCTGTTCATGCTTATTTATTGCCGTGATTGTGTGAGAAAATGTGCGTGTGGTTCAAGCGGGCATGTGATTCACATCTGTCATGTGCTGCAGGTATGTGAGTGTGTGTCAGTGCAGCAGTGTGCATGTGTTCCTTTCTCTCCACGACCAGTTGCTTCTGGCCTGTCTCACTCGTTACCCTGTCATAACAAGCACTCCGCCGCTGTATTTCACCTTAAATGCACACGTAGCCAAAGCACACATACACACACTTACACACATGCACCAAGGTCCAGCTTACACATTCTGACTTTTCCTCACCTCATTAAGCCGCAGAAGAGGAGAAGAGGCAGAAATAAAGAGCCAGAGAGCCATAGAAATGGACAAAGCGAGACGGCGCGGGGCTTTGAAAGCCCGTGTTTTATGTCTTATGCCTTTCTAGGTCATGGTGTAGCGAAGCAACCCGCTAAGTTGGTTTTGAAAAACACTGAGTCCAGAGTGCCAGGTCGGATCTGTCAGCCGGCCCGACAGGAGAGCCCGGGCGAGAGAGAGAGAGAGAGAGAGAGAGAGACGGAAAAACAGAGTAGGAGAGTGGATGTGTGCATGTCAGGTAAAGTGTGTGCGTGTGTTCACTGAAACTCCCAAACCCCACTCTTTTCACATACACAGGCAGGCATGGATGAATGCACAGACACACACATGCTGTATCATCCCTACCGCTCCTCTGTTCTCGCACACCGCTCAACCTACAAAGACACACGCGCTCTGTCTCTCCCAGCCGAGGGGGTGATGGAGTATGTACAGTGTGTAGTGTGTGAGAAAAACCCAAAGGCCCGCTGTGATTTTGCAGGGAATGCCTTTCAGCCCGGTAACTCAGTCTGCCTGCGACTCCTTACAGCAACCGTCCGATTCCATCACGCGTGGCCCGGGACATACGAGCAGCCGCCGGACGAGGAGCTTTGGCAGCTGTCCCCTGGCCACGGACGCTCACAATGGGAATTTGACTGCGGGGAATGTGATAGCGACCTTGTCTTATTACGCTAATGCAGCCTCGGCAAACACAGGATGGATAGCCTGTCCGCAATGGCTGCCGTTCAGACTGGGGAACGCTGCTAAACACATATCCTGTAATGCCTTTTTATGTTTTTTACCGCTTTTGTGGCTCAGAGTTATAGTGCGGTTATTGAGTGGGGGCCCCAGAAATGGAGGCGAATAGATTTCACTTGTGTTTTTTAAAGATATGCAACACAGTCCGGCCCCAAGGTCGGCCACATGGCTTTTTCCCATTAGGTCTGCTATACTGATTGGGGGAGAGTTAAATACTACCAAGCATTCCCCAGGTTAGGTAGACGTGTAACATTTTAAAGGTTAAGTTCCTCTTGAGGTTGGGCATTTCTATGTAAGCTACACAGGAGTCTGCTGCTGCTAGAAAAGCAGTGAAATGAGTCTGGCAAATCAGAACTGCTCAAGCCAATTATCTAGGAAAGCAAGAAAAATCGTTGTGGTTTTAAAAATGGCGAGGGATATATCGACTTTAATTTAGAGTTTCAGGTGCTTTAGAAAAAAAGACAGAAAGTTGATAATAGTGGCTTTATTAGGCTGTACTGAAGCACAGCTGTGCTTTGAGCTAATTGGATAATATCAGCATATGACAATGCTAACCATAGACTGATATAAAGATGGACGACGTATTTCCACTTCCCCCCACTGTACAAAAATGAAGTAAAAATATCCCGGATAAGGGTGCTGCCATCTTACCCTGCTGATGTAGTAGTAGTGATCTGGTGCTGGAGTGGAGGTATTGAAGTAAAACAAAACTTATCCGGAAAAAACACTTCAACATGTCCCATCCACTAACATGGAGGGTTTATATACAGTCTATGTATTTACCATGTCCACCAGCTTAGTTTAATCTGTTAGCATGCTAACATTTACTAATTAGCACTCAGCCGAGGCTGATGGGAATGTGAAGGTACGCTGAATGGAAAAGTATTTTGTAATGAATTGTGGTATTGGACAAATTGAAAACAATGATCTGATGATGGCGTGAGAGGAAAAGTCAAGGGATCACCAGAATGATTACAGTTCATCTTGAAGGGGACTTGTATTTGTGGAACAAGTTTCATCAAAAGTTCCTCCAAAAGTAAATTCAAAAGTCATCATGCTCCAAAACCTTTTTACCAAAAAAAAAAAAAAAAACAAAAACAAAAAAAAAAAAATGAATGAATTCAAACCTCATTAAATAAGAAACAGAGGCAGCTGTGTTATTTTCTGTTGTAAGAAGCTTGTTTGTGGCTCACCTTCTGACAGGAGCCCGGGTCAGCGCAGGTTGAGGCTGTAGCCCCGGGGCCCGGATGCCAATGCGTATACGTTACCTGTTTTGCCCCCGGGCCCCGCCGGCTTGACAGACGCAATGCGAAAACAGCATATTCCCCCCATCCAGCCCCACAGCAAGATAGATCTATCAACCTCAACCAGAGTTTGGTCTTGGCAGCGGCAGTGACAGACGTTTCATACTTCATCACTGTCAGTCAGAGCGGCTTTGATGGATGGAGAGCTAAATTGCTGTGATTAAATGAACTGTTAAATCATTAGGAGTGAGTAGTATGAGAACAAGTTGATAAGGCCCAGTGTTGGCAGACACACAGAAATAAAATATCCCTAGAGGCAGCTTTAGAAATATAATGTATAGTAGAAAAGAAGCATGAATAAGGCTAATAAGAATACAGGATTGGTGTGAAGATGTGACGTCCTTCTTTGTGCCCCCCATCAGTTTTTATTAGTTTTATAAATGCTTTTTTGTTCATTCTCGTCTCCTTATTTCTTCTATCCATCTTATCCCCACCTTTTCCAGCGAGAAAGTACAGGAAGCAGATCCTCTCAAATTAAACTCCACATTCTCCTCTCTTGCCATTTGCTCCCCAGGAATTCTCCGCCTCATTCCAATCATAACTACAGGAAAGAGGGGTTCAAGGCGGTGGTTGCAGGCAGGAGGTGATGGATGGCTTTCCAGTGCCATGTTTGTACAGTGCATAGCTGGAGCTGCTGATGGGAGGGGAAACAACCGGCCGCCACGGGTGAAAACAGATACGGGGCAGCGGCAAAAAAGAATCGTAAAATTTTTTAGATGTTTTAAGTGACTAAACATGAGATGTGGTCCCACCAGTTATGTTGCTCGGCTATAGGGCGAACTAACTTAGGATGTAAGTGTGTGTCCTCTGTTTGACTCAGGTCCAGCTCAGGGTCATCCATCTCTCAGCTTTGGCCGGGTGACGGGTCAGTGGGGGGTCTAATGCCTCGGCCAGATGTGTCTGCAGCTCCCAGTGTTCACCTTTAGTTTTACCCTGCTTTTACCCTCCTTACTTTATTGCCTTAGCTGCGTTTCACAGGCAATATCGCTGAGCGGTACAAAACCTGCACAACAGCCTTCGAAATGGAATGTCTATATAAATCATAATAAAATGTCAGTCTGAAGCATTTTCATATTAATAAACATAATTTTTACTCAAGCACTTGATACATCACAGTATTTCCAGTCTTTATAAGAACACCAGTAATCTCATCAAATAGTACAACAACAGACTCGTATTGTATTAATCTGACTGTGTTCATAATCGCAGCATGAAATGTGAAGTTTTCCAAGTTTTGTTGCATTTTTGAGGGTCATGTTGAAACTTTAAATCTATTTTTCACTTCACTTTGCAACACTTGCCACAGATTTTCTGTTGGTTAGAGACTTCACTCATTCTCTACTTTCTTTACTATCATTATTAATTAAAATGCTAATTATTGTCTTCAATAATCAATTTATCATCTGGTTTATAAAATGACAGAAAGCCCACACTGACATATTTGTTTTGTCCAACCAACAGTCAGAAACCCAATGATATTCAGTCTAATATCATGGAAAATTGAGATAACAGATTTACATTTGAGGTGCCTGAACTAGTGAATGGTTGGAATTTGTACTTAAAAGATTAGTTGATGTTTAGTTGATTATCAGAGACATATGATTTATTGATTATTATAATATAATAGATTTTCTGTCAATGAACTAATCATTTCACTTGTAGTCCCTTCCATCATTTCATCATTTATGGGCACTTAAGTATAACAGTCGTAACAGTCATTTACCAGGTGCCATGTTTTTCTCTTCTAAAAATATCTTTGTTCTTGCTTTCCAATATTGACACTACTGTAAAAATGCTTTATTAAGAACACTTTATTTGTTGTGTTCTCACAAAGATGATTGACCAACGTAGCATCAAGAAAGAAAGGTTTGAAAACTCATGGGAAATATTGACAACGACGGACGGCAATTCCCCGTCATTACCACCGTTATCACGCTTTTAAACTCTCAAATATTGATATTGGTAACGGCCTTGAATTCAGTATTGTTTAACAAACATTGTGTAATTAAGCAACCAACGACTTTCCCCAACAATTTATGTGACTTTGTGCCAGACAACACTTTCATTTGTATTTGTAATCTTGGAGGCCAGGGACATACAAAACCGGGATTCAATAGTAAATGCAATAATAATCCTCCACAGACATTCATCCACAGCAGGTGAAGACTTAAATTGCTTCCCCACGCACAGAGCAACACATAATCTCCTTAGCAAATGTAAAAGATTTGAAAAAACCTACAATCAACCAGATCATTCGAAAGCCAGCAACGGCATGTGACTCTCTTCCTGTCTAGCCAGGGAGCAGAGGTGGAGGACGGGGAGCTAAGTGAGGCAGGAGTTGACAGGCAGGTCTTTATACAGTCAGGAATGAGTGAGGAGGAGTGAGTGACCAGGGGTCGTGAAGTCAAAGCTCAGGGGAGGACTACGGGGGTTTATCCACACAGTTGAACTTGTTAGGGTAAACCTCAGGCCATGTAAGTCCTGCGTGAGCCACAGAGCTAAAACAATGGTGCTGTAATGAAAAGCATGCTGTGGTGTTTTGTGGAGCCAGTTTTTAATTGCCCTTCAAGAAGAAACGCCATGCTTTTATAAGTGTTGGCTGCTTCATCCCCTGTGTGTGTGGTTGTTTGTGTGTGTGTGTTTGTGTGTGTGTGTTTGTGTGTGTGAGTGTGTGTGAGTGTGTGAGAGGAGTGTATAGACTGAGCCCGGGTGGTGTATAGATGGGTTTCATATAGCACATGCGGTCAAAACAACTTTATGAAGAGAAACAGCTATTGATCTGAGCGGCAGGCAGCCATATGATATCAATAACGACTCTGTCACACGCCCGGGCACACACACACACACACACACACACACACACACACACACACACAAACACACACACTGGCTCCATTCAACATGGGATCAGTCAATTCTCTGCAGTGGACCACCAATTGATCACACTGTAGAGAATGATACATCTGTCCCACTGTGCATGTGTGTGCAGACTGAAACATTTGATCATCGGACCATAACTCCATTATGGCACAAACCACATGCTGCCAGTCATTAATTCACAGATTTCATATTAACATATGATTTATGAAAATCCATCTTTTGGTGCTGAGTTTGTGCCACCACACTTGCTGTGGACACAGGTTTAGTGCTGTGTCAAATATGCAGTATGTTTGGATTATAAACACACCATGGCCACAAGAGATCATTGATACTCAAACATTAACATCTGACATCTAACTCACGCTGTCGAGACGACATAGTTCCCCTTAAAGCATCCAAGTAACAAATTCAACATCTCTTTTGTTAGTTCTGTACAAAAACTTTTAAGTAAGAAGGACAAGTTGTGGTTTACGGGGGGTTAAGCCCCCACGAGCAGTGACTTCCTGGAGTCTCCGCTCTCTCTTTAGTTTCTTTCTATTGTTTTTTGTTTTTAATCAAGCTGTTTACCCTGTTTCCAGTCTTTATGCTAAGCTAAGCTTAACGGCGGCTGGCTGTAGCTTCATATTTTGTGTACAGACACAAAAGTGGTATTAATCTCTTCTTATCTTACTTTCAGGAAAGACAGCGAGAAAAGTGTTCCAAAATGTCGAACTATTCCTTTTACTTAACAGCAGTATGCAGTCTACTGGGACTGTACTGAACATATAGTATGTGATAAACTAAACATAAATATTTATAGTATAGTGTGTGTGTGTGTGTGTGTGTATATATATATATATATGTATGTATGTATATGGGGCTTCCCTTGCAACTAGTCTATAGAAACATGAGACGCTGCTGAACCTCTGCAGAACTGATGCACTGTATAAGTCAATGCAGCAGACTATCAAAATAAAATGACAGTCTAACACTGATATTCTACACCTCACCTCTCGGTGACAGGGGCTGTTAGCTTTTCTATCGTCTCCACAGCTTTGTTGTAGACAAACTGTCCCAAGGAACGCCGGTCAGCTTGTTTCAGCTCACAGGAAAGAAATTGCACTTCTGACAACACCGCCAGCTAGAGTTTTGTTGCAGTGTGGATGCATGATTAAGCCAACCGCACAACTCAACTTTATAAAAACACCTCGGAACAATATCCGGAGGACAGGAAATATCCCCTAGGAGGTTTTTTTTTCATCCTGCGCATGATTTGTTTTTCTATTGTGTCTCCCCCTATGCGATGCACTTCCTCTGCTCTCCGAATGAGATTCTCGAGGTCTTGATTTGATCTCCAGGCCTTCATTTCTCTCCCTGCCGTCTCCCTGAGGTGCATTGTCTCCCATCTGCTAACTCAGCTCTTTAAGTTGCAGCGCAGCCTCCCATGCTCCTCATAACTCACAAAGTTTGCTTTAAAAACCCACACACACACTTATTGCCCCTGTGTTCAACCTTG